>BLBF01000003.1:46581466-46612943 GCA_015471245.1 Laticauda colubrina | reverse complement strand
CACAATCTCATGCGCACCCGCTACCCAGTCTTGCAGAACAGGCTTGTGGACCTCCAACAAGCCAATGGGGACATGGAGCCTGGGGAATGGAGGCAAGGGCGAAACCTGATCGACACTGAGGATGTGCAAGCCCCAACAGAGCCTCACATGAAGCGAAGAAGCAGCGCAACCTCCTGAGACAATGGTGCAACTCCCCAGCTGGAGCAGTGGAGTGGCAAGACAGGATGGTAGATGCTTAATGGATGCTTCCTTCAGCCTGTCTCATCACACGGATGAGATTGGGCCATGTATGTTTGGTTGGCCTACAATAAACAGGGCGTTTAATAAAGAGTTGTGTTTATGTTGACATGTGTGGATAATTATTACATTATTATTGATAATAAAGGGCCGTAGGTGTGGCACCTGGGAGGGTGGACCATACAGTCCCACTATGCTTGCACTGGAGATTTATCTATCCCACTGCTATCCTAACCGATCCCACAGCTATTACCCATCCCACAGGTATCCTTACCCATCCCAAAGCTATCCTTACCCATCCCACAAGCATGCAAAGGCTTAAACTATTTCTAAAAGTTTCCAGCAAGACTTTATTAAAAAAAAGAAATGAAACAAGTGTGTGAATCATAAATAGACTTTATTAACAACAAGTTATAAGACAAAAATGAGTCTCTGGCACTCCTCTTGGTCGCTCAATCTCAGGGGTGAAGGGTGCAGGTGCTGTGGAGGTGGCTGGTGCTGGAGTGCTTGTCATCAGCTCCTCCAGAAGCAGAAGCAGCAGAAGCACCAGCCCCAGAAGAGCGAGCCCGTGCTGCAGAAGCCCCAGCAGAACCAGAGTGAGGGCCAGGGGGCGGGATGGTAGCCCTGTTCCTTTTGCCAGGGCTGGCAGCAGATGGCTGAGGCTTGCTGTGCTTCCGCATGGTTGTGGGGTTGCTGGCTGGCAGGGAGGCTGGCAGGAACCAAGGCATGCAGGAAGGCTGGCAGGCAGGCTGGCAGGCAGGCAGGCAGACATGAACCAAGGCTGGCAGGAAGGCAGGCACCAAGGCTGGCAGGAAGGCTGGCAGGAAGGAAGGCACCAAGGCTGACAGGCAGGCTGGCAGGCAGGCAGGCACCAAGGCTGGCAGGCAGACATGAACCAAGGCTGGCAGGAAGGCTGGCAGGCAGACATGAACCAAGGCTGGCAGGAAGGCTGGCAGGCAGACATGAACCAAGGCTGGCAGGAAGGCAGGCAGCAAGGCTGGCAGGCAGACCGGCTGGCAGCAAGGCTGGCAGGGAGGCTGGCAGCAAGGCTGGCAGGGAGGCTGGCAGGCAGACATGCAGGCAGGGCAGGCAAGGCAGTCGATGCGTCCGGCAGCAGGTCTTTCCTCTGAATGGCGACCTGCTTCCGAGCTGCTTCCGTTATATCCACGGGGCTGACGCAATGCATCCTCCCCGCATGCGCAGTGATGCCAGGCATCCATTAGGCTTCCGCTGTGCATCCGCTAGGCTTCCGCTCTGCATCCGCTTCATCTGTTCGGCGTCCGCTCTGCATCCGCTCTTTCCGTTCCGCGTCCGCTTCGCTGAGGCCCCCCGGAAGCCCTGCGGATGTGCCACCCACTCCCAGCCGCTCCCATCCGCTGAGCTTCCGTTCCGCATCCGCTTTGCATCCGCCCTGCGTCCTCCCCGCGTCCGTGTTATCCGCTCTGGTTATGCAAATTTTCGCCCCTTTTGAGAGCGGATAACAACGGATGGAACATTTTGCTCATCCGCGGTGTCCTTTTTGCATCCATTGGCCAGTGTGACATGGGCTTTATGTCTATGTGGTAACTTGAATTACAATATTAACATATTTTTTAGAAAATAAAATATTTAAAAAAACAAATCCTAATTTACAGATAATCCTAGTGCTCTGGTTATTGACATGTGCTGCTTATCAAGCTGAAATTATAAAATCTAATCATTGTAATCAATGATCATTTGTAGCATTTTTTCCAATTCCATTTATGGCCATATCAATACCATTCCCATACAAATCTCTACTATTTCTTGCATTTCTTCCCTTCATTTTCTTCCTAAATCATTTCATCACTTTTAATACCAATCATTCTGCTGGAGACTTGCTCAGCCGTCTTCAACAATTTATTTCTATCAAAATAGTTTTGAATTTTCTTTGCCTGTTAATCTTTACCTAGTATTTTTTTTTATTTTTCAAATGGATCTTTACCATTCCTTACTTTCCTAATTACAAGCTTTGCAACCATCTTTTTATCTCTACAGACATTATTCCTAATCTTTCTTCCAGGATTTATTAGAGCAGGGGTGTCAAACTCGCTGTGGGCTAGATGCATCACGTGCTGACTCCACCCCCGCCCAGTTTAGAAAAGGGGGGGAAATCCCAATACATCGTGTGATGCCACCATGACAATGCAAGTTTGACACCCTTGTATTAAAGGAATCAATACCGGCACATTTATCCACTATGCCATGTGTTCATGCTGTTCTAGGCAAGCTAGACTCCATAACCTGGACTCTTCCTTACAAGCCCCAACCTGTGAACTTGGTAGCATATAAGTTGTATTGACAGGACAGAGTATTGCCAACTGGTTATGAAATACTATACAAATGAATTTCAACAGTTATTTCATGTTTAAAAACAGATCTGTGGCTCCAGAGCTATAAATTATGGGTAATAAAGACAAAATGGCAAAGTGGTAATGTGGCAAAGTCATTATAGGAGAGTGGTGTTCATATCAACCTGCACATCTTCCAAATAATTAACCTCCCTTTTATCAATTAACCTCCTTTTTATCCCTTAATCTGCTTCACTGAAGCATGTTTTAATTTAAACAATACAGATCCTTTTTCCCAAATTGTTAAGAATTAGAATGCTAATGTTGATGAGACATAAACAAAATTTGGAACATATTGAGGGAAAACTGATTTATTTGGAATTATTGGAATTATTAACTGACGATCCACAATTACTGCTAGAGGTGCTACATGGCATAGAGAAGTTTTAACTGTACTGTGATGACAATGAAATATTGGGTATAAAGTGCACAGTGACCAAAACAGACTCTTTCATTTTCTACTTAGCATTGAAGATATTCAGAGTTAGACCAAATAGAGTCTTAGACTCCTTTCAACATGAGTCGTAATGGCGAATAGGTGGCAATACAAATCAAATAAATAAATAAAAATAAGCATTGTGGTAAAGTTGCAAAGTAATTCTTACTTTGCTTAAACTGATCTATGAGAAAGCTGGAGTAGTAAGCTTGTCACCCATATTATATAAAGCATTGTAATCAACAGCTGCAGACAACTAGGATTTTGGGAAATTCAGTCACATATTTAATACAGAACTCAAATAATAAAACCTTCAAAAAGCCAGTAGCTCCATAATCCATCTTTGAATAACCGAGAATCCTCTTTATTTTTTGCTAACATCAGATTTTGCATTTCTTTTTTTTCCTCAGCCTTTTAAATGACAAAGTGATAATGTTGCCTGGTGTGTGGTATATCAAATAGCATACTGTATTGTTGCTTTTATAAATATTTTACTTTAGGATTAATACTGAACAGCCAGTAATTGACATTTTGCTGTTAGTTTTAAATTCATTTGTATGTAGAATATAAATGTAGTATTCTTTTCTAAAGCTCATTACATCATAACTTTCCTTGATACTCATTCTGCCTCTAGTGAGAGGTCGATTTTACGTGGTGCATTATTTCCTTCACTGTGGGAGATGTGTTGATTAGGCTCTTGCTTCATTTCACTTGATTTCTGGAAAAAATCAAGTACCTCTTGGCAGAAATATTCATCAGGAAATCCACCAGAGAAAGAAAATGCAGGACATTCCAGCTTAAATGCTTCAAGGAGCTCACTGGAACTTGCAAGAGTTTCATCGGAATTGGAGGAGATGTAATTATTAATGCTGATGCCTTTGATCAAATCTTGGAAATATTGCCCAATAGAAATATGACAGCCATTTGTATCTTGTTGTATAAGCTTTCCTTCTGTAAGTTTCTCTAACTTGCTTCTAAATATTTTATCTTCTTGAAGAAAACGCACTGAAGTGGTATGCTGTTCCAAAAAGGTTTTCATTTGATGATAAAGGTGTGTAGGGACTTGAAGGTCATTTGCTAAGAGTTGCAGCTTTTCTAGTTTAGTAGAATAATCCTTGCATAACTCTCCTTTCAGCTCAGCCATTCTGCATCTAATACCTTTGATTAGGCTATTCCCTACGGCTTCAATCATAACCTTGATTCCAGTATTGGTATACGCAAGTTCATTGATCTTTATTTCAATTTCCTGTCAAAGTATAACATATAAGAGCTTAGAAACAGTCAAAAAAAATATTTAGAACAATTTAAACATTTGAAAGGGAGTTCTGAATATTTGTTCAACTTGGGAAATCAAAACAATGATTGATAAATACCTTTGATGACAAAATTACAAAGATATTGCAGCTCTGATATTGTACATAGTTTGTCAAGATGTTTTCTGTACAAAATCACATCATGAAATGCAGCACGTTAGAGGACTTCCTCCTGTCAACTAGGGCTTCATATATTTTGATTACATGGAAGTCACCTCAAATGTGTCATACCGGTAATTGAATGACAGTGTGACTGCAATTCTAATATACAAAGTTGGTTAATACTTTGCAAAATGATATGATATGAGATGATACTGTTATTATATCCTATTTCAAAGATCATAACAGTAAGGAAAAGCTAAATTTAAGAAATGTTCTTCACCATATGAGCAAATATAAAAATGTATAAAGTTGAACTACTATGACTCCACTATGGCAGTAGAAGAGGTGGAGATACGCTCATAATTTTTCCGCAATATTTTTTCCGCAAACTACAGGTAGTCCCCAACTTAATTCATTTAGTGACTGTTCACAGTTATAATGGCACTGAAAAAGTGACATGATCATTTTTCATGCTTATGACCATTACAGCCTCCTCATGGTCATGTGATCAAAATTCAAAGGCTTAGAACTACAACTATATTTCTGATGTTTGCAGTGTCCTGGGGTCAAGTGATCTCCTTTTATAATCTTCTGACAGCAAAATCAACAGGGAAAGCCAAATTCACTTAACCATGTTACTAAATTAACAACTATCGTGATTCAACTGTGGCAAGAAAAGTCATAAAATGGAGTAAAATTTACTTTCACTTAGCAACAAATTTTGGGTTCAATTGTGATTGTAAGTTGAGGACTATCTGTATACATAGAGACTTGGCTCATCTGGGCTTTGTCTCACCCCAGAAAACTTTACACTTCTCTATGCTTAAAATATTGTCCTTTTCTTTTATAGTGGACACTTGAACTGTGTTCTCATAGATTGATCTTTTCATTTAATTTACATGGCTACTAACTAAGGAATTCTTGGAGGCTACTTCTATTTAAAAACAACAAAAATCACCAGAACAAAATTAAAAGCACATTATGCCCAAGGCTATTTTTGCGTCTATACTAAAAAAATTCCCTGAAAATGAGCTCACCTAAGGTCCTGGCTCATTGCCCAAGAGGGCAAAGGAGAATCAAGTGTTCAACACCTACAAAATAACACTGTTGCAGAATCATTGGAATGGAAAAGATCTTAAGAGGCTTCTAGTCCAATCTTTCATCAGAGTGGAATCCTCAACCAACCCAACACAAATTGTCGCTGTTATGGCTTTTGCTTTTTTTTTTTTTTTTTTTTTTGCTTTAGTAGCTTTTTTCTCATCTCTCTGAATGCTCATCAGTTCTAGTTTCACATGGGATATTTTGAAGTCTATGGCAATGTGTGCAACTAATTTTGTCAAAGATTGTTTCAATGTCCACAGTGATATTGAAATGAGTTTAATATGTATAGCCAAACATATTTAAAGAGTAATATAATGGAATCATACTGATGACGGCTTCAATCTCTACTTTTTTTTCATTCCTTCTCTCTTAATTGCTGGAATTTTAAATCCAACAGCACTGGTTCTGGCACATTATGACCTACTGACCACAAGGAATCAGCAGGTTTAGATGGAGAATTAAGGATTTACACTGTACCACTTATTTGCCTATTACTGTGACTTGTCTTTTGTTTGCTACTCTCAAGATAATTCCCTCAGTCTTTTTCCCCAAGTGAATACACAAACACAAACACACACACACAAACCACAGTGTTTGATTCTCCTCCTGGTGATATGTAATTAGCTAGGTGCTAAGTTTTATCTAACCATATAATTTACTTCCTGTAAATTCATTTTATTCTGGTTACTATATGTAGTCCTTAACTTAATGATAGTTCAGAGTTATAATGGTGCTGTACAAAGTGACTTATAACTTATCCTTAAGTTACACTGTTGCAGCACCCCTGTGGTCAAGTAATCATGATTCAGGCATTTGGCAATCAGATCAGATCAGGATGGTTACAGTGTTCTGCAGTTATGTGATCAAGATTTGCAACCTTCAAAACTGGCTTTTTGAAGCAAAGTGTGTGGGAAGCCACATTTGCTTAATAATCATGTGATTCACTTAGCAACCAAAGTAGACACGGACATAAAATCAAGTCTGGTCATGTGATCTGATTTTTGAAATCATGAAAATAAAGCACTGAAACAAAAATTGTCACATTATAAAATGAAGGAATCAAGTTTCTTGGATTGTACCTTCCTTGCCTGTTCAGCATATTCAGACTGTTGGAATACCCAATCTAAACCTTTGATGAAACTCTTTTTCCTCTCTGCATACACTTCAGCAATTTTTGCTACGGTATGGGATTCATGGTCGCCAAACAGCTTGCAAATGGCACATATTGGTTTATCATCAGTTAGACATACCTGGATGAAAAGACATTGTTAAATTATTACCTGGTGGCATAACCTTAGACTGCAATATATTTGCTGATGTTGGTGTCTTTTCATCCAGGGTTAAATTAAGGCTGTCATCCCTAACTTCAAATAACTACTTGATGATTTCAGGTTTTCAAAATCTTTCTGTTTACAGGGTGCCCTAAGGATGAATGAAACGCTTATTTTAGTTATGGTACTACCATATAAAAATCTGGAGTTCTAAAGTAGGGTAGAGCCAATCTGAAATACAATTCCCAACCAGACCTCAACCACTCTATCCAATACCTAATTCAGCACAATCTGCAGGGCCACGAGTTTCTCATGCATCCTTGTGAAAGTACTGCTTGTCACAGGAAACATAACAAGCAATAAAAAAAAAATCCAGTGGATTTTATTCCTCTAATCATTGCTGACTACAGGGGGTGGTGCTCACCTCTTTTTCAAGGGCATTGAGCCAGTACTGTCCAAAGACATTTCCATGGCCATGTGGCTAGCATAACATCATGGTTTCCTTCCCATCAAAGTGGTACCTATTTATCTACTCACATTTGCAGGATTTGGAGCAAGGACGGGAGCTTACCCCATCGTGGGGCATTGAACCTGGGCTGCCCACTTTTGGGAGGGAGGGAGGGAGGAAGGAAAGTTTCTAAGGAACTTCAGTGGAGGAATCAACAGGATGTTAGAATTTACTCCTGCTCTCTCTGATTTTTGCCTGCCTATAGTCATTCTATTTCTCTTGTTTAATAAAGAAACAACTCTGAAAAGATGACCCAGCGGATCACAGCTTATCTAATATTCTATTAAGATTGGTTAAGATGAAACGTTTTCTTAGAAATCAGTAATTACATTAGCTGCCAAAACGGCAGTAATTCTATGAAGTGTTTCATGGAGTGTGTTGAACATACCCTTTATTCATCCCTTTGAATTTAATCAGCTTCGCTCATTTATAGGTGTGTGTGTATGAAGGCTTAGCAGTTAAGAAGCCGAGTTTGTCAGCTGAAAAACTGACAGCCGATGTTTGAGATTTTAGCTCTGCACAATGGTGTGAGTTCCTGTTCTTTTCCCAGCTCCTGCCCAGCTAGCAGTTCAAAAGCACGAAAATGCGAGTAGAAAAATAGGTACTACTTTGTTAGGAAGATAACAGAATTCAATGTTTCATTGCATACTCTGTGCTGAGGTGTGATGTCATACTGTATGCATGACTACAGAAATATCTTCGGACGACACTGGCTTCCTCAGCTAAGAAACTTAGATGAGTACCATCCCCTACACAACTGGGGAAACCTTTACGTTTAAATAATTTGTGTAATTATCATATTTATTTGCTACCCATCTCTCATTTGATAGCTTATTGTGCCCTGTGACTATTATTAAGTGTTGTACCTGATGATTCTTGAATCAATGAATGTATCTTTTCTTTTATGTACACTGAAATCATTTGCACCAAGACAAATTCCTTCTGTGTCCAATCACACTTGGCCAATAAAGAATTCTATTCTATTTCAAGATGATTCTGAATTGTATAAAATTCCATTATATTGAGTTATACTTGAAGAAATTGCGAGAGCAGGGGTGAATTGTAGATTTTAAAATGAACATTCTTTCAAAAAACACAATATATATGCATACATAAATTATGTTACTGACAGAAATATGGTTTTATACCAAATTCATGCTTTCTCCATGCTCTTCACATATTTGAGACAAACGGTCTTGTTCTCTGGCATGAAGATTTTCAAGCTCATACTTAAATTTTTCAAGAACATTCTCCACAAGGATATTCCTTGGTAATCCAATGAGTCCTCCTCCTCTCAGGTACACAGTCTGAAACAAAGCCATTGTATGAACAGACTTTTCTTTTAGTACTTGCTTTATGCTCAAATTCTTTTAGGAAACAAGTTTTTCAACCTAGCTTGTCTTCTGTGGAAGGCATGCTTGTGGTCATGCATGCTAACCTACAGATAATCTTTGTCTTACAACTGTTCATTCAAAATTTACAATAGTGCTGAACAAAGGGACTTATGGCCTTTACCTAAAGTTGCAATTGCTGTAGTACCCCCACAATCATGAACAAAATTCAGGTGCTTGGTTTTATACCCACCCTTACATCTAGCCACAGATATGCTGCAATGCACCCTCCATCTATTTCTCCCCAGCCCCATCCTGCCCCGTAGGGTCCCTGTTGGACCTACTTCCGTATCCTATTTGGGTTTGCTTCCTGCCTTCCTTCTCTTCCCACTGTACTGTATAGGAAGGCCCTAGGGTAGATCAGTTGATTCTCCTTCCCAAAGGTGATCTCCTAGATCAACTTCAGGAAGAGAACAGATTAATCTGCCCTGCAATTTCCATATAGGAAGGCCATGTAACGCTGTCCTAAAAGTGGGCACCATTTTTGGGAGTGGCTGCAATTTTTGGATCACAAAAACTGTCCCATTTCCAAAATGGTGTCCGATTCCAGGATGGTACCATGCGGCCTCTGAGTAGGAAAGCCATATGACAGATCAGCTGGTTTTTTTTTCCTCAAGGGTGATTTACAGAAAAGTTTGCCAAGCAAAGGTTGGTGTGAGGAGTAAGGGGGTACAACTTAGACTGATAGGAAGCAGCTCCAAGGTCTATGGTGACTCAGCAGGGTGGGAAGAGTCCTCAATTAATATACTTATAAATATAATGTGCATGCTCTATTATGGTCATAAGTTGAGAGCTACCTGAATTGATTGTATGAATAAGTATGGCTCATAAAAAGGCATTTTATGATATTTTTCTAAAGATGTTCTCTCTGACTTAAAATTATAGCGAATTCTTACATCATTTTCATTCCATAGGGCATAATTTTGTTCTATCCAGATTTTGCATAATTGGCTTTTGTTCTATCCAGGTCTTGTATAATTTCCGTTATCACAATGGAAAGCGCTTACCCTCTCCATTTCACCATATGAGGGAATTTCTTCACTTGCACTAGTTAGGACATTGGATGTTAACTGTTTTTTTTTTTCAATAATTTTGATTTTCCCATGATCTGTGACCTCAGGTTTCATTTTCCACAGATAATGTGCTTGGAAATTGGTTCTTCTCTTGGATAAAGCATAATTCTTGGAGTTGACTTCATTGAGTCATATCAGAACAAGCTTGTTTGGAAAAGTAAAAAGATATAGTAATATGAGATCCTACTTACTTTTCTGCACATAGGACAAGAGAAATGCCCATTGACATGGCTACAATTTTGAAGGATGAGAATCTTTTCCAGGCATTTTTTGCAGAAATTATGTGCACAAGAGAGGACCAACACTGGGGGAGTGAACAATTCTAAGCACACTGGACATGACAGCACCTGCACCAAAGCCTCCATAATATTCCTGCACTCAAACAGATAAAGACCAACTGTAATGTTCTTTTCTAGCTACATTTTCAGTTACATTCCAGAATGTCACTCTATGACTCATTTCTCACAGTAACTCCATAGCAACATAAGCCAACAGTAACACCTCAGTTTTTACAGAAGCAAGAACTAATGAATTATGAATTTAAAATATCCATTTTTATATCATGGAAATGAAAATTAAATTTGTATATTAAATAAATTATATAATAACAGTTATATAACTAAAGATTTTTCAATGACTTGGAGCTAGATTTTTCAGTGAACACAGCCAATGAAATCAATGGGGCTTATATTACTGTAATCGTTGTTAATTTAACAGCCATTGTTCCATTATAAGGATTGCTAATTCAGGAGGATATAACCCATTGTTCTGCCTTACAGGAGAATTTGTAATTTCCTGTTAGAAAGAACAAATAGTAAGTAGTTCAACTAAGCAGTGGATTGATGAATCACTGCAGTTAATGGCATCCACAATTCACTATCTCTCTGAGAAGGCTCCAGATGCAAGTCTGAATTAAGAGTTATAACAATAAGTATGGGTTGTCAAAATATATATGGGTTGTCAAAATATATATGTATGTCAAAAACAATGCTGCATATTGCTGGCATCTGTGCAAATATAGTATAAAATAATTTGGCCACTTCCCAAGTATATATTTTTTTCATTTCAAAGAATGAAATAGTATCGGAGATATTATCCAGTGGTAGTTTTGTAATAGAAAAAAGGATTCACTAGCACACTATTTTTTATGCTTTTACACATCTAATTTTCACTATTTCCCAAGTGGCATTTCTGAGATTTTCTTGAAAAAGTGCTTTATAACACAAAAATAGCACTTACTTGCAACATCTTCAAGCAACTTTTTCCCCAAGACTATGGAAAGCTTATGTCTTTTAATAAAAATTGCTAGTTAAAAAAAATCTGACAGCCTCCTGATCTTTTGTTCCCATAGACTAGTTTTTAGGACTAGGTGACAATTGTCCCCAGGAATGTTTAAGGCAGAAGTCTCCAATCTTTTGGACCTCAGGGACCACCAAATTCATAATTTTAAATCCCATGGACCATTAATATGAATCCAGCATGCCACTCGCTGAAGCGCCTGGACTGATGGGATGGGGTCCTTCGGGCACTTAGCTTGGCTGCCCGTTTCTGCAACCTTAAATAGTCAGTCATTTGGACCCGTTTCCCACAGAAAACAAAACACCAAGATCTCTCATCTCCCTTTCTTTCATTTCTCTTTCCCTCCCTCCCTCCCTCTTTCTCTCTCCCCCCTCGCCCCCCATCCCTGGGGGTTGGGGTGGGGGGAAAGGAACCTTTGAACTAGTGCTGGGTGGTGGAAATTAGATGTCCAGAGGCTGATGAGCCACGTGCTGAAGATCAGATGGCTGGCAGGGAGGTGGGGCAACAGGATTCATACCGGCAGAGAATGGACTGATGCGCATGGGAGCTCGCATCAGAGCCCCTCCCGACTGCGAGGAGATGGGGGTGGGGGAAAGGAACTTCTGAACTGGTGTTGCCTCCTGTCTCTAGACATTGAGGAGGCCGAACAGCTGCCAGCAATGCCCTCAGGTGAAGATGTTGCGAGAGGCTCGACCCCTTCCCTCAGGAGCCGCAAAGTGCTCACCGCTCCTCTGGCACCCGCCAAGCCTCCTCGTTCCCACTGGGCATGTGAGCCCTTCTGGCAAGGAAGAGAAGCATGGTGGGAAGAGGCTTGCTGGGTGTCAGAGGAGTGGCGAGAGCTTTTGCGGCTCCTGAGGGAAGCCTCCTCGCCCTCATATCTTCACCTGAGGGCATCGCTGGAAGCTGCTTTCTGTGGCTCAGGAGGTCCGAGCTCTTCCCACTGCTGCTTGGCCTCCTCAATGTGCGGAGGCAGGAGGCAGCAGGCATGACACGGGTTTGCTAGGGAGCCTGCAGAATTGCCCCACCTCCCTGCCAGCCAACTGGTCTTCATCATGTGGCTCGTTGGCCTCTGGACATTAGATTCCCATCACCCAGCACCAGTTCAGAAGTTCCTTTCCCCCAGCCCAATCCCTTGCAGGCCAGGGGACACCCAGGATGGGCTTCAATGCCATGATCTCCCGCACGCTACTCTCCTCCCCACATGCATCAGTTCACCCGCTGCCAGTATCACCCATTGCAGACACGGGTGCGCTGTGGACCACCAAAAATTTTGCATGGTCCACTGGTCGGCGACCTCTGGTTTAAGGTATTGCAGAGAGGTGGAGAAAGCTGGATTCTTTCCTAATTCAAGAGCAAAACGTCCATTGAAGCCCAATTCAATGCAGGATGCTCCCTCCAGATATTGTTGAACTATAATTGCCAACAATTCCAGAAAGCAGGATCAGTGTTGAGGTAAAGCCCCTGTCACATTGCACCAACGGATGGAAAGAGGATGTAAAACGGAGAAAAACACTTGTAATCCGTTGATTAACGCGATGTATCCGTTCTGTACTCACTGCCTCCGTTTTTCATCCTCTCTATCCTTCCAGCATCCATCTATTGACGTTTCATCCGCTCAGAAAGTTTTGAACTGCTCAAAACTTTTGAGTGGAAAATGTATCCAATGATTACATTAGTATTGATAATAAAGGGCCATAGGTGTGGCACCTGGGAGGGTGGACCATACAGTTCCACTATGCTTGCATTGGAGGTTTATCTATCCCACAGCTATCTTAACCCATCCCAAAGGTATCCCTGCCCACCCCACTGCTATCTTAACCCATCTCTCAAGCATGCAAAGGCTTAAACCATTTCTAAAAGATTCCACGAAGACTTTATTAAAAAAAAGAAATGAAGCAAGTGTGTGAATCAAAGACAACAAGGTATAAAACAAAAATGAGTCTCTGGTACTCCTCTTGGTCGCTCAGTCTCAGGGGTGAAGGGTCCAGGTGCTGTGGAGGTGGCTGGTGCTGGAGTGCTTGTCTGATCCCCTGCATCATCAGTTCCTCCAGAAGCAGAAGCAGCAGAAGCCCCAGCCCCAGAAGAGCGAGCCCGTGCTACAGAAGCCCCAGCAGAACCAGAGTGAGGGCCAGGGGATGGGATGGTGGCCCTGTCCCTCTTGCCAGGGCTGGCAGCAGATGGCTGAGGCTTACTGTTCTTCCCCATGGTTGTGGGGTTGCTGGCTAGCAGGGAGGCTAGCAGGAACCAAGGCAGGCAGGAAGGCTGGCACCAAGGCTGGCAGGAAGGCTGGCAGGCAGGCACCAAGGCTGGCAGGCAGGCATGAACCAAGGCTGGCAGGCAGGCAGGAACCAAGGCTGGCACGCAGGCAGACAGCAAGGCTGGCAGGGAGGCTGGCAGCAAGGCTTGCAGCAAGGCTTGCAGGCAGGGCAGGCAAGGCTGTCAATCTGTCAGGCAGCAGGTCTTTCCTCTGAATGGTGACCTGCTTCTGAGCTGCTTCCCTTATATCCGCAGGGCTTACGCAATGCATCCTCCCCGCATGCGTAATTAACGCTAGGCATCCGTTAGGCTTCTGCTGTGCATCCGCTAGGTTTCCGCTCTGCATCCGCTCTGCATCCGTTGTATTCGTTCCACGTCCGCTTTGCTGCAGCCCCCCGGAAGCCTAGCGGATGTGCCATCTGCTTCCATCCGCTAGGCTTCTGTTCTGCATCCGCTTTCCATCCGCTCTGCGTCCTCCCCCCGTCCGTTCCTTTCCGTGTTATCCGCTCTGCTTATGCAAATTTTTGCCCCTTTTGAGAGCGGATAACAATGGATGGAACATTTTTCTCATCCGCTGTGTCCTTTTTACAAACGTTTTGCATCCCTTGGGCAGTGTGACAGGTCCTTAAGTTAGCTTATATTCAACATCTGAAGGCAAGTGCCTTTTCCCTTTCAAAATCTGCATATCACATGTATTCTTTAAAGTGGTTTTGTTTATCTCACATTTAAAAGTGATGTCTAAAATGCTTCCCGATATGACAATTACACATCAAAGGAACTGTGTTACTTGCTTTAGAAAAACTATTTCCTTTAACTGCAGATGTATAGATTTCACTGAGTGGTTACAGACAGTAAGTACTTGAAGTATTATATACTTTCTGGCTAACCTTCAGAAAAGGGATATTGTACTTGAAAAAAGTACAAAAAAAGAGCTATCAAATTGATGAGACAATAGATGTAGCTGTTATGCAAGAAAGGACTGCAGTGTCTGAGGCTCTTTTGGTTTGGAACAAAAGAGAAAGAAGCATTTAAAATTCATTCACATAAATAGGGATTTTTTTTCTCTGTCACAAATTAAAATTTAGGTAACCATTAAACTAAATATGAGATTAAGGATTGTGTACTTTATATAACAGATCATTAAAACTGAATTTGCTGCATGGAAATGTGGAGATGGGTGAAAATTTGAATGGTTTTCGAAAGGGACTACACAAATGGATGGAGTGTTAGGCTATTAATGGCTACTAGGTTTGATGGTTATTTACGCAATCATAAATGACATGCTTTACAATTACTGGATTAACCACGGTGAAGGACTATTGCCTTCTTCTGTTTTGGAGTATCTAGGGGACATCTCGTTTTGCTTCGAATAGCACAGAATGCCTGAGTAGATGGATAATCAGCCTGATTCATCTCTTATGTATGTTATACAACTCTTACTAATACTACTACAACAGAGTGATTATGGCAACTATGGTTCTGATAGAGTCTGTAATATTTCTGATTGTCAAAAAATGCTTTTATCTCATTTTCACTCTTAAAATCCAGTTAAATATTTTTTTTAAAAACAGTCAATGAACTAAGATTCTACACCTAGATACACACAGTTATATATCAGCACTATTAAGGAAGGGTTAAGACACCAATTTTTATGAGAACAAAAGCAAGATTTATGGGAAAGGCAAAGAAAAATGAAAGCTTATCTTCTATTTTTTCTAGTTCCTGCAGAGCTTCTATACTCTAGTTGGCAAAAATAATTCCATGTCCCTTTCAGATTTCTCAAACTCAGCAATGGTATTAACAATTGACACGAATGACAGAAGCCAAGACGTTCGTGAAATCTACATAGAAAGCTTCCCATCATATCTTTTTATCAAGGATCTTGTTATCAATCCTGCTTTTGACAGGATATTTTATATTAGTGATGTACAAAATACTGGGCAAGTATTTTTAGAAAGCAAATGATCTTCTATTTTTGATAAATCGTCAAAATAAAATCCCTTTAGATCTCTTTTGTACTGATCCTGTAAATAGACACATAAGAATGTATTTAAACTCATTTAAATAGTTATCTGGGTTAAGATAAAACTAGAATGAAAAGCTAAATCAAGAATGTCAATAACCATGAGGACAACTCAAATGAGGACTACTAACCTAGTGAGGTAAGAAACCCTGATTTATCACAGCCAGGAACATTTTTCTCTGTAAATATTTCCTTTATTCATTTTTTTAAATGAGCTACTATCACACAAATCTCACTTTTAACATTTACAGTATTTTATTTTTAAAAATAGAAAGTTTCAACTTTCTCAAAACCATTTATGAGCTGGCAGTTGTCTACCTTCAAATTTTAGGTCATCTTAATATTTTTTGCTACAAATTTATTTTGGCATTAAAATCAATTCTTTATGGCTACCAAGGAAAAGTCATTTAGTTGTACAACAGTCATTTGTATCAGTCAATGTTTACTAATCACAAAATAAAACATAATACCACTGATGTAAACAACATTTAGGCTTAAGAGTTTTAATACACAAATATTTAACTGAATAAACCAGCACATTATGGCAGTGAATTATGGCAACAATTCAACATGAAAAAAATAGCAGGTTGAATGTAGCTTTCATTCAGCCAATGGGGACAGAGATTAACAAAGTGCTGCTGAGATCATCCCTGCTGCAGAAAAAAGGTTAAAGGAAAAGCAATCTAGGCTGATTCTCCGTCCAACAACAGCTACCAACATCACTGGTTACAGGCCTCTCCATTCTTCTGTCCCTAACCCTCCTGACCAGATTCTTGGTGACATATGGGAGAGGAGGAATCAGCAAGGATCACTTCATCCAATTTGGAACAAAGGGATTCTTCTCCTTGATCCAACCAATAACTTATCACTGAAAAACTAAATAGCATTTTAATGTAATATTCAAAATCAAAATGCCACATTACAATCACAAAAAATGGCAAGTTATCAAATAACTATGTATATACCTATACAGGAAAACAACCTTCCGATATTTAATAAACAACATAAACATAAATTTAATTAATGCATAACAAAGGATACAAAAAAAAGGTAATTTTTCAACACTACAAAAATTGTAGCATAGAAATGTAAACTTCATAAAAGCTTTCCTGTTTCTTCACTGGTATATTGTCTTTGGTGTTCCAGTATCTGTTGGAAAACATTCTTTAAAATGCTGTAAACATCTGATCCACCTTTGGAATCATAGTTCATCTGCTGAAAACAAACTTAAAGTTATCTTACAAAACATAAGAAACATCAGGGGTTTATGCAAAGGTTTGTCCTCCAAGCTTGCTGGATGCTTGGCTCCTGGAAGTTTCATTACCAAACTCTTCACGTGTTTTGGGTGTCGTGTCTTGTTTGCTTATATAGGTCTTCTGTTTGTACACTGTCTTGTGATTCAATCAGGCTTATGACTCAGTCTTCTTGTCCTGAACCCAGGATAAGATACTTCATCCAAAACCCCATGAAAGATGTTACCTAGTTTGCTAACGAAACATCCAGGAGCCAAGCAGCAAGCTCAGAGGAAAAACCTCTGTCATCTACAATCTGAGCTAATATTCTCTACAATCCCTAACTGGGTTTATCCCAGTAGAATAATTTAAATGTAAAGGATTCAATGAACTCAAGAACTCAGATATTTATCTCAGAGATCCCCAATCCCAGGCCATATCCCACTTCCGCCCCTTTTGGAAATGCAGCTGTGTGCTTGCCCACCAGATGCACAGAACCATTCCCCTTTTCCCCCACCATCCAAAGCCAAAAAGGTTGAGGAGCTGTGAATTATCTGATCCTAAAATACTCGGATAATATAGTTTTAAGCTATAATGTTTCAAATATAATACTTTACAATGACTATAAGACTAATAAACAGAAAAACAAGAGTTTTATGTAAAATACTGTTTCTGAATTAATTATTCAAAGTTCTAGTAAGTTCCTTTTTTCTTTCAGCTATTCTATGCTTTATCAGAGCAAATGTTAATGAGACATATATTGCACTTTATATTTTTCTTAAAACCAAGCAGAAGCAACTGGTCTCTGTACATAAGGGAAAATGTGTGCGTGCTACAATTTTGTATATTTTTAATAAATCTATTCTGAGTCTTGTGAAAAAATAATTAAAAAATCTGTTATATTGAAATAAATAGTAATGACTGAAGTACACATGAATTTCCTTCCAGTACTATTCTTTCTTCAGATTACATGTGTAGAAAGATAACCTGGATGTGATAGAGTGAGATAATATAAATTCTTTCAGCTCACTGGAACTTTGGACACCATACAATTGATAGCCACTGTTACTAAATTTCTTCACATACAGCAGATCAACCATCTGCTGGGTAGAAGTGAAACTTACTGCTGAGGAAAATGAAACATTTTATTGTATTATTTATTTGTTTGAATGTCGCCTTTATTACTTTATAAGTACCCCAAAGGAATGAACATACCTAATATTCATTATTCCTCCTATTTTTCCCTCAACAAAAGCCCTACGAAGTGGATTAGGCTGAGAGAGATGGACTGGCCCAAGGTCATCCATATGGCTTTCATGTCTAAGGCAGGATAGAACTGACAGTTTCCTGATTTCTAGGCCAGCACTTTAAACCACTACACTAAGCTGTCTCTTCAAGCTTTAGCCCAGCCCTGGGTTTACTGACAGAAAACAAATGGCCATCTCTCTTCTCTCCAAATAACCATGTTTGTAGATGTGAGAGACAATGTAGGTACATATGCATGAAATAGAGATATATTTTGCTTGAATTTCTGAATCAATACCCAAACTGAAATTTAATCTTTCGATATCTGTACTTTTTCAAATTTTGCAGGGGACTTTGCCATGTGTATACAAATCTGCCTAAAAATTATAGAAGGAAATATTTTAAAATATATAGAAATTTACAAAAATGCAGGGAAATTGGTTGCAAAAATAACTTTGCAAACAAAATTCAACATATTGTAACAGACAATAGATACATAAAAATAAGAAAAAAATAAAATTGACAACCCAGAGTATTAGAAAGAATGATAATACGGGATTGCATTGAACTGTAGTTATTGATATGTTTTGCTGATGTAAATGTATGAGCCTAAGTGTAATGTGTCCAGAAATGTTTATCCATACTTTGTAGACTGTTTACAAATGTTTCGGATATTAAGGCAATGACCCACAATGTGAAAAACCAAATCATACCACTTTTTCCTCTTCTCATAAACCTGTCCTCAGACTAAAAATAATCCAAGATTCAATAATCCATTACTCAAAGTTTTATATAAATTGCTATAATTAATAAGCTATAAGGCAAACTCCATAGGAAGCTGCATACTTATTATTCCATGGACTTAAATAGACAAGGAGCCCTTATAAATTGATCTCAGTAGAAGAAGGAGACAATTCAAGTTCCTGGCAAGAACTATCTGTTTGAATAATTTATTATCAGGATTATGGAAAGTACTGTAGGCTGATCAGCAGCCGCTGATGTATTTATAACAAAAGGCCACAGTCATACACTACTTGCCTTGGTGAATGCTTTAATGGCACGATTAAGAAGCAGCTCTTCCACATCTGTTGGTATTGTCTGCAAATTTACCACACAGTTTAAGATACACAGTATGGTGTGATATTTTCCCTGAGGAAGCATAAATCAGACTATTAGGTATTATCAGAGAGCAACTGTGAAAACAAATAGGATATAATTCAATCCAAGTTAAGCAAAATGTAAGTTCTTTGGAGATGATCCTTTGCATGCAAGCTGTGCTTTACAGCTATCATTGGATGCAAGGGGAAAACTCCTGACTCCAATTACCATTTGAAAATGTGTGGGAAGAGGGTCAACCAGGGAAGGTCTCAAGAGAAAGAATCATATCACCTCTTCCCCCTGATCTTGATTCACAAGCACCCTTCCATTCACAAAAAGTTAGTAAGTTTGGAGAATGTAACTCTATTCATTTAAGCATACCTGATATTGAACTGTAACTAACAGGAAATGTATTTACCTTACATTTGTTAAAATGTATATAACTCCTTTCCACAAATGTCATCAAGATAGTAAGATTTAAAATCAGTAAGATAATTAAAGGACACTGATAATCTATTACTAGCAGCTTAAAAGGAACATTGAAAGACATGCAAAAACTCTTTTGCTGAAGGAAGAGAAAGCAACCTTTTGGGAGCAAATAAGAAGAGGCACCCTTTTTACATGTTATTGTTACCATGAGCCTTCTCCAAAGCACTACTGTTGAAAATCTCCATTAAGTGGGCAATCCCTCAATGTTTAAAAATATATCTTATCACAGAAAAATCTTGCAATAAGCAAAAAGTAACATTTCTTCTAAAAGTCCTCCAATAGTATTGCCACCTGATAAATTAGACAAGAATTCTTCCATTCTTCCAGCCCATACTTCCTGGAGAATTTTATTTCACAGTACAAACAAAATGATGTAAAGTCGACATAGAATATGTGGTACTGAGTTCTCCTAATATGTCTCATACAGGTAGACCTTTAGCAACATTACTTGGGACCAGCAATTTGGTCATTAAATCTCTAGGTGAAACTATAACTATGATCTTACTTCAATTATCCTTTTGCTGTAATTGTCAGAAATATGAGAATTGGTTGTAAAATTAATTTTAATCACCATAACTGTGAATATGAGGCAATAAACTAAATGGGACTTCCTACTTTCATATCAATGTAGCTATATCTATCCTACTCTGTCCTGTCCTGTCCTACTCTATCTGATCTATCCATCCATCCATCTATAATAGAAAGATATTGTGATTAGCCCAAGATCATCTAGATGGCTTTCCTGCCCCTCCTCCACCCTCTACTTTGCTTTCAAATCAGATTTTACTCCTGGCAACCATATGGAAAGTCTATAAAGTTTGGTAGGTGGTATGCCATGTCTTCTTCCTAGAGTTGAAAGTTGACAGTAAAACCTATTGTGGCTTCTATGCATAAATTAGGATTTGATTTAATTTCCCCATTCCTACTCCAGGGTCATAATCACGAGACCAACTAGCTCTCAATCTATCATTATATATTACTAAAGGGGAAGAAGGGAATTCTGTCAGGAAATAAAGATCAGAGAAAATATTAAGTCATAGAAATAAATATAAATGCTTGTTCATCATTCATACACAATTAAGAACAAATCTATTTTCATTTTTTCTGTACAAAAATACCCCCAAAGAGATGTCAAAATCATCTTTGAAGAAATATTTGATAAAGTATGATATAATTAACCAGAGGTATCACTAATATAATGAGAAAGATACAACTAAGAAGCAAGTTATCTAAAATAGAAGACCTCACTGTAGATCTATTAAAAATTTAATCAGCAGAATAAATAGCTTCCCATTCATTCTGCAACAGGGCATTCAATTGCTGCTTATATTTCAATTGGTTTTAAATGTTAGCTAAAGCATGTATATATTGTACTTTTATTCAATGCAGCTCATTTCTGCCATTGAAAGCCAGGCTGATAAACATATACAAACACATGAATAAATCACTTATTTTTCACATATTGTAAAGAAGCAGGGAAAATATCAAAGCTGCTTCATCTAGGCTGACAAAAGCAACATCATAACACCACAATGCAAACCTGCCACTGTTTTGCATAAGTCACAACACTCATCATACGTGCAAAAGGAGAAAAGCTTCCAGGTTAAACAGCATATGTTAGAATGGCGCAGTTGCTTTCATTGTTCTCATGAAAGCAGCAAGAATCTGTTGTTGACCAAGAAAATGAACAGATACATATGGTATTTACCTTTTCTAGCAGTTTGAATGTTTCCTGAAAATCTGTGTTATTTTTTGCGAACACATCAACATCATTTTTGGTTAGAAGAGGTTCTTTAAGTTGCTCTATCCAAGACCACATCAAATTACTGAGAATAAAAGGATCCCTCTCAGCACATATTTTATCCCAGGCTCCATTTTGACTATTCAGTTCTTTCTGACAAAAGAAAAATAATTTAAATGAATGTTCTATTAATTCCATTTACATTCATGATTTTAAGACAGGACTGCATTATTTTTTTGGTAAAAACAACTGCGGGAAACACTTTCTTCTATAACATAACTATGACAAAGAAGACAGTACGGTTAATATTTATTAGCTTTTTACCTGCCATGTCTCTGTCACTATTCAGACATTTATATGCCTGAGAGAAAGCATTCTGAAGACAACAGCTGTTGTATGCCTAATTGTTCTCCATGTTTTTTTTTCTAATATATTAGAAACCCTATACATTACAGACTTTTTGCTTCAAAAATGTCTAGTTTATTGATAGTGGCAGAAGCCTTACCTTCCTTCAGGTGATTAAGATCATAAGCCAACACCTGAAGTGTGGCTTATGTATTCCTAATCTGTGTGCCAAGAAAATGAGACTATAGAAAGAAGCAGTTTCTGTTTTCTGCTGGAGAACTAATGGGCACAGAATGCTTAACCCTTTCTTAATGTAGAGCAAATGTCTTAGTATTATGTAGAAAATGCTTCCCCAGAAAGTAAATTACTCCAGGCAAAGAGAGCTTCCTTTTGTTTTCTTTAGATAGCAAAAATGTCCCTGGGCGTCCTTCAAGGATGCACACTGTTAGTTCTCCCTCCCTGACTTTGAAAGAGCCAAGGGCATGAAAGCCACAAGTTCTACCAAAGAACATTCCCTGCAAAATTGTTCATGTTCTAGTGCCAAGTCTATGTCCTAATCTCACCATTCTCCAGGCTTTTACACAAGATGATCAGGAGACAAAGAAAGGTAATTCAGATCATTTTCCCCAACTCTTTCCCACATACATATATTGTCCCGACACTGACATTTAAGGAAAAACTGTTTGCATCACAAAGCGCAGTTTTACCTCTAATTTACACTGCATTTATTCAAAAAGCTGGGGGAGAGAGAATGCAGAATATTTGGGTCCTTCACATCTTTTTTAATTTTAGGCTGCACTTCCTAGTTTCTATTAGAAAGGAAAACACACACATACAAACTGGCTGGCTGTTTACTGATCATCACTGAAGCTTATAGGAAATAGAAGATTACAACTGCTCCTAACCAGGGACACTCTTTCTTTCTTTACCTAATGTACACATCACTGACAATATTACTGACAATATTACAAAGTGAAATACCTGCCACATTTCTACTTTAGACTTCACTTCTTCTGCTTCCATAAATTCATTCAGACCTGCCAGAGCTTTGGCTGCCAAAATTCTTCGTGCTTCTTGAGTTAATTCTGATTGCACAATGATATGGGGGATTGTTTCTGAAAGATCTCTGATATTATAGATCTCATTTTCTGCTTTAGAAGAGTCCGAATCTTCTGATGATATTCGTCTACCATAAATATCCTTTTTCACAAAATTATAGTTCAATCCTTTCAACTCCTCATCTTCATCTTCTTCCTCCTCGTCCTCCTCGTTCTCCTTTTTTTCTTTCCGATGATATGCAAGGCCTGAAGAAAAGGTTTTACTACGCAGTACTCTTTTTGTATGTCTAGATCTATGGCAGGCAGCAGAGTTGTCTTCATTTTTTCCTGGATTAAATTTTCCCTGAGTTGAGAAAGTAAATGTGTTACGAATTAAGACTTCTTGGTTTAGCTCAATATGAAGAGGCTGGCAGTGGTCCATCTTGTTTGGCGGGTTAGATTTGTTGCAGAGTGGCACTTGTACAGGCACTGACCATAGCGTTTCTCCTTGTTCGGCGATAAATGCAGCTTTTCTTAAATCTGATTCACTGTAGCTAAGGCGCCTTTTGGAACGACTAAGAGACAAAAAGTAATCAGTGGTCCTCGATTTGCAAAGAGGATCACATTCATGTTCACTGGGATGAAGAGGATTTGATCCTGAGAGAGAGAATGGCTCTGAAGTACAACTGTCTTGTCTTGTTAACTCCTTATCAAGCTCCGTAGAAGCTAACTGAGAAACAGTCTCCTCAATTTCAGCTGACAGATCTGGCATATCTATTAATTCTTCTTCTATAACCTGCCGGTTTTCAACCAAATCCAAAAGCAATTTGCAAACAAGATGGATCAGTTTGGGCACATGCTTGAGATGTCTGCTTTCATATCCATGCAGCAAATGCCGCTGCCTGATCAAGTACTGGGAAAGAGTCACTGCATGTGCTTTGGGCTCACAGATGGCAAAAACATTTCTGAGAGGAATTAAGAACTGTGAAAACTCCCTTACGCACAACAACTGCCCTCTAGTCTGAATAGAATTAGGCCTTTTTGCTCTTACAAAAAGGATTGCTTGGTCTGCAGTCATTCTTGTTGCAAAAACCAAATAACAAGCTATTAATACACCTGGAAAGTGACATATAAAAATAAATTAATCTTGAAGTTCAGGTAAAGTCTAAAATAAAACAATGATAAACTCAGAAAACAACACCTAGATGTGCTTTACATCACAGCAGACTGTTATCGATCAGTAAATAAATTCCCATCAATTGTAAAACCTAAGATTATATACTTTCTCTCTCTCTCTCTCTAGATATGTGTTTATTCTTCCATACATACACACAACTACTTTAAGTATTTTAAAAATTAAATATGAACATTATATAAACAAACATTATATATTGAAACTTACACATTAAACCAGCCGATTTTATGAATAAATTGCACACAAAATCAGAGGTCACAGATGGAAAAAATAATTTTAAAGCATAGAATTTTATTTGCTGAGAAAATAAGGTCAAAGAAAGCTATGTTAAGCTTTCCTCCAAATGTTTTCTGTGCTTTAGAAGTGGAGGTGAGAAAGTTCTAAAAAATAAATAGCCAAGCTAGTATTTCCAAATGGTAGGTATCCAAATAGAGAGAGAGAAGGCATTCATAGTGTGCATTTCTATTTAAGGGCATTAAAGAATCCCTATTCTTTTGAATAATATTTTTGGAATAACTAAATTCTCTACTCTAAAGTTCTGTTTTCTTTTGAAATAACGACAAGGGAAATACAGTTGAAAACTAGGATTTCTCTTAAATCTTTATAGATGCTCTCGTGATTAATTCTCAATTTCTTCTTTGAACTCAAAAAGCAGTTTAGAGGCATGGGCTACTTTCCAAGAAAAATTCCAAGAAATGCTAACAAACAAATACAGGTACTCCTTGACCTACCACAATTGAGCCCCAAATTTCCATCGCTAAGCAAGACAATTAAGTGAGTTTGATGACCTTTCTTGCAACATTGAATATTTGCAATTAAGTTATGACATGGTTGTTAAGAAAATCTGGTTCCCTAGGTGCTTGTCAGAAGGTCAGCAAAAGTCATCATATCTGAATATTGATCACATGACCATGGGGATGCTGCAACAGTTGTAAGTGTGAAAAATGGTCATAAGTCACTTTTTGAGTGCCATCATAACTTGAAACGGTCACTAACTATATGGTTGTAAATTGAGGACTATCTGTAATTTGTGCAGACTCTGCAATGCATACTGTACAGTGTATAAAGTTCAATACTGAATTTTAGAAAAATACATTTTAATTAAACTAGTTGTTGCGTATTTGTACCTGTTCTGCCAAGTCCCGCATGACAATGAATAGCTACTCGCCCTTCTTGTAAGGCAAAAGTCATCACTTTGACCATATCGAGGATAGTAGTGAGAGAAGCTACACCATAGTCCTTCCATCCAAAGTTATAAAAATAAACTAGAAAAAATATTTAGAACATTATAATTAGAAGACCAAACAGTACATCCACAAATATATCCTAATGACATTCCCAAGATCTGCAGTAGAAGAGAATGAATTTTCTTTCCACATTTTGAAATGTTTTTTTATTTAACTTTTAATTTTCCAGTCTTACACTCCAAATTCAGTAGGTTTTTTCCTTTAGAAACTGGCTTATAAAACCTACAATGAAGGGGGGATGTCTCTCTCTGTGTATGTGTGTACATGCACCCAAATAGGATTTAAAAATACACACTTAGTATTCTTAAATTAATTACATTCTTTTTAAAATTGTCAACCACAGCTATTTGTTTGAACATTGTGGAAAACCCTTCTTGTGAAAGAGATGCTAATTAAGTAGATATGTATGTATTTGTTACACACACACACACACACACACACATGCAATTACTACAGTGAATATATGCCTATTGTTCTGTGTAATGTTTTGTGAATAATTGCTGGTACAGATATTACCAGGTGCAATTTTCATAATTTAGCTGTCAGTTCCATGGATGCTTTAGCCATTTATGATAGCTGCCCTCTCTTTTTCTACATTCTCATATGTTATATGTTGTTTTTTCATCAATAAACATTCCTCAACTTGCTGCTTTTAACCTTAGAAGTAGGTGGCAGAAACAGCCTGCAAGCAACACACTTTATAATTAACCAGGAACAGCAGCAGCAGGAGCAAACTTACTTCCCGCCTCCATGAATGCTTCAGGAAGATAGGTGAAACCACTCTCTTGTTCCAGTGGATTCCCACAGCTAGCATGTTCCCCGGGACGCTGAAGGTTAATTACTGTTTTTATGTCACATCTTAGGCAAAGAAAAAGATGATACATTATTGAACAAAGTGTCCTTTCAGAGTCTTTTCCACCCGCATCCCATGTTCGTTCTTATTTCAGAATAAATTGCTACAAATGATCTCAGCAATGCAGGGGCGGGGGGGGGATGAGCTTCAGTCTCATAAGAACTTTAGTAATTTGTTACCAATTTCTTTTACCTTTGGAACTGTTCAATAATATTATATTTCCCAATAAGATCTGTGGAGGGTCGAGACATAGCCAGTATGTTATCTGTTATCCTGAAGGGAAGAAGACATGAAAAAGTAGGAGTAAAAGTATCTCTCAGGCACCTTTCGTGTTTCATTGTTTTAGCAAATTAATCATAACATATGTTGTGCTTTTAAACATTTTGAAGCATTATGAAATGTTTTTGAACTTTGTTAAATAAAATACTTACATAACAGAATGCTAATAAGATGTCAAGATATGATGATAATAAAACAGAGCTAACACCACTCTGGTTTTTTTATCTATGTATAAAACATTGTTTTCTTCAGAGTGATCTTTTGAAGTTTATAAAATGATCCCACACCTCTTGACAATGCTTTCATTATATTCAGTTTGTTAATTTAACATTTTAGTTCAATTATATGATCAATACATTTGAATCTTAGTTACATTTAAGTCTGCAATAAATATATCCATAATGAAATCCATGTTTCAGCTGTAAACATATTGGATTAAGTTGAATTTAGTTTCTGTTGACATCAGTAGAATGCATTCAGTATAATTAATGCCTAGATGAAAACAATTGACCTTTGTTTGAATCCAATCAACAGTTTTAGCATATAAATGTTTTAAGCATTAAGCTCATGGACACCCAGATGTTATATATAAACTGCCCAGCATTTCTGATTTTTTCGTCTAAATCTTTATCAAACTGTTTTGTTTCACTGAATGTATAATCTAATACTAAGCATATTTTTTTGGAAATTAGTTACAAACTGCCTCATAAGATATTTAAAAGTAATATTTTTGGAAATGTGTCATAAAAGAATGCTGTATATTACCAGGAGGAATATAATCCTTTAACAGCCTGTTCTTGTTCACTCCACCGAGCTGGATTTTCGTATTTGCAAGCACGGCCACCACATGCCATAGAACACTGCATATGACCAGGAATAACATGACGAAGGCGTTCTCCAACTTTTGTATATTTTGCAGTTGGACGTCTAGATCTTCCTGTAACCCAATGGCAAGACAAAATAAAAAATTTCAACAAAAATCAATTCTGAAAAAAAAAGATAAAAAGATAAACTAAACCCATATATAAATCATTTGCAAAGAAATAAGACTTTTCCTTCTTGATGCCTATATATATAGTATTTCCTTAATACAAGAAGGATCATCACATTATCTAAAACATTTAACAACAGCTGTTATCTTTGCTCATATTATAAATAATCCCATAAAAATAGTAAGCTTAAAAGCGATACAGCACTGTTGTATTAATTATGTGAGGTGGTCAACTTAAAATGCTTAGTTATAAAAGAAAATCAGAATTAATATTAGAATGATAAAAATGCCAATACTTTACTTCTTCTTTCATGAAAAGCAGCATTTAGTTCTTCAGGGCTTACAGAGGAAATAGCCACCATAACCCTGTGTGAAGAAGTCGAGAGGACCTCTACAACTGAGCTCCGTCGCCTCTGAAGCACTCGAAGAAAAGGATCAGAAGAAGAATGTCTCCGGCCCTGAAAAAACTTGCTAAAAATATTCACTGCCAAACGCCTCCTGGGTGATCCTTGCATGGTCACCCACTATTTGCGGCAGTTAAGATATGCTAGAGGATGAAGCTGAATGAGAAAGCTCACTTGCTCAGTACTAAACTTATACAGAGACATGCATCTTTCTGTAAGATCTAACAGCCATTCAGAATAGGCTGCTGTCTCCATAGAAACTAACAATGAACCCACTGATGGCAGCTACGCCTTTCGGCAACTATATACATTGATTTTTTTTTTTTTTTTAGCAGAACAATTGTTCTACTACTGATGAGGATTAGAATCGCTCAAAGCAGGCAATTCTGAAATGGACCAGGAATTATGAAATTATTATGAGCAGAAATGAATCCTGGAATTTGAAGAACTGAATTTAGCATCAAAAAGTATGGCCAATTCTTCAGAAGACCCTTAGAACTTTGCATCCTTCAAGTAATCTCAAGTTAATGAAGATGTAAATATGGGCAAAAGCAAATTAGTTATGATTATAAAACGAAAATTAGAAACATTTATAAGTGAACAAACTTTTCTCCTCCCCAAATTGTGTTGCATATTGTAAGCAAAGCAGTTATCATACATCTTGCTTTTAGCCCTAGCATTACGAGTTTACAAAGACAGAGTAGGGTTTGAAAGACTATCCAGTCAATCATTCACATACATTTAATCAGCAGTAAGAAAAGGCAAGGTCCTTATACACAAACAATATTTCTGCTGTTTTATGAGATATATAACAGAATAAATTATTGCTGGTTGATGTAGAAGCAAACTAAACAAAGTAATTCTGTCAATATCCTGAAGCACTTCATACCCCCAAAAAATCCTAGCTATTGTTTCTAGGTGACATAGACCACCATGCAAAAAGACATACAACTAAAATGTGCTGTTTAAAATTATACACTTCATGGGATAATAGTCCTATGATTTCACTTCAATTTCTGTCTATATTCTTTAAAAATTACTGCCATCCTTCTGAAGAAATTGATGTTTTTAAGTATAACTCAATGTCAAATATTACATACTAGCCAAGTTTTAAAATGTGAAACTATATCACAGTTATTTCTAGAAATATAGTCACATTGTCAACCAGAAATTGAGTGTTGATTATTTTCTTTATTTAAAACCTGATCCATAAGTTAAACAATACCTCAAATAATGTGCTCCTGTCAGAACATCAATGTGAAGGAAACAGTTATGAATCATAATGGATATTCTGAAATTCAATCTTTACGGTCCTCCATATACAATATTTCAACATTTTTAAAGTAACAAACTAGGTAAATAAGACTTTAGGTCTTTCAGATATTATATCTGCCCCACCTACCAACTGCAATGAGCCTACTCAATCAGCAGATTTAATGCATTTAGGTACAAAGTATTAAGGGATGGAAAGTTGTGATTAACCTTTATAGACAAGGATTTTAAAGGTTCAGAATCTTTGGGATGTTAACTCACAAATGCCTATGTTGAACAGGCACTATGGAACCGCTGTATTAGAATCATAGCATTATTCACAATTGTAGTGGCAGAATTTGGTTGAACTCATAGGGTAAAAATCTCAAAGCTCCCTTTGTAAGACTCCTTGGGTTCTGCATGCTCTATTTCTACCTCCTGACTTAGTGAAGTGGATTGGTAGTTCTCACCTCCACTATCTATCTTCTGGGTGGGTGGGCAGGTGCTTTTACCTGTCATCCTCCCCTCAATCCTGCAGTGTAGGACACACAGGCCTCACAACGCATCTATATAAGTAAATGAAAAAAATGAAGTCAAAAGAAAAAATAAATTCTATAGCACTGCCTCCATCCTAGCCTTATTCACTGAAACATATGGCAAAGGAAATTAGCCTACTCCTTTGGGAAACAAATCAATCTCTCAAGGTATAAATAGAATTAAGCTTTATTTAAAAAAAAACTAAAAAGAAAATAAAAAAATCCCTTTTTAGATTTCAGCAATCCTGTAAAATATTCAGTGGCAAAATAGATAAAAATATACTGTAGAGCTGTTCTAATTGCAGATTGCAGCTAAAAGGGACTTTCCACAGAAAACTATAAAACACAATAGAAGACTTGGTGGCAGACACAGGATGATTTTGGTCTGCTCCTAATTTATAGGAACTCTGCTATGAAGAGGTTCCAAATTGTATGAAAATACAATATACCACGTGTGTACATAAAACATAAATATCAGAGGCAGTAATGCTTAAAGAAGTGGATTAGACCAGGAGTCACCAACCTTTTGGACCTCAGGGACCACCAAACTCATAATTTTAAATCCTGCAGACCACTAATATGAATTTTGACTGACAGTGGCTTGCTGATGTTGGTGGGAAAGTCAGTCCCATATTCCAGAGCTGCAGTAGTCACAAGACTGGCCCTCTGGTTATCCCGGAGCAGCTGCTCCTCCACCTGGGTGCACCAGCCAGCCATAGACTGGAGGAGCTGCTCCGGGATGACCAAAGGGCCAGTCTTGTGACTACTGCAGCTCTGGAATATGGGACCGACTTTCCCACCAATGTCAGCAAGCCACCCTGGGGCAGATTTTCTTCCCGCACTGTTGGTCTTATCTTCCAGTTCCAGCTCGCGTGGCTCTACTCAAGGTAAGGTTTGCACTCGGCCGAAAGGTGGGGAGCAGCAGGTGGCCATATGGTGCACCCTTGTGTCTCTGCACAGCCTGGATTAATTGCTTTGGGGGGGAGTGCTTTGGGTGAGACATTTATCTGCAGACCACCAGTGGTCTCTGGCCCACTGGTTGGTGACCACTGGATTACACCATACTGTAACACAATATTTAATTATTTCTTATTCCTCTAAAAAATAGACTAGCCTTGAATAAGATTGCCACTTAAACATGACAGATACTATTTGAAGTTTTTACATCAGACAGCAAAATGTCTTGGATCAGATATTAATATGATGTTTGTACGGCATAAAATGAAGACATTTGTACCGCAGCTAATGATCCATAAATAAGCAGTTCACATCAAAAGTTACATAACCTATTAGTTCAAGTTATTATGAATCAAAATTATTAAAAATATTGAGATAAGGACCAAGCAGCATCAGTTAAGTCATAAATCTTGTAACCCCTTTTGAGTCTATGACAACACCATGCTAATCTGGCAATTTTTATAGTGCCATATAACTTTGTTATTAATATCACTTAGAAATTTACATGTTCACTCCCATTTCATTTTGTTTCATTTAATATTTGTAATGAATACAACTTTTAGCTTGTAAAAATGCTATTCATATTATGCATCAAACCTATTAATTTAATCCATAATCAAAAATAAAGGATGTTTTCATGCATATAATAACATTCCACAACATTTACCATGTGGGAGTTAGGTAATAATTTTAATGAGATGGCAATTACTGGTCATTTTCTGCAAAGAATATGAAGCAATAGAACTAAACAAGCAGAATAATTTATTAACCTTTATGAGACAAGTTGCATTTAGATGTAATCTTTCTGGATGTCTACAGAATGTGTTCATGCAATACATTCTTTCTTTGCATAACATTCAATTTAACATTCTTTATTATGCAAAGAAAAAATATTATATATATATATATATTTGTTTTTATAGGTTTTCGCGGGTACTTCCATGTGTGCTGTTCAGTTTCCTTCGGGTATTATCCCACGTCATTGAAGTGCTTTTAAAGTTGTAGCAACGTTTCAGCAGAACTCATCTGCCATCATCAGGCTTCTGTATTGAGTTTGATGGCAGATGAGATTCTGCTGAAACGTTGCTACAACTTTAAAAGCACTACAATGACGTGGGATAATACCCGAAGGAAGCTGAACAGCACACATGGAAGTACCCGTGAAAACTTAAAAAAACATACATATACATATACATAT
>BLBF01000003.1:46559764-46571466 GCA_015471245.1 Laticauda colubrina | reverse complement strand
TCAAAAGGGGCAAAAATTTGCATAAACAGAGCAGATAACACAGAAAGGAACGGGCGGGGGGAGGACGCAGAGCGGATGGAAAGTGGATGCGGAACGGAAGCCCAGCGGATGGAAGCGGATGGGAGCGGATGGCACATCCGCAAGGCTTCCGGGGGGGCGCAGCAAAGCAGATGCGGAACGGATACAGCGGATGCACAGCGGAAGCCAAACGGATGCCGAGCATTAACTGCACATGTGGGGAGGATGCATTGCGTCAGCCCCGCGGATATAAAGGAAACAGCTCGGAAGCAGGTCACCATTCAGAGGAAAGACCTGCTACCGGACGGATTGACAGCCTTGCCTGCCCTGCCTGCATGCCTGCCTGCAAGCCTTGCTGCCAGCCTTGCTGCCTGCCTGCCAGCCTCCCTGCCAGCCTTGCTGGCTGTCTGCCTGCCTGCCAGCCTTGCTGCCAGCCAGTCTGCCTGCCAGCCTTGGTGCCTGCCTTCCTGCCAGCCTTGGTTCATGTCTGCCTGCCAGCCTTGGTGCCTTCCTGCCAGCCTCCCTGCCAGCCAGCAACCCCACAACCATGCGGAAGCACAGCAAGCCTCAGCCATCTGCTGCCAGCCCTTGCAAGAGGAACAGGGTTACCATCCCGCACCCTGGCCCTCACTCTGGTTCTGCTGGGGCTTCTGCAGTACGGGCACGCTCTTCTGGGGCTGGGGCTTCTGCTGCTTCTGCTTCTGGAGGAACTGATGACAAGCATTCCAGCACCAGCCACCTCCACAGCACCTGGACCCTTCACCCCTGAGACTGAGCGACCAAGAGGAGTGCCAGAGACTCATTTTTGTTTTATAGCTTGTTGTTAATAAAGTCTAGTTTTGATTCACACACTTGCTTCATTTCTTTTTTTGAATAAAGTCTTGCTGGAAACTTTTAGAAATGGTCTAAGCCTTTGCATGCTTGTGGGATGGGTTAAGATAGCAGTGGGATGGGTTGAGATAGCAGTGGGATGGGCAGGGATACCTTTGGGATGGGTAATAGCTGTGGGATAGATAAACCTCCACTGCAAGCATAGTGGGATGGGATGGTCCACCCTCCCAGGTGCCACACCTATGGCCCTTTATTATCAATAATAATGTAATAATCATCCACACATGTCAACACAAACACAACTCTTTATTAAATGCCCTGATCATTGTAGGGCCACTCAACATACATGGCACAATCTCATCCATGTGATGAGACAGGCTGAAGGAAGCATCCATTAAGCATCTACCATCCTGTCTTGCAGGATGCAGCAAGCTTCCATGATCCTCCTCATGGTCTCTGGGCGATGCTGCATGGTGGTGAGAAGTACCTGGAACCTGTTGGGCAGGATGCCAAAGGCGTTCTCCACCACCCGCCTTGCCCTGGACAGCCTGTAGTTGAAGATCCTCTCTTCACGGGTGAGGTATTTGGAGGTGTAGGGCTTCATGAGGTAGGTTGTGAGGGAGAAGGCGTCATCCCCCACAATGAAGTAGGGCACATCTTGCGTGTCGTTGGGCAGGAGGTCTGGATCTGGGAAGCCCACCATGAGGTTGCGTTCCAGCCCACCCTTGAGGTCACTTGCGTTGTATACCTGGGCATCTGAAGATGACCCGTTGCCTGGAGCATCGATGTACATGAACTTGTAGTCAGCATCGACCATGGCGAAGAGGATGATGCTGAAGAAGCCCTTGGAGTTGAAATAAGTGGACCTTGACTTGGCTGGAGGCCACGTGCTTGCCGTCTATGGCTCCAACGGTGTGGGGGAAGTTCCACCTCTGATACCACTGCTCTGCAACTTTCTTCCATCCTTCTTCAGTGGAGGGGCACTGGAGGAGCTCCTCCTTGTATTCTTCGATGATGGCCTGCACCACTTCTCTGACCACAATGCTGATGGTTTTGGGTGGCACCCTCCAGCCGTACTGCATGCTCCTGTAGGTGGTCCCTGAGGCCAGGTGGCACAGAGTGAGTGCCACCTTGAGCCCAGGTTCCAGGCTGGGCCGGAAGTTGGTGCTCTGCTTGGTCAACCTGGGTGTCGGACGCTGCACAACTTCGTCAAACATGGCTGGAGGCATCCTCATGAAGTTCTGGAATGCACGAGTGTCTTCGTTCCTTAGCTCCACCATCAGCTTGTTGTACAGTCTGTCCTCTGCTCTTCTGGCGAACCATCTTCGTAACCAGACGCTTCTTGGCTGCCTCTTTTTCTTCCCATAGTAGAGTTCACAGAGCCTGTAGATGGCTTCGCACTGTTGCAGAAGGATGGTGGCTGCCAAAAGGACAGTGTTACGATCCACGGTGGACATGACTGGATGCTGTGGAAGAGGAAGAGGCAGATGAAGGCTGCAGAGGTCTGCAGCTGGGCTGCTGGTCTGAAAGTGAGTTCCAAGTGAGTTGCTCCCCCTTTTTATAGGTATAGGTGTCCCTTTGCATCCTCTAGGCATCCTCTAGGCATCCTATAGACATCCTTAATATCCGAGATAGGTCCCCTCTGCGAATGTATTTTCCGTTTTACATGCTTTGTTTCCGTGCTGCATCCGTTCTGCATCCATTCTGCGTCCGTTCCGCTTCCTCCCTGCGTCCGTTTACCGCTGGAGCAGATGGAGTTGCGTGGATGCGCAGCGGATGCCTAGCGGATATAGCAGATGCATAACAGATGCATAACGGATGCCTAGCGGATGCCTAGCGGATGCAGAATGGATGCATTGGATACATTTTCCGCTCAAAAGTTTTGAGCAGCTCAAAACTTTCTGAGCGGATGAAACGTCAATAAACGGATGCTGGACGGATAGAGAGGAAGCAAAACGGAGGCAGTGAGTACATCGCGTTAACCAACGGATGGCAAGCTTTTTTGTCCGTTTTACATCCTCTTTGCAGCCGTTGGTGCAGTGTGACAGGGGCTTAAGTCTCAACATCTTTTTTACATTGTGGCAACCAAAATTGGATGCAGTATTACAAATGTGGCCTTACCAAAACATTATAAAGTGGTATCAACACTTCATGTGATCTTGATTCTATCCCTCTGTTTATGCAGCCTTGAATTGGGTTGGCTTTTTTGGCACCTGCAGCACGCTGCTGGCTCATATTTAGTTTGTATTCATTTTTAGTTTATATTTGGCGTTACTTTAATGATCAAAATTGACACACAGACACGGTATCATTATTGAATGAATGAGATTTGAATTATCAAACAAATATATGAAAGAAAAGTGAATGAATCAGAAAAAATCATGACTGAACCGAGTGGAAGATATTCTCAGGGAAGCAAGCATTTTAAAGAATAAAGGTAATATATGAAGCAGTGAATGGAAACAGCGAGAAGAAGGCTGGTTTACAAGGATAGAAAGGCATAGAGAAATATAGTGAATAATGTAAAAGTGAATAATACAAGGGAAAAGGATAATATTTTCATATACTTTCATTTTCCTTCATAATAAGGAAGTTTCAGTAGGAGAAAAGAAAAAAAACCTGGAAAAAAACCTCAATTTCTTTCAATAATAGATGTAACTGTGCTAAATTCTTTAGCTGTTCCCATATTTAGATGAAACACCTATAATCTCACCAAAGTCATTGACATACTGCAGTTTTTAATGCGACAGAGAATGGAAAACATTGAATGCACAAAGACCAATCATATTGATTGTACTTTTCAGCAACTGTACCTGTCAAGAATCACATCTGCACCTTAGTCTAAAAATACAGTTCAAGCTTTATTTAAATAATATATTTACAGAATTGATGTTTCTTTAAAACACATTTCTTTCTTGGATTATAGAACATGATAAAAAAATCCAAGATGTTAGTATATCTTTTGATTTTCTCAAACACAAAGTTAGCTGTAAAGATTTTTTTGGCATTTTTTGTAATGTTAGAGTGCTGTAACATTCTTTATTGTTATGTTAGCATAATAAAACTAATAAAATAAAACTATCTAAGCCAAAGGATCCTGAAGTTCTTATGAACTTGCACATCTAAATTAAGCTGGGGTAGGCAACAGTAGTTCATGGTGTCCTTTTCTTATTTTTTTAAGGCATTTACTTCAAATTCGAGAGAGGGTTTCTCTCTTAAACGCTCAGTTCTAGTACTGGTGAGGTCTCCAGTTGACTAAATGCATGGCATTCAGTTTATATAGTATAGAGTATTACAAAACATTAATAAATTGCTAATGGATTAAGGGTGCCAAGCTAGAACAAGCATTGGAATTGAAATCTCACTATTCATGTAATATTCAATAAACCAATTTCACAACTTAAAACTTATCTCAGCCAGCACTTCAAATTACTATTTTCTTTCCTACCACTAATCAGGTTTTTACCACCACAACAGCATTTATTCCAAAATATTACAAGATAATATTTAGTATTGAAATGCTGCTACAGTTAAATAGCATTTTGTATGCTCTATTTGGTGGAGGTAGTCCTCATTTAGTGACCAAATTGGGATTAGGTTGTTAAACAAATAGATTGCTAAGTAAATCTGTACTTATAATTTTACATCAGCTTTCCTTTACTTTAAAGATTGAAAAGATCATAAATGTGAGGATTAATCATGTATAATACTACAGTAGTAGTTACTAAACAAGGACTACTTGTAGTTTTCAACTTTGAGCTCTATATTCTTAAACAAAAGACCAAGCATGGGGCAAAATGTTCTACTGGATATTATTAAAATTCCAAAATAATAGAATAATCCAGATGGCTTTAAATATGAATTATAAACAAATTAATGAGAGATTGGTAATATTTCCAGTTGAAGAGGGTTATATTTGATGATGCAAAGTAGTTAGGGTATTCAGGAGTTACATGATAGTTTTTACTTTTTTATGTTGGTGGGGAACCCACTCATAATTTTTGGCAAAGGTGAGCTGCATGCATTCTGAACAAAAATAACCATGCCATTCATAATTTAGTGAGTTTCTGACTTTCAATGGAATACCGAACTGTATACCAATCCAATTCCCACTTAATTTTCTAGAACACAGAGAAGACTTTTATGCTTACAGAATGTGAAAAATGCTACATTTGTATATTAATGAAATAGTGTGATTCTTTGGATGTTTTTTTTTCATTATTAAAAACATTTCTTTTCCGGAAAAGAGAAAAAAGACAATTGCTTATACTGTAAATTATAAACAATACTTATTAGAAATATGTTCAAGTCAACAATTTTTTTTCAGATTGTTTTCACTCAAGAGATGTGGCATGTTATTTCAGGTTATGTTCCTAATTCTCCTGCAGAGATAATGAAGCAATATGCCTTTGGATCATTAGCTGCTGGTTAATCAGATCAATTACATTTATCTAGGCAATGTGCACCTCTAATTTCTCTCACAGATAAGAAACTATATCAAATCAGGGAGAAGCTTGCCTGACTTTCCAAACACTATCTCATTTACACAACTTAAGGAATATTTCATCCCACTTTATTTGTATAATACTTTTTGGCTCTTTCCCTCAAGGTTGATTCTCTACCAAAATTATCTGTAATCTTAAGAAGCATAACTGAAATGGAAATTTTTCCACTCATTACATTGATTACTATCATTTCCTAAGAAGATCATGTGTGAAAGATACTGATTGGCAGGATCTAAGTCAACTGAACTTTTTGTCATGCTCTGAGACTACTGTACTTGAATTTTATGGTCAATACCAGTTATGAGATCTATAGGGGGAGAAGGCTGTCTTGTTTCTCTTCACTCCTTTAAAGGTGAAGTGAAATTCCCTATGGTGAATCATCATTTCCTTCTAAAACCCCTTACAAAATAGGACTTTGTGGTCAAGATAGTGCATCTGGTTCTTTTCTTTCTGTCCAGTCTTTTCCAGAAGATGATTCTGGGCAACAAGTGTTCAGCTGCAGGGCTGCAAATTCATAATTTTATTCTCTTTTATTAAAGGATGGATGGAAATGCTCAGTAAAGTAATTTATTTGGGACAGCAATGACGCTAATATGCAGATTATTATTCTGGAATAATACCATTATTGCATAATAATACAATTATTATACCATAAATGGTATAATGGAATAATACCATTATTGGTATTGAATAATACTATCCATTGCATTAGAGCAATGACTCTAATATGCAGATTATTATTCAGAAATAATACCATTATTCAGGAATAATGGTATCTTCACCTAATTTCAAGAAACAGAATATTTAACACTGTTTGGAGTTAACGTTGTAGATAAAAGTGAACATGACAGGAATGAACCAACCTGCCTTCAATCAAGAACCTGTGTACTGCACGAATCAAAAAGAAGGCTGTGAAAATATTTACAGACCCCCTCACATCCCGGACATAAATTGTTTCAACTCCTTCCCTCAAAATGATGCTATCGAGCACTGTGCACCAGAACAACTAGACACAAGAGAAGTTTTTTCCTGAAAGCCATCACTGCTAAACAAATAATTCCCTCAACACTGTTCAACTATTACAAAGTGTACACTACTATTACTGTTAATCTTCTCACCACTCCTTATCACCCATCCCCTCCCACTTGTGACTGTAGGACTGTAACTCTGTTGCTTGTATCCTTGCGATCTATACTGTTTCCTAGTATGATTTGATTGTTTATTGTACCCTATAACTATCATTAAGTGTTGTATTTTATGATTCTTGACTAATGTATCTTTTATTTATACTGAGAGTATTTGCATCAAGACAAATCCCTTATGTGTCCAATTACACTTGGCCAATAAATAATTCTATTCTATTCTATTAATCCAGAAAGGCTGCTGCTGTTCTGTAAGTCACTAGAAAACTTGTCTTTTAGATGAGGATTTGACATACAGTTATTTGTTGAGACTCTCGAAAAAGTACAGAGAAGAGCAACCAGGATAATTGGAGACTAAGTAAGTAAGATAACTGGAGACTAAGTATGGCATATGAAGAACGGTTACAGGAACTGGGCTTGGCTAGTCTAGTAAAGAGAAGGACCGGGGAGACATGATAGCAGTCTTCCACTATTTGAGGGGCTGCCCCAAAGAGGAAGGAGTCAAGCTATTTTCTAAAGCATTCGAAGGCCAGCAAGGAATAATGGATGGAAACTGAACAAGGAGAGATTTAACCTGGAAACAAGGAGAAACTTTCTGACAGTGACAGCAATCAACCAATGGAACAACTTGCCCTCAGAAATTGTGGAAGCGCCATCACTTGAGACTTTCAAGAAGAGATTAGACTGCCATTTGTCAGAAATGGTTTAGAGTTTTCCGCTTGGGCGGGGGGTTGGACTAGATGACCTACAAGATCCCTTCCAACTCTGATTATGTTATCTGTTACTCTAAAAGGAATCATGACAGATCCAGTTTTGAGGTGAAAGATCCAACTTTATTGCTCAAAGTTCTAGCAGCAGTAAGAAGGATATGTCCAACTATTATACTACACTGTTCCATCTATACTTCCCAAGTCATTCTGATCTAGAAAATTAACTTTGCTTTCATTATTTAAATGTATGTATGTATGCCTTTATTATTTAAATGTATGTATATCATTTAAATGCATTTAGAGCATAATACTAGCTGCACCAGAGTGGTCCATGGGCCAGATGCATCATGCGCTGCCCAAGCCTATGCCCAGTTTAGTGAACTGGGAAAAAGTCCCGATATGTCACATGATGCCATCGTGATGACAGAAGTTTGACACTCCTGAGCTACACCACACTAGATATGGGACTAACCATAAAGAACCTGCAGAGCTGACTTTAAAAAGATAGAAAAGTTGCTCAAGAATACATAAATTGTATTATTGTGTTATTCCAATAAAGTCCTCAACATGACTCTTTCAATTAGCATTTGCAGGACCCCATAGTCACGTGACCAGAATTTATGATGGTTTACTTTCGGTTTCCAACAAAAACTGGCCCATAGGAAACAATGTAGTTTGTTGTTTCTAAGTTGTTCACTTAATGACCACCATGGAAAAGATTGTAAAATTGGATCTGGCCACTTGGTGATCCGGTTTATGACCATCATGATTTACGATCATCATTGCCATGCTCAATTATGGTTATAATTTGAGAACTAGCAGTATTTCCTCTTTTGTGGGGGGACAAATAGTTTCTCTAGCTACATTTAACATTCTGGTCTCAACTTTCAACGCTTTAAATAGTTGAAGGTCTGCCCATCTGAGTGATCACCTGTTTTGTGTTAAATGTGAGTGTTAAAGCCAGCAGAAGAGATCTGTTTCTAAGGCATTCCCATTCACAGAAGCATACCTCTCAGGCATGCAGGGAAGGTGTTTTTTTTTGTATCTCTCCTCAATATAAAATATATACCTTCAGAGACAAGTGCTACAGTCAACATTTTAGAAATGAATTACAATACATATAGACTTTTATACTGTAGCAGAATATTGTCCACTGTTTCGGCACAATTCTATCAATGAATAGTTAGAACTTCAGGAAAAAAAAACCCTGTAACCAGCCTGCCTTCCATTGAAGAGCAGCTGCATGAGCCAATTGGGATGAGAAAATATCTACAGGCCTCTCACATCTTGGACATAAACTGTTTCAACTCCTCCCCTAGCACATAGCATGCTAGTACAACTAGATACAAAGACAATTTTTTCCCTCATGCCATTACTCTGATGAATACCTCATTTCCACAGTATTGTCTCGTGTCTAAGGCTTTTACCCATGTAGTATGGCTGTATTACCATTATCCTTCTCATCTTTTCTACTATCTTTTCCTATTGGTATATTACCTTGTTGTTTGTATGTACGTACCGTTTGTATGTACACTGATTATATTACCTTGTTTATGTAAAGGAGACAAATTCCTTGTGTATCTAATCCTATTTAGCCAATAATGTATTCTAACTAACTGAATCAACAGTGTTTCACAGCTTTAATATCTTTTTAAGTTATTGTTTTGCATGTATTTAATTTCTGTTGTATATTGTTTTGACTATATATTGATGAACAAGGCTGACCTATTAACCTATTCTGTGGGCATGGCCTAATTTGTGGGTGTGGCTTGGTATCATGTGACTGGCTGGGCTTGGCTTGTTGGTCATGTGACAGGGTAGGAGTGGCTAGGTGGCCATGTGACTAGCAAACCAAATATAAGTGGTCTTCACTAAATGGCCAGTTGCTTTAGGGCTTGTCACATTGGCCGACGGATGCAAAACGTTTGTAAAAAGGACACAGCGGACGAGAAAATGTTCCATCCATTGTTATCCGCTCTCAAAAGTACCCCGAATTTGCATAACCACAGCGGACAACAACGGAAAGGAACAGACGGGGGGAGGATGTAGAGGGGATGGAAAGCGGATGCTCCACGGAAGCCTAGCAGATGGAAGAGGATGGGAGCGGATAGCACATCCGCAGGGCTTCCGGGGGAGCACAGCGAAGCGGACGCGCAGCGGAAAGAGCGGATGAAGAGCGGATGCCGAGCAGATGAAGTGGATGCAGACTGGAAGCCTAGCGGAAGCCTAGCTGATGCACAGCGTTCACTGCACATGCGGGGAGGATGCATTGCATCAGCCCCACGGATATAAAAGGAAGCAGTTCGCAAGCAGGTCACCATTCAGAGGAAAGACCTGCTGCCAGACACAACTCCAGCCAGCCAGCCAGCCAACAACCATGGGGAAGAAGAGAAAGCCTCTGCCATCTGCTGCCAGCCCTGGCAAGAGGGACAGGACCACCATCCCACCCCCTGGCCCTGACTCTGCTTCTGCTGGGGCTTCTGCTGCTGGGGCTGACTCTTCTGGTGCTGGAGCTTCTGCTGGCGCTGCTCCTGGTGCTGGTGCTTCAGCTGGTGCTTACTCTGCTGGTGCTGCTCCTGATGCTGGTGCTTCTGCTGGTGCTTACTCTGCTGGTGCTTACTCTGCTGGTGCTGCTCCTGGTCCTGCTGGTGCTCCTGGTCCTGCTGGCGCTTACTCTGCTGCTGATGATCCTGGTCCTGCTGGTCCTGCTCGCGCTGCTGGTGCTTACTCTGTTGCTGCTGCTCCTGGTCCTGCTGGTGCTCCTGGTCCTGCTTTTGCTGCTACTGTTGTTGTTGCTGCTGCTGGTGGTGGTGGTATGGAGGAGCAGCCCTTACAACCTCAAAGCCCCCCTGATGAGGGCCCATATGGCCCTGCCAGAGGGAGGAAGAGGCAGACGCGTGAATGGGAGAGGAGGCAACACTCAATCGAAGAGGAACATGAGGATGAGGTGCTGGAATGGCTGAGGGAGAATGAGTATCTATGGCGGAAGGGACACAGGCTCTATCGAGACACCAAAAGGAAGCAGGCTGCTTGGAGAGAGAAGGTGGAGAGCCTGGGCTACACTTCGGAGGTGCACCTCAGCTGGTGGAAGCACATGCACACCTGGTACGGGAAGCTGCACCTCAAGAAATCTGGCCAGGCCGCGGTCAGGCTGACGGACCGAGAGACCTATGTGATGGCCAAGTGCAGCTTCTTGGAGGGTGAGATCTGCCACCGAGGAGCAGCCCCTCTCACAACCCTCTCTCTCAGGCAGCCCGCTGAGAGCCAGTCCTCTTCTGGCCAAGAGTCAGCTCCTGTGTCCAGGCAGGTATCTGTGGAGCGTGCCACGATGGAGAACCCCCGACAGCTGCACTACCCGTGGTGGAGCACGTGGAAAACCCCCAGACGCAGTGGGAGCAAGGAGAGGGCACTTCCACCACAAGCCAACCCACATCCACCCCCAGCTCCACCTCCACAGAAAGGCAGAGAGGCAGACAGGAGGGGCAGAGCCACACTGTCCTGCTGGAGATCAGGGACACCATCAGAAGCAGCATAGATCTCCTCTCTCAGCTGGTACACATCGACGTCCCATCCTCCAACCGCAAGCCCTTCCTCACCTACGTCAACCAGACCCTCCTGGACATATCCGAATCACAGTACCAGGTGGTTAAGGACAGGATCACCGGTCTTCTTCACAACCCTCCAGACCCAGCTGAACCTGCTCCCACCCAGTCCAGGCCTGCTCCTCCACCCCAGGTGATGTCACTGCCCTTCCAAGGCTTTCCACAGGCCCTCACCTACCAAGGCTACAGCTACCAGGAGCTCCAGCAGCACAGGCAGCCCTTCCCAGTCCAGGCACAGGTACATCGTACGCCACCGGTGCCACCGATGCCACTGATGCCACCCACACCACAGATGCCGCCACCAAGGCCACCCACACCACAGATGCCACTCACGCCTCACCTCGCTCAGCTGCAGACCAGACATCCCCACTACACTCCTCCTTCCTCCACCCCACAGCCAAGCCCGGTCTCAGAACATCTGTCATCGGTATTGGGGCTGACACCCCATGTCCTGGAGGAAGGGGCTCTCAACATCACAGAACTGAGCCAGCTCTCTGAGAGCTTCTTCCACAGACCGTCCCATTGTCCTCTCGGGGCCAGGCACCCCAATGACGCCTCAGACCAGCACTCCAGCAGCAGCCACCTCCACAGCACCTGGACCCTTCACCCGAGACTGGGCACGCCTCAGAGTGACCAAGAAGAGTGCAAGAGACTGGGTGGCTACCTGTTGACTTTATCTTTCCTTTGGACACTTGACTTGGGTCATTTTTCTTTTACAGCTTGTTATTAAGAAAGATTATCTTTGCTTCACACACTTGCTTCATTTATTTTATTAAATAAAGTCTTGGTGGAAACTTTTGGAAATGGTTTAAGCCTTAGCATGCTTGTGGGATGGGTAAGGATAGCAGTGGGATGGGCAGGGATACCTTTGGGATGGGTAATAGCTGTGGGATG
>BLBF01000003.1:46537538-46559754 GCA_015471245.1 Laticauda colubrina | reverse complement strand
TGTGGGATGGGCAGGGATACCTTTGGGATGGGTAATAGCTGTGGGATAGATAGCCTCCAGTGCAAGCATAGTGGGACTGTATGGTCCAACCTCTCAGGTGCCACACCTTTGGCCGTTTATTATCAATAATAATGTAATCATTGATCTACACATTTCAACATAAACACAACTCTTTATTAAATGTCCTGTTCATTGTAGGGCCATTCAACATACATGGCACAATCTCATCAGTGCGATGAGACAGGCTGAAGGAAGCATCCATTAAGCATCTACCATCCTGTCTTGCCACTCCACTGCTCCAGCTGGGGAGTTGCACCAGTGTTTCAGGAGGTTGAGCTGCTTCTTCCCTTCACGTGAAGCTCTGTTGGGGTCTTGCACATCCACAGTATCTGTCAGGTTTTGCCCTTGCCTCCATGTCCCCATTGCCTTGTTGGAGGTCCACAAGCCTGTTCTGCAACACTGGGTAGCGGGTGCGCATGAGATTGTGCAGGATGCAGCAAGCTTCCACGATCCTCTTCATGGTCTCTGGGCGATGCTGCATGGTGGTGAGAAGTACCTGCAACCTGTTGGCCAGGATGCCAAAGGCGTTCTCCACCACCCGCCTTGCCCTGGACAGCCTGTAGTTGAAGATCCTCTCTTCAAGGGTGAGGCATCTGGAGGTGTAAGGCTTCATGAGGTAGGCTCTGAGGGAGAAGGCATCATCCCCCACAATTAAGTAAGGCACATCTTGTGTGTCCTTGGGCAGGGGGTCTGGATCTGGGAAGCCCATGATGAGGTTGCGTTCCAGCCTCTCCTTGAGGTGACTGGCGTTGTATACCTGTATTCTTCGATGATGGCCTGCACCACTTCTCTGACCACAATGCTGATGGTGTTGTGTAGCACCCTCCAGCCATACTGCATGCTCCTGTACGTGGTCCCAGAGGCCAGGTGGCGCAGAGTCTGGGTCCAGGCTGGGCCGGAAGTTGGTGCTCTGCTTGGTCAACCTGGGTGTCAGCCACTCCACAACTTCGTCAAACATGGCTGGTGGCATCCTCATGAAGTTCTGGAATGCACGAGGGTCTTCGTTCCTCAGCTCCACCATCAGCTTGTTGTACAGTCCATCCTCTGCTCTTCTCCCGATCCATCATCGGACCCAGACACTTCTTGGCCACCTCCTTTTCTTCGCGTAGAACAGGTGAAAGAGCCTGTAGATGGCTTCGCACTGTTGTAGAACGATGGTGGCTACCAAAAGGAGTGTGTGATGATCCATGGTGGAGATGACTGGATGCTGTGGAAGAGCAAGAGCCAGAGCAAGGCTGAAGAGGTCTGCACTGCAGGGCTGCTGGACTGAAAGTGAGATCCAGGTGAGTTCCTCCCCCTTTTTATAGGAAACATAGATTTTCCGCTAGATGTCCTTTTGCATCCTCTAGACATCCTGCAGACATCCTAAATATCCGAGATAAGTCCCCTCTGCTGACGTTTTTTCCGTTTTAATGCTTTGTATGCGAGCTGCATCTACTTTCATCCTTTCTACGTCCATGCTACTAACGCTGCATGTCCGTTCCACGTCCGTTTTGCTTCCTCCCTGTGTCCGTTTTCCGCTGGAGCGGATTGGAGTTGCGTGGATGCGCAGCGGATGCCTAGCAGATATAGCGGACGCGTTAACGGATGACGACGGATGTAGAATGGATGTTCCCCGTATGCGTTGCGGATGCAGAACGGACGCGTTGGATACATTTTCCGCTCAAAAAGTTTTGAGCAGCTCAAAACTTTTTGAACAGATGGAATCTCAGTCAACGGATGCTGGATGGATAGAGAGGATGAAAAATGGAGGCAGTGAGTACAGAACAGAAGCTTCACGTTAACCAACGGATGGCAAGTGTTTCTCTCCATTTTACATCCTCTTTCCATCCGTTGGTGTTGTGTGACAGGGGCTTTAGCAAGTGTTCTAATATATGACTGACCTCCCTAGAGCTACTTGACCCGTTTTTGGTGTTTTGACAGCCATGCGCACATGCCTGCACACATACATAGTTATGATCAGTTACAACATCCCATATAGTCTTGTGACTGAGGTTTTCTATGTTTTTTGCCAGTTTCCAACAATTCCTTCTGGTTTCCTGTTAAAAATGCTTATTAAGGAAAATGAACTTGTTTAACAACCACAGTTGTTTAATGTTTGCTTAATGATCACAAGGTTCACTTAATGACCATGGTGTTTGCTTAACCCGGGGTCTACAACCTTAAACGCTCAAAGAGCAATTTTTCTATTTTCTTTTAAACAGGTTTTTCTCTCTTTTTCCCTTTCTCAACTTTTTCTTTCTCCTTTTTTCACTTTCTCTTTCTCATCTCTTTCCCTCCCTCCCTCTCTCTCTCTGTCTTCTGTCTTCTTCTTTCTTTCCCTCCCTCCCTCTTTCTTTCTATCTGTATGTGTCTCTTGTCTCTTCTCCTCTCTTTCTCTCTCTCTCTCTCTGTGTCTTCTCTCCCCCCCCTCTTTTAACAAAGTGAATTACAAATATAAAATATAACTCAGAATGGTTCAGTAGCTGTTTATGAATTGCCCCAGTCATAAGCAATTGGCAAGTTTTTAAAATCAAGGTAATGAATCAAAATTATGCATCAACGGATGGATACAGGCTTACATATCCTAATTCAACAGAACGTAGTGTAAAAACCTTGTCCATCAGGGGTGTCAAACTCAAGGCCTGTGGGATGCTTCAATCTGGCCCATGGGACCAGCCTGGAAACAGCAAAGGACCAGCCCACAGTGCCTCTGCCAGCAAAAATGGAGAGAGGGAAAGAGGAAAGACAAAGAAAAAGAAGGAAAGATGGGAAGAGAGCAAGGAAGGAAAAATAAAGAGAAGGAAGAACAAAGAAGAATGAAGAGGGAAGGAAAGAGAAGGAAGGAAGAGATGGAGGGAGATTAAAATGAGAGTGAGGATCTCAAGGAAGTTCTGCATTAGCACTTAATCACCACAGGTGCCTCGAACACGAGTCCTGTGTCATGCCCATTATGACCATGCCAACTCTTGGCCCTCTGAGGTGAAACACAACACTGATACAGCCCTCAATGAAATTGAGTTTGCCATCCCTGTAGTCCACTTATCAAATGTTCAAAGATGTTGGTGGACCATATAAAATATACAAGCCACATTCTCTTCATTCTTCTCCTAGACTTAGAATATTGCAGGATATAACTACCTATGCAAATGAAGGGGGTGTATTTTTCACTCCTATCATTGTTTACAAGATCAATGAGGTCAAGTGACCAAATAGTAATAACAAAGAACAAGTTACAGAACACTCCTGCTTCATTATAATATGTGGCCCTTGGCAGATACCCATTGATGTCTAATATTGAACCTGCTATGGAACATGTGGAAAGATGCCATACTTTCCAGACTGGCTTAGTTCAGATTGCAAAAACAAAGATATAATCAATAAAGTTTTATTGCAGACTGATGCAAGGCCGAAGCTGAAACTTTCTTTTAAGAATCAATATTACTTCACTAGCATAAGGAAAGAGAGTCAGTGTGTATATGTATGCTAAAAATGCAAAATAATACAAGAAAGAAAAAAAAAGATTTTGGAATTAACAAGTGGTTATTAAGAGCTTATATGATACTTATAAAAGAGGATTACATTATATTTTATTATGGTGTCAAGCTTATATAAAATCTTATGGTTTTAATACTTACTGAAGCTTGACATGTAGGTCAGGTTAAATAAAATTACTTACATATAATCTTAAAATTCAAAACAGGACATAAGGAATGTTTAAGAATAAGAAAAAAATACTTTGCTTTTTTAACAATACTTTTTTATGTAGTATATTGTTTTTGAATCTCTCTCTCTCTCTCTCTCTCTCTCTCTGACTCTCTTTCTGCATGCACCCACAAAATGAAGACTGAGTAATTTTGAAACTACAAAGGAATTACAGAGGTAGTTCTGTGACAAGTTTTTTCTCTCTTTAAATTCTGCATGCTCCCTAACGTCGTCAAGACTTTAATTTTAAAGGAACAGAGAAAAGGAACATGATTCAGTTACATACTGAATATAAGTAATAACTGAGGGCACAGAATAAAGACAGTGAATGTTAATGTCAATGGTAATGGGGGATAATTAACAATAGTCAATTAGGGAGGAAAGATTATCCATTCAGAAATGCTTTGGTTTTGCTAGTTCAACTCCCAAGACTTTTTTTTCATCCATGGTAAAACTCAAAAGTTTTCAACTGTATCTTTAAAATAAATGCTTGTGCTTTCTTCTACTGAAATCAAGTTAAAATCTGATACTGAATTGAATTAGCTGCCACCTATGTTAACATTATAACAGGAATAATGTATCTGTTCTCAGGAATGCTCACAACTTTGATCCCAACCTGATTTTGTGAGTGGATTGGGAAAGGAAGTTATCAGGGGAAAAAACACTAAGAGATTTAATACAGATTTAAATGGAATAAAGCTTTTAAAGTGTAAAAATATGTTACATAAAGAATAATACAATATATTGCTCAATATACTATAGTAAAACTGAAACAAAAATATCCCAAAATTATTCCACAATCTTATCTGAGTCCATCAAGGAAAGGAAACACAGGCAACTTCAACTCCCTAACCAAAGAAAATCAAAGGAACTATTGCAATTTATAGCCATACAATTATTGGGGAAAAAAAGGAAGACAATGCAAGATTTTACATTATGGTGCATTTTTTATTTGTGTATTATTTTGTATTTTATATTGTTGTTTCATGTTGTGCACCACTCAGTTGCTTTGGAGTTGACAAGCATCTAAATTTAATAAAATACCTGAAATAAATAAAACATATTTTTCTTTTTGGAAAGAAGACTTTATGTTCTGGGAAGATTCTCTATGAATGGACCTTTTCAGGATATATAACATTCAGGTATCTGACATAATCACTTGAAAAACATCACAGTCAAACAAAATAAATAGTACTTCCAAGGACATTCATCTCATAAATCCTTAAGTTGTGATCAATAGAAAATTACTATAGTAGCATCTCATCTACAATAGTAGCATCTCATATATAATAAGTGGCAAGTTATACCATGTAAAGTACTCCAATTAGTTACTGAAGTGAATTTAGAACCTCCCCTACTCAATGTTGCACTCACTGAATAATTATCATTGAATGATGGTATAAGTGGCATGGTATCAAGTTATAATGGTATAACTTGAAGTGCTCTTTCCCTTGGTAACAGACATTACTTCAAACCTGAGTCAGTTGTATTCCAGGCAGAAATTCTGATACAGAGAAGTAGCAGAGAAGACTACAGCATTCAGTATTGTGATGTGTATGCATTGAAGTCCACAGATTTACACTAGGAATGTTGGCATATATAAATTACGTATCTTTGGAAAAATAAAAATTCCAGACTTGGCCAATCTTTCTTCTAAGATGCCAGATGAACCCAGGACAATATTTTAAAATAACATAAGTGAAAAGTGAAAAGTATTCCAATATCCAAGAAAATATCTTTTCTTACTAAAAGGTATTCTCTATCTGTTTTAATTATATATTTTACTTACTCAAACTTAATATTAACACCACTATTATGGCTTACAACATATCATAGAAGTATAAAGTTATATTATTCAGCATTTGGAAACACCTTACATTTAAAAGCAAAAATATTACTTAGCAATAAATAATCAAATTTCCAGAATACTATCATACAGAGCTCAGCATAACAATGTTCAGAAATTTTACAATAAGCTGAGCAAGTTTTCAGATAAAAATGAATATCAAAAACCAGAATGGAAGATTAATGAATTGTACATAACAATTGCTTCAAAAATAAAAGTATTTTTCAACTTTTAAAATGTTATTAGAATCACCGGTTTGTGTATGGATTCAATAACTACACTTACATTTTTCTTTTGTAACTTGTCTATTTTTCAACAAATTGACTACAGTCCTTATAACTGCACTTTTCATAAATCCTAATTTTATACAGAATTTTACATACTAACCTGACTTCAAATGAATTTTAACAAATAATGCACAATAATTTCACATTGCCTCACTTACTTGTAACCCAGGAAAAAGAACTGATAATGGTAGACACTTCCATTACTTTTCGGTTCTGCTACAAGAACTAAATCATGGTAGAAGATCCGCTTGCACCATAAGGTTACTAAAGGAGCACTGCAGTTTTTGCTGTGCTTAATTGGATTTATAAAAGGTAATCTTGGAAGAGTCATTAACAGCTTAGTTTCTCATGCTGTGCTGCATAGTAAGTACTAAATACAATACTAATATTTATCTAGATTGGAGCTTCTGTTTCTTCTCATTTTATTATATTACTTATTATTTTGCACTTATTTTCTTCATTATAAGTTAAACCTGAAAAATGTCAAGTTATCAGTTAAAACAAAAACATAGCTAATGCATAAAAGAGAGTAAACCCAAGGTTTTTATATCAATATCATTATGAAAAAGAAAAATCATAATGCAGTATTTTTACTATTTTGAAATCAATTTGATTTTAATTTGCCAAGTTTAATAAGCTGATATTGATAAATTAATATATATAATAGGCATACCTTTATGAAAAATTGCATTTGTTTTTATTGCTTTTAAAACAGAAAATGAAAGAAAACTAAACACAAAGGTAATTATAATACAAATACACATAAAACTATGCATAAAACTGCTTTAAAATTGAAAAAGTGCAACAGAAAATGAGAAAAAGTATCAAATATCAGTCATTAACAGTTACAATCCTATATATACTTATCTAATGTAAATATTATTCAAGTACATATTTATTTCTCATACATTTATAAAAATATCATTTGTTTTTAATTTTAACTTATTATATTTTGTATGCCTTTATGAATGCCTATCTAGACCTAGATTTACAGTACAACCCACTGTTTCTATTCAGTTCAATAGACTGAATGTAAATGCATAAGACTGCAAGCTATGTTGCTTGGATTCAGGCACTATTGAAATGTTATGATTATTAATGCCATGTTGTGAATATATAAGTCATGACTATTAATTTCAGTGCAGGAAATTTAGTTTGATTTCTATCTTTTATATGTATGGTTAATTCAATTTACTTCTGCTATATTAACATTCTTTCCAAAATGTTCATTATTTAGGAAGAAAAAACAAATGTCCTCCAAATGTTTAACAACTCTTATTTGCTGTAGACTGCATGGCCAATGCTAAGGGAGCATGAAAGTAGTAACCCCAAAATACTCTTCTCTTGCAATTAGAGTATGACAAAATATAGCCTAAATAACTTAATCTACTTAAAGTAAATACAGTAATTTAAGAGAATAAAAGGAAAATATAAATGCAGTTGCCAAAACCTGATAATTTGGATACTGTATCAGAACTCAAAAAACAAATGAACAGTAAATAGCAACAAATTTTTAGCAACAAATTTGCTTGTTCTCATGATTGTTCCTTTTACATTACTGTATTCATTATGATCTGATTCCACTAGAGTATAATAATATAAATTCACAGAATTTTAGAGAGAAGTATATTCTATTTATGCAAACATTAAGTTTTTAGAAGCAGCTATTGTATGTATGGCTCCTAATCTGCAATCTAATTAAGTCTAAAAAATATTGTATCAGCTAACGATTTGTCTTTGACTACTAGACAAAGAATTTGAGTTTCTAATAAAGGTACAGTTTTGGCTCATAGGAGTGAGCTCATTTAAAAGTACAAAACAACCTTCTACTTTTCCTAAAACTACATTTAAAAAAAAGAAAAACAGAAAAAGCACAAAATCTTGGCTCTGATCACTTATACGGACACGTCTCCATCCATTCTTCATTATCTTGCTCACTATTGCTTCTATCTGTCAAAAAGTGTTAAATGTGGCCTTTGGCCAATAAAAGGTTTCCTACCCTTGCTTTTATTTTAGTGTCATTTTCTTTGCTATTAATACTTGCAGTTTTACACATTGATCTTCACTCCAGATCCAAATATGGTGACAACATTGGTAGCTGACTGAGAATAGCCTTGCCGATCTTAGTCCCATCTAGCCAGTATTCCATTTCATCTTTCAGATTAGGCATTAGTGCTCAGTGGGACCATATGGAAATATCAGAGAATAATGAACAAGTTAAAAGGTAGTAATAGTAGTACAGTATTATCAAACCACTTCAATGTTGTTGCCAAGGAAACAGCATGGATGTGTCTATATTTTTTCAGGAACTGAATTTGAATCAAGGGATTACCTTTTTTACCTCTTCGATAAATATTTTTGCATAAGAACAATAGAAATGCAATCGCCACTTCTATTCACAGACAGTCTATGTAGATATGAATTTGGAAAGGAAGAGATACAGTACAATCTTATCTTCATTTAAAATAAAATTTCATTTTCTATTCATTCAGTTTCACTTCAAGTTTCTATTCATTTCAAGGAGATTGAATACGTATCGATATCTCAGATCACCACTGCATGATCTGCAGAAGATGGCTTGTATCTCAGGGATTCAAGGGACCATTCACACAAGGCAAAACCAAGCAATTATTACTAACAATTAGTATGTTACTTGATGTACACTAAAAATGGGTTTTAATTACTATTCTGATATCCAAACACTGTTATCTTTTTGTTTTTGAAGTATGAATAGCCATGTTTTAAAAATATAAGCCATCAGTGGATGTTCTCAAGAAAAGATTGGACAACCATTCATCAGGGATGGAATAAGGTCTCCTGCCTAGGGTAAGGGCAGGAGTCCTTATTCCATCCCTGACAAATTAAAAGGTCTTCAATGTCGCTTCTAGTCCCATGATTCTATTGTTCTGGAAATAAGTAAACAGGTCCTCTACCTATTTAACACAGGAAATACCCATGAATTTATCTCACATCAGCCACAAAGCATGCACAGCATTATAACATCCCATTTTACTTATTTGGAACAGCAATATCATGCAAATATGTCATTTCAAAAATTAGTTGTATGAGGTGTAGCTCTTGAAGACAGTCCAGATACTTCTGTTAGTATGAAACACAGTGACAATACAATTATCTATGGTAATTGGGGCGAGAATTTTCATTGCAAAGAAATATGGCTACAAAGTGTGTTATCACCTGACTACATTGCTTAGTGACAATAGCAGCAGCTCCCATTGCTGTTGTTAAGCAAAATGCATGGGTTGTTAAGTGAGAATGTCATTCCAACTCCTTCTGGTTTCCAACAACAAAAGTCAGTGGAGAAGCTCGCAGGAAGTTGGAAGTCCCAGAAAGTTGGAAGTCCCAGATGATTGATGAGTAGGCAGATAAGTGGCTTCTCCCAGGTGGTGCATGGTGCACAAGAAGCCATTGTTGAGTGGCATAAGTGTGGTGGGGCTTGAGGTGGCCAGTGCTAAGTGTTGGAAACTTATCACAGTTGTAGGAAGCTGGCAGGGAAGTTCACAAAGTGACCACCTGACTATGGAGAAATGCAATTGTCATAAATGCAAGCCGATTACAAAGTGCTCAAATAACAATCACATGACTGCAGGAATGCTGGGACAGCCATTATTTCAAGGGCTGATTCATAAGTAGAACTCACTGAGTACCACTGTAATTCAACCAGATGCTGAACAAGTGGTTCTTACCTGCAATACTGTACACAAATATAAAAAGGAGTTTCAGAACAGACAGGTATGCAAACATACCTTTCTTACCTGCAATACTGTACACAAATATAAAAAGGAGTTTCAGAACAGACAGGTGTGCAAACATACCTTTCTGCAGGTCCTTAAAACAGCTGCATCCGTTCACCGGAGCAGGTGGTCATCCATAGCAGGGGCATATCAGAAAAAATGAACTTGCTTTCAAAGGAGGCAGACTGAAGTTACATGCACGTCTCTATGTATTCTGAAGCAAAATTCTTCTTTTGAATCAGAAGCAGTGAACACACTTGGTATTAACTGAAAATATCCAAGCATATGATGCTGTTACTATGCTATCTTTATTGATTTGTTTCGGCCATCAACTGAAAGTGCTATTCTAAGAATAAAGCCTTCATGGAACTATAATTTCTGCAGTGTTATTACATACATTCGGCAAATAGCTGCTCAAAGTGGGCATGGTACCCTCCTCAAAAAATGCAATGTCATTCATAGACAATTTTTAACCAGCTCATAATTGCTGAATTCTGATATCGGATAAGGACTTTTTTTCTCCCCCCTCCCTCATGTCAGTCATCTTCCTGCACCTTACTGTGCTTATTATAGGTATATTACTTTTAGATTTCTGAAGATAAAGTTTTGCACTGTTAATCTTTACTTTTGCACATTACATTTTTTTCTGCTTCTTTTAATGCTGAAATTTATAGTTTTAATCACTTTTAACGTGCATAATCCTGAAACTTACGGTAAATGAAAAGGAGATGCTTGTGTATAATATTGTTTGAATAATCAAAGTGTTTTGTCCTACCCGCAAGAAAACAATAATTTTTAAATAACACAGTCCAGATGCCAACATGGGAAAATTAACTACATAAGAAAAACATACATTTTGTTTATAATGTGCTTCTGAATTAAGTTTGCATTCTTTTAAGACAATAGCAAAACCAGAATACTTAAATATTGCCTCATTTGTTTATATATTTTCTTGTTATCCAACACAATTACCACAAGAGAGTTACTATTGAGAAAAATAAGATGAAAATATTGCTTCAAAAGCAATTGAAAGTGCTTGGTTTAATTGTACATCCTGAGACTAATTACCCCACAGATTTGGCACCCAGTTTTTATAGGCAACAATACAAGGCTGCTAAAAGTGTTCTCTCTAATAAGCTTAAACATCAAGGCAACAAGCACAAAAGAAAAAGTATTTTTCTGTCATCAGCATACTATCTAGTCTATCAGCTTTTTATGGTTTAATGCAGAAAATGGTAAAATGTGCAAAATGACATTTAAAATGAAAACTCAAGAGCAGTTTTTATAAATGTAGTATACACACACACTGTAATCTGAATCAATTTTAATAAACTCCAAAAAGTTGGTAATATAAACAATGATGCCATCCTAAATTCACTAAACCTCATGAATGAAAATATTTATGTATAAAATAGATGGTGTACTTAAGTGCAAAGTAAGGATGAAACATTTTATTATGAAATAAGGACAAACCACATCACTGAAGAAGTACACTCCTATCTCACGAAATGTGTAGTTCCTTGAACTTTACAATATTTTAATAGTGCTTAATTCCACCAATGGGATTATGCAATTACCAAATAAATTAGACTAATGGTGACATTTGCACTCAGGGCTTTTTTAATGAGATGGAACAGGGGCATTTGTTTGCACTCTACATAAGGAAGTAAATTACCTGAAGTAAAATGTAGTATTGGGGGGGAAAAAAAGGATAGATCAATCCTTTTATTTTAGACAGTAAAAATCTTGGGAATAGTTTCATTAGTTTGTGTTTTCCTACACCCTCAGATTTTCTGAGCCACTAAATGAAAGGGAGAAATCAAATCTTATATTGTACTGAAAAATATCTGGTAAACAGCTCAGTTAACAAACATTCTGGTCAGTTCAGGCCTCTTAGATTTTTAAAAAGATTTTAATATATAAATGAAATTATCAAGAAATAACATGTGATTGATTCAGCACCATTATTTTAATTTATCTCAATGGGAATATAAAATAGATGTTTAATTGTGGCACATAAAAGTCAATAATGGGGTATTTAGCATAGTTAATGTTGGAAGAATAAAGTTATGGCATTTCTGCAAGAGGAAACATAATATTACTGGCTGGCATCAGCCAAAAGCAAATTGTAACAAAAAAACAGAACAAACTGTAAACTCTGGAATGCTTTAGCACTGAATACTTTGAACAAAGTAAAAAAAAATCTTACAGCCCTCTGAATATAAATTTCCAACACCAGTTCAATCAAATTATGAACTACCAAGCACTGAAGGGTATCTTTATTAAAAATAAATATTTACAGTATTCAGAAACTGAAAATAGTAGAGGTTGGTTTGGATAATTGTTAGCCAAAATACAAACTTAAAGCAGTCTAGGACGCTTCACACAGTCTTCCACTCCCTCACACCTGTTTGCTTCTATTTGAAGTCCCAAGAACGGAAGATAAGATAGGATGCTCAAGCCCGAAAAGTGTCGAGATATGAGCACTTAGACCATCATCTACACAGACTATCTTCACCTGCAAAAAAATAACAATGTGGAGGACCAATTCGAGAGTTAGGGAGGCAGGGCCTGCTCTAGGAATATCGGGGGCGGGGGCAGGAGAGAGGCCCTAGCAAACCCCAGCATCGAGGGGACTGAGGCGCGGTTGGAAACCAGCCTGAAACCGCTGCGAGATGCTAGCCGCAGAAGGAGAAGGCGCCGCCGCCGCCGCCGCCGCCGCCACTGCCGTGGAAGACCGACACACGACCCCACCTGATCAGGGCCCAACTCACCGCCGAACCCACCTGATCAGGGCCGGCGCCCGGAGAGCCCCATCCGGCGCCCGGAGAGCCCCATCCAGCGCTCCTCCACCTCCTCCCGGCGCCGGCCCAGGCCGGCATTGGAGAAGGCCCGCGGGAGGGGAGGGGATGGTCGGGCGAGGCAAAGGCACCGGCGGCCGGGGAATGGAAAGAGCTGTCGGCGCGCCTGCGTGGCGCGGGAGGCCGGCGCGGCGGGCCTGATCTTCTGGCGGGAAATGTGAAACCCTTCACGGAGATGCTCTTCCAACGGCCTGGCCTGTGTCATGCTGCAGGAAGACACGGCTGTTAGCCTTTCCACTTTGGGTGTGGACTGAATGCTCCTCTACACGCAAGCTTTGCACTGAAAAATTTCCAGTTGAAGACTAGGAGTTAAAATCTAAATATTTGCCCTCCCTCGCCTACATTGCCCCTTTTGGCCTTATTGCCTGATCCCCTCTGAAGAACATCAGCTAGTCGGACTTTGGGGAAGGAGGATACCTCCGAGGCAGTGCCAACTTCTTTCAGCTACCTGGACAAGTCCCTGAAGTTATCTTGGCAAAATTTCAGAAGTAGTTTGCTTTTACGACTTCCAAGGTTGGGAGATAATACCTGGCCCAAGGTCATCTTAGGTAACTTGTGCCTAAGATGAAACCTGAACTCACAATCTCCTGGTTTCTAGCCTGGTGCCTTCATCATTGCACTAAACTGACTGTCTTAAGAGGATTGCCAGATGCCAGTTCATGCATTGCTGTTTTACTAGTTACTTCTTCCAAGCATATCATAAATGGACCATAGCAACATTTTTTTGGTTCTGCCATTTCTCTGTCATGGTGCCTTGATTTCATTCCCAGTCCACGAAGAAGATATTCATTCCTATTCCAATATCACTCTAACTTAAAAAATCCAGTTAGGCTTTGACACCCATTGCTATGGAAGGAAATCTAGTGATTAGAAGAAAGAGGAGGACAGACATGGGGAAACTCAGTTCCAGGGTAGATAGTTTTCTACCAACTTAAAGGAGAGATCAAGTTCAACTCCAGATGAACTTGATCAAATATCAAATGAGAAGAGAGGATACATTGGAAAAGATCCTGATGTTGGAAAAAATTGAAGGCAAAAGGAGAAGGGGACAGCAGAAATGAACTGGTTGGATAGTGCCATTGATGCAATGAGCATAAATTTGGCAAACTCCAGGAGCCATGGCATGCTATGCTGTATGGGATCATGAAGAGTTGGGAAAGAGTGATGTGGTTTTCAAAGTGGTGAGAATAGTGTTTTGCTCTAGCAAGTCTGATTAAGAACATTATGAAGTTACATTTGTATTGCACAAGAAAAAAAGCCTGGATCCAGACAAGTCCAGAACAGAAATAGCTGACTGCATAGATCATAGGAATGAGGCATAAACAATTTGTTCCCACTATGGCCAGAAGCAACAATCTACCAGAGGTTGGATGCATTCTTTACACCCACATAAAAACAAAAACAAAGGAAAGGCCTTTAAATATTTTATGACAATTATTTCAATAAAAATTGAAGTTAAAATATTTAACAATGAATTTCTTACATTTTCTGCAAGTTCTTTGTACCGATAAAAATCACGATTTAAGACCACACAGAAAAGCATTCAATATTTTCAACAAACCAAAGCAGGAAAAACATTCCCCCCCCCCCCCCCCACTTTTCCATTCCACGAGGCCTTATTTTTGTTCATGGTACAAAAACAATCAGGACAAAAGAGTGGGTGCATGGTCACACTGAATTATACTAGGCTTTCTGGATTTCTGAGTTCCACAGAAAATGTGGGAAATCTGAATTACTCCATTGTTGCAGTGCAATGCGGATCTCCAGAAGACAACAAAACAGTGCTTTATTGTATCACTTGCAAGTGTTTTTGAATATTAACAATTCTTGGCCAAGCACATATATTAACAAAATATTATCTAGAATTCTAAAAGGCCCAAACATGGTTGATAAGGAAGAGTGCATTTTATTGAAAAATCTATATTGGGAAGGGTGACCCAAATAGCAACCCATTTGTAAATAGGAAAATCTGTGGCCAGAGCATGCTTGATAATACCTATATAAACCAATTTTGCTGGAATTAAATTCAGTATAGGACAGGAAACATTCAAAATATAAACAGTAATTTAGGTCAGCGATAATTATAACATAATACATAATAATATGGTATATCACACACACACACACACACACACACACACACACACACACATATTTGTTGTTCAACTTCAATGGCACCAAAACCCTAGCCACTATAGAAAACCCCAGCCACAGAATCATCAGAGAAGCCATAGAGATTGAAAAAAGACCTGACAGCATGAATAGAAGAGATGATTCCACCAGACTGTCAATCATTTGGAAGCCTGCACTCTCAAATAGAAAGATCTCCACACCACAAGCCAGGCAAACACCTGAGCACAAACAGACTCCCTCTGATGCCTCCAACTCGAACACCCCCCCCCACCAGGCACCCAGATGAAACCTGGCTTCCTAATAGATAACAGCCGTCCTTTCACATGAAGCCAAGCTGCACTGAAAGCCTCCAATACAGGAAAAGAGTGTTTCCAGCCAATCAAAGCCACAAAACAGACAGAAGAAACCAGAAACACCAATCAAACAAACTCCAAGTCCAATAAACACAGACCAAGACTCCCAACCAATCAGGATAGGCTAGCCTCAAATTTAAAACCAACGGCTGTGAGACCCTGACCCACATACAAACTTAATACAGAAGCCTGATGATGGCAGATGAGATTATGCTGTTCAGCTTCCTTCGGGTATTTGTACAGCTTCATATGTACAAAACTCATACCACTTCTTAGAAATGATCAAAGATCTACACATGGAACAAGAAGATCTGCTTGTAAGTTTCAACATGGTTTCACTATTCACTCAAGTCCCGATAAAAGAAACTCTTGAAATCATCAAAAATAAATACCAACTAGCTGAACACCTCATGGAACTAACAGAACACTGCCTAACCAACACATATTTCATATACAAAGGACAAAGATACAAGCAAATTGAAGGAGCCCCTATGGGATCACCACTGTCACCCGTCATTGCAAACCTGTTCATGGAAGAATTCGAATCCAGAGCCCTGGCTAATGCCACCGACAAACCCAAACGATGGCTAACATACATCGATGACACATTTGTGATTTGGCCCCATGGAAAAGAAAACCTAAACAATTTCCTAACACACCTAAACAGCACATACCCCAAAATCAAGTTCACCATGGAAATGGAAATAAACAAACAACTACCATTCCTAGATGTACTAATCTACAAAAGAACAGATGGCACACTAGGACACACCATATACCAGAAGTAAACACACACCAAATGCTACCTCAACACCCAATCCCACCACCATCCAGCACAGATAAACTCCGTGGCCAAAACACTAATCACCAGAACCAAATGCCTGGCAAACAAGACACATATAAAGACTGAACTATGCACCCTGACTAAAGTACTGACAGCCAACAGCTTCCACAAAAACAAAATCACCAGCTTGATCCACAAAAACACACCAAGACATAACAGAGACCTAGAAGATCAACAGACCTATGGAACAGCTGTCCTGCCCTACATAAGAGGTACTACAGACAAAATCAGTAAGATACTACACAGGCATCACATCAAGACTGCCTTCAAAAGAGACAAAAAAATAGCAGCCATCCTTAGAAAACCCAAAGATAAAACTGACCTGGAAAACCAAGGCATATACGAAGTTTCCTGTGCATCATGCCCGGCCACATACATTGGACAGACTAATAGAAGAATAAGTACCTGCCTGGATGAACACAAAAAGGCAGTAAAAAAGCTGGAACACACCTCCTCACTAGTCCAACACATGAAAACCACAGGTCATAACATCAACTTCAGTGGCACCAAAACCCTAGCCACTATAGAAAACCCCAGCCACAGAATCATCAGAGAAGCCATAGAGATTGAAAAAAGAACTGAAAGCATGAATAGAGGAGATGATTCCACCAGACTGTCAATCATTTGGAAGCCTGCACTCTCAAATAGAAAGATCTCCATGCCACAAGCCAGGCAAACACCTGAGCACAAACAAACTCCCTCTGATGCCTCCAACTCGAACACCCCCCCCCACCAAGCACCCAGATGAAACCTGGCTTCCTAATAGATAACAGCCGTCCTTTCACGCGAAGCCAAGCTGTACTGAAAGCCTCCAATACAGGAACACAATGTTGCCAGCCAATCAAAGCCTTAAACAGACAGAAGAAACCAGAAATGGAAATATGGGTTAGTCTCTCCACATCTTCTGCTCTTGCACTACTTCCTTGAGTTTTTCTAAGCTCTAACAGGTGTCAGCTTTGAGGGTGTCTAGCCATCGTTTGGCATGTCAAACATCATTTGACATGATGTTTGTTGTTATATCATTCAAGAACTTCAAATCCTAGAAGTTTTCTATTATGGATGTCAAGTTAATATTATAAACAGAATCATTAATCAAGGAGACTAAAATGGGAATAAATGTTGTAGATAGGAGTTACAGGTACAAAAAATACAGGTGATAAGAATCTATTTCATACACACCACACAGTTATGTCATACTATAAACAGAGAGCAAGTGGAGATTTCTGAAAAAACATCTCTGTGAAATGAATTTTTGTAAAAGAAATTAAAAAGTTAAAAAGTTTTTTTTAATAACAGAAGATTTATTAGAGCTAATGAAATAATTATAAAATAATTGATGTTTTATTTTAAAAATGTCCATATGACTGAACACCAATAAAAATGTTCTATCAAAAGATTTGATAGAAAAGATCCAATGTGCAGTGTTTAAAATTTAAAGCATAAAATAACCTAAACTGAGAAGATAGATGGATAGATAGATAGATAGAATTAAAACACTTTAGCTATTGTTGAAATATAAAACTATTAAATTGTCTTTTTGGGGCTGGTATCAATACCAGGTGATTATGTGAAGATATCCACATAGTTCTCTTAGCAACATGCAAGTTTGCCACTGCCTTCTTCCATTATGCCTTCTCAACTTCATAATTAATCTACAATTTGGAATAAGGGTTCAGGCTGGCGAGGCAAAACTAGATAGAAAAGCACTACCTAACCTAAACAAACTGCCTCCCTAGGCCAACAGGAGACCCTATCTATTGACTCATATCACCAGAAAGAGAAAAAAACTATGGTTTAATCTCTATTTCCGAGATGTTATGTAAAGCTCTGACTCCTTCGTGCTGCAAATGGGCAATTAACTCTTGTGTTTAAGGTTTCATTCTACAATTAAGATCATAATCTAGCTGAGTTATTTTCTGAGAGTCTTGGGCCAAATCTGAATAGAAGGTTAAGAGCCTGGAGAACTGATTTACTGCAGACTCCTGGGGTGAAGCCTGATCCCAAGCGTTCAGCAAGTCCTTTTTTGAGATCAGGGGAGTTTGGCTGGGCACCTGCTGCAAAAGAAGCTGTGGGCTTGCTTAATTCATTCTTTGTTGACACCTGAATATAAATTCTTCTTGAGGGTACAATTTGCACTGTGGGCTCCAAGGAAGTATCTAAAACTGAATGACTGTTTAGAAATCCTAGTCTGAATGACTCAGGAAATGCTGTGGATTGTAAAATATGCAAAAAGAGTGGAGTAGTGAGTTTGAGTAGTGTTCTCCTGGATGTAGGATAATAAAAAAACTTTTCGTTGGAAACATGCTAAGATTTAACTATGGCAGCCATTTTATGAATGTGACTGATATCATTATCCTAGTGTTGTAATTGTTCATCAAATTGGAGAAATTGGTTTCCTCCAAGGAGGACAGGGATTTTTGCTGCTATTTGGCCAAACTCCAATACTATTTATTAGGAAGGGGAGTAGGGTTAGTATTATCATTTGTCTTCCAAACCACTTCAGGTTATTTGTACCCAGCCAGGTGACTATTCCCAGTCAGGCCAGTTACCAAGCATTCAAAAAGTAATCAGATGAGGGGATGGCTTCAAGAACTTCAAATCGTAAATACCTATTTTTGATTCCCAAAGTGACCGGTTGAGAAGTGAGGGCTACCTGTCTCTCTTTACAGAACCATAAACACCTTCATTCTAGCTCTAGTAAGAAAAGAAAGTCACATGTGTCATCTTTCCCTCTTTCAATTGTGGCGATTATGGGAAATTGTTTTACCTTTGCTCTTTGGCTAATGGAACACAGCCTTCCCAGAGGCAGCTTTGTTTCTTGCCCTGTTTACACAAAACACATTACACAATTGCTGTCTTGACTGTGACAATGGGACAAAGAGGAGGCTCATCAGCAGATACCGGCACTTGTTCTCTTCTTTGCTGAGAATGCTCTGTGTACTATTATTTTTCTTTTGGAAGAGTGGTTGAAAACAGTGTGCATATTATTCTAAAAAGTAAGAAAGCAGAGGAAATAAATGAAATAACATCAGGACAGTGTTTCTCAACATTATAAAGCTTAAGATGTATCGACTTCAACTCCCAGTTCCTTTTAATTCCCAGCATTCCTCAGAACAGCACTGTTCTAAAAAACTACCTGTGCAGGGGATTTCTATATAATGCTGGATATATTTATTATTTATTAGATTCTTTTATCCCACCTTTTTATGTTTAATTTAAGGTAGCAAAAATGCCTAATATCCCTGCTTCCTTTCCCCCCCACAACAACCACCACCCTGTGAGGTGGGTTGGGCTGAAAAACTGGCCCAAAGCTTTCATGCCAAAGGAAGGCCTAAAATCACCGTCCCCTAATGTAGTTCCTAGGCCACACCTGAACTACTACACCAGAGTGGATTTCATAATATAATCAACATATGGGAATTACTTAGCCTGTTAATATTGAAATGGGAAAAATTTGGGGAATAAATTCCAGATGTATAAGCAAGCTTTATAACCTATAAATGTATAACTAGTTTTGTAAGTCAGTTTAGCCTAGCGGTTTAAGGTGCTGGCCAACAAACCGGGAGACCTTGAGTTCTAGTCAGGCTTTAGGCATAAAAGCCACTGGGCGACTTTGGGCCAGTCACTCTCTCTCAGCCAGAGGTGGTATTCAGCAGGTTCTGACCAGTTCTGGAGAATCGGTAGTGGAAATTTTGAGTAGTTCAGAGACTCAACAAATACCACCTCTGACTGGAGATTTTACAGTATCCTTACCCTGCCACGCCCACCAAGCCACACCCATAGAACCATAGTAAAAAAAATTGAATCCCACCACTGCTGGCAGCCCAACTCAACTCATTGGCTGTTTATTGTGGGGAAAATAGGAGGAAGAAGAAGTATTAAGTATGTTCATCCCCTTGAGTTATTTATAAAAATAATAAAGATAGGTGACACATAAAGCTCTAAAACAGCCTTCCAGATGTGTTGCCATTGTAACTTCTGGTATTTTCAGCCAACAAGAGCAAAGGTTATATTGGAAAGTGTGCACCAATACTTTGGGAAGTGCCAGCTTGGAGGAGGTAATTTTTGAACTGATTGGGTTAAAAATGTTGAATTTAGATATTCATCTGCAAACACAGAAAATGAAAAGCTGCTGCTTTTTTCGAAAAAATTGTTTGCCCTAATTTACTTTATTAAAGGTAAATGCCAAACAATCTACCCAGTGTGAGACTCAAGTTGCGACATTTAATTTCTCTTTCATGTTTCAAGGCAACACGATCAACAGCTAATTATGTTTTCACTCAGCAGCTTTACGGACGTGGGTAGCTGCATGAAGCCATTGTCTCTATGTAACTTACTTGTACATTCACTTAAATGTCATTCTAAATTATTCTTAAACAAAGAAAATACAGAGGTGAGTTATAAATACAGTGAAACTCTCATGTTCCACATTTTAAGTATCTGAACCTTCTAAGTAGCTTCTTCTTGTAGTTCTTACCATATCATTGTACTCATTATAAAACAGAATAGCTTTGAAAACAAAACCTGCTGAATATTCATCCTAAAATTATACAAACATGATAATAATGGTTCCCTGTTTAATTTCAGCCATACATATAGCTCAACTAAAACTCTCTGATATTCAGGTAGCTAGCCTATCTTTCAGCTGCATTTTTCCAAGCAAATGATTTTGGCTTTTACTATTTATATTTCTACTATTGATTTTACTTATTGTTTGGACTTCCTTTTGGGGCTAAATTTTCTATGCAGGATGACAGCTACTTAAATTAACATATAATTAATTGGATAATTATAGACATACCATGATTAATTGGATAACCCTCCTGTATGTGTCATTTTATTGCATGTAACTCTCAGCTGATGTGATTTAAGCAACAAAGGGTGATCTTTAGGTTACAAAGCCTCAGCTGCACATAATGATGATGATACTTCAGATAAAACTGAGATTTGGTTTCATTTGTAGTGTACTGGTAGTCCTCAATTTCCGACCACAATGGAGCCCAAAATTGAAGTTGCTAAGTGAGAAAATTGTGAAGTGAATTTTGCCTTATTTTATGGCTTTTCTTGCCACATTTGTTAACTAAATCCCTGCAATTGTTTAATTAGGAACATGGTTGTTCAGTGAACCTGGCTTCCCCATTGACTTTGCTTGTCAAAAGGTCACAGAAGGAGATCCCATGACCCCGGGATCAACTGCAACTATCATCAATGTGAGTCGATTGTTAAGCATTCAGGTATAAAGCACATGATCATGGGGATACTGCAAAGTTCATAAGTGTGAAAAATGGTCATAAGCCACTTTTTTCAATGCTGTTGTAACTTCGAATGATCACTAAATGAATGGTTGTAAGTCGAGGACTACTTGTACTGCCAAATGCATGGAGAATTGTCTAGTGCCATCCTTATCAATAGTAGGTAATGCTACATGTCACATGGGTGAAAGTGAAGCTGGAAAGCTATAATATAACTATATCTTCTCTAGTTTTTGGAAAAGTCTTATGAAAAGTCAAAGCCAAAATCAAAGCAGAAGTACCGGTAATCATCTCCACACTCACATGATCAAAATTTTGGTACTCGGCATGTATTTATGATGGTCTCATATTCACTTTTATCTGCTGTGATAAAAGTGCAGCTGCTTTGTGGCAACACAGAAGAGTGCTGCGCTGCAGCTGCTGAAGCAACCTGGATTGTGCAGGCTTGCAGGAGGCAAGTTAGGATGCCTCTGTGCCTGCGCAAATGCTTCTGCGCCTGCACAAAATGCACATTTGGCATGCGCATGCATGCAAAGTGTGTGCACGCATGCAAAGCTCGCCCACCAAGCCACGCCCATCAAACCGGTGGCAACAATATTTGAATCCTATCACTGGAAAGGTCATATAGTCAAGTGCAACTTGCTTAACATCTGCCTTGCTTAACAACAGAAAATCTGATCCAGGTTGTGTTCATAAGTCAAAGACTACCTGTATTCTATTGATTTTCCTGGATAAAAGTGTAAGTAGGGAGATACTGGAGCCTGATTAATAGTGCTTGAAGTTCAGGAATAGGGAGATTAAGGCTGCACAGGTATTACTGAATTACAATCCCTATTTCTTCTGGCAATCCAGCTAATTAATAACTCAAGAAGAGTCAATCAGGATCAGATGAGGAGTTGTCTTATCTAGCATTTTTTTTCATAATAACTAAGTAATTTTGTTTGGGAAGCCTATAAGCAGAATCATTGAATGACAGACCAGCTGGTAATAATGACTAGATCTTATTCAGAAAATGCTTAGGAATTTTTTTTATAGAGATAGCTGGTATTTCTAATGTTTAATTATTAATATATCAAACATAGTATAGCAAACATATAATGTTGTAACTATGTATCATTTATGTGCTTTCAATTGTATATCAATG
>BLBF01000003.1:46464724-46519737 GCA_015471245.1 Laticauda colubrina | reverse complement strand
GATAGATAGATAGATAGATAGATAGATAGATAGATAGATAGATAGATAGATAGATAGATAATCTCATACTTACTTGTTTCTTGATGTCTGATAATTATTTGCTTAATCACTGCACAAATAGAACATGATTAAATTAGATTAGGCCTGGGGAGAGAAGAGTTCATAGAAGATAAGGGCATTTTTTCATGCATGCAGTGTTTTGAAATCACTGCTTCAAAAGGCTCCAGGCATCTTGGAGATGTAGCACAAAACTAATTGACTTCCCTTGCCAGTTGCTGCGAGGACATTTTGGCCTTAAAGGAGATGTTGACAGCTTGGATGAGAAAGACTGCTGGTCCAGATCTGACCTGTGAGCAGAGATTCCTTGTCACTCTTTCATTGCAATGATTACTAAAGGGTGAAGGAAAGGCCTTTTCATTTGATTCCTTATTCAGTTCTCCATACAAATTGTAAAACACAAGCAAGAGAGACAGGTGATAGATTTGCGTCCAAACTTAAATTATATCCTGATTGTACAAAATTATGCTGATTCATATAGGAAGGGGAAGAGTATCATGGAATTTAACTTAAATGTCAGTCAAGTTTCTGAGTGAAAACAGATTTTGATCAGAATAATTTTTATTAAGTTGCAACAAATATGTGGATTAGGTTGCCTCAGAAGGGGGCAAAGAACTAATTGGTATGTCTCTTATTTTTGCCATAAATAATTCCTTAGTAGCTTGCTGGTTAAGAGTTTTGGGAGTGGCAATCTAAATACATTTCAAAACTGTTAGATTGGAGAATTCCGAAATAGGCAATGCTAGAAAGAAAGGAGGAAAGAATAATCTTTTGTTTTCCTTCCCTATCTCTGTTTGCATTGTCTATATTCAGGCTTCCCCAGTTTTGGGCCTTAAATTTCAGCAATCCTACATCCTATAAATCCTATACATTTGTAGGGTTCCAGATGGGGAAAACTTGCCCAAATTAAAATCTTTAATGCTTCATACTAATATAGTATGGACCCATTTGTTTCAAGCACATTTTACTTGCTTGCCTGCCTGCCTGCCTGTCTACCTGTCTGTCTACCTACCTACCTACCTACCTACCTACCTACTTACTTACTGACATGTTTATTAAATCATACTCACTAGTGAGTAGTTAAGGTGTCTAACTTATTTTTTAAAACGCAGAATGTAAAAAGTTTAGAACAAGTTACCAATACAACATCCCTTAAAATTATGTAATGGTTAGAATCTTGGATGAAGAGGTTTACTGATAAAATGCCTGCCCACCCACTCACCCTGCCATGCCATTCCCCAAAGAAACATGTTTTGTAGATTGAGAGCAATGCAAGAGAAAGCCCCCGCTTTGCCAGGAAGCAAGGCCTTTCCCTATCAAATCTAAGAGCTGGACAGGTTCATCATTGATATAATGGGAAATGGGGACACTTGTACCTGCAGACCTAAGTGGCCAAATGTAGCTTAAAATTAAGAGTTTCAGGGTAAATGGCTAAAGCAGTTATTCTTTGGGTAATCTGGAAGCAAATTGTAGCACTCAAGGATTAACTAGCACAACGCAAATGCATCAGATCTCTGGAGAATTTGTGTGTAACCATTTTGCAGAATTCAATCAAGCTGAGAAATTTTGGAGTTCTGCTGTTGACAAATCTGTAAAAGACCAGGTTGGGGAAGACTAAAAGAGATGATTTCTCAAAGACTGTGAGCATGGAGTTAGTGTAACATGTAAAAGGCTGGTGACGTTTACATATTAAATAAGCATTTAATTATGGATAATATCGTCCAGTGTTGCACACAGTCACAGCTTCTAATGTCATTATACCTATAATAGTTGAATGCATACTTTGCAGTAACCCCTAGTTATAACTGAGGATTTATGATTAGTGTGATTGAGAAACTCAACCAGACATAAGTTAATTTAGAAAGCCTGGCTTTGTGTAATGCTTTTATGTAGTAATTCTATTATTCTTCTCAGTTCTAGAACATACAACTATTCTTTCAAGGAGATCAGAAAGGGACAGCATATATGTAGCCGCTATTTTAATACCACCCTGCATGCTCCACTCATAAAGCCTAGGTCAAGGACCTTCCCCCACCCCCGCAATTTCCTTTTCCTGCTGTGTCCCTGTGTGCCACAGTTACCTGAGCTTCATCCCATGCCCTAGGTGAGAAAGGCTTCAGACACTTTTGTCTTAGCATTAAAAGCAGAACTTCATCCTTTATTCCAGCATCTTCCAAGGATGGCCTTATGATATACAAGATTTGTTTCGGTTTTTGTTTCCCAATTATTTTGCAGAATGTCAGGACAGTGCAGTGGTTGCAAACAGAATCAATATAGGCAGCATAGGAATTAGTCATGAGGTTTTATCCTGTTGATGATGACCAATTTCGTACTGGCATATATTTTTTTCTGCTCTGTTGAAGACTGAGTACTTAACAGAAAGGAAAACTCATAGCATCCTTTATCATCATCAACAGGATAAAACTGCAAGTCTTTAAATCACTCGAAACACTAGAAAACTCTAAAAATTAATCAAGAGGAAATAGCCTATTAGAATAGCCCCTGGTTTAAGACTATGTAATTTTTCATAGTGGTGGAGGATGATCATTTCAATTCAGCCTTTCCAATCCTATGTCACATTTTCATTCTGGAATTCTTTCCCAGATGCTTGATTTTTCTTTTCTTGATTTAAAATGTGAATCCTGCATAGACTATCAGAAATTCAACACACTTCATTTGATTTCCGATTTAGCCCCTTTTTCATAAAACTAAGAGGTTTGTAGGTGGGGTTGCAATTTCAAACCCCTTTCCTGACTTCAAAGTTGTTTGGGGACAACTTCATGAGCTCTTTTAGCCTAAGATAGTAAAAAAATGATTTCAGTGCCCCGAAGTCATTCTGTGACCGGCAGTCTGTTAAGCCTGCCAATTAGACTTGCTCCTGCTAAATGTATGGCATTGCCATTTTGTTTGAATCTGTGGAGATGTATCACTTTTCTTAGATCAAATGAAACTATATAAAATTGCTATAAGCTTAAAATCATTTAAAGGCATTGTGGATTTTTGTTCTGATTTAACCATGGATCTTATTTACAGTTTCGGGTTATGGTATTATGAACAGGAAGGTATTGTAAACAAATCCTTTTATATTAGTTCTTATATTATCTCCTAAGCAGCTGCATTCTCCTCGGGCCCTGCTGCTTTGGAGGCTCAACATCTGACCCTGTAAAATAGCCATGCAACTGCAGAGAATCCTTCTGGGTTACAGGTGGGAAAGTGAGTGACAGCCCTGCAGGCTTTGATTTCTAGCCCTTGCTCTCTGGGGTCCCTTTGCAACCAACTGGCAATAGGAAAGCCCTACCCAGCTCCAGGGACCTGTCTCATTTCTTTTTCTGGAAGCCAAGGATCCTGTGATAAGAGAGGATTCTCTCTAGTTCAGAGATAAACGAAAATAAGTGAAAATAAGGTGAAATAAGGTGTATGGAAAATAAGGTGTATGGAAAGAGAAATGCAACTGGAGATTGGCTGGTTTTCTAGGCTTCTAAGGTTGTCTCAATATAAGAGTGGAAAGATTAGGGTCCATGGTCTCTTTCCCCCAGTTTGGTGCTGCTTTGGAAAGTGTCCTTGGCTACCTGGGCTAACCTGGAAAGAGGATTAAGGAGAGAAGACGAGAGTTTGTGCTCCCAGTCCAGGCTGACTTAGGTGTCTAAAGACCGCGGGGAACGTGTGAAGGAATCCGGCCACCGAAAGAATCGGTGTCTTGCGGCGAGTTATAAATTCAATGAAATTGGGAAGGCCGTCTGCAAGGGAAGGCGAGGTGGCTGCGAGGTGCGGTTCCGCGCTCGCTTACCATGGGAAAGTATCACGGACTGAATTTGTGCGGAAGTCATCTGTCCGTCCTTGAAATCTGCTAAACAAAATTATAAAGTCCACAAAAATGGCCCAGGGCCTTGTTTGCAAGACTGCCTAGCGCTGAGGCGCTCCTGAGCGATGGCCGCGGGCATGGATCGCCTCTTCTCAGGAGGATACAGGCTGCTTCCAGGCCAGGTATAACGAACCCCATCATGATAAGCGACTCGCCTTCACGCCCGCAGACGGAATGAGGCCAATGTCCCAGGCAAGGTAGAAACATGAAATTTAGGATTTAATGAGGTTTTTGGTGTGTGTTTTTTTTTCTTCCTTCCCCCCCCCCCCCCAAAGGTCGCATTCTTTTGAAAAGTATTCGACATGGGCGATTTCTTTCCATGATGTCAGCGGAGCAGGACGCGAAGCTTGAAACGGCTCCTGAAAATCGGAGCAGAAGAAAGAAACTCGCCCCGCGCGCAAAACCCGCAGCCGAATCCACCGGAGAGAGAGGGGCTGCTGCGGCGACCCCAATTGCTCCGCGGGCAGCCCTTGCTCTGCCGGACGCGAGAGAAGCGCCGCTGGCCGGTCTGCTCGTCCAGAGACGAGAGGGAAAAGGCGCCGAGTGGGACCTGGGACGGCGAAAGGCGGATGTCTCCGGACCGAGCCGCGATCCTAAGCGCCCTTGCGCGGGGGAAGCGGTCTGGCCCTTCCATTCCGCAGCGCTTGCTCGGGCGAAGGGCGGCTTCTCAAAGTCCTCGTTCCACACCCCGCAAGGTGAAGAAGGGGGCCGAGGCGGCGGCGGCGGCGCGGCCTTTGCAAGTGCAAAGGTGGTTCTTCCGATTGTTTTGGGCAGGGACCGAAGGGCGGAGGGAACCCCTCGGATGGGTGGTTCTGCGTTCCTGGCGAGCGCCGGGTGTCAGCACCTGGAGGGACCCGGCAAAAGAGGCTGCAAGAGAAAAACCGCCTGTTTCCCCGCAAGTGACCTTCATCCTTCCCGCTGGGCGCCTTTCTCTTTCTCCCCGGGAAAAGTCGCCCAGCCCTTCCGGAGATCGCTTCGGATTCAAATCCTGGCTTTGTCTTTGGGACGGAAAACGAAAGCCGTGTCTTTGAGAGGCCCCGTGCAGTCCAGAAAGCCACGGAAGGAACACGGAAGGTGGCTCTCCAATTGCCTCCAGATGGAGTTTGGAGTGGGAACTCAGGAGTCTGGAAGGGCGCGCTGGAGGCGCTTTTGCTACCCAAGTTCTTTCCCATTCCGAGAAGACCCCATAAGAAACAGGCAGGGGTGGGAATCCTGGCTTGTTTCTGCAGCTTTGGGCTAAGCCCTCTTCTTTCCAGGGGTGCCATTCTCAGCTCCTCGAATGGCTTCGGAGGACAGCTTTTCTCTCGCCTTCTGGGTTCCCTGGAAAGGGACTAATTTGCTTTGTCTTGCTATTGTCGTGGGGGCGGGGGGGGGGGAAACACATTTCCACCGTTTCCTTTTGCCAGAACCGACACTGCTAAGTGTGGTCTTAGTAGCCCCTGTGTGCAAGTCAAGGCCCAGGTCTAAGCAACCTTAGCCCAAATCTTTCTTTAGGGCACTGGAGTGCTATTGCTAGTGCTAACAAGCCTCTGTTTTCTTTCAGCTCAAGGGGGACTCACACTGGCCTTGCTGGACTGTGCCTATAATAGGAGAAGAGTCTAAAAGTATCCCTCTACACAATCACTGGGAAGAAAGTTCCCAGTTTCTTACCAATTGAAGGGTTATTCCTGGATGAGTTGCCTGTATACTGCAAGAGTCAAAAAGAGGACTGTGAAAATATTTACACATCCCCGGACACAAATTGTTTCAACTTCTACCCTCAAAACCAAGGAGACACAAGAACAATTCCCCCCCCCCCAAAAGCCATCACTCTGCTAAACAAATAATTCCCTCAACACTGTTCAACTATTTACAAAGTGTACACTACTATTACTCTTAATCTTCTAATCACTCCTTACCACCCATCCCTTCCCACTTGTGACTGTATGACTGTAAATTTGTTGCTTGTATCCTTACGATTTATATTGACTGTTTCTTAGTATGATTTGATTGTTGATTGTACCTATGACTATCATAAAACGTTGTACGTTATGATTCTTGATTCTTAATGAATGTGCCTTTTCTTTATGTATACTGAGAGTATCTACACCAAGACAAATTCCTTGTGCGTCCAATCACACTTGGCCAATAAAGTATTCTATATTCTACATAAAAAATGGGGCTGTAAAATGAGCCTCCCTCTCTCTCTTTTTTTTTTAATATCCCCTCAAGCATGTAGTTTCTTTTTATTTCCATGAGGTATTCTATTTTAATGTAAAATAAATGATCTTGAATGAGGCAAAACAGTATATATAATTAGATATTTGTGACAAAGCAAAATAATTGTGCAAAAATGTAGAATATTCATTTATTACTAAAGAAGGTCTAAAGAGCAAAATTAAAGATGGCATTCAATATGTGAGACACTTACTTGACAGTTGACAAAAAAGGATATCCTAAATACTGCACTCCTTGACCCTATGGGAATCTACATGGAAATAAGGCTGTAGGCATATTAACTTGTCAGCCTGTGTAAGATTTTACCATTTGGGGCCAATAAATTATTCATTGCATCTGTCAAATGCTTCACAAAATAAACTGCTTATGAATTGCATAATTTAATGATAATATTTTAAGAAAACTAAAGCGCATGTTATATTTTCCCCATCTGCTTAGTTCTGAAAATTTAATTAAAAGAAACAATAAAATAGGCCAATGCACTATAAACACCTCAACATTCAGGCCATATAAATTGAACAAGTAAATAAGTAATTTACTTTGCAGTTTTGTAATAGTGTCTCAAATTTAATACTACTACATGCATGTGTGTGTGTGTGTACGCACACACACATATTTATCTGTATGTGTGTTTATGTATATCAAGAATGCAGTCTTAAAAACTCTTTATAAAAAAAAGAATGCAGTCTTGAAAAAACATTGAACATGTTGTAGGCACTGTGGGCATATTTATGGGTACTTAAAAACACCAACTTACACAAGTAGACTTTCTTCCAAGGAAGCAAATATATGCTGTTAAGGTACATTCTGTTGAAGTTAATCGCAATCGACTAAGAAATATAAGTGATTGCTTCACAGATTAATACTAGATCCTTTGCCTTCTGAGCAGCATCCTCCTGAGTTGATTTTATTGGAACTCAATAGCTTTCCTTGCAAGTAAATGTGGCCCAGTGAATCGCTATTGTAGACTTTCTCTTCTGAGGCTTCACTCTTTGGCCAGGCAGTAGATGGATAGGTTTACCCCCACCCACCCTTCTCCTAAATACTCTTGAATATTTCTTCAATAGTGTAGTGCAACTAAAATGCTTCTTTTTCTCACAATAGCAAACACCCTATTGTAGAATTATGGCAAAATATAAATTGTAAAACAATTTACCTGCCATCCTATAACTTCCCAGCCATCCCTGTGTAGTTTTTTTTTCCTTTTTTTAAAGCAAGTCTGTTGCTTTTAAGTGGTGTCAGACTTAACCTGAAGAGGAGACTATACTCTTCAGGTTAAGTGATCCCAAAGAGAAGTGGAAAACTGTATACTAGAGACAGACATGTCCACAACATCTCCAGGATGTGAGTTCAACCTGAGATATTCTCATCTTTTGATATTGTGACCCCTGATGGGTGCCTCAGCAAGTTCATGGAGGCTAGCTGTGAAGACTGGGACTGTTGACCAGCACAGGATTCAAACTTCATTTCTGATAACTCAGTTAAGGATGTTAGGTGAACCCAGTCCCTGATGAACCAGTGGCCAGTTTTAAGTTTCTGGGTGTCACCATAAAAGAGGATCTGACCTGAGGAGGTCACATTGCAGCACTGGTGAAAAGGGCCCAGCAAAGATTATACTACCTGAGACTTCTCAGAAAATAACAACTGAATGAAAAACTGCTAGTGAGCTCCTACTTTTGCACCATAGAGAGTATCTTAACTTACTACACCTCTGTATGGTTTGCCAATTGCACAGTGGCAGATAGGAAAGCACTCCAGAGGGTTAATGTCATTGCCCAGAAGATCATTGGTTGCCCCCTCCCCTCTTTGGAAGAGCTTTATAGCTCCCGCTGCCTTGAGAAAGTCCAAAACATTCTCAAAGATCCATCTCATCCTGGGAACCCTTTTTTTGAACTATTACCACCTGGCAGACGGTACAGGATAATAAAAACAAGGACAAATAGGCTGAAAAACAACTTCTATCCCAGGGCAGTAGCTCTTTTGAACTCTACTGTATAGCGCAATATTAATGCAATATCAGGGGTTTTCAATTCAATGTGTGGAGTGTGAAGGATGTGTGGTTGTGTTTTTATTTTCATGGTCATGAGGTGCGCTGAAGATGGTGTTTCATTTCGTTGTATGAGGTGCAATGACAATACACTAAACTAAACTAAACTAAGCTAAACTAAACTGGGTCAAGTAATACCTTCTTTTCCCTTTATACACCATCTTTCTTTGGTGAATGCTCCAACTTTCCCCCCAGCACAAAGTGTTTAAAATTAAGCTCCCTTTGCTACAGATGGATTTCTTCCAGCTAGGGTAAAGCGTCAAGCTAATTTGGAGACAGAGCATCAAAATAATCCCCTTCCCAGTACAATGTGTTCTATTTGTTCAAATGCTTTGTCTGACATGGTTGGCTTCTGCTTCCTTCCCTGACAAATCTCTCTACCAAACAAAGTTTTATATAAGAAGCTTGACTGTTCATTTTGAATTCTCGGTTCTTCCTTCCCAAACCGTCCTTCATGTTCAATGATATTTGCTCACACTGAAAAATTGAGTTTGCCATTTTCTTACCAGTGAGTTATCACTTCACTAGCTGTCATTGTCACTGAAGTGACCAGGAGCAGCAAAGCAAGACACTTTTGTTCCTTTTCCTGGTATTTCTTGGAGGTCTGCTTTTCATGTCATTGATCCAGGATGGGACAAGTAGGCAGGGGTTTTAAATAAATGAAAGCCTTCTTTGCATCTTTCTGGAAAAAAGGGTGCTGGAAAAAAAAAAAAACAGGGAAGGGAAAGGAAGGAAAACCATTTCTCAGTTAAACAGCAAACAACAATTAGATATTTGTTAGCATTATCTTTCCATTTCCATTCAGAGGATTCAAGGGGAGTTCATTTCAAAGTAACTCCATCCTTAGGGTGCTTGGGATAGATATGGCCTGGGTTTTGGTGGTGGGGGAACTCATAAACCAACTAAATCCTTTCCGCAGAGAGATCCATAATTGGAAGTAATTCCAACCAGAAAATAGAAATTGAAATTCCAAACAGTTTTCAAAGCATGGCTGATGCTCTTAAATCCATACATAAACATTATGTTTGGAAGGACCTTTCTTTAGGATGTTTCAGGCAGAGAAATCCTGTGATCCTAAGACAGTGCTTTCTACTGACAAGCCAGCTTGAAATAAAGGAATTGGATCTCCAGATAAACAAGCCTTTTCAGATGTTTTGGACTTCATCTCATACAATTCTCAGTCAGTAAGGACTATAGTAACAGTCTAACCCCACTGGAAGGTTGAAAGCTGAAAAAGACCAAACAATTTGCAGAGATAAAAAATATTAGGCTATCAATGAGAATTAACTCTGAGCAGAAATGTGTGTAATTGCACTTTTACAATGGTATTGTATTGTTTCATGTTTATCTTGCTTTCAAAGACCTAAACCAGGTTGACTGAATCTCTGTGACCACATAGTGATTTATCGCATCTTATGTAAATAATTATGTAAATAGTAAGGTATTTTTTTAATTGCATGATACAGACTTACGCACTGCCAAAAACATTTGCACGATACAATAAATGTGGGCAATGATTTTCCTTATCTTTCACCATTATACAACCAGAAAACTAACATGTTGAGTTTTTCCTGGCTGGTTCCAGGTTTAACCACTTTCTCCTCTCGTGCTAGAACAGCCCAGTCATCTTTGCTGAGTTATCATTTTCACTGGGGTGTAGGGTTACCTGGCCAAGCTAAAGTGGAGGTGGGGAGCAGACAGAACAGGAGCTATGTTTTCCTTTGTTGAGACAACAAACAAGACCATGGTGATCACAATAAAGCCTTTAACTTTCACCATCTTGGCAGTTTGTTCTCTAGACTTCAGCATGATTGAGGGAGCTGCATTTGCAAAATGCTTCAGTAAATTTGATAACATAACTGGGCTGGATCTCATCACCAGATTAAAGATAGAGGCAAGCAAACATGACTTTTCTGCTCTCTTCTTCCCTGCCAAAAGGATCCGGCAGGACATGGAAGGCATGTAGCTTTTATAATTCTTGCTTTCAGGATACATGATCCTTTCCTAACAAAATGAGTTTGATACCTTTAGCATGAGGAAAGATTGCCATTTGATGCCTTTGGCTTGATTTAAGTCCAGCTCAACTACAAAAGTGCAGGCATGCCAACTATTTTTATAGTTGACTAGATAAACTATATCTAGGAGGATATAGTTTATAAACTCTAAGGATAAACTCTATCCTTTGACTAGATATTATCAAAAGATTGTTGTCCTCTTACTATGTGAAGAGATATGGGAACAAGATGGAACACTTCGTGTGGTCAGAAGTGATTGTCCCCAGAATTGGATCCTTACACCTATGACATAAAATGACAACTTCACCTGGAACTTCCCAGGATGCTTCCAACGACTGCTGCTGAAATAAAGTGACAGAAAGGGGAACTTAGTATAAAATACTTGGGAAATAATAATGTGGAGGACTACAATGCAAATCAGTGAAAGAAATTGAATCCATTTTCCAGATTGGCTTCTTAAGTGTGGCCCTTGGCTGGAGGAAGCTGTGATTTCCCGTGAAAAGTTGCCTGAGTGTTATCCCAGGAATCAGTAATCCCTTCTCAACTTTACTCTGTAAAATGAATCCAATAAAACCTCTGTCTCTGGTCCCAGAAGAGCAACCCTACACACATCTGTTCTTAAGACGATGCTGCCCAATGGAACTTGAGGTTTTTATCCTGTCTTCCTACCCAGACAGCAAAGGAAGCCCTTTGCTTGGGTAAAGGTTTTTTTTTTTCAACCTTCATTTTTTACCAGAGACTGGGCAGAGCTGAAGATATTAGATTATCCTTCCTGCCAAGCCAGACTTTGGTAAAAGTTTATTTTTTGGGTCACTGGGGAACTCAAATGTAAAGTCAGGAGTTCAGAGGGCCTTTTTCTATTTCATTGTAGGCATGCTGTGCATTGACAATAAACGTTTGATTGATTGCTCAACTCTTAGAAATGCACGGTCGAAAGAGAAATGCAGCAGAAGTTAGATTAGGAATTATATTACAGCAGCAAGTGACCCCAAGCAGACACCAAATCGGCTCTAGGAATTTCCTAGGAGCCCTGGGCAACCCATGGGATTTCTCAGTTTAAACATATCCTCGGGTTTCCTGCCCCACGATCAGTTCTTCTATCCACCATCAGGTTTGGCTCCTTCACGGCTTCCTTCCACCCTTTATCACACGGACCTCCCGATGCCTCGCGATCTCCAAAGGTGATGGACTAAACAAGTTCTCACCATCCCAGATGGGTCCGCAATCCAACAAAATTATAGGCCACGAAATTACGGATTGCCGGCGCCTTAGGTTGCATAAAATAGAAAGGCATTGAGATCGATTATCCACATCGGTTTTGCTCGAATTCACCGTGTGGTTTCCATGGGGGAAAGAGGGGGCTAGCGGAGAGAATAGTTGGGAACCAAAAACTTCTTTTCTACTGTAAGTGCGGTCCACGTTCGTGTTTCACCTTGGAAGAAAAATTCCCCGGAGCGCGACTGACTCGGAAGAGGAGACGCCTGCTTGCCAAAGGCTGGCCGGCCAGCGTTTGCACATACCCGGTTTCTGAAAAATGGTCGCGAAACCGCCACCAATCTTCCAGATCTCTGAGATCCGAATCTGGCGGACAAGGAAGTGGAAGATTTGGGCTGCAATCAATGGTCTCCTGAAGGAGTCCGGACGAGACTTCTGGGGAGCATTGGTGAAGTGGCGGGGACGGCGCCTTCGGAAAGCCGTTTCTGTCCCGTCCACAATAATGTCTGCGAAACGAAGGCTGGCTCGGCAAGCAGCGGATCGCCCTTGCAGGACTGCGCGAATCCCAGCGGAGCCTCCCGGACAATGAGCATGAAAGCGAAGGCCCTCGCCTCGGGATAGATTGGCCATTTTTATGGCAGAACTTCAACGCTCTGTGTAGCCTTTTATTGCTTACTCTCTGTTGCCCCTTGGAACCTTGGTGGTTCGAATCCCAATCCAAATATTTGGGTGGCCCTCACTTTAGATAATAAAGTCCGATTTGGCTCTTCCCGCTGTCAGCAGAATAAGTTTGGATACTCAAAAGGATGGTACCCTAAGATAAAACGCCAGGTGGCCAATCCAATCTTACCAAGGGGTCTCCATTCTTCAAAAACTTCCTGAGCAAAAGTTTCCCGATTGGAGGTCCGGGGTAGGGAAAAAGAAAGTTGAGCCTACTTTAAATATTGAACAAATAAATGGGGTATAAGAAAATGGAAGCCCGGAGAAATTTCAGATGGATACTACTTTAGAAAGGGCAAAAGAAAAGAATGTGATTTTTAAAAAAAAAAAAAAAATAGTACATTTTGCTGACCTCCTCACTGAACCTTGGATTGACTTTTAAATTTCTGCCTACCAAAAGTCAGGCGCTCCAAAGTGCGGACAAGATCGAACAACTCCGCCTTCGACGCGGTGCAGGACAGAATGGTTATCGGCAAGGAGAGGGCAGTTTATCCACCTTGAAGAAACCGTTGCCTTTTTTTTTTTTTTTTAAGGATTCCCTTATTCTTGGATAGGGTGGAGGCGTCCTTTCTGATGTTTAGAGCAAGCTTGTTATCCTGATCTCTGATCACTCTTTTTCCGTTTGTTTATTTGTTTTACAAAAAAAAAAAAAAATAGATCCCCTTCCGTGGCCATTTCTTCCAAGCCTTTCGGTTTATTTTAGTTTTGGGGTTGGTTTTGTTTTGCTTTTAATCGGGAGTGCCATTTTCAATGACGGAGTGGGTGGGCAAGGCGGCAAGCCCTTCCTTGGATATTGTTTCGCACTGATTTCAGAAGCATCTTCTTTGGGTATTGTTTTGGGATGGTTTTTAATCATACAGTGGGCTAAGCATTCCATTAAATTACAACAATGAATTGGCCAGTGTTCGGAAACAAATCCAATTTCTAGCAGAGAGGAAACCAAGCATAGCTTCCATCTCTTTCCTAAAAGAGCAGCAGAAAATATACAAGCTCAAAAACATATCCAGCTGTCAAAGGACCTGAGCATCCAACCAAAGGTAAAAGACTTTTAAATAGTTTGAAGAGAGGGGCAATGAGGTGCGTTACTTGTTCCCAGGCAGGGAAGCCTTCAGTCCCAGAGGATCCTGCTCCCGAAGTAACGAAGGTATACCCGAAGCCTCAGCAGTAAAGACGTCTTCAGCCAGGCAGTCCGAGGCATGTCCAGCATATATCCGTCTCCCTGAGTTCCCGGGCATGAAGTCTTGGATATACCTGACTAGAACTGCCCAAATCCTTGAATGGTGAATTATTGCTGGATCTATCCATAACTTAATACAGTGGACTTAGACGTTGGCCAAACATTGGCCAGTTTGTGGTAAGTCAAGTCGTCACTTGGTTTAAGCTTCCTTCTTTCAGCACCTCAAAATGCTGGGGACTTCCCTTGCGGAGACACTAACCCACTTTCAAACAGAAACGCAGCCCCTGCCTTCTGCTCAGTCTTTTCTCCTAACACCTTTTGCACCGGTTGCAATGAAGCGATTCCCTTAGTATGAAAGGAACATGCATAAATGTTGCCTGTTCATAAAAGCTCTGTGGCTCTAGGATAAATATTTTCTAAGAGGGAGGGAGAGAGGAGAAAGAGAGAGACAGAGGGAGCGAGGGAGGGAGGGAGAGATTGTAACTGATTAAAAGAAATATATTTCCATAGCAGAATTTTATCTAAATTCATACTTGACTCTCCCTCATCGATTTTATACATGTTTCCCAAATGGTTTCCCACAAAACTCCTGCAGAAAGAGAGACTTACTAAGAATTTCAATTTCAAACCTTTATGGTCAATACGCAACATGTGTACAATGAGATTGACTGAGCCTCCCTCAGTGCACTGCCACAACATAAATACATCTCAAAAACTCACAGCGAAAGAAATAAAATCCCAAACTCAGTGAATCTAACAAACTGTAATAATCCTCTATACATATATGTGCATAACATTGCATTATATTATATTGCACCAATGTGAGCATGTTGCACGTTGAGCTGGCCCTGAGAGTTTATCATACAGTTATGATGTTATATTGCATTTAGGAGTCTGACAGCTGGCAGATAAAAATTGTTCTTCAGCCTGTTCCTATGACTGGCGATGTTTCTATATTTCCTGCCCAGTGGTAGGAGAATAAAGAAATGCTGACCAGGGTGTGAATCAACCCTGAGGATTTTCCTCACTCTGCTAGGGCAGTGAATCCTGAAGTTTTCGTCCAGCGGTGTCAGGGGACAGCCCATATTTTGTGCTGTGCTCGTCACCCTCTGTAATGTGAAGCCAGCATACCACACCGGAATGCAATAATTGAGGACACTTTCTATTATGGGCCAGTAAAAAGAGTAAAAAGAGGCCATCAGTTGTTGTTCCACCTTGTTTCCCTCCTCACAAGACCCTGAGGAAATGGAGTCTCTGTTCGGCCTTCCTGGCCACCTGGATGGTATTATTTTTCCAGGTGAGATCTTCGCTAAGATAGACTTTGCTAAGAAGGAGAGGAATGCAATCTTTTTTTTTTTTTTTTTGGCCAGTTGTATCTGGAGAGGTTTTTAGTATGATTGCTTCAGTGCTTTCAATCTTGTGTATACTTTCAACCCAGCGGGAGATGCTTCTGGTTAAACAGGCAGAGAAGTGTCTAATTTTGTTGGGGCGCTCATTTTGTTTTTAGTAAGAGGACAGTGCAAGTTTAGTCAGCTCCAATTAGTTGAACGGAACAAATTCCCAAATGAGTATTAGGTTGCTGCCTTATACCTTCTTGAATAAAACATTCAAGTAATCTTACATAATAGTGTTGACCATCCTGAACACTGTTGATTCCTAATGATTCTCCGATAATCTACAAGATTCAGTGAGGTCTACAACATTTGTACTGCAAGCGAGCTGGTTTCTTCTGCCCAAGGCTAGTTAGGGATGGTTGGCCTTCAAAAGTCGCATCTTCTGACTCTGGAATCCCATTGCAACCGGGGCAGGGATGGGTGGACCAAAACCCAGCCGCGATTATTCACGGGGCCGGTCTTTTTTTACTGTCAGAGGAGCATCCGCATTCAGAAACATTCTCATTATCCTCAGTTAAGTCCAGCGGTTTAAGGCACCCAGGCTAGGACCGGGTAGAGTGTGAGTTCGAGTCTCGCCTGAGCCATGGAAGCCAGCTGGGTGACTTTGAACGAGTCGCTTTCTCTCTGGCTTCAACCCACCTAGCAACAGAATTGCTGTTGCGGGGAAAAATAGGAGGCGTGTGTGTGTGTGTGTGTGTGTGTGTTGGATACGTTCAGTTCGTTGCAGTATTTGTAGAAACAATAAAGGCGGGCATGTGATTACACATAAAATAAAATGATCATATTCTTACACGCCATCCCTCACAAATGACGCTTCCCTTTGATAGTCAGGTAAAGGTAGGAAAGGAGTGGAAAGGACTGCTCAGGGCGAAGGAGTTGGAGAATATAATCTTGGTTTCAAGCGCTCTTTCTAAACGCAAGTCCGGATAAACGTGCACCGCATCCTCGTGATTCAGAGCCACCCGAGTAAACTGCCCCCGTAAACTCGTCGTCGTCGCCGCGTTCAAAGCGCGTTTGCTCGGCCTTTGGGAACCCGAGAGGCAGCTTGTAAAAGGACGAAACTAAGCCAGGCAGACTCCAAACGCCAAACGCCTTCGAGGAGACAAAAGCAGGTTCGCTCCTTTTCTTCTTCCTTGCCTTTCACCTCTGGCCTTGGCAGTCAGGACCCGGCCCTCGCCCTTCAGGCTCCTCGGGACCCGCCGCTGTCTCTCCCCTTTGCCCTCCTCCCTCCGAGACTGTCCGGGGGCGCTTGGCCCGCAGGCAGGGCAGGCTCCGTAAGATGGAGTTGCGAAAGGGGGCGGGAGCGCTTTAGCCGGCCAGCCCCAGCCGCCAATCCGCTGGGTTTCGCGCCGGATCAAGAGAGCTTTGCCAGGTCCTCCCCGCCCCTCGCCGCACGCCCCCCCCCCCTCCCCTCGCCGACATCCCAAGCCCCCTGCGCTCCCAGCAGCGTCACTCTTATAATCGGCTGTTGTCCGGAGTGGCGCTGGGGTGGAGAAAGCAAGCTGCTCCTCCGAGGCCGCGCCTTCGAGCAAGCCGAGGCTGCAGGCTTCCCGGCTTGGCCTTGCGACCGAGGGCAAGAGCGGCGGCGGAGGGGGCAGGGATCCAGTTGTTGACAAGGGGGGGTCGGTGGAGATCCGCGGAGCCTTCGCCCAAAGGACCAGCGCCTTCCAAGCAGCGAGGATGGCCCCGGCCTGCCCGAGGCCTCCGAGCGTCCCGGCCGAAGCGCCAGATGAGAGGCTGCTCTGAGTTTGGAGTGGCGGAGCCGAGTTGGCCGAAGGAAGGGAAACTCTCCCAGCAGGAGCAATGCAGCAGCCCTTGGATCTGGGCGCCGCCGCCGCCGCCGCCGCCGCCGCCGCCGCCCACTATTTCCCCGCAGATCCTTTCGTGGACCACCGGTCGCATCGCTATCGGAGTTTTATGATCGAGGAGATCCTGACGGATCACCCGGATGCCAAGAGCGCGGCGCCAGCCGGGGAGCTGCTCAAATTCGGCGTGAAGGCTTTGCTGTCGACCCGCCCCTACCACAACCCCTTAGGTAGGTCTTGTCTTCGCTGGTTGCGAGGTGTCCCTTGGGGAAGCCGAGTATGTGCGCGTGCGCGGGCGTCCCTGGACGGGAGGGGGCAAGGACCGGGTCCTCTTGGAGGGAGGGGCTGAAGCGGAAATCAATCTTTGGTCGAGGATGGAGACGAGGGAAAGAATATTCGCCCCCCCCCCCCAACCATCCCTCCCTCCCAGCCGATCTTCCTCCCGCTCTGCCCTGAACCCGGTGATCTGGAGAGGGATTGCGGCTCCCTTTTCCCTCCCGCTCCCCAGGTAGCCCGCCTTTGGGGTGTCGCCCCGAGCTTACTCTCTTTGCAGCTGGAGACGGAAGCGGCCCTCTTTCCAGGAGCCCTCCGGCTCAACTGCAGCTGCGATCCTGCAAATCCCCTGCGAGTTGGCCTCGGGGAAACAAGTGGGGGGGGGTGTAGTTCTTTAGCCTCCTGCTGGGACCCGGGAACACCCCCCCGTGCGACTTTTTGTTGTTGTTGTTGTTGTTGTTGTTGTTGTTGTTGTTGTTGTTCAGATTGCTTGCCGCGGTGGAACAGACACCAAGCACCGAGCAATTCTCTCGACAAGCCAGCGACAAATATGCTTAGTGGGTTTAAACGAGGACAGCCCCATTTCCTCAGAGCATTCTCTTTTCCACAGAGAGTAATATTTTCCTTTCCGCTGATTCAAAGCCGGTGGAAAATCTCAATTCTTTCCCCGGCCTCTCTCTCCCTCGCCTTTAAAATTAGGCTTCGGGCTAGGCCTGTTGGGAATAAGGCAGAATCGATGGTCCTGCATAAAGTCTCTGTCTTGAAACTTTCAGGGTAGAGTGACGGGTCCAAGTGGACAGTTTTGTCCAAGCTTTCAGGGAAAAGGTTAAAAAAAAAAAAAAAAAGCGAAAGCTTATTGAGGTTCAGGGACTCCAACCCAGTTGGGGAGGGCAAAGCGGCCAGATTGAGCCCAAGGTGCGCCAGACTTCTTTCAGGTACAACTTGAAGGATTGATCTGGAACAGCAGAGGAAAGAGGGTCCCAGGCCCAATGCACTTGTGGAAGGGCAGCTGGGATAGGGAGGGTTGAGGGAGGAGGGGGAGGAGGCTTGGGCAGGCGGATACCTAGTCACATTTGCGCCTTTTGAAAGTCCAGTGACCTCCTGGACAGGTCTTGTTCAGGGAACAACTCTTTGGCCGCCTCTCTGCTCTGGGCCTGCCCAGATTGCTGCAGAAGTGCCCCCCCCCCAGTTCCCCCAGCCTGCCGAGAAGGCGGCCCTGACTTGAGGCCAAAGTGGACCATTTCCTCAAGAGGAAATGTGGGCCCGGCTGAGTCTTGGAAGAAAGAGAGTGGGAGAGGGTTGAGAGAGAAGGGGGGGGGGACAGGGGTCGCTTTCTGGCTGTTGCACTTCCTCATGTACCTTGGATCTCCTTGGTGCCTTGGAAAAGCTAAGCTGAGTCTCCTTGTCTGTCAACTCCTTGTCACTTGGTCCTCCCCATGTCTGAACCCGTGAATTGTACCTCGAGGAGAAGACGGAAAGCACAAGGAAGGCCTATTCTTTGGGCAAGCGGTTGCATTGGTCAGAGGTGGGCCTAAGATGCTTGTCAATAATCGGGTTCTTTCCCACCCTCTGTTCAGTTGCGAGCCGAGAACCATGGCGAGGGTTGATTTCAAGGGGTTCTCCCTAAATGCGCGTTTCATTCTCCGCGACTAAGCCAACTTACAAGCGAGAGACCAAGGGCAGCTCCAGAACCAGCTGAAATCAACCAGCCTTGGTTGGAACCGGGCTCTTTTCACAGTGTTTAAAAAGCGAAATCCAATCCAGTCAGTGTCCAAGACTCAGTTCTGGGGAGTTGCTTGTTCCTTGCTTTTGCTTTGTTCTAATTGAAGAATGACCCCGAAGCAGGCACGAAGCGGCCCCTGCCCCCTTCCCTTCTCTCCAGGGAGATCTGCTCAACGAGAAATTGTTTTAGGTTGATGGGGGAAGAAGGAGGAGAGCGCAGTTGGAGGTTAGGATCGGGAGTAGGAGAGAGGAGAATCAGTTTGTAAAGCCAGTGAAGGTCTCGACGCCTCTTTAGATAAAAGGCTATTTCTTCACTATTAATACTCCTATGCGTAGCATGATCAGTACTGTTGTTATATCAGTAAGGAGAACAGTGCCTGGTCCCCAAAAGGTTGGTCCAGTGACATTATTTGTACAACCCCAAACGTGAAAGTGATGTGTAAAGAAGAAGTGCTGGTGTTCTAATCTTCTGCCTTACTCTTTCATTTCGAAAACATGACCTCCCTGAAATCCACAGGCCTAATGAGATCCGAATAGATGGAGGCGCTTAGATAAACGTCCTGTCTCTGAGAGCATTTCTGGAGGGCCTCTGCATTCCCGCTTTGGAATATAGGCTTTTACTCAGGACCTCTTTTCTCTTATTGCTGGATTCCACAGCCTAAATCTTTGCAACAATTCCCCACCCTGTCTTTATGTCAACACAAACGGCATTGGATATTAAGGACAGGCGCAGAGCAGCTCCACTTAAGCTCCCTCCAAGGTTTGCTGCTAAGAAGGGATTGGGTTGATAGCTAGAGGGGTTGATAGCTTGATAAGTTGATAGCTAGAATGGGACCCTGGGAGGAAGAATGGCTGTAAATTGATTTCAACAATGAGGGCAGAAAATTCTGAATCTACAGGGAGATTCTCCAGCTCTCTATCGATTAATCAATGGTGAGAATCCAGAGCGGAAATTCCAGAGCAAGACATTAGCAGATTTTGCCACTGGAACAAATCCGGCGGGATCTCCACTACGTTTTACATCCCCTGCCGCTAATTTACCATTGTCAACTTGAGTATCGCCTTTCAGAAGCCTTCAGAGGAAAGTAAAATGGACGCTTTTCCTTGAAATGATTTTAAGCTATGCCTGTTCTTTAAGATGTATCGCCAAGAAGGCTGAGGTTAGGATTGGAATTCGCCTGGATAAAGAAGGGTTTTGTAAGATTCAGGAAACAATGTTTCTAAGATGGAGACAGAGTACTTGTTCGACTTTCCTTGAGGCTTCTTGACCTTCAAACAGACCTTGAAACAATAAGCACTTCAGAGTTTGCTTTAAAAAAACAACAGAAAGAATATAGACATTGACTGGACGTTTCCACGATCTATCTCTACCCTCCCAACTTCAGAAAGATGTAAAAGATTCTGAGTTATTGTGTCCTTGCTTTTTGCTATTGTTGGCTGGGCAAGATACCGAAGCGTGGCTTCTTCCTTCTATGAAGTCTTGGCGCGGGGGGGGGGGGGGGAATTCCTCAAATTTTGTTCAGTTCTGTAGGCTTTGCTTCTGCATAAACTTGCCTGAGAAGACTGGGTACTAAGTAATAGGACAAAGGAGTTCAGGTTGGTTGTGTTCCAAGTTCCAGGGATTTTAATAGGTATGGTTTAAATGCACATAAAACTGAACTGACTGAGAGAACTTGAATAGATCCCATATTATTATTGTGGCTGTTATGTGTTCACAAAAATGTGAAGTCACAGCTGCCAATTCTTTAGCTAGTGTTGGCCTCTATACGCATCCAAGTTAGGTGTATAGCCAAGCCTTTTGCAATTGACTGATGTGGACTGGTCTACAACTGCAATAAATTGAATTGAATTGATTGATGGAAATTTTGTCAGTGTGCAGATTTTCTAAGTGTTGCCCATATTTTTTTTTGGTATGGCTCCCAGTGTGTCAATATGGTCAGTTGCTTGGTCAGCCAGATGTTTAGACTGGATTTGGCATTTTTATTCATCTATCAAGCCCTTCCCAAGGATTTGGAATATTCTTATTTTACAGCACTGGTTGGCACAAAATTAAGAAACATGGTTTCATGAAATAATATAGATTTGAGCCCCTTTAGCATGCAGTACTGAGAAAATATTGAGAAGTAAATCTGTATGTTTTCAGTTGTACCTCAACTGAATGAAAAAGTGTACAACTGCAGGTTCTTACAAATTTACTTTTTATATCCTACTACACCCAAAAGCAATTTATTTCTCATTTCACCCAAAGATCACAGTACAGCTGTGTATTTCTAAATTTGCTTATATAATTGAATGGAAAGCTATCCTTAAGAAGCAGACAAAAACTTTCAATGCTGGAACTATACATAATTGTCATATATTTATGAAATATGATTGTGTTTGTTTTATAGTAGATGGATTTATGCTTCAGTTTAAAAAATACTTATATATTGCATATATAGCTGTAAAGGAAATATGTGATTATTCATTTCCACATATTATGAAAAAATAATTTCTGATAAGTACAAATTTAATGTTGTGGGGCCCTTGCTTGGTTGTTTTGTTGCAGACATTTCATTATCACACTAGGTAAAATCTAATTTTATTTTTGTCTAATTAAAAAAAGTGCACGAGTTGCATTTTTTTGAAAATTATTTTGGTGCTTTTTTTTTTTTTTTTTAGTAGCAGTGCTTTCTTTCTTTCTTTCTTTCCAAAAGATCTGTTGCTTTTCGAACCAAAAGAAAGACTTCAGTGGGAGCAGCTTAATGAAATAATATCTTTAAAGAAGCCAATATTGATCGCTGTCTTCATGTCTGGCAGGCGCAGTTCAAAACCCTAAAACCTCAACAAAAACAGAGTAAATTCCATACTGGAAATAAGTAGGCGCTCCTGACGTCACAGGGGCTTATACCCTGGAAGGGTACCATTATTTTCCCCAATCAATGGTACTGATTTATGATGGAAGGGCTCTCTTGAAGAAGCCGGCCGCTGCTTCCCTTGGAAAGGCTTCCAACTAAGAGGCCAGGATCGCAGCTTTAGACCTTGCAAATTTGCGGTCAAGCAGCAACCCGCGCTCCAGAAGAAGCGCTTCCGATCCCCGAAAAGCTCGCAAGGGGGCTCCGTTCGCCTTCAACCCGGAGCCCTTCGGTATATAACCCCCAAACCTCAACGACGCTGCTTTGCCCCGCACCTCTGGGGCCCTGCAACTTTGATTGCCGACAGAACAGGCGCAGGGATTTGATCGCCATGAAAAACCGGTGTGTGTGTGTGTGTGTGTGTGTGTGTGTGTGTTTGCAGCCAATCACGATTCCTCAGAAAGAAACCCTGTTCTTAATCACTAGAGCCAAGACCTTTTAGAAAGTGGCGCTTGCAGTTTTGGGACAAGCCTCCACACTCACCACCGACCTGATGATATCAGCCTTCCTCAGTCGGGAGAGTCCCTTGAGACTTGTGTAGAGATTGGGGGTAATGGGAAAAGAAACCCAGGGCATACGAAGGCGCCAGATCGAGGCAAGAAACGCTCCGCGGGGTTGGATTTTTAACGCTGTTCCTGCCTTAAAATAGCCCTTAAACCTGGGAAAAAAAAAAAAAAAAGTGTCTGCGTGCGAAACGCCTGTCCTGAAACTTCTGCTTGGGCCAATCAAATGCTTGTGGAATTAAAGAGGAAGCTACCCACCGGGCAGTCCTGCTGAAATCGGATAGGACCCCTTTTTACCCTTGCTAGAGGCTACCGTTTAGTAGTCCAGAGGTCTCCAAACTTGGCAACTTCAACACTTGTGGAATTCAACCCCCAGAAATACCCAAGTCTTAAAGTTGCCAAGTTTGGAGACCTCTGGACTACAGTCAGTCACAGCAAACCCCAAAACAAGCTTAACTGAAAAGCTTCATCTGCCCCGACCTGCGCCCTCCAGATGCGTCGGGCTGCTGCCACGGTCCGTCTTGTCCTGCAGAAGGAAGGCTGTGGCCCTCCCCTCTCAGCTTGTTTCTAAGGCGCCGCCAGACATTCCCCCACCCCGGATGAATGCAGAGGTCTGTCCCAGGGAACGAAGGAGGCTTGGGGCGCCTTCTCGCAGGCCTTGGTCGCTTTTCTGGGAGCCCCATCGAGACGCAGAGGCGGGTAAAGGCAGCGTCCAACTATCTTGTGGTTGAGAACAGTCAGCCGTCCCCGAAGCGAAGCGGGGCAAAGGCTACGTTCCTCCTCCCCGCACCAGCGCTTCACAAAGTTTTATTTGCCTTCCACCCTCACCCACCTCCTCTCTGCGGATCGGGCTGAGGTGGGGATTTCCTTGGTTTTGCCCAGCGTCTGTCCTGTGTGTCATCATCCCTTTTTTTGTCTCTCTGCTTCTCTCTCTTCCCCAGCGGTGCTCAAGGCGGAGCAGGCGGCAGTCTTCAAGTTCCCGCTGGCGCCGCTGGGCTGCTCCGGTCTGAGCTCGGCGTTACTGGCGGCCGGCTCTAGCCTACAAGGCGGTTCCGGGTCCCCGCACCTGCCGCTGGAGCTGCACCTCCGCGGGAAACTGGAGCCGGGAGCCCCCGAGGGGGGCGGCAAAGCCAAGAAAGGCCGTCGGAGCCGCACGGTTTTCACCGAGCTGCAGCTGATGGGCCTGGAGAAGCGCTTCGAAAAGCAGAAGTATCTCTCCACGCCCGACAGGTGGGCATCCTCCGGAGGTCAGAGTCCCGCGCGGGGGGTGGGGGTGGGGGAGAGAGAAAGGGATATGGGGAGGGTTGTTTACTGTGGGGGTGTGAGAGCTCGCAGGAGAGAGATGACGAGAGGGGTTATTATAGAGGTCTCCAAACTTGGCAACTTTAAGACTTGTGGCCTTCAACTCCAAGAATTCTCTAGCCAGCTATTTTACCCAGAATTCTCCATAGCTGCTTGGAGAATTCTGGGAGTTGAAGTTCACAAGTTGCCAAAGTTTGGGGCCCCCTCGGTTATTAAGTCGAGATTTCCTTCAGCGGAGGATCTGGGAGTGGGTGAGTGGGACGCGACCTATTTGCCTGCCGGTGGTCCAGTAGCGCATGATGGAAGAGAAAGTGCGTGTGAGCCCGCAAGCGCGCACCTCTGAGGAGGGAATCCCAAGTGGAAACCTGTCCTTTTCTCGCATGAAGGTGGGCGGGTAGGTGGGTCATGAAGGGCAGGAGGATTTACATTCGTCAAAGGGGTGAACAAAGGTCTGTCTGTCTGTCTGTCTGTCTGTGTTTCACCACACAGCCCTCACACAGATGAGGTCTTAAGCTGGACCAGACAAGCATTCCCTGAACAGGAAGCATGGCCAGGAGCTGCTTGTCAAACGGCAACCAACCTGTTCTCCTGGGTCGTGCCTTTCCTGGAAGCCAGCTGACCTCTCAGGGATGCTCCCTGAGCTTCTTTTCAGGCTCTTGGTGGGAAGGAGACCCATGTGCTTTGCCTTCAGTTTGCCAGACGCTTAAGAGCGGAGCTGACGGTGTGGGAGAGGCAGGCAAGCAGAGAGGACCAACAATCAATGCATCTTTCTTCTCCCTGTAGGATAGATCTGGCGGAATCCCTGGGCTTGAGTCAATTGCAGGTGAAAACCTGGTACCAAAATAGAAGAATGAAGTGGAAGAAAATAGTAAGTGTGCTGTTTTGATGTTCAGACTATGAGCTTTTCACCCAGCACTTATTGACACAGCCAAATTGTAAATGTTTACTATCAAAGCAATGTTGTCGAAAAATACACCTAGGGCTTCAATCCTTCTTCAGGGATCCCTTCGTTTGGGGCCCAACTCCCATTATTCCCAGTCAGTATAGACATTTCACATTGGAAAAAGCACACTGACTGCATGAGGAGATCTTCTGGGATTACCATACAAAGGCAGGATTTCTTCTCCCTTCCTGGGCCCGGGCTTCCAGCCTTCGCTTAAGGAAGCTGTGCCACTTTAGCAGTTAGGTTTCTGTGGAGTCCACAAATACCCCACCAATCGTCCCAAAGGTGCTCTTCAAAAGGCAAAGGTTGTTTTTTTTAAAATTCGGTTACTAAAGTTCGAAACTGAGGAAACTTCTTGGATGAGAAACAAAACATTTTCAAGGTAAAAAGTAAGAAAGTCCAGTTGAAAAGCACCTTTGGGACAAGCAAGACCTGGATGGTTAAGAATCTCCATAGACGTTTAGCCAGGCAGGGCAGGGCCATTTTCCCTATCTCAAGGGACCAAGACCGAAAGCCTGCTTGTAGTCCCTGACAAAAACAGGGGAGAAGCCTTTCCATAAAGTGGGAGCCAGCTGGGTTTATGAACACCACCCTCACGCCCATCCCACATTAAGGCACAAGCCATGACTTGCTTAAATCGCAAGACACGGGGCCAGGAGAGACTTGGGAATGGGTTATTCTGGCTTGGAGTCCATCTAGAGAGGAGAGATTCCTATAGGGGCCACCTGGGAGTCCTTGGGGGCAAAAAGAAGACCTCAATGAGGTTTTGATTAGGGCAAAAGTATAGGGTTGTGCACAAAGGTCATTGTAATTTATCCAGCGTTGTCTGACCAAATAAGGGCACGTCTCATCCCATCTCCAGCCAGCTCTATCTACTTTGGCTAAGGATGAGAAACTTTGTGGCCCAACGTTGTTGTAAGGCAGTGGTTGGAGAAAACTTCTTAGGGAGGAATTAGGTGGTCTGCAACTAATCCAGCGGCAGGCCTACAGAATCCCTGCTTTGAAAGACAACACCTGTAACTGGCCGTGGGGAGCCTGCTTCCCCCCTCCAAGGCCTGCGCAGCATTTAGAGAGTGGAAGTCAATTTCTCAAGCAGTTCCAGAGAGGAGGAAAGGCTGCCACCTTCCTTAAACCAGCAGGCCCGGATCCTGAACAAAACGTTACCTGTGCTCTCATTGTTTAAAATTAATCACTGGTGGCCCATTTGCCGCAGATGAAACGATTGCTCATTTACCTCAGTTTCTAATCACATCCGCATGGGATTTGACCAAGGGGCACAGCAGCCAAAACCAACAGCGCCCCTTGGTGTCTGAGATTTTCACCCGCCTGAAATGCGGGAGGAGGGAGGGAGGTGTCCAACAAAAGGTGTCTTGCTGAGTAGAGGTTGACCAGATGGATATTTGCCTTGCAAGCTGGTCTTGGGTACCTTCTCCGCAAAGACAGGCCCGCAGAAAAGAAAGAGGGGGCCAGGCGGCTGGCCTACCTGCAGCAAAATCTTGTCATTGGGCTGGAGGGTGACTTTACCTTTGCCAGTCCTCCCCCTCTCCCTGCAAGCTTCACTCCCCAGCGTTAACAATGGCTATGTTTGGATTTGGCCTAAGTCAGATCTTTTGCAACCTTCAAGTGTGGCTTCTTCTTCTTCTTCTTCTTTTTTTAAAGGTTTTGCAAGGCGGAGGCCTCGAGTCTCCCACCAAGCCCAAAGGCCGCCCAAAGAAAAACTCCATCCCCACCAGCGAGCAACTGACCGAGCAAGAGCGAGCCCGGGAAGCCGAGAAGCAGCACGCGGAAACCCTCGACTCTCCCTGCCAAGTCATCCAGGAGTAACAAGGGAGCGCCGCATGACCGCGGACTCGAGGTCTGGCGCCCGGATTGCGGATGCTGGACTGCAGGCGCCGAACTGGCCCCGGCTCAGCCGGCGGAAAAGGTGACTGGGAGCAGCGGCCGTCAAGACTGACCCTCAAGCCTCACACCCGCCTTAAGTGAGCGACGGGGCCCCGCCAGCTTGCAATACCATCCCCGGGGCTCGCCTGCCTGCCTACCTGCCTGCCTGTTAGCAGGCGTAGACAGCAGGGGGCCACTCAAGCCCTCGGTTGCAGCAGGGGTCTTGCAGCCGCTTTCGCCGCCGTTGAAGAAAGTTACGGCTCGGAGGAAAGAGGCGAGGAGGATCCGGGGGTGGAGGTGAGGGTGAACTCCGACTCCCAGTTGATTCCGTTGTAGGATTTCCTTGGCGTCTGAGCCCTTCCGCCCCCTCCCTGCGTGCGCCGAAGGAAGAGCCGCTCCCTCCCAGGGGGCTTGTGGGGATTCGACCTTGCCCTTTCCTGCGCTGTTTCAGAGAGGGGGAACTTCTTCGGCAAACTCCTTTTGCGACCAGTTTGTATTAACGCGAAGATATTGATTTTTATTTCAATAAAGTATTTTATGAACGATGGGGCTCAGACGGGTTGTGCGTTCGTTTCCTGGGATCTGCCAAAATGTCCCTTCCCCCCCCTCCCGCAGCCTCCTCGCGAGGAGGTCCGGCTGCGATCAAAAGGGTTTTTCTCCGAGGTAAGCCTGCAAGAAGTCCACATTGTGAAAACAGCCCGGTTGTGAAAGGAAATTTGGCTCAAGGAAGGCCCAGAAGTTCTGATCCCCTGTCCTTATTTTGCTTTAAGAAGCTGCTTAAGATCAACTTCGTCTGCGCTGCTCCGAATTGATTCAGAGCTCGGCTTGGTTAGAAGAATCTGAATGGGAGGCGTTCAGGAAATTCTTCAAGCTAGACCAGGTTTTTTAAAAAAAATATTCTGGAAAACAAGTGAAAGAGAAAGCCTGCTTTTTTGCCTTCTTGCCAAGAAAAGCACAAAGATGTGCCCAGGAGGACCACGGAGGTGCGCTCCACTTGTAGGAGACTTGGCTTTTCTCATTAAACCCACGGAGCTGCAATTCAGCAAAACATACCACTGAAACATCCTCTGAGCAGGAGCCAAGCAGCCTTCTTCACCCGGTGTATGTCCATTCCCTTCCCCCAGCGCCTTAAAGTTCTGCCTGAAAATCAGTAGCACCTCACGGGTTTGGGAACCTGTCTTTCTCTTCTGACAGGAGCAACTCAACCTCATGAGAGCTCAGTATCCCAAAATAGCGATCACTTCTGGATTCAGTGAGAAACAAGTTTGATAAGAGTTTTAGAACCTGTCCTTAAAAAAAAGGTTTTTATGGATAATATTCTGAGAACTCTCTCTTTTCCTGAAACAAAAGGAGATTGATTTCCCAGTAAAGAAAGGCCATAGGTTTGAAATCAGTAAGGCAAGCAACTCGAGAACAAAACGTGATCAGTTTTCCGAAAAAGGTTTGCTTTGAGCGTTTTGAAACTACAGAGTAGGATCTGCCTCACATTTGAAAGTCAGGTCACCTTCACTTGCAGTGATTGAAAAAAGGGGACTCATGGCTAAAACCAGTCTCCCCGCTTTGCTATCAAGTTCTGTGGAGCACACCATGGCCAAGGGTCAGAGTTCATAGACGATGGAAAACCATTTAGCCACATTCTATTGGATAAAGTTGGTTGAAATTAGACAAGAGGTTTAACGAATCATATATAGCAGAACATACGAATCCATTCACTAGCAACCCATCTAAAACTTTAGCAGGGCCGCTTGAACCATATATCTGTATATCCAGATGGGTGATTCTAAGTAGGCAGCAATTGTTTTTTGTTTTTTTTTTAATTTAACACATGGGGTGGGGCTTGGGTAGTTTGTTTCTTCTTTCCAGCTCCTAGGAGTAGAATTACATGGCACTCCTGCCCTCAAGCCATCTTATTATCTCGTCCTATAGAGCCTGATTTGAAGCCTGCAGGAGTTCTATTTCCCATGAAGGCAGTTTGGGTGGCTTTCAACATTCTCTCTCCTTTTGGATTCTTTGTGGTTTGGTCTAATGCTAAGTTTTGGAAGAGACTGGAACCCGTGCATCTTTTCCTGACTCCCAATGGGCCAAGAGGAGGGATCACCCTGAGCCTTACTTCCAACCTTACTTAGCCCCACCTTTAAACAAACAAACTCCCATCGAGCAAACCTGAGAAAGGCATATAGAGTCTTTTGGGAGCTAGGGCAAGGTTTTATCCTAACCGATAAAACAAACCCAAAAGCAGCCAAACGGAAACCTTGCATTTTCCTGGCGTGAGTATAATTGTGGTGGGACCAGTCTTGCGTCTTTCGTTAATATAGGATTCTTTCATCCTATAAAAAGAGGGGGCCCTGATTTCCAACTATTTTGTAGTATCCAAGATAAGCCAGAGATCAGCGGATTTATCGCAATATAAAACCCGAAGATATTTTCTGCTAAGCAAGTGTGTTCAACAAGTCCTCAGGAAGACTTTTGGCATTCTTTGGCAGAAAGTCTCCCCCCCCCCCCCAGCAAACGGGGTTTGCTCCCAATAAGACATCAGAGAATAGCACCCCTTCGAGGTTCTCCAGACTCCAAATGAGACATCAACCTCTTCTTGCCTTTCAGCTAGAAAGGAAGGCGGCCGGCCATCATATCTTTCCCGAAGGGACTGCATTTTGTTTCTGCTTCTAACTCCTTAATGAGGCATGACTCATCCCTGGTTGTGTTTCTCAGCTGTTAGTTCCCCAGCTTGCTAACCCTAATTCTACATTAGGCTGGCTGGGATAAAAGAGAGAGGCAAAAACCTCAAAATTTCATTCCCCCTCACTTTTGCAGATATTCAAAATGCCTCCCTATCGCCCACCTGGTATTATTTCTGCTATCCTTTATTACACCAGTCTTCTCTAGTCTCCTGTGCTGGACTTCTATAGGGCAGCTGAAAGTTTTGGGAGTGCAAACCTAGCATATTCGGAGGACGTTATGCGTTGTTAGTCATTCTAATTCCGACTTGAATTTAATTTTAATTAATTTTTATCCCGCCTTTCAGGCTTCTGTATTGCGTTCTGTCTGTGAGTCAGGCTATCACAGGCTATGGCAGATGAGATTTTGCCGAAATGTACTACAACTTTAAAAGTTGTAAAAGCTTTAAAAGCTATATTATATATATATATATACACACACACACACACACACACACACACACATATATATATATATATATATATATATATATATACATATATATATATACACACATATATATATATATATATGTGTGTGTGTGTGTGTGCTGTTCAGCTTCTTTCGGGTATTATCCCACTTCATTGTAGTGCTTTTAAAGTTGTAGCAACGTTTCAGCAGAATCTCATCTGCCATCATCAGGCTTCTGTATGGATGTGGGTCTCACAGCCTTTGGTTTCAAATACATACATACATACATACGTACATACATACACACACACACACACACACACACACACACACCCGAACTCAATACAGAAGCCTGATGATGGCAGATGAGATTCTGCTGAAACGTTGCTACAACTTTAAAAGCACTACAATGAAGTGGGATAATACCCGAAAGAAGCTGAACAGCACACACACACACACACACATATATATATATACACACACACACACACACATACACACAAACACACAAACACACACACACATATATATATATATATATATTCATACAAAAAAAAAATTCAAGGCAACAAACACACCTAATACTCCTTCCTCCTATGTTCCCCACGACAATATATCTGTGAGGTGGGCCGGTCTGTGAGAGACCTCACAGACCGGCTCCAAATCACTCAGGCTGCTTTCATGCCTAAAAGGGGCTGGAATGTCCCGGTTTCTCGCCTGCTGCTTCACCACTAGGTCAAACCAGCCATGATATATGACATGACATATGACATGGTGTGACTGAGCCAGTAGCAACTGGACCCTCTTTTGATCCCCCCCCCCACCGGACGATAGTCCTGATGCCTGAAGTTTTAGGCTGGTGCAACCCCCCCCCCTCCCCGATTTAATTTTCCCCCATTGAAATCGGTGGGCTTGAAATATCCCTGGATGTGGGTAATCTCTGCCATGGGTGGTCCCACAATTCCATCCCCTCCCCCAATAATCTTTCCAACCGCAGCCCAAGAAGCTGGCGCTCTGTCTCCAATACCTAAACCCACTTTGCAGATTGAAAGAAGATGGAGCAGCCTATCTTGAAGGAAAAGAAGACTTCTCGGAACCAGCGGGGATGTGAACATGTGCAATGGGCCGCCGTTCTTAGCTCTGTCAGGACTCGAAGGCCTGCGGAAATCAGCTCCTAGCCTGGGACTGCCTCGGTTATTGTTTGGACTTGGGCCCTAATCATAAACATCGAGGCTTATTGTTTGTTCGGGGTATATTCCACCTTAACTTCACGGTGCTCTCATTTATGTACCCGTAAGCTTTACTTACCACCCCGATCCCAAATCGCTCTTTCCACAATTTTATTCAGACAGGAGCCTTCAAAACAGGTAGGCTGCGAAAGAGGTCGCCCAGATCTGACGAGGGCGGGTGGGATAAAATCCGTAACCAGAAGGCAGCAAAGGAGAGAGAAAACATCCCCTGGGCTGCCATCTCGAGATCGTCCAGATTTCTGCAGTCCTACTCAATGTAACCATCGGTGGAGAATTTAGGATTTCAGGGCTGTCTGAAACGCGAGAGAAGAGGATGGAAACAAACGGGGCGTGTTCGAACAGCCCTCTTAGCAGGCCGCCAGTTCTCAGGTGGCTAATCTTTCGGAAAACTAATGGGAGATGGTGCTGGGTGAACCCCAGAAGTGGAGAAAGGCGTCGCTCCGGCGACCGTCTAGCCCGGAGCCTTTTTAAAAAGAGTAATTCGCTTCGCGATCCATGCGGCGGCCCCTGAGGAAGCGCACAAGTGACTTGAGAACCCGCAACGGAACAGTAGGCCTGGAGTGTGGATTTCTCCTTTCTCTTTCAGCTTTCGTAGGACGCTGGGCCCCTGGAGGACTTCGTGGCGAGGACTCTCAGTTCACTCCAGGTGGTTTTTCTCGTTAAAGTTGCTGTCCTGACCTCGGGTTTTCTCCAAGGATGGGCAGAGGAAGCTGCTGAACTTGAAGAGGAGCTGCGCCCTGTCGGCCGGATCGGCGGTCAAAAGATACCACAGTCTTCTGCAGCACCAGTCGTTGCCTTGCTCGTCTTAAATCCGGGGTAAGGCGTCTCTCCTATCAGCCCCAAGGGCCAGGGCCTAAGACCCGGAATGGCGCCCAGAGGCCCTTGGTACTTGTCGCTAGAACAGAATTGGCTCAGACAAAATGGCGGACCGAGCGCGGCTGTTTTCTCCTGCCAGAAGCCCCGGCATTTAGGATTCACTTTAGGCTCGTTGGTGGAGGCATCTTCCTTCATCCAGGAAACGGATTTTGTCTAAGGACATCTGGTTTGTCCCGGTTTAGTTCCTGAAATCTTTATTTTGATTCCCTTTGCTACGTTAAAAATGTTTAAAGGCGCTTTTATTATTAACAGAGCCATTTTGCTGGACGAGAACAGACCAGACCGGCGTTTCCTGACCGGGAGAAACCGCGCCATTAAAGCCACGAAGGAAGTAGAGCGGGGTCCTGCTTTCCACAGAAATGACAGACGGGGACATTTGATTCGTGGCACTTGGAAGGGACAAATAAATTAATATAAAGGTGATGGCCAATGGTCCTAAGGAGATTTCTGAACAAAACGTGCTCTCGGAGGAAGACGTTTTGCAAGAGGCTTGATAGAGAGTGGGTCGAAAAGGTCAAATAGAAAAATTAGTTCAACCAATTATGGAACATGTGATGTGTAATTAATACAATATAGCACATAATACCATATATTTTTATTGAAAGCAGCTGGAGTACCTTTGTATAATAAGTTTTATAAACCTGTTCTTCAAAATTAAGGAAGGATGACAGAATAGTTGCTGACAAGAAGAATAAGTTAGCCTCACAAGATTCAGATAGTGATAGAAAAAAAAGTTCTGAAATTTATTTGTTCCCCAAATAAAGTCAGACTTGTATAAAACATACCAAGGCAATTATTTAATCTGCTGTATCTTGAACTGAATTTTCTTGACCTTTGTAGGGGAAAAAAAGGAGAAATAAAATATTGGTATTGTATGAACAAACCAGAAATGCACACCAAGCTGCAAGCTAAGTTTTGTCCAGTAACTTGTGCAAATTCAGTCAATGTGCATCCCACCTTCCTTCTGTTCAGTTGTGCCTGATACAACTGAATACAACTTAAATTTTTTTGGGGGAAGAATTTTTAGAAGTGGTTTTCCATTGCCTCTTTCCTGGGGGTGGGGAGGGAGAGAGAGAGAGAGAGAGAGAGAGAGAGAGAGAGAGAGAGAGAGAGACTGGCCCAAGGTCACTGGCTTTGTGCCTAAAGTGGATTAGAAGTCACAGTTTCTGGGTTTCTAGTCTGATGCCTTAACCATTACATCTAATTGGCTCTCATTATTTCATTGGGATAACTGAATTAATGCTGATTCAGTTAAATAAGAGCAAGCTTGTACAAAAGCCTTTTGGTGGAAACGAAACAGGCAGCAATTACCAAGAGGTCTAAGTGCCTGTTATTTCCACTTTAATTTTTGTTACTGTTGTTAACTGTCAAGTTAATCTTGACTCCCACTGCCTATGAGGCATCCCTGGAGTTTTCAAGTTTTCTTGCCAACATTTTCAAAAGTGGCCTCCTACCTAGATTTGAGGGAACCCAGCTGGCATTTGTGCTTGGGTAAGATTAGAACACATGTCTTCCCACTCCCCACTCCTAGCCTTGTGCCTTTTATCATTATATCAAACTGGAACCTAATAGGGTTGGGAACAGTATTTGGTAGGTCAGAGTAAGTTGGTAGGTCTTGGGTGAATAACCATCATGGCAACAGAGCAGCTTGATCAGAATGGAATGAAAGTCCCAGGTACAAAGTGGCCTTGTGCAAAAGCAGCATATACAAAGGAGTGAGCTTTTGATGTCACAAAACTGTATCCAGCTGAAAATGACTTCTGTGTGACTCGATGTCTTTCTAAATGCTATTTAGTAACCTACTAAATCGAACCCATCATTCTGCTAAACAAATAATTCCCTTAATACTGTCAAACATTTTGCTAAGTCTGTGCTGCTATTAATCCTTCCATGCTTTCTTTCACCCATCTCCTCCCATTTATAACTGTAACATTGTTGCTTGTATCCTAATGATTTTTACTGACTGTTTCCTAGTATGATTTGATTGCTTATTGTACCCTGTGACTATTATTAAGTGTCGTACCTGATGATTCTTGACGAATGTATTTTTTTCTTTTTATGAACACTGAGAACATTTGCACCAAGACAAATTCCTTGTGTGTCCAACCATACTTGACCAATAAAGAATTCTATTCTGTTCTATTCTATTCTTTATTTTTTATTTCAAAAAAAGTGGTTAGTTGGATAAATCCTATGTATAAAACAAGAACTTATATTGGAATTGTTGTGTTGTGATAAGCCACAATAAATATATTAAAGATGAACAACTTCCACTCTTTCTCCCACCTGTATCAACTAATTTTGATTTTATATAGACTTTATGGAAGTTGCTGGTGTGTCTGCTGAGGGAAGAATGAGAACTTTCCCATTAATTTGGAGAAAAGTTCTCTCAGGCAATTTGAAGTTGCATACTGAGCACGATCTAATCTGCTTGTCATAGTCGGGGCAAAAATATTTAGTACATAGAGTTTGTTTTAGCATGAATTCAGTCTGTGGTTCTGTTCATTGGAAATCTGAATAATGGCTCATTGAATGAGTTCAAGTTTTTGAATAAATTGACCAGATCGGCTGCATTGGCACAAAACATTAAGCATGGTTTGATAAGTGCAGCTAAATTCTTATAAAAGTTCATTGTGGGGAACCATTTTTTCCTATACATACTAGATTCCTATATAAACCTCTTTTAAAAGGAGCATATTTCTCTTATTTATTTGAACTCTGGTTCATCTCAAACATTGAAAAGATACCCTCTTTTTCTCATCTGGAATACAGAGATTTTTGGGGAACAGTTTAACTAGATATGCACCATACACTAAATCACAAACTAACCAAGTGTGATTTCACAGAATGTGTTCCATAAGGTTATCTTGACTAGTTTAAGGATGAAGAAGTTGTGCAAACTAAAAAAAAAAAAGGACTTATCACAAATGAAGCTAATACAGTATATGTGTCTTTAGGCCAGGCATGCCAATGCTTCATAGATTTTCCCTTCTTGAGTGTGATTTTGAGATCTCTCACTACATGGCAACATTTTCTTTTTCTAAGAGCAATGTCTGTGCCAACATGTTCAAAGTGTTCTTAAGGAATTCTCCCATGAACACAGTAGAATATTCACTGCAGCTGCTGACAGATTCATAAAGTAGGACTATTAGATTTCGGCACTCAAAATACTTTGACTGCACATATCTTTGGCTGTTGTGGAAATTTCTTTCTTTCAACATTTTAATCTTACTCATGAGAATGATCCATTCTTTTGCAGCTTGGCTGCTATATGCCTTATTTCATTCATTTTAATTGTATGCCATCAAGTTGGCATCAACTCTTAATGGCTACATATGGTTTTTTTCCATGACTATTTGTTGCTAATTGATCATTCAGATCTTCCAGTGGTGCTTCCATCACCTCTGTAACTAAGTCTATCCACTTTGTTATAGGTCATCTTCTTTTTCCTTGCACCTTTCCCAGCATGAGACCTTTCCAGAGGGATAGGTCCTTGCATAACGTATCTGAAGTAGGATAATTTGAGCCTGTGTTTCATAAAGCAAAGTCCCAAACCTTCCTTTCCTTAACTGCTCAGGGATTCCCCAACTCCTTTTCTTCTCCAACTGGAAGGGAAGGAACCTTTGTAGTCAAAAACTCCTGCTTCACCTGAGCTCACAGAAATGCATCTTCCATTTTTTGAACTGGTAAGGCCTCCTCCCTATGTCAGAAGTTTAGAGATGGAAGTATTCAGGAGTTATGATATTGAGAGAGGCCTACACTCTTTCATTGCCTACCTATCTAATTTCCACTTCATCTGAAATACATAATGAATGGAGTTTTCTTACAGAAGGAAACTCTTTAGGACTGATCCTTCAGGGTAGCAGAATTTCCAGCCTGTAGGCAAGTGGTCTACACCATTAACCACTCATTCATCTAGGTGGAGCAGATCACCTTGTCTAGCAGGGAGATCTGGATAATTGATATCACTCCTGGGTCTCTTCCCCCAAGGGTGGCAGGAATCATGTTTATTGTCCCAAGGTATGGCAGATTTTGCAGTGCTTCTTTCAAACCACATAAAATATGAGGTAGGAGAAAGAGAGAGAGAGAGAGAGAGAAGACATTTGAGGAAATGTCACATCTTCCATTTTCATTAAAATTATCTTCTGCCTCTTGTCTCAGGTTACATAAAGAATCTCCAACCTCAAGGAAGGTATTTCAGCTTCAGTCTTTTTGTGGGTATGGATTTTCCCCCTTTTCCTGTTTGATATGAAATTATAGTGTGGCTGAGGAAGCAGACAATCATCTTCCTTGTTTAAGGAAAAATACCAACACTAACAAAGCAGAAACTCACTTGATGGAAAATAAAGAGAGTGAGTGAGGTGGGGGGGGGGGGAAGAATGAGAGGTGAAAGAGAGAATGAGAAAGAGAGAAACTACAGTAGGTGAAATGTATGCTGCTTTCTTCCTTCCTTGCATATTTTATTTTATTCTATTCTAATTTTCTGAAGAGCCACGCATATTTATGTAGAAGTATTTGGACTTGAATACCATTGGATTTACTCCAAGAGAACAAATATATATCTGATATATACAAATATCTGATATATAGAGGGCATATATCAAGGCAAACCAATAGCATACAAGATTTCACTGGAGTCAATCCTCCTAAATAGAATGAAATTTAATTCCAGGTTGATGTAGATAGGCTTCGCCTTACCTGCTCCTGATTTCTTTGCAGTTGGATGGTGACCCTGAAGCTTTGGGTGGCTACTTCTCAGTTCCTTTATCCTCCTCATTCAAGATGAAGAATAATCTTTTCCAAATTGGTACCCTGGAGGATTACAGCTCATATAATTTTGGCCAGCTGCTTCATGGTTGATATTACTAGAAGCTAATGTCCCAACACTGCTGGCAGATATCAACTCATAGATGATCCTTATTTAACAACCATTCTTCCAGTGACCATTTGAAGTTACAACAGTGCCCAGTGTCCATCCTGAGGTTATTACTTTTCTGCATCTTGCAGTCATATGATTATGACATATGACCTTCCTTGCCAGCTTCTGACAAGCAAAATGGGAAGCTGCAAATTGTGGACACATGAAGGCCTCATTTAAGGACAGCACTGCACCTGCTAAAACTGCCAATATTACTGTAAGTGGCATGTTCATGTGGATTTTCAACTTATAACCAGGTCAATTAATGATGGAGTTTCCCAATCACCATCATTAAGGGAGGACTGCCTATTTAGAACATTTTAAAGCATTTCAATGTTTTTAAAGTGTCCAATATTCTTACTAGATTTCCTGGTCTCAGGACAGGCCTTTAGGGCAATCATCCTGAAATCCATTCAGCAGAAAGATCAAGGAGACTTCCAAGCAAAATAGAAGAAAATCAATGGGGTCAAAAGCTCAGCAGTGTGTGGACTGTTTAATACTTGGAGGGCAGAAATGAGAAAAATGTACCAGAAGAAATATACCAGTTATGAAGAAAGCAGTCCTGTCTTACCATTCTGATTTTATTTTTCAGGCTTAAGGTTACAGTCCTCATTGAAAACTAAGTTCAATTGAATGGTATTTCTAGTGCTAATCCAATCAGAATGAAAAATAGAAAAGAGAGATTAGTGTGATTACACTGCATAACAAAGATTTTGCTTCATGAACACATTTGGCTTATCTTATAGACTTTTGGCTGCTAATCATGAAAATAACTTGTAATTTAACCTGTCATGGTAGAAATCTGTTTTTGCAATATACATCTTCAGTACCTATTAGCTATATTCCACACATGAAAAAAACATACTAAAACTTGGAAAGTGTTAAGCCTGGGTTCCCCAACCAGGGTTAGGTAGACAAGCTAAACAGAATGTGCAGCGTTAGTCAGATAGGCACACAGATAAATGAGTGAGCTAAGCTTGTATGTTTATTAACATACAGTAAAAATAACAGATACGCTTGTGCTATCAAGAATATGTTTTATTCCAGTATAAGTTTATAGCATCGTCAAAAACAGTCCAATATTCATTTACCATGTAGTCAGTCCATTCAGGGATATTCAGTTAGCAAAGTCCATGTAGAATATCCTATTGTCAGTTCACATAAATCAGTCCGTTGTTGTCTCTCCCGTTCGAGCAATGCAGTCTTGCTTCCAAGCAGTAATCAGGGATCATCAAAGCCAGAGAGAGAGAAAGAGCTGTAGCCTTGCTACTTTTATATGGTTTTCATAACCACACCCACAATTGCTATTTTACATTTAAAGCTGCATACATTAACTATGATTCATAGTTAGTATTTCACCTAAAACAGTTAGGGTGAACAATGTTATCCCTAACAGAATTGTTGTTAAAACACATTGAGTACACCAACTGAAATATCCGTGGAGATCTAAAAGTAGTGCCTCTATTTCTTGGAATGCAGCTTGGGTATACCAAGTACTGTTATTATGTATGTGAATGGGACAGCCATGCAAGAGAGTTGTGTTATATTAAAAAGTGGCCACTCCAGAAGAATTTGGTTCAAATTTGGTTCAAATTTGGTTCATTTAATGTCAAAAAATAATTTCTTTCCCAATGGTTCTGGCTTTGCACCAAATCTAGAAAATATTCAAAATATCCCTCACCTCATACAGTACAAATTCTAAAATAAAGCAAAAGTAAATAAAACTGATCAAGGAAAATGCCTTGAATAAAAGGCTTGAATAAAAAAAGATTCCTTATTCTCCAAGGAGATAGGGATGGTTGGAAGGATCCTTGAGTCTGATTCATTAGGTAGAGCTGTAGACATGGTCCCATAGGTTTTCATAGGTCTATACTGTTGTAAATAGTCAGGGAGCCATTCCATTAGAGTGCTAATTTCACTGAACCTTTTTCTCTTTTCAGTTACATAATGTATATTCCCAAGTGGCCTACAATTTAATTGGCTGCTTAATGGCTATTGTCCCTTTTCGTGAATTATAACTCCTCAAGCCCTCAGAGTCTCCAATAATGCATGCTTAGGAATGTGAAAGTTATGCAGGCTATGTATAAATCTTTATCAAGGGAGGATAAAGTTGAAAAATAAGGCTAGCTTGGAGTGCTAAGAAACAGCTTGTCTTTTCTTGTCTCATACTTTCTTCATTTGGATAATTTTAAGTTGCTAGTTTTTGAATTCAGATAAACCCATAAATAAGTTCAACTCTCAACATTGGGAATTATTGATATTCAGATAGCATTTAATGAACTAGAGTAGGTTATATGAAATTCTTTCTGTACCCTATGAAAGAAGTGCACGCAAAATATATCTTAGCATCTTCAAGAGGACCCTTCCTAGTTTTCCGGAAAGTAAAAGTAAAGGAGGAGATAAATGTTTTCAGATTTACAAGACAGGAGAGAGAGCGAGACAGCTTCCATTGATTCCATTTATTTTTGTAGAGCAGTAATAGTAACATTTTAGCTCAAAATATCATCCTGATATCTTCATTTGGGATTTAGCTAAGAATATCTGCAGGGTGTAGTAAAAAAAAGTCAAGAAAGCAGTGGCAATGCTTTCCATCTGTTTTTCCAAGATGATAAAAAATACTTCTAGAGGACTTTATTTTATCTTCTAAAGAAGACTGTCTTCATTAATAAAGATCAATGTGATCTTCATTAATAAAATATCAACTGTCTTTATTAATAAAGATCATTAATAAAGATCAATTAATAAAGATCAATCTGCCCTCCAAGTACTAAACAGTCCTTGTCACCATCGTTATTTATCTTTGAAAGTATTCAAGAGACTTAAGACAAGATAACATAATTCCTGGAGTAGGAATGACAAAGGAAATATGAATTAAGGGCATTTGGGCATTTGAAAATGATTAGGTGATGATTCTGGAAAATCTTTTGGAGAGAATAGAAATATTAAAGAAAATTTAAAAAATATAAGTGTTGCAGAATATGGAATAAACAGATTTATGAAAATGCCTTTATGTGCCCTAGCACAAGAAACAGTTTATAGAAAAGAAACAGCAGGCAAAGAGGGATGGTTAATTTAATGAAGGTTATTGCAACAAAAGCATGGAGAATTTAAAATGAAATAGGAGATCAATTGACTGTGGTGGGATTTAGTTTTCAATGGTTTTTGTATGCAGTTAAAGCCCCTGTCACACTGCACCAACGGATGGAAAGAGGATGTAAAACGGAGAAAAACACTTGCCATCCGTTGGTTAACACGATGCTTCCGTTCTGTACTCACTGCCTCCATTTTTCATCCTCTCTATCCGTCCAGCATCCATCTATTGACATTTCATCTGCTCAGAAGGTTTTGAGCTGCTCAAAACTTTTGATCGGAAAATGTATCAAATGCGTCCGTTCTGCATCCACTAGGCATATGGGGGACATCCGTTCTGCATCCGTTCCGCATCCACTATATCCGCTAGGCATCCGTTCTGCACCTGCGCAACTCGCATCCGTTCCAGCGGTAAACGGATGCAGGGAGGAAGCGGAACGGACACGCAGCGTTAGTAGCACGGATGGAGAAAGGATGAAAACGGATGCAGCACGCAAAGAAAGCATTTAAAACGGAAAAAACAGAGGGGACCTATCTCAAATATTAAGGATGTCAAGAGAATGCCTAGAGGATGCAAAGGGACACATAGTGGAAAACCTATATTGCCTATAAAAAGGGAGAGCAACTCACCTGGATCTCACTGCACAGCCCAGCTGTGCAGACCTCTGCAGCCTTCATCTGACTCTTGCTCTTCCACAGCATCCAGTCATGTCCACCATGGATCGTAACAAACTCCTTTTGGAAGCCACCATCCTTCTGCAACAGTGCGAAGCCATCTACAGGCTCTGTGAACTCTACTACGGGAAGAAAAAGAGGGGGCCAAGAAGCGTCTGGGTCCGAAGATGGATCAGGAGAAGAGCAGAGTACGGACTGTACAACAAGCTGATGGTGGAGCTCAGGAGCGAAGACTCTAGAGCATTCCAGAACTTCATGAGGATGCCTCCAGCCATGTTTGACGAAGTTGTGCAGCGGCTGACACCCAGGTTGACCAAGGCAAACATCAACTTCCAGCCCAGCCTGGAACCTGGGCTCAAGGTGGCACTGACTCTGCACCACCTGGCCTCGGGGACCACCTACAGGACCATGCAGTATGGCTGGAGGGTGCCACACAACACCATCAGCATTGTGGTCAGAGAAGTGGTGCAGGCCATCATCGAAGAATACATGGAGGAGCTCCTCCAGTGCCCCACCACTGAACAAGGCTGGAAGAAAGTTGAAGAGCAGTGGTATCAGAGGTGGAACTTCCCCCACACCGTTGGAGCCATAGATGGCAAGCACGTGGCCTGCAAAGCTCCAGCCAAGTCGGGATCCACTTATTTCAACTACAAGGGCTTCTTCAGCATTGTCCTCTTCGCCATGGTCGATGCTGACTACAAGTTCATGTACATCGATGCTTCAGGCAATGGCTCATCTTCAGATGCCCAGGTATACAACGCCAGTGACCTCAAGGAGGGGCTGGAAGGCAACCTCATCATGGACTTCCCAGATCCAGAACCCCTGACCAACGACACACAAGATGTGCCCTACTTCATCGTGGGGGATGACGCCTTCTCCCTCAGAACCTACCTCATGAAGCCCTACACCTCCAGATGCCTCACCCCTGAAGAGAGGATCTTCAACTACAGGCTGTCCAGGGCAAGGCGGGTGGTGGAGAACGCCTTTGGTATCCTGGCAAACAGGTTCCAGGTACTTCTCACCACCATGCAGCATCGCCCACAGACCGTGAGGAGGATCGTGGAATCTTGCTGCATCCTGCACAATCTCATACTCACCCGCTACCCAGTCTTGCAAAACAGGCTCGTGGACCTCCAACAAGGCAATGGGGACATGGAGCCTGGGGAATGGAGGCAAGGGCAAAACCTGATAGACACTGAGGATGTGCAAGGCCCCAACAGAGCCTCACGTGAAGGGAAGAAGCAACGCAACCTCCTGAAACTGGTGCAACTCCCCAGCTGGAGCAGTGGAGTGGCAAGACAGGATGATAGATGCTTAATGGATGCTTCCTTCAGCCTGTCTCATCACACGGATGAAATTGGGCCATGTATGTTGGGTGGGCCTACAATGATCAGGGCATTTAATAAAGAGTTGTGTTTATGTTGACATGTGTGGATCAATGATTATATTATTATTGATAATAAAGGGCCATAGGTGTGGCACCTGGGAGGGTGGACCATACAGTCCCACTATGCTTGCATTGGAGGTTTATCTATCCCACAGCTATTACCCATCCCAAAGGTACCCCTTCCCATCCCACATGTATCCCTGCCCATCCCAAAGGTATCCCTGCCCATCCCACTGCTATCCTTACCCATCCCAAAGGTATCCCTGACCATCCCACTGCTATCCTTACCCATCCCACAAGCATGCAAAGGCTTAAACCATTTCTAAAAGTTTCCACCAAGACTTTATTAAAAAAAATAAATGAAGCAAGTGTGTGAAGCAAAGATAAACTTTATTAATAACAAGCTGTAAAAGAAAAATGACCCAAGTCAGGTGTCCAAATAAAGTCTACAGGTAGCCACCCAGTCTCTGGCACTCTTCTTGGTCACTCGGAGGTGTGCCCAGTCTCAGGGGTGAAGGGTCCAGGTGCTGTGGAGGTGGCTGGTGCTGGAGTGCTGGTCTGAAGCCCCACTGGGGTGCCTGGCCCCGAGAGGACAACAAGTGACGGTGTGTTGAGGAAGCTCTCGGACAGCTGGCTCAGCCCCGTGATGTTGAGAGCTCCTTCCACCATGCCATGGGGTGTCAGTCCCAGTACCGAGGACAGATGTACTGAGGCCGGGCTTGGCTGTGGGGTGGAGGAAGGAGCAGTGTAGTGGGGCTGTCTGGTCTGCAGCTGGGTGAGGACTGGCGTGGGTGGCATCTGTGGCGTTGGTGGCATCGGTGGCGTCGGTGGCATCAGTGTCGTGGGTGGTATCGGTGGCATCAGTGGAACCGGTGGCAACGGTGTCATCCGATGACTCTGTGCCTGGACTGGGAAGGGCTGCTGCCTGTGCTGTTGGACCTCCTGGTAGCCGTAGCCCTGGTATGTGAGGGCCTGTGGAAAGCCTTGGAATGGGAGGGATATCACCTGGGGTGGAGGAGCAGACCTGGACTGGGCGGGAGCAGGTTCCTCTGGGTCTGGAGGGTTGTGAAGCAGCTCGGTGATCCGGTCCTTCACCACCTGGTACTGGGGTTCCGACATGTCCGTGAGGGTCTGGTTGACATAGGTGAGGAAGGGCTTGCGGTTGGAGGACGAGGAGTCGGTGTTGACCAGCTGAGAGAGGAGATCTATGCTGCTCCGGATGGTGTCCCTGATCTCCAGCAGGACAGTGTGGCTCTGCCCCTCCTGTCTGGCTCTCTGCCTTTCTGTGGAGGTGGAGTTGGGGGTGGATGCAGGTAGGGCTGTGGTGGAAGTGCCGTCTCCTTTCTCCCACTGCACCAGGGAGTCCTCCACACGCTCCACTATGGTTAAAACAGCTGTCTGTGGGTTCTCCGCCGTGGGACGCTCCACAGAAACCTGCCTGGAGACAGGAACTGACTCTCGGCTGGAAGAGGACTGGCTCTCAGCAGGCTGCCGGAGAGAGAGGGTCGTTAGAGGGGCTGCTGCTGCTCCTCGGTGGCGGATCTCACCCTCCAGGAAGCTGCACCTGGCCATGACGTAGGTCTCTCTGTCCGTCAGCTTAACTGTGGCCTGGCCAGATTTCTTGAGGTGCAGCTTCCCATACCAGGTGTGCATGTGCTTTCACCAGCCGAGGAGTACATCCAATGTGTAGCCCAGGCTCTCTGCCTTCTCTCTGCAAGCATCCTGCTTCCTTTTGGTGTCCCTGTAGAGCCTGTGTCCCTTCTGCCACAGATAGTCATTCTCTCTCAGCCACTCCAGCACCTCATCCTTGTGTTCCTCCTCAATGGAGTATTGCCTCCTCTCCCTATCACGTGTCTGCCTCTTCCTCCCTCTGGCAGGGCCATATGGGCCCTCATTAGAGGGGCTTCGAGGTTGTAGGGGCTGCTCCTCCGCACCAGCAGCAGCAGCAGCAACAGCAGGATCATCATCATCATCATCAGCAGCAGCAGCAGCAGCATCACCAGCAGGATCATAATCATCATCATCATCAGCAGCAGCAGCACCAGCAGGATCATCATCATCATCATCATCATCATCATCATCAGCAGCAGCAGCAGCAGCAGCAGCAGCAACAGCAGGACCAGGATCAGCAGCAGGACCAGGAGCACGAGCAGGACTAAGAGCATGAGCAGGACGAGCAGGACGAGCAGGACGAGCAAGACCAGGAGCACGAGCAGTACGAGCAGGACCAGCAAGTCCAGGAGCACAAGCAGGACCGGCAGGACCAGCAGGACGAGGAGCAGCTTCAGCAGAGTAAGCACCAGCAGAAACACCACTGCCAGGAGCAGCATCAGCAGAGTAAGCACCAGCAGAAGCACCACCTCCAGAAGCAGCATCAGCAGAGTAAGCACCAGCAGAAGCACCACCGCCAGAAGCAACATAATCAACTCCTCCAGAAGCAGAAGCAGCAGAAGCCCAGCCGCAGAAGAGCAAGCCCATGCTACAGAAGCCCCAGCAGAAGCAGAGTGAGGGCCAGGTGGTGGGAGAGTGGCCCTGTCCCTCTTGCCAGGGCTGGCAGCAGATGGCTGAGGCTTCCTCTTCTTCCCCATGGTTGTGGGGTTGCTGGCTGGCAGGCAGGCTGGCAGGGAGGCTGACAGGCAGGCAGGCACCAAGGCTGGCAGGCAGGCTGGCAGGAAGGCTGACAGGAAGGCTGGCAGGCAGGCACTAAGGCTGGCAGGCAGGCAGGCACCAAGTCTGGCAGACAGCAAGGCTGGCAGGGAGGCTGGCAGGCAGGCAGCAAGGCTGGCAGGGACGCTGGCAGGATGGCAGACAGCAAGGCAGGCAGCAAGGCTGGCAGCAAGGCATGCAGGCAGGGCAGGCTGGCAAGGCACGAGATGTGTCTGGATGCAGGTCTTTCCTCTGAATGGGGACCTGCTTCCGAGCTGCTTCCCTTTATATCCGCGGGGTTGACGCAATACATCCCCCCCGCATACGCAGTGAACGCTAGGCATCCGCTAGGCTTCCGCTCTGCATCCGCTAGGCTTCCGCTCTGCATCCGCTTCATCCACTGTGCATCCTCTGTGCATCCGCTTCATCCGCTCGGCATCCGCTCGGCATCCGCTGTATCCGTTCCACGTCCGCTTTGCTATACTCCCCCGGAAGCCTTGTACTCCCCTGGAAGCCTCTCATCTGCTTCCATTTGCTAGGCTTCCGTGGAGCATCCGCTTTCCATCCGCCCTATGTCCTCCCCCCCGTCCGTTCCTTTCCGTGTTATCTGCTCTGGTTATGCAAATTTTTGCCCCTTTTGAGAGCGGATAACAACGGATGGAACATTTTTCTCGTCTGCTGTGTCCTTTTTACAAACGTTTTGTATCCATTGGGCAGTGTGACAGGGCCTTAAGAGAAAGAGTTAAGATATCTAACCAAACATTTGTAATTGAACAGCACAAGACAGAATTTGAAACTAAACTGTGAATAACTATGAACACCGGGGGAAGTGAGATGTATTAAATTTGTTTGTACTTTGGATGAAAATTGGAAGTTACTTCTGTATATATTTCTTTTCCCTTTATTATATTTTCTTCTTCTTCTTCTTCTTTTTCTTCTTCTTCTTCTTCTTCTTCTTCTTCTTCTTCTTCTTCTTCTTCCTTCTCTCTCTCTCTCTCTCTCTCTCTCTTTTTTTTTTTTTTTCACACACACACACACACACTTTTTGAAAAGGTGTTCTTTCCTTAAGGAAGAAGAAGACAATGTTTTGCATCTCTTGTAGTGAACTGATGAAGCTCCTTGTATAAGAAGCAAAACATCTTTTTCTTTCTCAAAGAAAAACAAAGTCCAGTTGTCTGGATCACCATCAAGACAATTATGAACTGCATGACTGAGAATCTCTATAGACATTTTAACTCCTTTCTATTCTCTTTTCTTTGTTTAAGACTGAATTAGATTTTACTATTTAATCATTTAAAAAAAAGTTTATTAAATGTCATATGTAGTATGACAAAATGGGCTAAGAACATTGGATTTAATATAGTGATAGACCAAATAGAAAAATGTGTGGCTGAAAAATTTGAAATTTACATAATACTATAATTTAAAAGAAAACTTTTAAAGTGTAAAATAGTAATGAACTTGTAATTGCTGTTAAGAAGATTGAAAACTGCTTCATTATAACTTTTCTTTCCCTATTTCTTTGCACCTTTTCCTCTTACCTTATTTTCTTTATTTGTCTCACTTTATTTTTCAAAAAACTTATATTTGTATTATTTAAAAATTATTTAATTATCCTCATATATCTCTACCTGTTTTATATATGTTGTGCACATGCAAAAATGGACAGCTTCAATCACATCATTATGGCTGCCATCTTGATCTTTTGATCATACCTTATAGACATCCCTGGATTTTTTTAAAAATATGAGAAACCAGGAAGGTAGGAAAGTGGCTGATGTTGGGCATATTATTGTACAGAACATGTATATATTTTCACTGCCCACCTCTCAATTACCTTCGGGAACATCACAATCAAGTTATGAGGATTTTCTTCAAATTCTCCTGTTTTTTAAATATAATTTCTAAGCAAATTCTTTTCATCAAACTATATGACCTCAGATGGGGAAAAATGCAAAAGACTTTCTCTGTCCATTTTTAATATTTTCCCCCAAGAAAGCATTTAGATGCTGACAGTGTATTAGTGGGTTCAGTCTACTGAACTCCAGGTTGAGGGGAGTGAGACTGAAGAGATGAGCAATGAAGAAAAGAAAACCTTTTTTTTCCCACCACTCCAGAATGATTTTATTGCCAGCATTCAAAACTCTTAAGAACTGAATTGGCACAAACTGTCCACAGGAAAACAATTAATGTGAGAGATCAAATGGGGAAAAGAGATAAAATAACATACTTATCTGGGAATATGAGAACAAGAAAAAAAAAACACCAGGCTATAGATGGGGAGACTGTGAGCAATGTTCCCTGAGTAATTTATCACAAATAATAAAGTGAGATATAAACAAACAAGCAAACAAACAACAAATGTCAGATTAGCTAGAACAGTAAATGACTATGACGTTAGAACAAGGAACTCATAGCTTGCCAGTGGCTAATACCAGACAACAGGTGTGATTATCAGTGCTAAAGGTGCTGCACACATTTTCTGTAGACCAGCTGATCAGATGATTTTAGGGAAATGGATTGTTGGTTTTTGATAGCTTGGGTATGAGAACGGGTAGGTCCATGTTCACAATTGGACAATCATACCCCTGTATACTTGGACTGGCAATCAATGGAACCCAAGGAGCCAGAAAAGTTGTTGATTACTCTTAGTATAATTATTTGAGAAGCAGCGGAGCTTTTTATCAAATCAGCTATGAAACATTTCGACTGCTCTGTCTCTTCTGCAGGCTCTAGGACTTTCTCTAAAAAAATTATGGTTAGGTTACTCTCAATTATCCCATTTTTTTCCCTGCACAGTGGTGGTGAGTTGTCCTTGCAAATTGTCTCATTGTAACAGAACTGTAGAACATTTGGCCCAGAAAAATCCTTATTACCTGTTTTGATTCCACGTATTCTTTGCATTAGGGAGACAATCTGTTTATGCACAGCTGGAATAAACAAAAGAAAGATGTTCTGTTGTTAAGACAATATGCCTCAAGTGTCACCCAGCACCACCAAGAAAACAATACAGGCTAAATATTCTTTCACTTTCATTAGTGAGCAATGAAATTTCTGTGCATGTGTAAAACAGGTTAAAAAACAAACCAAGCCAGTTTTCTTCAAACTGATTCTGGCTTCAAACTGAGTTCAACTGTAGAGCACCAGTTTAGGGAAAATGTCTGTTTCTGAATCATCAAGTCAGAATCCAAATATACTGATACAACTTGCAAGATAATTTGGAAATCCTCCTTTACTAACCTGTAGAGGGAGTTAAATTGACTTCATTCATCAAAAAGATACTAAATCTACTTTTCTTAAAATACATCAAATCCAGGTTACTTCTAATAAATAGAACTTTATCTCCATTCCCAGCACTATCATGTGTCAGGTAGAAATAAAACTTCAGTTAGTTATAGTGCTGGTATATGAGTATTCATTGGATCAGTGTAGGGCAGTTTAAAATAAAGATTCCATTTAAACCAGAAAACCTCAAATTGGAGGCTACCAATTTCACACTAGAGAAATTGGCCCATGACTATATTTCCTTACTTAAAAGCGCACAAAGCTGTTTTTTCTGCTATAACAACCATAAGGGTTCCTTTCTCTGACATTTTGTTTATATAAGTCATTTTTCCCAGTGATATTTTTATTAATGGGCATTTGGTCAACACGACCCTGACTGTCCCACAGAGTCTCTTCAGGAGGGATTCTATTAGATTATATTGACTTTGTGGGAAAGCTGTATGTCTAAAAGCACACTGCATAAAATATTCTCAGAAGTCCATACAAAGGGACACATGTCATATACACGATAGAAATAGGACGCTGCTTTTCTTGAGTAGAAACTGGAGGCTTCCTCTAGGAGATCTTTATTCGTGTACACATTTTGCCAAGGAAGGTTTGTGCCCAAGGAACCCCTTCAGGGAAATAGATCAAATTCTTAAAATGTACAAAGGATAGGGAGGATGGGACAGTTTGTGTTGTTTTGCCCTCTACTGTTGGAATGGGATGTAGCCGAAACAAGATCCTGCTTGTGTCAGGACTAGCTTCTATCTTCTCCTTAAAATAACATCAAATCCAGGAGACTTCTACAAACAGAACTTTCTCTCCTCATTCCCAACATTATCATGTGTCAGATAGAAACAAGACTTCAGTTAGTTATATTGTCTGTATATTACATTTTAATCACATAATGTAGCATTTATCTGCTGATGGTAGTCTGTCATCACAGATGGTTAGAAAAAGTACCTTCATTCCCTCACTTCACACAAAAATGCCCTTTTGATGGAGACAGGTCAACCATTTAATGCCAGCCATCAACTATATAATATTTAAGTGAAACAGTTAGTTGTATGGAGTCAGGTAAATAGTTGCATTGATGATGTAAGATTTAAGAGAATGGATGCTGTTTGATTTTTTATTTTGGCTTGGAAATATGGGAGTCAGTATCTCAGTATTTTGCTTCAGTGAAAAATTACATCCATTCTGAAAGCTTCTGTAGGTATTTTAATTACAGCTGGCACATACAGATATTATAATTAGAGCTGGAGAAAGTAGTTTAATTCTTCTAGGACTGCAGGCTAAACGTTTCACCTATGTTTCCATTTTCAGACGGGTTCTGTTTCCCAAATTGCTGTTACTGGAATAACAAATCAGGTAAGAGAAAGTGTATGTGTGTGTTTGTGAGATAGCTAAGAGGACTGCATAGAATGAAAGATCTGATGATGCTGGGCCTTCATCAGTGGTCCCCTGAATAGATAGATACACATACAGTACATCTTTTAGTTCAGAATTGGATTGGAAATAAACTAAATCATTTTTCAAACTGTAGAAAAATAAGTTAGTTTTCTGAACCCAAGAATAACTGGATGGGGAGGGAGAAGGATCACTTAGATAAATTGCTATTCTATTGCTATTTAAGATCAACTGCTATTTCAGCTTAACTTTATTTTTAACACTAGGAACTAGGAGATTCTTCTAATGGATTGAAATACTTAAATGCATGTACTTAACTAGATAAAGATCAAATCATGCCATTCGTAGCACTAATTCACTGAGTTAAGAAAACACATTTATATGGCACAATTTATATGGCTTTTAATGAGTAAGTAATTAATGAATGTTATTTTCAAGGCTTATAGTGTAATTAATACTTTTTGCCACATTTATTTTACTAGTATTGATTTGACTGAGTTTTTGACAGTATGGTCTCAAGGTCAGTGCTATGTTTTGTTAACATACGTAGAATGAAGTTATGGTAAGTCTTCCAGATACCCAAACTAAAATAAATAAACAAACAACCTTAAAAGTTGAGTGACAGGGGCAAGAGAGTATGACACAACTTCTTTTTAATTCACTTTTTTTACATAGTCTATTATTTTGTTATTCTTATCTTGGACCTATGATGTCGTTACTTTTAGGGCAACTGAAATTTTGTCTTTCTGTAACATGTACAACTGGCACAAATGGACAGGACCCCAAGAATCCAGAAGTAAATTTTATTGATGTGGTTTTCCTGCATTAACATGTTTTGCTGAAACTTTGCATCAAGGTCATTATATGTTTCTATACCATTACCACATGTTTTCCGTGGACCATATAGCGACATTGGGGACTTTTATTAAGCCCATGTCACACTGGCCAACGGATGCAAAAAGGACACAGCGGATGAGCAAAATGTTCCATCCGTTGTTATCCGCTCTCAAAAGGGGCAAAAATTTGCATAACCGGAGTGGATAACACGGACGCGGGGAGGACACAGGGCAGATGCAAAGCGGATGCGGAATGGAAGCCTAGCAGATGGAAGCGGATGAGAGCGGATGGCGCATCCACTAGGCTTCCAGGGGGCCTCAGCAAAGCGGACGCGGAACGGATGAAGCGGATGCAGAGCGGACGCGGAACGGATGAAGTGAATGCACAGCGGATGCACAGCGGATGCACAGCGGAAGCCTAATGGATGCCTGGCATTAATTGCGCATGCGGGGAGGATGCATTGCATCAGCCCTGAGGATATAATAGAAGCAGCTCGGAAGCAGGTCGCCATTCAGAGGGAAGACCTGCTGCCGGACGGATTGGCTGCCTTGCCTGTCCTGCCTGCATGTCTGCCTGCAAGCCTTGCTGCCAGCCTTGCTGCCAACCTTCCTGCAAGCCTTGGTGCCTGCCTCCCTGCCAGCCTTGGTGCCAGCCTTCCTGCCAGCCTTGGTGCCTGCCTGCCAGCCTGCCTGCAAGCCTTCCTGCCAGCCTTCCTGCCAGCCTTGCTGTCTGCCTGCCTGCCAGCCTTGGTGCCTGCCTGCCAGCCTGCCTGCCAGCCTTGGTTCCTGTCAGCCTCCCTGCCAGCCAGCAATCCCACAACCATGCGGAAGCACAGCAAGCCTCAACCATCTGCTGCCAGCCCTTGCAAGAGGGACAAGGCTACCATCCCGCCCCCTGGCCCTCACTCTGGTTCTGCTGGGGCTTCTGCAGCACGGGCTCGCTCTTCTGGGGCTGGGGCTTCTGCTGCTTCTGCTTCTGGAGGAGCTGATGAAAAGCACTCCAGCACCAGCCACCTCCACAGCACCTGGGCCCTTCACCCCTGAGACTGAGCGACCAAGAGGAGTGCCAGAGACTCATTTTTGTTTTATAGCTTGTTGTTAATAAAGTCTATTTATCTTTTTTTTAAATAAAGTCTTGGTGGAAACTTTTAGAAATGGTTTAAGCCTTTGCATGCTTGTGGGATGGGTTAGGATACCTGTGGGATGGGTAATAGCTGTGGGATGGGTTAGGATAGCAGTGGGATAGGTAAACCTCCAGTGCAAGCATAGTGGGACTGTATGGTCCACCCTCCCAGGTGCCACACCTATGGCCCTTTATTATCAATAATAATGTAATAATTATCCACACATGACAACATAAACACAACTCTTTATTAAACGCCCTGTTTATTGTAGGCCAACCAAACATACATGGCCCAATCTCATCCGTGTGATGAGACAGGCTGAAGGAAGCATCCATTAAGCATCTACCATCCTGTATTGCCACTCCACTGCTCCAGCTGGGGAGTTGCACCAGTGTCTCAGGAGGTTGCGCTGCTTCTTCGCTTCATGTGAGGCTCTGTTGGGGCCTTGCACATCCTCAGTGTCGATCAGGTTTTGCCCTTGCCTCCATTCCCCAGGCTCCATGTCCCCATTGCCTTGTTGGAGGTCCATGAGCCTGTTCTGCAAGACTGGGTAGTGGGTGCGCATGAGATTGTGCAGGATGCAGCAAGCTTCCATGATCCTCCTCACTGTCTCTGGGCAATGCTGCATGGTGGTGAGAAGTACCTGGAACCTGTTTGCAAGGATGCCAAAGGCGTTATCCACCACCCGCCTTGCCCTGGACAGCCTGTAGTTGAAGATCCTCTCTTCACGGGTGAGGTATCTTGAAGTGTAGGGCTTCATGAGGTAGGTTCTGAGGGAGAAGGCGTCATCACCAATGATGAAGTAGGGCACATCTTGTGTATCATTGAGTAGGGGGTTTGGATCTGGAAAATCCATGATGAGGTTGCCTTCCAGCCCATCCTTGAGGTGACTGGCATTGTATACCTGGGCATCTGAAGATGAGCCGTTGCCTGAAGCATCGATGTACATGAACTTGTAGTCAGCATCGGCCATGGCGAAGAGGATGATGCTGAAGAAGCCCTTGGAGTTGAAATAAGTGGACCCTGAGTTGGGTGGAGCTTTGCAGGCCACGTGCTTGCCATCTATGGCTCCAACGCTGTGTGGGAAGTTCCACTTCTGATACCACTGCTCTGGAACTTTCTTCCATCCTTCTTCAGTGGAGGGGTACTGGAGGAGCTCCTCCTTGTATTCTTCGATGATGGCTTGCACCACTTCTCTGACCACAATGCTGATGGTGTTGGATGGCACCCTCCAGCTGTACTGCATGCTCCTGTAGGAGGTCCCTGAGGCCAGGTGGCGCAGAGTGAGTGCCACCTTGAGCCCAGGTTCCAGGCTGGGCCGGAAGCTGGTGTTTACCTTGGTCAACCTGGGTGTCAGGCGCTGCACAACTTCGTCAAACATGGCTGGAGGCATCCTCATGAAGTTCTGGAACGCCCGAGTGTCTTCACTCCTGAGCTCCACCATCAGCTTGTTGTACAGTCCATCCTCTGCTCTTCTTGCGAACCATCTTCGGACCCAGACTCTTTTTGGCTGCGTCTTTTTCTTCTCCCAGTAGAGTTCACAGAGCCTGTAGATGGCTTCGCACTGTTGCAGAACGATGGCGGCTGCCGAAAGGACTTTGTTACAATCCACGGTGGACATGACTGGATGCTGTGGAAGAGGAAGAGCCAGATGAAGGCTGCAGAGGTCTGCACCGCTGGGCTGCTGTTCTGAAAGTGAGATGCAGATGAGTTGCTCCCCCTTTTTATAGGAAGTATAGGTTTTCCGCTAGGCATCCTCTAGGCATTCTCTAGGCATCCTCTAGGCATTCTCTTGGCATCCTCTAGACATCCTTAATATCCGAGATAGGTCCCCTCTGTGAATGTTTTTTCCATTTTAAACGCTTTGTTTCTGTGCTGCATCCATTCTGCATCCATTCTGCATCCGTTCTGCATCTGTTCCGCGTCCGTTCCGCTTCCTCCCTGCGTCCGAGCGGATGCGAGTTGCGCGGATGCGCAGCGGATGCCTAGCGGATATAGTGGATGCGTAACGGATGCGTAACGGATGCGTAGCGGATGCAGAACGGACGAACTGGATACATTTTCCACAGAAAAGTTTTGGGCACCCAAAACTTTTGGAGGGGATGAAAGCTCAATAAACGGATGCTGGACGGATAGAGAGGAAGCAAAACGGAGGCAGTGAGTACAGAACGGATACATCGCGTTTTCGAACGGATGGCAAGCTTTTTTGTCCGTTTTACATCCTCTTTGCATCCGTTGGTTCAGTGTGACATGGGCTTTAGAAAAAAACAGATCCAGTATGGTTTAATGATTAAGGCATGGGAGATCCTAAGTTCAAATCCCATTTTAGGCACAAAACCAGCTGGATGAATTGGGCCAGTCACTGTCTCTTAGTCCTAGAAAGAAAGCAATAGCAAATTCTCCCAAAATCCTGCCAAGAAAATTACAAGGACCTGTTCAGGCAGTCACCAAGATTTTTTAAAAAAAATCTGACTCAAAGTCATATGCATGTATGCACATGCATATACCTTAAGACAAAAAGGCGTATGCATGTATTCTCAATATGCTGCTCTGGATCTAATTTTTTCCTTCTTCTGGACTGCTATTATTGCCACTGGAATCTCTTGTCTCACACTAGTTACAGTCCTTCATCACTGTATTTGCTACTCTGTAATGGCAAATTCTATTTCAGAGAAGGGTTTTACTGCACCCTTCTTAACCAATACTTCCTTAGGAGAAATATTTCTTTTGCCCAACTGTTACAGGATCCCTTACAAGGTTTATTTTTGTTCCTTCTTTGATGTCTCTAATTTTAGTTCTAATTATAACATCACACACAGAGTCAGACTTGCTACTTCAGATATAAAACAACGGCTATTTGCAATTTGAAGGGGGCAGAGGAAAGCTGACAGCCCAGGTTGAAGATGTGAGTGCCATGCAACTGTATGAGCTCTTGTTCTTACCCCAGCTCCTGCTCACCTAGCAGTTTGATTGCATTTAAATGCAAGTAGATTAATAGGTACCACCTATTAAAGATAACAGCATTCCCTGTACCTTTGGTATATAGCCATGCTGGCCACATGACTACGGAAATGTCATTGGATAATGCTGGGTCCCTCCATGAAGAAACAGAGATGAATGAGCACCGTGCCCTAGAATTGGAATCGACTGACAGGGAAACCTTTACCTTTTTTAAAAATTTGCAACTTGAGAGGATTGATCAGAATGGGACTTCCTTAGCAGCCATGCTTGTTCTCCTATTTGAGGATATTGCTGAAAATATTTCACTTTATAGAGACAGCAAAATCATTTGCAGAACACTTTAACTGCTAAATAAATATTTTACTGGCAACTTCTGAACATCATAAATGCAGTCAATATAAACAAAACAGTGTGGAAACAAGTTAAGTTTAAGTGACTGCTGGCTAATTCATTATGAAATGGGACTCTGGTTTGCATCAGGAAACATATTAGGCTTTGGAAATTCTGATTTCTTCCCACTTTTAATAGGCAAATATTCTTAGCTTATTTGAAATTTCTGCCAACAAAAAGCACAGTAGGTCTGCAGGCCATGTGATGCAGCTGGAAAGCACTTAAGTAAGTGCCAGTTATTAAATTCTCTCTATTGTCATTAATTTAAAAATTTTGATCATTGCTTATAAAAGGTGATGGATACAGAGATCCGGGGTGTGGGATGGGGGAATTGTCTCTTTGGCAATGGAACAAAAATGCCATGTGCTGTGGTAGCAAAAGCATATTTCATTTTTTCCCTGCAATTCTTCCATGGTGACTCATTCTTCTGAAGACACCCACATGTGGGAAACTCCAATCACATGGAAATCATCTGTGCTGTCCCCATCTCCCCAGAGTATTTTGCACTTCATTAGGTTTTCTTTTCACCACAAGAGGGCACATGTTTTTACAGGAACCACACATGCACCATCTCAGTCCTCCATTAATTGAACTGGTTAGCATGAGGTTCATATTTGTGAAAGGCTTTGTCTTGACTGCACTATGTACCTGGATAGATTCTAAATGTTAAATATACAAAGAAATTTGTCTTATGTGTAAAATCAAGCCTATAAAATGTAAGCTAGATGATTAAAGATTTCTTTCATGAGAGTGTTCACTTCTATTTTTTTGGACATTTGGGGCAAATTTTCTTTTCACTTGACAGTGTTTCGTGCAAAATTCTTCTTGTAATCATATCTTACTTTGTTTATTTGCATCTCAGTTAATGAATTATCACAAGCTGAACATCTTCATTATTAGTAGTAATAGAGAAGGCTCTGCTTATCTTTTCATACTCATTATCATTGGCAAACATGAATCACAAAGAATTTGCTTGAATAATTCTTCCTTCCTTCCTTCCTTCCTTCCTTCCTTCCTTCCTTCCTTCCTT
>BLBF01000003.1:46452577-46464714 GCA_015471245.1 Laticauda colubrina | reverse complement strand
CTTCCTTCCTTCCTTCCTTCCTTCCTTCCTTCCTTCCTTCCTTCCTTTCTTCCGAATGTAGTGTCAACAGGATCTGTGTATCATTGCCAGGGCCAGTGAATATAGCTGTATCAAAGTCCCCTCCCCACTTTGGTTGTATTTATAACATTTGAGCAAGGACTCAGATGTTCTCCAGTTAGACACCCTATGTAAGGAGGAATTGTCAGAGCTTCATGATAGGTCAGGTCAAAAAGATAGACTGCAGAAGTTTTATGATGCAGCTTTATTGCTGCACACTATATTAGCAACCTTCAATATCTGTCCAAAACCATTGTCATACTTTTCAGAGCCACGGGGACAACAGTAGGACTGTTTCAAATTTCTTCTACATAGAACTGAGCAACCATTTCACCTTTTTCATCTTTTTTTACCCCATCTTTATTGTTTTTATAAATAGTTTGAGGCAATGAATACACCTGATACTCCTTCCTCCTTCTATTTTCCCCACAACAAAAACAACCCTGCGAGGTGAGATGGGCTGAGAGAATGACTGGATCAAAGATACTCAGCCTGCTTTTCTTGTATAAAATGGAACCAGAATTCACAGTCTCCTAGTTTCTAGGCCAGCATCTTCACTACTATACCAAATTGGTCTATTTCTTGTATTCCCAAGACCAAGAAAAGTGTCAAAGTTAGTACTATGCTACAATGAAAACACTATATGTAATACTAATGAAGAACACATTGATCTGCCATCTGAGGCCACATTTGGTATTTTGTGAGCTGTGGTTCATATAAAGAAGTGGAGACCATTTTCCTCATGTGTGGGATATAATTCAATTGCATATGAGTCATTTAATGTATACCACAGTTCCTATGATTTCATTTTTCTTTTTCTGCATGTAATATGGTTAAAGAAAAAAAACCCTTCTATTTTATGGGGTGAAAAAAGATTGCCCCCCCTTACCACCACCCCCACACACCATGTTTGAAGAATGATTGAAAACAACAGAAGAATGTTGCATTGTTCAGGAAAAATGAACAGGCATTTAGTTTGTTTATAATATATTTTCTACAGATGTGATTCAGAATATGTTCTCACTATGGCTGAAATGAAATCAAAAAATCACTTTTGAATTGCCTTAAGAATCTGCCTAAGTACAATTTAATTTTAATTGACAACTATTAATTGAATGCATAGACCAGGATTTACGAGAAACTGAAGAAAGGAAAGGACAGGAAACGAAAGGAGACTGTAAATGACTTTAAATTAGGATTTAAAAAATTAATTTTAACAACCCACATCAATCTATAAATGAAAACTATACATTTACCAAGTGTGAAAAACCAGTGTTTTGTTTTTTTTTGGCATAATAGCAATTTAGAATATCTAATTATTTTTACTTCATAGTGAATAATCTGTCTTTCAAATAACCCTTTTAGCTAGTTAAATCAATGACACCACACAGATAGAGGAATCAGCTTGACGGGAAAACCAATTGCTACTATCTTCCCAAAAGCTGATTTTTAGCTGTTCTCCACATTTTAACAAATGTAACATAGTGTTCAAAAAGAAAAGGAGGAAATATAGCAATAAAACCATATCCAAACAAGTCTAGAAAGTCTACTTTCTCTGCAATGAAATCTGAACAGATTATCAAACTTGAATCTTTTTCAAGTAGTTATAAATTAAATTAGGCTGATTGTGTTGATTTTATTTGGAATTCTGCATGTGATTCAGAGGTGGGTATTCAGCAGGTTCTGACCAGTTCTGGAGACCCATAGTGGAAATTTTGAGTAGTTCAGAGAACTGGCAAATACAACCTCTGATGAAATTTTACAGTATCCGTCCCCTGCCACGCCCTCCAAGCCATGCCCACAGAACTGGTAATAAAAAAATTTGAACCCCACCACTGATGTGCTTATTGGTTTCATCTGTTGTTTTGTTTTTCTCTTTTCTAATATACTTATTTTTATATCTAAATGTTTTGCTTTATTGATTTAACAAAGGAATTTCTCATTAAAACTTTAATCTCATATTATTAAAGTCAACATGACTGCAAAACTTTGAATGAGCACAATGATCACCTGTACTTTCAAGCTTAGATATACCAGGTCTATACCTTATTGCAATCACTAAATGATGGTTCATTGAGGAAGAAGATGATACAATAAGGCCTGCTATTAGGAAAATTAAGTCACAATCAGAATCACAATACGTGTCCTTGTAGCACTGAATTTTGACTGATGGCTTTAGATCCTGATACAGCAGTTCAACCACTAGTTCAAAAGACCATGTCTAGTGGTGCCAAGTAGAAACCTGAAGGGGAAAAAAGTTGCTTGGGAAAAATCCAGGATGATAATCTAATGGTCTAATTGTTAATTTCCCTCAAGTAGCCCACTTTCTGAGCTAATACTAATATCATTAACTCTGATCCTATAAACTATATCTCAGACAACTTTTCCTTCTACCTTTCTCCAAGCTTTCCCTGTATTTGAAAGGCTGACTCCTTGGATCTGACCATGTCTTACTGCTCTGTAATCTGGACCTTGAACATAGAATTTTGTGAACCTTGAGTCCTGACAGTGTATTTGGATAATGATTATATCATACTGATAATGGATTTTTTGAGGGCATTGTGAAGTCTTTGGGACAGAACAACTTACTTACAAAGAAGATTTAAAATGTGATATTATTTGACAGACTCTTACTAGTAGAAATTTGGACCTCTGTCCCACTAAATTGTGCCTTTCCATACCAATTTTCCATCAGTAGTTGATAAAAATGGGCCTTGGTTGTTTGTTTGCCAATGTGGAAGCAAGAAAGAGAGCTTATTATATAATTTGGTTTATGTTCCATATCTCTTCCCAGTGGAGGGGAGAGTTTTGGCCTCCTTTCTGGAACTAACAGAAATATTTGTAACTGGTTAAAGTAAACCCTGATTTCATGTTGAAGTTTAAACCCCATGAAAGTCTTATTACATCATGTTGCATGCAAATGCTACCAGCTGAAAAGGCCTTCTGTGTCTGGCTGGCTAGTTAATATACAGAAAGTTTTAGAGAATATCCTCCCAAACTTGCTTTGCACTTCTAAATCCCTATTTTTACCACATTTGTAAACCCTTTTATTAAATACACATAGTTAGACCACACTCACCATGGTCTGTCACAACCCATTTTATTAACACAGTTCATTTTATTATGTGATGCAGAGTGAGAGTCCAAGCCACAGGTTCTATTCAGCTTCATGGGGCATTTTTCCTCCTTCCCATCCTCATGAACTCTCAACACTGTGTGTGTGTGGGTATGTGTGTGTGTATGTATGTATATATATATACATATATATGTATGTATGTATGTATGTATGTATGTATGTATGTATGTATGTTTTCCTAGGCTTTCGCGGGTACTTACATGTGTGCTGTTTAGCTTCCTTCGGGTATTATCCCACGTCATTGTAGTTCTGTTAAAGTTGTAGCAACGTTTCAGCAGAATCTCATCTGCCATCCTCAGGCTTCTGTATAGAGTTAGTTCCTGGTTTCAAATTTGAGGCTGGTCCATTCTGATTGGCAGGGAGCCTGGATCTGTGTTCATTGGACTTGGAGTTTGATTGATTGGTGTTCCTGGTTTCTTCTGTCTGTTTTGTGGCTTTGATTGGCTGGCAACAGTCTGTTCTTGTGTTGGAGGCTTTTAGTGCAGCTTGGCTCCGTGTGAAGGGACGGCTGCTCTTCATTAGCAAGCTGGGTTTCACCTGGGTGCCTGGTGGGGGGGTTAGGTTGGAGCTATCAGAGGGAGTCTGTTTTTGCCCAGGTGTTTGCCTGGCTTGTGGCATGGAGATCTTTCTATTTGAGAGTGCAGGCTTCCAAATGATTGACAGTCTGGTGGAATCATCTCTTCTATTCATGCTGTCAGGTCTTTTTTCAATCTCTATGGCTTCTCTGATGATTCTGTGGCTGGGGTTTTCTATAGTGGCCAGGGTTTTAGTGCCATTGAAGTTGATGTTGTGACCTGTGGTTTTCATGTGTTGGACTAGTGAGGAGGTGTGTTCCAGCTTTTTTACTGCATTTTTGTGTTCCTCTAGGCGGGTACTTATTCTTCTATTGGTCTGTCCAATGTATGTGGCCGGGCATGATGTACAGGGAATTTCGTATATGCCTTGGTTTTCCAGGTCAATTTTGTCTTTGGGGTTCCTCAGGATGGCTGCTATTTTTTTGTCTGTTTTGAAGGCAGTCTTGATGTGATGCCTGTGTAGTATCTTACTGATTTTATCTGTGGTACCTCTTATGTAGGGCAGGACAGCTGTTCCATGGATCTGTTGATCTTCTAGGTCTCTGTTATGTCTTGGTGTGTTTTTGTGGATCAAGTTGGTGATTTTGTTTTTGTGGAAGCCATTGGCTGTCAATACTTCAGTCAGGGTGCATAGTTCAGTCTTGTCTGCCAGGCATTTGGTTCTGGTAATTAGTGTTTTCACTACGGAATTTATCTGTGCTGGGTGGTGGTGGGATTGGGCGTTGAGGTAGCGGTTGGTGTGTGTTTTCTTTTGGTATATGGTGTGTCCCAGTGTGCCATCTGTTCTTTTGTAGATTAGTACATCTAGGAATGGTAGTTGTTTGTTTATTTCCGTTTCCATGGTGAACTTGATTTTGGGGTGTGTGTTGTTTAGGTGTGTTAGGAAATTGTTTAGGTTTTCTTTTCCATGGGGCCAAATCACAAATGTGTCATCGATGTATCTTAGCCATAGTTTGGATTTGTGGGTGGCATTAGCCAGGGCTCTGGATTCGAATTCTTCCATGAACAGGTTTGCAATGACGGGTGACAGTGGTGATCCCATAGGGGCTCCTTCAATTTGCTTGTATCTTTGTCCTTTGTATATGAAATATGTGTTGGTTAGGCAGTGTTCTGTTAGTTCCATGAGGTCTTTAGCTGGTTGGTATTTATTTTTGATGATTTCAAGAGTTTCTTTTATTGGGACTTGAGTGAATAGTGAAACCACGTCGAAACTTACAAGCAGATCTTCTTGTTCTATGTGTTGATCTAAGAAAACATATATGTATATATATACACACACACACACACACACACACACACACACGGAATTCAGATGTGTCAAAATTAATACTTAACATTACATTTATTTTCCCCCATGCACACACAATCTCTTTTATTCATTCAATCTGTCGAAACAAAGTTATTTATATAGCCACCCAAAGGATATAAAGCTAAACTTTTCTCATGGCAGATGTGCAATGGAGAATTTGGGCAGGCTGTTATAGGCTGCCTTCCTCTGTTTCCTGGGCTTCTTTTTATAAAGAAAATTACCTAATACTGATTGATGGTGGGACTTGAGACTCCACCCCCAACCTCAATTTTCATTTGGAAAAGACTTAGAATGGGAAGAATGACTATTGATTTTTCAAATTAAACTTGCAGGCATATGAACCAGGCATACAATATATCTCTGCATTCTTCTTTACCACATCAACTTCAACAACCAGTGGTTTTCCTGGATTGAAACCCTGAATCTAGAACAGGGTGGGTGGTACAGGGAGACCAAGTAGAAGATGGCATTCTAGAAGAGCATCAGGTTTTGCCAGAAGAGGTAGTGCATTCACCAGACACAGCATTGCCAATCTTGATCCTTTTCCTTGGCTGAACTAAAACATTTTTACTGGTCCTTGAGATGGCAGGAAATGATAACAGCCTGAAACTGATTGTCTGTTTTACTTCTGTTCCCAGTCATGGTCAATCTTCTAGTTTCCAGGTTCAATTCAGAATATAAATTCTGATCTAGAAAATACCGAATACTAAACAACAGAGTTTGAAGGAATCTTGCAAATCTTCTAGTTGGGTCCCATGCTCAAGCAGGACACCCTGTACCATTCTGGACAAATGGCTGTCCAATCTCTTCTTAAAAATCTCCAGTGATGGAGCACTTTCTGAAGGCAAGCTATTCCACTGGTTAATTGTTCTTGTTAGGAAATTTCTCCTTTGTTCTAAGTTGGTTCTCTGCTTGATAAGTTTCCATCTATTACTTCTTGTCTTTTCCTCAGGTGTTTTGAAGAATTGATTGACCCATCACTTCTCTGTGACAGCCCTCAAATATTGGAAGACTGTTTCTCTTCATAAGTCTACAGTCAAACATACCCAGTTTCTACAAATATTTATCATATATTTTAGCCTCCAACCTTCTAATCATCTTTATTATTATCTTCAAGTCAAGTTTTCTGTTACTATTCAAGTCCAAGTTTGGTTTAACATTTTGCATGTACTGAACTATCATGGCTACAAGTAAAACTTTAACTGTTTAACTATTTTGAATGGATATTTGATTGGATATTTAGTTACTATAAGGCAGCCAGGGTTTATTTGATTGGTAGACATAATCAATTTAATAAATAAAAGAAGTTATGGTCAGTTATATTCAGTAAAACAATGATTAAACAAGTCATGGCTTAGCACAAAATATGAATCTAAGGCAATATCTGTTCTATGACTCATTAGTTGGTATATGCTCCATAGTAATTCACTGTTGAAATTATATAAATGTTTGTTTTTTCAAGTGAACATTTTTTGCATAATTTTGGTTAAATATATTTATAGGAGCACATATATTTATACAGAGAGATCAAGTTTTTAAACATGCTGCACAACTCTTTTATTTTTTCAGAACTTAACGAAAGTATATTAATGCAAATAAATCTCTTTCATCAGCTTCAGACTATGGGTTGGTATTTGTACGCAATGGTTATTTGTACAGGAATGTACTTTTTGAAATGATACAAATCACAACCATCTTTTCACAGTTTCCTTATATTTCAAGGTTAGGAACATTTGTTTGGGGCTATTAAAATATCAAGATGATCAGTATTCATGCAAACAAATCTTTCCTTTAAATTTCATTTGTGACATGCTTGATAAATAAATATCCCTCCAGCTACAGAAATGGTTCAGTGGCAACATAAATGTCTAAATGTCACTAAAAATGAATTGTATTTTACTTCAAGGAGTCAAAAGGAAACATGTTTTGCTGCATTTTGATAATATTTGTAAATATGGCAATCATTGTCACTTAGGGGCTGACTTTAATTGGAAACGGAGTTTACCTCTTCTCTGTCAGATGCAGTCTTAAGATTCTTAAGAGCAGTAAATTAATATGATGCAGCAAGTGATTGGCCCACAGAGCCTTATGTGATCATGATAGATAATCTTGGAGGTGGACAAGATGTAGCAAGAGAAAAATAAAGCAACTGAAAAAAATAGAAAGCTTGATTGCAAAAATATTTTGATCAGACCATGAAAAGTTTTCCCAAGTACCGTAATGACTACTAGTCAGGCTAGGAAAGAGATTTTACAACAGTAATTGATCTCTCAGTTTTGAGATTCTCTATTGCTCAACTGAGATCCTCCTAAAATTAGGAAACTCCAATACTGAATTCATGGCAAAATCCCAAACACGTTGACCTAGTGCTATGAATTGTGTTTGAAACCTTTCAATCTGGAGGAACCAGAAAAGGATGCACAAAAAAAGCCCAAGCACTTTATTTAATATCTGATAAACAATGATTAACCAGAAAGAAGCTGAAGGATCTAACAAACTTTATCTCAGTGCTATTATAGAATGAATAAAGAATGTGCAGCACAAGGCTTCTCTATGCTGCGTTTTATCTTGCTAATGCTAAAGTAGGCTTTTTATAACCACATCATCATGTACAGAAGGTTACTGAACAGTTGTTTACAGAATAGGATTTTATCAAAACCAGTGGACTCAAAAAAATCTTAATTTGCAAACTGAGTTTGTAAAAATATCCAGGGTGTTATGGCAGTATACACCACTGAAATACCAATAAAACCTAGTGTAAACATTACATAAAGTTGTCTATAATTCAAACAGTTTGCCTCAGTACAAAATCCCCTGCTGCTTAAATTACCTTATTATACTACTACTGCTGCTGCAGCTACTACTACTACTACTATTACTACTCCTTTGTTGGATTTATATGACTGCCAGCCTAATTTTTCTCATTAGAATTTTTTTCCTCAAGAGAATAGTTTTTTTTTATTAGATATTTTCTTTAGTGATCTGGTCTTTTAAAATTTCAAACAAAGTTGCTGCAGAACATGCAGAAAACTGAACTCATACAAAGTACAGAACTAAGTGAGTGAAACTATTTTTCTTCTTCTTTCATTGGTTTCCACTACTTCAACTTGAAGAGAGTAAAGACAGTGTTTAGTTTGGCTCTGGTAAAGTGAAATGAAATAAGCTATTGAACAATCCCAGCTTTGTATGATTAGCCTTTGTAGAAACCAGAAGAAATATGGCACTTACTTGAAGTTCTCAGGGCAATTGAAAATTAGGATGCTTTGGAAGCAGTATGTTACTCTCCAGATGGAGCAATTAACAATCTGAGTAATAAAACATCTAGGATGATCCCATTAGAGCCAACTTAAGTACTAATTTGCAATAGGTAGGGAAATATTTTTACTGCTTTAAAACTCCATAATTCTATGTTAACATACTAGAAAAATATAGCTGATACAGAATTTTCATTGCTAAGGTCAATTGATTTCTAAGTGATTTTAGTTTGTTAAATCAACTCTACAGAAATGTTATTTTTTACAAAATATCTGGCAGGCTGATGCTGTAAACATGCATAGTTCAGAAAGTTTCAATACTAGAGCTGCAAAAGAGGGAAGGCTCTGTTGGTTTTACAATATTTCTTGCATTTTTAAACCTTGGACTTTGTCTCTCCCTATTCTTCCTTACATAGGCTATTTATCTTAGTTTATGGGCTTGCATATGAGAGCCTATTTCATCAATGTCTATGGAAAGATTTTTGAAATCTTAGAATTGGGGTAACATTCAGTGTATTTTGGTATTTGATCTTGGTTGTAATAAATGATAAATACATACTTTCACAAATATCTGATTCCTAGTAAGATACTGAATGTTTTAAGGCCCTGTCACACTGCCCAACGGATGCAAAATGTTTGTAAAAAGGACACAGCGGACGAGAAAAATGTTCCATCCGTTGTTATCCACTCTCAAAAGGGGCAAAAATTTGCATAACCAGAGCGGATAACACGGAAAGGAACGGATGGGGGGAGGACGCAGAGCGGATGGAAAGTGGATGCGGAATGAAAGCATCCTTTTGCATCCTCTAGGCATCCTCTAGACATCCTTAATATCTGAGATCGGTCCCCTCTGCGAACGTTTTTTCTGTTTTAAATACTTTCTTTGCGTGCTGCATCAGCTTTAATCCTTTCTCCGTCCGTGCTACTAACGCTGCGCGTCCGTTCCGCGTCCGTTCTGCTTCCTCCCTGTGTCCGTTTACCACTGGAGCGGATTCGAGTTGCGCGGATGCGCAGCGGATGCCTAGTGGATATAGCAGATGCGTAATGGATGACAACGGATGCAGAACGGATGTCCCCCATATGCCTAGCGGATGCAGAACGGACGCGTTTGATACATTTTCCGCTCAAAAGTTTTGAGCAGCTCAAAACCTTTTGAGCAGATGAAATGTCAATAGATGGATGCTGGACGGATAGAGAGGAAGCAAAACGGAGGCAGTGAGTACAGAACGGAAGCATCGCGTTAACCAATGGATGGTAAGTGTTTTTCTCCATTTTACATCCTCTTTCCATCCGTTGCTGCAGTGTGACAGGGGCTTTATTCTTTGGAGTTTTTATCCAAAAGTAATTGCTACTTCTTTTGGTGTGATATGTGACTGATGAAGAGCACTGCCAGCATGTCCTGTGAATTCATAGTTGGGCTACTTGTTATTGTGAGACCTGCTCAAGGAACCTTTCTAAGTTGCAGAGAGAACAGTGCTATTTCATGAAATGAAGTTCAGAAACCCAGGTAGGAGAAGGAGTTTGGGTTCTATTTCAGATACATCCTCTTATGAGAGGAACTCCTTTAGAACAAAGTTGTCAACTGATCGCCCATTGAAAATTGTTTTTCCTTTCTTGTTTCCTCCCCTCAAAGTTTACTGAGCCAGAAATTAGACTCCAAGATGTAGAAATTCCTTTTTAACTATTCAGGATGATCTATAATGGCTAAATCCCTTCTGACTATTCAGAATGATCTATAATGATTAAAAATAAAGCAAACCACTGATATAATCTCTCCCTCTCTCTAATAAAAGAACAGTCCCAAATATTTACATTGTAAAGAACCCCAAAACCCAGAAACATATTTATTATAATACAATATGCACAATAGTGACCATTCTCTCCCCTATAACTTTGTCTGTGAAAAAAGTTCCCAAAGAGCCAACAATGAGGATGACAGCCTAATTTCCTGTAATGTTGTTTGTATGTGATCTACAACTCTATTTTCCTATGATTTATTTATTTTTATTTTATTTATTCATATTCTGCTTTTATTATCCTATATTATCCTTCCTCCTCCTCTTTTCTTCAAAATAACAACCCCATAGGGTCAGTTAGGCTGAGAGTTTGACTGGTTTCTAGCCTGGTGCCTTGACCATAGGAGAAACTGGGTCTCCAAAATGAAAGAATGTGGCCTATAAAGGAATGTATTTCAAGTATGGCATACCTGTAAATGTGCAAGGATTATTTTTGCCCGCCCTGTAACCCAGTTTTATGTATATTGTCTTGTAACTATATCCTGATTAACATTACAGTTTTCATTTTATTTCTGATCATCATTTTTTATCCCTGGAAATCACAATCTGTAGCTTCCTCTTTTATAGAGACAATGCCAAAATGATATTTTAATAAATACTATGAACTTGGTAAGCACAAAATAGCAAGGCCAAGAAGAGTAATTTGTGGGGAAAAGGCCTAAGCCACATTTTAAGTTTTCCAGACCCAAAGCACTTGAAAAATGAAATCAGAGATCAAACTGTCCCAGACTGCTTTGCTTTAACTTTTGTGCATAGTTTGTTTGTTTGGCCTTCCAGCCAAACCATGATCAACTTTGGGGTTAACCTTCTGATCCTGACAACTTATGATGCAGCTTGGCCTATCCTTCAACCAAAGTATTGTGAAGGAGAACCAATTAATTATAAAATAATTCCAAAAACTTGAAACAGCATCTTTGGGCTTATATAAACTCAGTGTCAGTTTTTGAGTAAGTCATTATAATTCAGCTTAGCTCTTACATTGTAAAATGGAATATTAATTACTTCTGAATGGTAAAAACCATTTCATTTGTCATGTTCCCAAAATAGTTTTTATTTTGTAGACTAAATATGGTAGTCTCTTGAGGCTTTCCTTTGAGGGCCATATTTCATTCCTAAGTTGTACTCGAGGAAGAAAGAGACCAGGAAGGTTCCTTTCAAAATAAGTCCATGACATTCACTACTGACATTCATGTTCACATATTTTTGTCCTTAATTTTTATTTTCTCCAACCTAATGGAATAACTCTCTAAAAACTGAACAGAAGGCAACCAAATTTGGCATGGGAGAACATGCTGCAAAAGAAAGAGATTGACAATGGGCCAATCAGGGGCTGCAGAGAAAACACATTCCTGAAAAAAAAACAAAACTATTTGTTACCATAGCCTCCTATCCACCCACCAACTCCTCTTCCCATTACACATATGTGCAGGAATCCACATAGATGAAATTTGAGAGGACAATCAAAACACACAGAGAGGCAACACATATATATTTACCATGACGAATCCCTGAAGAGTCAGTGCTGATGCACACACACATATTGTTTTGTTCGGAAAACACACGAGGTAGACCGGGTTCCAACAACAAATACTTTTATTATCAACAGTTAGTAACGGAACACCGGCTGAAGCCGGGGCCAGCCCTTTTATACAGGCTGGCTTGCCTGCTTGCAGCCAATGGCAGCTATTTAGATTTGCCGCCTTTTTGGTATCTCTTTGGATTGGTTCCTAGTGAACCAATCCACTGTTCTTTTCCTTAGCCAATCAGAATGGTAGATTTGGAGTCATCCACTTTACATACAGAACACCCCTCCCTCCTTAGTTTAGTCCTACGTGGTGACGTAGTCTCGCAGGTAGGTGGGGCTTTTCCGGGCTCGACCTGACCTGCGCGGTTCATTTCCAGTGAGGACTTCGACCGGTTCGGATGGGGCTGCTGTGTCGTCCGTCCTCCTCTCTGGAACCGTCTGGAAGGGTGAGTCGGCCATTTTACCGCCGCCTGAGTTTCTTAGGC
>BLBF01000003.1:46434479-46452567 GCA_015471245.1 Laticauda colubrina | reverse complement strand
CAATCAGAATGGTAGATTTGGAGTCATCCACTTTACATACAGAACACATATACCCATATTATTTCATAGGAAAAATAAGATGTTAACATGGATACTGCAATGACAGCATGGTGGGTCAGTGGTTAGCACACTGGGCTTGTTGGCTGGAAAGCCAATAGCCCAGCTTTGAGACCTGAGTGCCATGCGACAGGATGAACTCCCATCCTTGCCTCAACTCCTACCAACCTAGCAGTTCAAAAGCAGGCAAATGTGAGCAGATAAATAGGCACCACTTTGGTGGGAAGGTAACAGCACTTCATAATGTCATGCTGGCCACATGACCATGGAAATATCATCATACAGCGCTGGCTCAATGTCCTTAAAATGGAAGGTGGGCACCTTGACCTTTTTTTATGGATGCTGTTAGTTTAAATATGTTTTCCATGCCTTGTTTAATGTTGAAAAAGACCACTTGATTCAGCATATTCTTAACTGGCTCAGAACATTCTAGGAATAAAATATCTGATTCTAGACAATGAGCTACTCTGAGAAAATGTGACTTCTGCTTGCCTATAGGAAGCATAAATATTTCTGAACCCTTGGCTAGAACCACCCCTCTGCATAAAGCAAGCTATGCATGGATTTCCATTGGGAGTGCCAGGTGATGAGGGAACTTGCCTTTTTTCATTTCAGAAGTCTGACAGTTAAGCCCCATTCAGAGCAGAAAGACCAGGACAGGACCTACTCTGTGGTAGGTTTCAATGGCAGAATTGTCCTCATTCAAAACGATTCACTCTGCCATGAATCTTCACACTGTTCCTTTGGAGATAGATTCCTCCTCCAGAATTTCCTTTGTGTTTTTGAAAAGACATTTGACTTTTCAAACTATTGCTTTTCCCCAACGAGATGGAGAGTAACATTAACTCCAGTCTCCAATGGAGTATATTTCTGGAAGAACCAGCCAGAGAGAAGTTCAGGAAAGGTTAGATTTTTAAAAAATAAAATGAAACATATACGTAGATAACAGCTATCAGAAATAAGAATCAGTAGCTTCAGGGCATAGCAAAAGCTGGGCTTCATTTTTCTTCAGCTCAAAATAACAGTTGCTTTGGGAACTTTCCAGAAATGAAGATCAATAACGGGGATGACCTCAGTAGATATTCTCTGAGATGATTCTGTATCTTTAACATCATAATTTTAAGGTGAGAAATTTTAGATCAGTTTAGCAATGTTCTTATTTTTCAAAGATTCTATTTAAGGAAGGGAGGAGAAAGCTACACAGGTTTGCTTAGATGAATTGCAGATGAACATGTCAATCTTACAAATCTAGTTTAACCAAACTAGAACAAGTTTTTTGAGAATTTCCATCTTTGAAGCATTAAATATCATTTTTCTTCAGGAATATCACTTTTTGGATGACAATCCTCTGTTCTTTACTAGTTTGTCTTGATAAATGCATTGATTATAGCAAAAGTTTAAGAGGGTGTTTTTGTATTCATGTTAGACCAGAACCATTTGGCAAGATGTATCTTGTCTACATATTTTGATTTATGATTTTGGTGAAAAATAGAAGACTGTTTGTGGCTACATGTGTTTTGATATCTTAACCACTTTTGGCATATATCCTGCATTATAAGAAATGCATATTTTATGTTTTGTCAAAATGGAAATTAATATTGCTTTTCCAGCATTTTTACTAGAGAAAAAACATCTTGGCAATTATAATCACACTTCTACTTATTGTCAAGTCTTCTTTAAATCTACAATTTACAGTACTGTGTGTTCCAGAATTGTGCTATGTATACTATATGTAAAAAAACTGTACCACAAAACCTATTTTTGTGAGAGACTAATCACATCAAGTGGCATATACTTTAAAAAAAAGAAATGGAAAAACTCAATGTTATTCTTCAAAAATGTAGAGAAATGGGACTTGGATACATTGAGAATTCAAATGAGTTTTTGAGATCCCTTATGCAACAGCTGTTTTTGTGAATTAAAAGGTCTTATAGATATTTTGACTCATTAGAGATGACAGTCTTACTATTCTGTTAATGTTTGCTAACTTCCTCTGCATGAAAAGATGAAGTGTTAAAATCTTTTCCAAAAGAGATTATTGCACATTAGTCAATTATTTCTTTTTCTTTTTAGCATATAAAGATGATAGCAACTGAAATGAATTCATGGGGGCCATATTAATTTAGTATAACTAATCAAGATTATTAGAAATATTGTAGCCCTCATTTACTGATTGCTCTGTTTACAATTTGCAGTTACAATGGTTAAAAAGAATTTTTTTGTAATCAGTACTAACATTTATAGCTGTTGTATTGTTCTCTTGGTCACATGATTAAAGTTTGGGCATTTGTAACCAGTGGGCGTTTATGACCATGCAATGACCTGCAATCAAGGATCACTACTTGTTTGCTTCCAACAAGCAGAGTCAATGGAAAAGCCAGCAGTAAAGTCACAAGTTGCAATCACATGACATCTCTCTTAATGATTGGGATAACTTGCTTAAAGATGGAAGTGGAAGTCACCTAGCAGCCCTGGTCAAAGTAACCCAGTAGGGATGAGATCAAGATATTTCTTCAGAAAAAAAAATTCCACTTTTTGAAGAATTTTCAAGGCATCTGTTGGATAAAGTTGTTTGGATTTACTTCCATCTTGACTCTGGCCTTGAGACAGATCCTTATGGAAAGGATAGAAGCTCAGTCTGGTCTGGTTGTCTGGGATGAGTTTGATCCTGTTGGTCCTGAGAGACAAGGTTCTAGGAAGTATTAGCTTAGCCATCTGTGCACTGGACACATGTCAATCATGGTTACCTGGAGAGACTGCATGAAGTTGGGTCCTGGCAATGATGAATTCATTGTTGAGAAAGGAGTTAGTTTTACTACTGCTTAAAAATGTAATGGTTTTAGCTCGCCCTCAATAAACCATCACTGGATGTAACCGTTTTGGATATCTTTCATGCTAATTCCAATCTTTAAAACAAAAAAAAATGTTGCAGAGAAGGTGATTGTGCCTCTAGAGAGTTAAGCCCATGTCACACTGCCCAACGGATGCAAAAAGGACACAGTGGACGAGCAAAATGTTCCATCCATTGTTATCCGCTCTCAAAAGGGGCAAAAATTTGCATAACCGGAGCGGATAACACGGACGCATGGAGGATGCAGGGCGGATGCAAAGCGGATGTGGAACGGAAGCCTAGCGGATGGAAGCGAATGGGAGCGGATGGCACATCCGCAGGGCTTCCGGGGGGTCTCAGCAAAGCGGACGCGGAACGGAAAGAGCGGATGCAGAGCAGACGTCGAGCGGATGAAGCGGATGCACAGCGGATGCACAGCAGATGCACAGCGGATGCACAGCGGATGCACAGCGGAAGCCTAATGGATGCCTAGCGTTAATTGCGCATGCGGGGAGGATGCATTGCGTCAGCCCCGCGGATATAACGGAAGCAGCTCGGAAGCAGGTCGCCATTCAGAGGGAAGACCTGCTGCTGGACGGATTGGCTGCCTTGCCTGCCCTGCCTGCATGTCTGCCTGCAAGCCTTGCTGCCAGCCTTGCTGCCAGCCTTGCTGCCAGCCTGCCTGCAAGCCTTGGTGCCAGCCTGCCTGCAAGCCTTGGTGCCAGCCTTGGTGCCAGCCTTCCTGCCAGCCTTCCTGCCAGCCTTGGTGCCTGCCTCCCTGCCAGCCTTCCTGCCAGCCTCGGTCCTGCCAGCCTCCTGCCAGCCAGCAACCCCACAACCATGCAGAAGCACAGCAAGCCTCAGCCATCTGCTGCCAGCCCTTGCAAGAGGGACAGGGCTACCATCCCGGCCCCTGGCCCTCACTCTGGTTCTGCTGGGGCTTCTGCAGCACGGGCTCTCTCTTCTGGGGCTGGGGCTTCTGCTGCTTCTGCTTCTGGAGGAGCTGATGACAAGCACTCCAGCACCAGCCACCTCCACCAGCCACCTTCACCCCTGAGACTGAGCGACCAAGAGGAGTGCCAGAGATTCATTTTTATCTTATAGCTTGTTGTTAATAAAGTCTATTTATGATTCACACACTTGTTTCATTTCTTTTTTTTTAATAAAGTCTTGGTGGAAACTTTTAGAAATGGTTTAAGCCTTTGCTTGCTTGTGGGATGGGTAAGGTTAGCTTTGGGATGGATGAGTTAGGATACCTGTGGAATGGGTAATAGCTGTGGGATCGGTTAGGATAGCAGTGGGATAGATAAATCTCCAGTGCAAGCATAGTGGGACTGTATGGTCCACCCTCCCAGCTGCCACACATATGGCCCTTTATTATCAATAACGATATAATCAATCATCCACACATGTCAACATAAACACAACTCTTTATTAAATGCCCTGTTCATTGTAGGCCAACCAAACATACATGGCCCAATCTCTTCCGTGTGATGAGACAGGCTGAAGGAAGCATCCATTAAGCATTTACCATCCTGTCTTGCCAATCCACTGCTCCAGCTGGGGAGTTGCACCAGTGTTTCAGGAGGTTGCGTTGCTTCTTTGCCTCACGTGAGGCTCTGTTGGGGCCTTGCACATCCTCAGTGTCGATCAGGTTTTGCCCTTGCCTCCATTCCCCAGGCTCCATGTCCCCATTGCCTTGTTGATGGTCCACAAGCCTGTCCTGCAAGACTGGGTAGCGGGTGCGCATGAGATTGTGCAGGATGCAGCAAGCTTCCACGATCCTCCTCATGGTCTCTGGGCTATGCTGCATGTTGGTGAGAAGTACCTGGAACCTGTTGGCCAGGATGCCAAAGGGGTTCTCCACCACCCGCCTTGCCCTGAACAGCCTGTAGTTGAAGATCCTATCTTCACAGGTGAAGTATTTGGAGGTGTAGGGCTTCATTAGGTAGGTTGTGAGGGAGAAGGCGTCATCCCCCACGATGAAGTAGGGCACATCTTGTCTGTCGTTGGGCAGGGGTTCTGGATCTGGGAAGCCCATGATGAGGTTGCGTTCCAGCCCCTCCTTGAGGTGACTGGCATTGTATACCTGGGCATCTGAAGATGAGCCGTTGCCTGAAGTATCGATGTACATGAACTTGTAGTCAGCATCGACCATGGCGAAGAGGATGATGCTGAAGAAGCCCTTATAGTTGTGATAAGTGGACCCCGACTTGGCTGGAGCTTTGCAGGCCACGTGCTTGCCATCTATGGCTCCAATGGTATGGGGGAAGTTCCACTTTTGATACCACTGCTCTGCAACTTTCTTCCATCCTTCTTCAGTGGAGGGGTACTGGAGGAGCTCCTCCTTGTATTCTTCAATGATGGCCTGCACCACTTCTCTGACCACAATGCTGATGGTGTTGGGTGGCACCCTCCAGCTGTACTGCATGCTCCTGTAGGTGGTCCCTGAGGCCAGGTGGCGCAGAGTGAGTGCCACCTTGAGCCCAGGTTCCAGGCTGGACTGGAAGCTGGTGTTTGCCTTGGTCAACCTGGGTGTCAGCCGCTGCACAACTTCGTCAAACATGGCTGGAGGCATCCTCATGAAGTTCTGGAACGCCCGAGTGTCTTCGCTCCTGAACTCCACCATCAGCTTGTTGTACAGTCCATCCTCTGCTCTTCTGGTGAACCATCTTTGGACCCAGACTTTTTTTGGGTGCCTCCTTTTCTTCCCGTAGTAGAGTTCACAGAGCCTGCAGATGGTTTCGCACTGTTGCAGAAGGATGGTGGCTGCCGAAAGGACTTTGTTACAATCCACGGTGGACATGACTGGATGCTGTGGAAGAGGAAGAGTCAGATGAAGGCTGCAGAGGTCTGCACAGCTTGGCTGCTGTTCTGAAAGTGAGATGCAGGCGAGTTGCTCCCCCTTTTTATAGGCAGTATAGGTGTCCCTTTGCATCCTCTAGGCATCCTCTAGGCATCCTCTAGACATCCTTAATATCCAAGATAAGTCCCCTCTGCGAATGTTTTTTCCGTTTTAAATGTTTTGTTTCCGTGCTGCATCCGTTCTGCATCCGTTCTGCATCCGTTCCGCTTCCTCCCTGCGTCCGGGCGGATGCGAGTTGCGCGGATGCTCACCGGACGCCAAGCGGATATAGCGGATGCGTAACGGATGTGTAGCGGATACAGAACGGACGAACTGGATACATTTTCCACGCAAAAGTTTTGGGCAGTCCAAAACTTTTGGAGCAGATGAAACATCAATAAACGGATGCTGGACGGATAGAGAGGAAGCAAAACGGAGGCAGTGAGTACATCGCATTTTTGAACGGATGGCAAGTTTTTTTGTCCGTTTTACATCCTCTTTGCATCCGTTGGTTCAGTGTGACATGGGGTTAAGGAAGATTACTTTGATAGAGATTTCAGGTTCCATTCCCTAGGTAAAAAGGATAAAGCATTTTTTAAAAGTCCAGAAGTCCAGAATATCATCCAGAAGTAACTCCGGCACATGGCTCCCAAATTCCCTAATAAGGAGGAGATACAATAAAATTGGACTTTAAATATGTTGCTGTTATTATAGCCAATCACAGTAAGAATATTACTGCTTTCTGGAACACTCCTTCCCCAAGATTAGATTGGTTTATTCTTGGTGACTACTATTGCTTTTCCAATGTTTTCTTTTTTGTTTTTAGTATGTTATGAGCTGCTCAGAGATGGGTAACCTTATAAAAATCAATTTAATGAATTAAAAAAAACCCATCTGCATTAAATTTTAAAAGTGCATTTATTGGACCACCAGTAATGAAATTCTGAAAAGCATTGCAATAACATTTGTCCAAAATTGAATTTTTAATCAACAATATATGATATATAAATAAAAACTGAGTGTGAAAAATATTAATCCAATCCTGGTAATTGAATAGCCTTTTTTGGCTACTAACAGAGCCAGGCTATGTGTATTCAGAAATCAGTCCACTTATTAGATCAACTTAAATGTATATAAGACTAAAACTTAATACTTTATATTGTATTACAGCACAGCTGTCAATATCTTCAGAGCCAAAATCTGGCCTGGCGAAGACAAAGCATTGCTGTTGATGGCGTGGATCTGGTTTTAAATGGCCTTAATACTTAGAATGTGAAATGTTCAGAGCAGAAACCAAAGCTGGGAATCCTGATGTCCTTTTTGTTGCAAAAAACACACCCCAAAACCCACAAGCCTTTGGATAAGTGACATCTTAAACTTTAACAATGGCTGAGCATTGTAGACCAGTTATCTGGGGTGCAAATGTAGACTGAATGCCTGAACCAATCAGCATAACTCAGCTTTCTTATCTTTGCTAGTGGCGTTGAACTGGTAATCCCATATCTTCTGAATTTTGAAGAAAGATGATTTGAAGCACGTTGAATGTTCTTCTCTGACTGAGTTGTCTGCATTGGCTCACTGCCCTGATAACATAAGGAGCAGAAAACAAGCTCAGATCCCAGGGGTTGCTGTTTGCCCGTTTTAAAGTTATTACCTCCCTTCCAGCAGCAATTTTGTTCAGTATTTAGTATTACAATCATTAAAATATACAATAAGTGGTTCTTCCCTGAAATGTAATCTGAAAGAGATCTCTAATTTTACCTCAAAAAATATAATTGCTAGGAAAATTGAAGAGGAACTCTTTTGCTACAATTTATGCTACGCTTACCCACCAACCCACAAAGACCTAATAACTGAATAGCTTCCAAAAGCAACACGATATTAAAGTGCCCTTGTGTTTTCCTAATGATTGAAAAAGGAAACTGAAAAGAAAAAAAATTAATCTCCCCATCCCATTCTTGCAGTTAATTTGCCCTTTCAACAGAGAACTTTTGAGTAACCTATTTCCTTCAGAAAATGCCTTAAGGTAAGGAATTTGATTTTTTTTTTTGTTAACTTCCTTAGTTTGTATAAAATGATTATGAACTTTACAGTGGACTGCTGTTGCTTAATGAGCAAATTGTTTGCATCAGTCCTTGCGTTTCTGCTGCTTGTCTTCATGCCAGAAAGCCACGGTGATGAGATGAAGGAATTCTGTTGGGTTCTGTTACTATGAACAATATTTCCCCTGGCAATATGGACTCCAGTGTGTGTTAAATGTTGGGATACTGCATAGCGGTGGTTGCTTGATGTCACTGGAAAAGGGAGCACCACATAATTATTTTTTCATAATAAGCATCCACTCCATGAAGTTGCAAATGGCTCCAAGTTAAATAAAGTCCAATTCCCTGAAGTCTGCCACACTCTGATATGCTGAGATATTATTTTTGCTATATTCAAAAGGATGTTAAAACTTTAATTATTTTTAATGTACAACTAGCCCAGAGGTTGTAGAGTCTCATTAATTTTGTCAGTTGAATATTGAACACAATTCTAAGAGTCACAAGCCATAACAACCATAATTAAGGCCTCAAGAGTTGTTATACTTATACCATTGCTTACTGTCTTTAGATTGAGGCAGTAAAGCAAGGAAAATAAATGTAACTGATCAATATTCATCTTTATAGATAAAGACTATTTGAATAAATTTACATAATTGGATTATGGATGAGATTCCATCTAATATATATAAAACAGAGGCTTGACTAGGACAATTAAGAGTTGGGAAACAGAATAAGGTTTTCCCAACTTCCTGGGAAATTCACTACATTTCACTATGAGAACAGGGTTCAGTACTGAGAAGAAAGTATCACACTCTTTAGTCATTGTATTTCAGCATATGTCAGCCTAAATATTTCTGTTGTGTATTGGAGGAACACTACTTTATCTTTCCACCAGAAGTATTGCTACCCAAGCTGATGGCTATGATCTGCTTTGAAAATGCTGAGATTAGATGGATTCAAATGACCTTGTTCAGATCCCTATGAGTCAGTCATAGGGATCAGAGATGTACTCTTCTGCGTTTTTGGACTCATGCTGGAGTCCATCTTCAGCGAACTTCTCCCTACTGGAATATATGCTTTGGGCTATTCTATAAGTCATGTATATGTGTAAGTCATGTTTATCCTATTGGCAGATTGGTGTGTTGATGGCTGGCGATTGGCTGTTGTTTCCTTCTGATGCCAAGCTCTAGGCTTACTTATAAGCTGCTGGTAAATCAGCACTCCTGTTGACTGACAAAGGCCCATTTCCCAGGCTTCCATCATTTCTCTGGCTATCTTTCTATCTGCATGACCAATAATCTTACTAACTATAAAATTAAACGTGTGTCATTGCAATGTATGTCATTGCAATGTGAGACTACCAATGAGTTCAGGTCTCCTTGTCTGACTACTCATTTGTGTTCTTGCAATCTGGTGATTAGCTTCCTCTCCATTTGTCCTACATATTCAACCTTTGGCCTACCTTTTTCAAACTTCTCCTCTCAGGACTGTTTACATTCTAGTAAGCACAGGTTAACAAGAAGAGTTCTGATTTTAGAACAAAAGAAAATAAAGGCAATATAAATAGTCCTACTGAATTAGACCAAGGCATATCTTAGTCCAAAATTTTGTTTCTCACAATGGCCAATCAGGATCCTCTATGATGCTCAGAAGCAGCAGATGGACACACATCTTGCTACCTGGTAAACTATCCCAATCTGAAGGTATGACTGAAACTTCAAAACTCATAGTTCTTGTTAGACCTCTCCTATGTGAATTTATATATTCTCCTATCCAAGTAAGTAGCCATCACATGTCTTTCATTTCTTCAACCTTCACAATGTGAAAATTGAAGAAATGCTTATTCTAATCAGCTTCAGAAATGACCTATGGTGCAAAGAGCTATGGTGACACAGTGGTTAGAATGTAGTATTGCAGGCCAATTCTGCTAACTTGTCAGCATTTTGATTGATCAAATCATCAGCTTGAGGTTGACTCAGCCTTTCATCCTTCCGAGGTTGGTAAAATGAGGACCCAGACTGTTGAGGGCAATATGCTGGCTCTGGAAACCACTTAGAGGGGGCTGTTAAGCACTGTGAAGTGGTGTAAAAGTTTAAGTGCTATTGCTATTTTGAGAAATGATGAAAAACTTCCCTATCCATGTTTGATCTCCTGTCCCCGCCCCTCCCCTCCCCTCCTCTCCTTGAAGATATTTCCTAGATCTTGAAAATGTTAATAGCAATAGTTTATTGTAAATAGGTATTAAGCCACTTCAAAATAGAGAATATAAAATATAGAACATTACTGCATATGCATGTGAAAATAGAACAATAGAAACAAATTAGAAAAAGATATGAATAAAGAGTGCAAATCTTATTTTTCTATCATCCCTACAATTTACTCCAATGAGATCAAGACATGCAGATCTCCACTGAACTGCTTTGCTCAAGTAAAAAGCTGTTTTACAGATAATGCTTGAATTCTGACTGTACATGAAATATGAAAATATTAATATTGATGGAAGTTCATTAAGGTGTACCAAAAGAACCAAATACAGGTTCTCTTGGATGTCACTGATCTTAGACATTTGATACAAACCATAATTGTGAAAAATTCATCATGACACAATTTCCAACCTTTCACCAGATGGTGACATGATGATGCATGGATCATCATTTGAATCTCTTTGTTCTCCCCTATGGATGCCAGTGTTGGCTATGTTTTATTTTTACACAACTTCCAGTGGTGAAAATGCAGCAGGAGAATTAGACCATTCACTATGTAAGCAAATTAAATAAATCTTTCCTTCAAGTAGGAAACTTGCAGAGCAGGACGAGTGTTGGCCAAAGCCTTCTTTTTCACTCTATTTTGGTAAAAAATGATGGTACATTCAACTTGACTGTATCAACATTTTGCAGTCATAAATTTTAACAGTATAGACTTCCAAAATAGACTTTATATAGGAATGCAAACTGCAGCAGGATTATGAAGGAAACACAATGAGTTATACCATTATGGTCCTCATCCATCCTATAATTTGGCATGCTGAAACCATTGATTTTAGTGGAGTGATGTGTGCTTAATTCATACTCCACCTTTCATCCAAGAAGTTCTTGGTAATATATTGTCCATTTTTTCATCTAATAACCTGGAAAAGAAGTTAGCGTCTAGTAGAAGGTGGCTACTGCAGGGAGATCAAATGAGCTTCATGGTTAAATTGCATATTTCAATCTGACTTTAGCCTGTCTTGATCTAATCGTTCTGAAGATTTAAAATTAATAGTGTTCCACTAAATGTAGCTTTATAAAAGACAGTAGAGTCAACACAAAAACCAAATAAATCAAATGTCTGAAGCAAAGCAGTGCATATATTAGAATGAAAATTGCTGTGTATGATGAAATAATTATTTCCTTTATATTTGATTATAACATGCATGTTATAATCTGTGTGGGAGGTTCAATACTTGTGGTGCTTTAAACTGCTTTCTTCTTTTTAAGTGGTTGAATTCTATAAGTGATATGATATCTGATTGAAGTTTTTTTTTTAAAAAAAACCAACAACCAGCTTTTGAAATAAACGTTTTTTTGGCTTTCCAGCACAGTTGGCTTAGAATGTAGAGAATTGTAGTTAAGCTAAATTGTTATTTTTGAAGAGAAACCTGACCACATCTATTTCAAGAGCTCTATAGGGTGCCCTCCTGAACTAGAGAAAAAACAAGCCAATTAAGAACAACTAGAGTATTCTGAAAAAATGACAGGCAAATCTATGCCTTTGAATTTTTGTCCGAAGTTTGAATCTGATCTTGATGTAAAAAAAATCCACACATAATAAAAACTCAGTTTTCTACAATAAGAAACATTGATTGTAACTGATTACCAAGCCACATAAATAGGCTGGAGGAAATTAAAAATAATCCCCAGGCATTCCTAAAGTGGCCTTCTTTAACTTTTTTTTTAAACTTTTCACTCTTTTCTATATCTCTGGGATCTCTTGATAATCTCCCATCTGAATATTAGTCTGCAAAACTAATTTGAGTTAGGGCTGCTCCCAGCTGTGACTATAGCTGACAAAAGCAACGTTTGGTTTAAAAAATAAATAAAGCAAAGCTAGCTTTTAGGCTTTCCTTTGAAGACCTCTCTGAAAACAGGCATTTGGAAAATTCATGGAGAAAAAGTGGATTTGCAGTCTTTCTCTGGGCAGTTGGGCTGAATGCAATCTATGATGAGCTACTGGAACAAAGTGAAAGTCTGTCTTCCCTGTCTTCCCCGTGTTTGTGATTTTAAAAAAGAGGTTAACAAGAAAAAAAATAATCCAGATTTCTGAAAGTCAGCTGCTGTTAATGGCCAAGGACTAGCTCTCTTGCTCAAGATCACTAGGGATCTGGACAGAGGCTTTAATTTAATTGTCCCTTTTGAGCTCTCTTTCTTGCATCATAGGGATGTTTGCTCCACTCAGAGTTAATTCTTCATTTGCTATTAGCCTTTCCTTTTTGCATTCTGGTTAGAGGGTGAGAGCCTTTTTACACTAATGCAAAGTTTTGAGTTTTTTTTCCTCTTTCCATTGAAGTCAACCAGGAGTGTGCAGTAAATCTTGCAATAATATTTTAAACCATTAGCTTTTCTTCTTTTTTGAAAAGTACTGAACCATCTTCTTATTTCAAATATTAAGTTACATTTTGAAGGGGATTATTTCCATGTATAGAGCCTAGAACAATGGTCTCATTACTCATCTTTAAAACAGCTGTGGAATGAGTCGTGTCATAGCCTCTAAATATTCCAGGTGAGCTGCCAGCTTGGATGCATAACCATGCAGAATCTGCCACATGATAATCTAAAACAGTGTTTTTCAAACTTGGCAATTTTAAAATGTGTGGACTTCAGTTCTTAAAATTTCCCATTCAGCATGGGGAATTCTGGGTGTTGAAGTTTACACATCCTGAATTTGTTAAGTTTGAAAAATACTGGTGTAAAACAGAAGGAAATAATGTAAATCCATTATTTTAAGCAGTTTTACTTTACCAATTAATTTCTGTGTAAAAGGAATACATTTAGTGTTTCATATGATTTATACAACACTCAAATCACAGACTCACAATAATCAGATAAAAAAAAAATTCTAATATTTTTCTCTTTCATCAAGGAAGACAAGGAGGAGACCATCCTAACTCCCTGTCCCATGGAGACAGGCTTCAATAATACATTCCATTGTGTTTTTTTTTTTTCTGGAATATAAACCTGACATTTCAGACAAAGGCTCCCAGTGATCCAGTATGTTAGGATGCGGCATTAAGGCTAGAAGTGGGGACTGGATCTGAACACTGACCAACTTTGAAATGGTCAGCCCAGGACTTCCCATTATGTCTCCATATTCCAGATCTCCTTCTCCAAGAAAAAGCTTACTGAACATTTCTATCCTTTCCTCCTTCCCCCTCCAATTAGATTAATTTTGTTGGCCACCTTTGCTATCCAAGATCTGATCCCCAGTAATGCACAGGAATATTTGCCCTCTGTACCTGCTGAGCCCTACTTCCAGCAGAGCTCAGCTGGTTCAGGGGATGGTCCTCTTCACCCCCATTTCCTGACTCTCCATAAGTTGAGGATGTCTCCCTTGTACTGCCTCTCTGGTTCTCCTTTCTTCTCTTCTCAACCATAGACTGTGAGACAGCAAGTGTTACATCCAAGTGCTGTGGTCCGTCAGACAATAGTTACTGGAGCAGTAGAGGGACTGCAAGATTTCTCATTATTCTAGTCTAGTGCTCCTTAGTGATACAACTCAGGCATCTACTACTTGATAAGATAGAAAAATATGGGTTAGACAGTAGCTGCCAAAAAAGCCAATGCAGTTCTAGGCAGCATTAACAGAGAGATAGAATTAAGGTCATGTGAAGAGTTAATATCACTTTATAATGCCTTGGTGAGGCCATATTTAGAATACTGCATCCAGTTTTAGTTGCCAGAATATAAAAAGATATTGAAACACTAGAGAGAGTGCAGAGAAGAGCAACAAAGATGATTAGGGGACTGGAGGCTAAAACATATGAAGAACGGTTACCGGAATTGGGTATGTCTAGTTTAATGAAAAGAAGAACCAGGGTTGACATGATAGCAGTGTTCCAATGTTTAACGGACTATCAGAAAGAAGTTGGAGTCAACCTATTTTCCAAAGTACATGAGGGGAAGGCAGGAAGCAATGGATGGAAACTAATCAAGGAGAGAACCAATTTAAAACTGAGGAGAAAATTCCTGACAGTTTGAACAATTAATCAGTGAAATGACTTGCCTCCAGAAATTGTGGGTGTTCCAACACCAGACATTTTTAAGAAGAGACTGGGCAACCATTTGTCTGAAATGGTATTGGGTTTCCTGCTTGAGCATGAGATTGGACTAGAAGATATCCAAGGTTCCTTCCAGCCCTCTTATTCTGTTACCTATTTTTAATGGCAATCCCGATATCACCTTTTTGTGTGATGTAGTCATTGATGTCCTGTAAGGGAAAGAGAGTGCACCTAGCTATGAGCAAGTTGTCTTATCACATTCCGCCCACTTACAAATCACACCCAATAATATTTGAGTTTCTTTTTTCATCTTTACCTTTATGGGGCAGGGTGGGGATGAAGTGAGTCTTCTTCTGTCCACTTCTTTCTTCTTCATTCACGTATGACAAACATTCTAAATCGGGGGTTGATCAGTTGTCCAACTCTGGCATCTTTAAGACTTGTGCACTTCAACTCCCATAATTCCCTATCAAGCCAAGTGGGAGTTGAAGTTAAGGTTAAAGAGTTGGACACCCCAGTTCTAAATGATCCTTCATCCACATGTCTTCTGATGTTTTTTTTCCCTTCTTGATATCCACTTCTGATTTCTCCTTCTCTCCCATGTTCTAAACCCTTCAGCTCCTTCTATATCTCCATTTAAACTCTTTTATCCACTCCCATGCACTTCATTTACTGCTCTTCTGTTCTGCATCAGGAGAGAAACACCATCACAAACTCATCAGCCTGCAGGCCGCCCCCCCCACTACTTCAGTAAACAACTGATCTTTCATCAGAGATTGTTCCATGTTAATCAATATAACTTAATGCTTCAGTGAAAACAATTGTCACAATGGCAAAAAGAAACAACAAACCAAAATTCTGCCATATTTTGAAAGACTGTAAATTTTGTGCAGCTGCTATCATCTTACTTTTAAAACCATCTAGGTCGCAGTGGGAAAGAGAGCTAGACAGTGCCAACTGTAGCATCTTCTGCCAATGCCGTTAATAAAAAAAAACCAAAAGCACTACCAAAAAAATAATTAAACATCCTGGGAATAAAATGAATTTTTAAAAGGGGGCATTAAAAAAGTAGCTTTCTTCTCAAAGAAATGAAACTTTTAAGGGGGCATTAATTGAAACAATAACAATTACCTTGGAAATAAATATATATTTCTGGTACCTGAATTACACAATATTTTAATATACCTTATGCTATCCAAGAAGAGACAGAGAGAGAATCATTGTCTTAATGAAAAAGTTTCTGTTAATGTGTAGAAGAATTGAATAGGAGAAAGAAAATTGTTTATGTTTCTTCAACAGGACAGAAAGGAACTCCCTCTTTAAAAAAAATACTTAAAATATCCACACACCATGCTCAGTACATTATAATAGAATTTTATATGTAGGTATCTTAATAATCTGCTAGCTGTTTACTGGAGTTAACATTGGATCAGCTCAATACCCAAAATAAAATCATATATGAACACTCTCATCATCTGGCAAGCCCATATTTTTAAAGTATCATGTTCCTTGTAATCCATGGAAGATTCATGGAATAAAATATCATTCTGTTTCCATCATAGTTTAGAAATTTGTGAGGCATGAGAGGCCTTTGGAATCTTCATTTTTCTTAGCAAGTGGAAGAAAACTTCTGGCTAGAGATTTCAAATATTAAAAATATTGCTTTGGAAGTAAACTGTCATCAGGTATGTACATTTCTGTGCAAGTAAACATCTATTTTGTCCTTTGTCATGATAGGCTGTTAAACTTTGGTAGCCCCACAGAGCTCCTCAAGGACAGCTAAGTCTTTTTTGCATTTGGGACGCAGAGTGGAATGGCTAAGGAAGAAACTGAGTATTTGCTTTAAGCCAAGCAGAGGCCTTCTCACCCATTTTATAGAGCTGGATGTGTTAATGGGTGAGCTGGAAGTTTTAATCTATTACACCATTTTAGGGTTTGGAAAGAATTGAAGAAAATAGGAGTGTTATTGAATTATATTCCTCAAAATCAATACTGCCAGGCAGAGGTGGTATTCAGCAGGTTCTGACCAATTCTGGAGAACTGGTAATGGAAATTTAGGGTAGTTCGAAGAACTGACAAATCCCACCTCTGACTGGAGATTTTACAGTATCCTTCCCTTGCCACGCCCACTAAGCCATGCCCACAGAACTGGAAGTAAAACAATTTGAATCCCACCACAGCCACCAGGTCTCTGGGGGTCTTTTTTCTTCAGTGAAACTTTTATATGCCTTGCAAAGCTTGGCAATGGCCTTTGAACTGATGACAGTTGCATCCCTGGGATTTGACAGATACGTTACTATTGACAAAATGCAATTTTTTTGCCATTTTAGCTCTTAGGGTTTTTTTTTCCTTTCAAAAATCACATTCCTTTGCAGGTTTTTTTTTAATTATGCATTTCATTTATTATACATCATGTTTACATTTCAGCAATGCCAGTGTATTGTTCTATCAATCTCATTTAAGTATACATAGTTTTATAAATCCTGATTGTAACCTTTTTTCTCATAATTATACAATGTAATTTCTTTTGAATATACTTATTATTTTACTTAAAAATTGTATCCTTTATTCTCATTGTTATACCATATAGTCTTCACTTCTAGTCACTCTATAGATTATAACTTGTAGTCAAGTACAATCAGTTAGTGATATTACTTATAGCATATATACTTATACGTATCTATATATATGTATTAACTTCTATTTTGTTAATCTTTTTCCATTATAGAGTTACTAATCTCTGCATCTGCTTTCTAACCATTTGTACTGTAGATCCCATGTTAAATAACACTGTATTATTTAGAGTATTCCTGCACAGTTTTTAAAATTCTATTACTATTTCTTTGCAGAAAACAGTATAATTTGAAGTACTTGCTCAAGTACATACATGCATTTTATACACGCAAACACATTTCATACTGAACAATAGGAACATTTGCACCCTTAGGTATTAAAACTATTGCAAAACTATTTGCAAGTTATTCCTTGATGGATTATTCAAGTGAGATAAATTAGTAGCTATTCACCAGTTTAAACCAGTGAAAGAATGGATATTGATAAAGAACATATTTCAGTGTGTATGTTTATGATAGTTCATAATTCTTAATCTTCTTTCATGATTATGGCAACCAACTGTTAGCATGTCATTTTAGATTAATGAATTTGTCATACCCAAAGTTCTAAGATGTAATATTCTAACTCTTTTAGCATGTTTGTGTTTGGTGGTGGCAGGCTAAGACAGAATCGGCACGGCAGAGAAGTTAAAGAGCAGAAGGGAAGAAGAAGAACGTATAGAAAATACTATTTGATTATTCAAGTAGAAACTCTCAGAGAAAATATTATTCATTGTTTTAAATGAGTCAAAAAGCCCAAGAAAGAAAGATTTCATAGGTTGAGTGTCTCTTCTGCCTCCCTCCAAAAGCTGAAGTGCAAATACATTTCAGAATTATGCTTAGCACCCGCTCTTTCTGTCTTCAGGAGAGTTGCCACTTTTCACAAACCAGACTTTGAGAGTTAGATTAGTCATTGTCTTCTGCTTTGCTGACTTTATGTCTGCTAGCGCCTATGAGAAGAAAAAGCAACACATTGCAATAAGACTTAAAATAATAAACAATGAAGCAGGTTTAAAAATGAATTAATTTACCCATTGCTAATTATGGAGATATATTTGGAATTATAAAATCATTGGGTTTGTTGTTGTTGTTGTTGTTGTTGTTTTGCTTTTCTGTAGAGTTGCAAGTAACATGTATCTGGTGAAATACTCCTGTCTCATTTTGGAGCCAGATATTCTTATTCTTTAATTATTCCACTACACTTTGAAAAGGATAGTTAAAAGGGGAACATGTTAATAATAATAAAACAAATCCTTAATTCTAGAATTCTGCCAGGTAGGTAGGGCATATCTAGCTTCTTTTTATTAATTAAAATATTTTGGTATAAATTCTAAATAAAATGGTGTTGCAAATTAAGCAAGATAACGATTTTCTTTTAACAATCCTGATATATTTTAAATCTATAATTAAACATATATATATATATATATATATATATATATATATATA
>BLBF01000003.1:46415768-46429479 GCA_015471245.1 Laticauda colubrina | reverse complement strand
TTTAAAAGCACAACTACAATGACGTGGGATAATACCCGAAGGAAGCTAAACAGCACACATGTAAGTACCCGCGAAAGCCTAAGAAAACATATATATATATATATATATATATATATATATATATATATATATATCCCAGTTTTAGTGTAAGATTTTTCTCCCAAATGTTGCATAAATATGCAGAGCAAAGCTGATTTAATCCATTTACTTGATTAATTAACAAACCAGGCAATTCCACATAGATCAATACAAAATTAACCCCACTGAATTCAGTGAGGCTTATTTCAATGTAGTTGTGACTTGGATTGAATTTTTTGATTGGATGACAATCAAGGATCACATCTATTGACCTAAATAATCATCAAAATGATGTCTTTCTGACCAGACTAATATATATTTATATGATACATGTCTAATCAGGCTAATGTTTATTAACAGATTAAAAATAGTGACATTCAGTTTACTGAAGTGACATAATGCAGTAAAATAATGTCATTCTCAACCATTACATTTATGTGTTGGAACTGATATATTTTTGTCTTGAAAGTGTTTGAAACAAGGTTTCTGTCAATTGATAGTTACAGTATGTTCAGAAAATGAGCTGCTTCAAAGGATAATATTTTTTTAAAATCCTTTTTCAAATCTTAACATTTGTTGTAAAATACTTTCCTATTATTTACCCATTAAAAATTTTTTTCACCAGGGCAAAAGAAATGTCAAATATTTGTGACTGACTATGATTATAATTATCTTACCCCGAATAAAACAAATTAAAAAAGCAAGAACAAAAATCCCAGCATCTAACTGAGGCTATTTGAATATGTAGTATTTCATCAAATCTGAAAGAGATTTAGGCTGATGCAAACTGTTCCTATAGCTGAATTGTCCCCAGTAGACACAAATTCCTTTTGCAGAAATGCAACAACATTAGTTTGAACAATGTTCGGTCATTGAAAAACTGACCCAGTAACAGCAGCAGGATCATCTTCCCCATCGCTCCATCTCTGGTGTGCTCCCAGCTCAAAGCAGTTGCAGTCTGGGAAAGAGTCACTGCAATGGAATCTGTAGTTTTCAGATTTCCATCTGAGATGCAATTTAATCATTAGAGAAAGTTTCTGCAAAGCCAACCCAGCTTGCCTTCCTAGAAGGAAGTCGACCCCAATTTTGTAAGTGGGTGTTTGTGAAGTCAAAGGTGCATTCTTAAACAGACTCAAAAGCTGGCCAGCAGGAGAATGCCCAATCTGGCACACACAGGAGAAATTATCCACGATTAAAGAGTTTCTGATTAATATGACTTATGTGCCAAAACTGCACATGCGGCGTATGATCTCAATTAGACTGAAACCTTATTCTTCAAGGCTGAGATCCAGATTCATTGTGTAATTTCTCCTTTGTTTAACTTGGACCTTTCTTGACAGGGTTTAAAAAAAATTAAAAAACCCTGCTCCCAAACATCCCTCATTATAAATTAAATTTATCCCTCGGTGTCTTTCTTATGGTGCCTTTCCTAGTTTAATCTTTCCTAAAGATTCTATGAAGAGGGGAGGGAGTGTTGTGCATCTAGCATACACTACCATTTAGTTTTTGCTAATGGAGCTTTAACAGTTTTCAGGAAAGAATGAGTCCCCATGTGATAGGTTTTGGTAAGCGGGGGGTCACCAGTCTTGCCAAAGAAAACTGCTGGAAGGTCGAAAGAAATAAGTATATAATCATGCCACTGTCATTACCTCTAATATTAAGAAAGTAGAAAATGTCAAAGCCTGTAATAAAAATAAGTCCAGATTTAATGAGTCCACAGGAGAGGAATTATAAACATTAATCATTCTGGCTAGTGTGTTAAGATATTTGGCAACAAAGAAATCAGCTTTTCCACTCTGCATTTATGTTCAACAGTTCTGGGCTCCTTTCAAAAGGCTTCTACCTCTATGAATCCTTGGAATACAACTTTTTTTGAAATGATTGTGTTATATCATAATTGTAATATTTTTAAAAAACTGATTTGATAAATTCATATTTTACTATTTTCCTTTTATGGAAGCTGGACAAAACTGGGACCTCAACACTCCAAGGAAATATAATCTTTGGGCTGACAGCTGCATTGTAAATTATAATTTCGTTTGTTCTTAACAAAGCATCATAATTTCTGTTATGGAGTTAGCCACAGTAGATTGACAAGGCCAAGAATTAAATCAAGACAACTCGCCACAGCCAACGTGCCACGGCCAACTTGCTGTGGCCAATTCATCACAGGATAACTTGCTGTAGCCAACTCACCATGGGGCAACTCAGTGGGACAAGAGTTACACTAATATCAAAGAAATAGTGGGATAGAATCATTAAAGAAAGGATGCAAAAGCAGAGACAATGAAATGTGGATGACAAAAATTAAAATATTTTTTCCTAAATAATTAAATTGGATTGTAAAATTGTCCTGTGGTGAGCTGTCTTGCAGTGCGTTGAGCACAGTGAGTTGCTCCTTGATGAGTTGGTCCTGGTGAAGCTGTGGAGAATTGCCCCATTCCACTCTTGATTGCTATTGGTTATAATAAGAATTTTGCAAGTCTGGTTGTTATATATAGTGTTCCTTATAATTCATTGAATTCAGGAAGTTTCTGTTGAACTGCTTCTGAATGTTATCTGAATGCAACATGTTCTCTATGCTTTAGTTCCCTTTGCCCATGTTATAATTCCTGCATATTTCTATTGATGTTGTCTCCCTTAGTCTCTATGGCACTACCCATTCCTGGTACCACTGCAGGCCATCAACAAACATGAGCAATGCTACCAAAAGTCATCTCCTTCACTCTCTACATCTGGAGACTCAAGAATTACATTCTGTAATGTTGCATAAATATATGATTTGCAATGCTGATTAAATTCTGAATTATTCGATATATCTTAGTCATTTGAGGGAAAGGTGTGGATTCAGCATATTGAATTGTGTAATACAATACAAATTGACCAGTAGAGGGAGCTAAAAAGTTAACTTCTTGGCAGGCAAACTAAACTAAGTCTCTAGCAGAATTAAAGAGTATAGCTGTGAGGACAAGATAAAAGTTTTCCAGTCTTTTGAATGTAAATTTTACCGTCTTAAACAAACTGACACAATCTATTCCCATGTATAATTACAGTTTATAAATTTTGAATTAACACTCTCCTTTCTTAGATAGACATCAGTGTAGATATAGTAAAATACATTGCCTTATTATTTCTTTCAGTACATTATTTAGGGCATAGTTTTGACTCATGTAAGGATAAGTAACAAAAATCAAATCTAGTTCTACAGAGTTCCTGCATCTAAGATATGATGAAATAGATGTTCACTGTATGTAGAACTTAAGAGGAAAGAGCAGCATAGGTGAAAAGCTGGGAGGAAAATTTGAAACATCCACGTTCTCTGAGATTATTTATGTTCATAGACTACCTTGTCAACAATTTCTAGAATTTGTTTTTCTAACAGTTCTTTCATCCCTGAAAGTTCTTTCTCCACTGAAAAACCTCAGTATAGCAGCAATATGAGACAACAAGAAACAATGTTTTTGTTTGTGTGGCAAGAATAATAAAATGACGTAGACTGGTCTAGGGACATCAGTAGTCTAAAATATCTATAATGCTGACTTTAAACTAAATAATTTCTACTGTACTATGTAAGTTTACTGTACTTAGAATTCAGGGAGAAAACCAACGAAGAGAAGCATATAATTTGTCAACTGCAACACACTTCATGACTTCAGAGCCCACTTAAAAATATATAAACTTTTAAAGTCCACAACTTCAAAATAACCATGCAGCTTACCAGTTCCTCAAGGTGGAATTGATCAAAGCAAAGGTATCATTTTATTCTGATTGTATAAATTCTATAGTGTTCACCTGTTACTATGGTTCCACAATTCCTAGCAAAAGGTAGTTCTTCTAACGCAAGTGAGGAAATAGTGTGGCAGAACAGTAGCTAGAATATATTCTCATTTTAGCTCCTGACTAAGTTGATTGTGAAGGCATTGACACAGAATTTGAGATATCACCCATGAACCCTAACTTTGATGGAATCTCCTCATGGTTTTTTTCCAGCCACTCGCAAAAGCACAGTGTCTGTACTGAAGCCTCTTCCACTGGAAGTAGAAATAAATAAAACAGATTTGTTCAGTAATGTTCTATAATGGTAGTGAGTCTAGAAGACTCCAAGGTCCTTCCAAACATGTTGTTCTATGTTATACTATATTATTCTAGTTGATACCATGCTGCTTTTTAAAAAAAAAAGCTTTGCTAGTACAGTATACATCAGTCCAACCTTGAAGATCTGTGCAGTTTGAATAATTATTATAATGGTAAACAGTTTGATCAGCTTCAAGAAATAGCCTTGAAGGGTTCTGGACACATCTGGCATTTTATGCAGCTTCTGGCATCAAAATTAAAACTATTCAAGGCTGACACATAGTCTATAACCAGAGGCATACCTAAACTGTGAAATTACATGTATTACATACATGCGTTTAAGAGTATACATTTTATTTATTTATTTATAAAATTGGACTCCCAAGCTAACTGGCAGAGACAGGTCTTTAGGCTTTTCAGAAAGGTCAGGAGGGATAGGGCTGACCTCACATCAGGTGGCAGGATGTTCCACAGGACAGGAGCAACAGCAGAGAAGGCTCTTCTAGACCCCGTTAGCTGGAATAATCTGTTACCAATCCTAGTGGGATGAGTTGGTCCTTCAAGTAGCCTAGACTCATGCCATAAAAGGCTTTAAATGTGATTACCAACAATTGTACCCGGAAGCAGGCTGGCAGCCAATGCAGCTTGCATAGCAATGTTACTACATGAGGCATTTACCAAGCCCCAAGAACTTCCCATACTGTGGCACTTTGCACCAGCTGTAGTTTCCAAATGCTCCTCAAGGGTAGCCCCATGTAGAGCGCATTACAATAGTCCAACCATGAGATGACTGAGACCTGAATGACTGAACATAGAAACTCCTAAAGCTCCTGTCCCACTGCACCAACTGATGCAAAGAGGATGTAAAACGTTAAAAAAAGCTTGCCATCCGTTGGAAAACGCTATGCATCCGTTGTGTACTCACTGCATACGTGTTTCATATGCTCTATCCCTCGAGCATCTGTCCACTGAGATTTCATCTGCGCAAGAAGTTTTGAGCTGCACAAAACTTTTTGAACGGATGAACTTTCCGCCACGTATGATGTACATCTGCAACATATACGGGCAACAAACGTTCTATGTCTGTTATCATCCGTTAAACGTCCGCTGTATCTTCTCTGTATCCTCTGGCCATCCTCGCAACTCACATCCACTGCAGCTGAAAATGGAAAGAGGGAGGAAACGAAAGATACATGGAACATCCACACAGCGTTAATAGCATGGAAATATAAAGGATGTAGCGTATGCATCTCATATATAAAGGATTAAAACGGACAAAACGTTTGTATCTGGGATGTACCTCAGATATTTAGGATGTCTGCAGTATGTCTAAAGTATGTAGAAGGACACCTAGTGAACTACCGATATTTCCAATAAAAAGGGGGAGGAAATCATCTGGATCTCAGTATGAGTCCAGCAGCCGTGGTGTACAGACCTCTTCACCCTTGGTCTTGGTCTTGCACATCATCCATTGTTCTCCACCATGGATCATGACACAGTCTGTATGGTAGCTGCGATCATTCATCACCAGAACCAAACCCTGTTCAGACTGTTTCACCTATTATACACAAGGAGAAGAAGGAGACGTCCAAGAGCTGTGTGGGTCCGAGGATGGATCGTGAGAAGAATGGAGCTTGGACTGTATGACCAATTGATGGTGGAGCTGAGGAATGAAGACCCTCGTGAATTTCATCACTTCATGAGGATGCCACCAGCCATGTTTGATGAAGTTGTAGAGCGTCTGAGACCCAGGTTGACCAAGCCTAGCACCAACTTCTGTCCCAGCCTGGACAATGGACTGAAGATGGCACTGACTCTGCACCACCTGGCCTCTGGAACCACATACAAAAACATGCAGTATGCATGGAGGGTGCCACACAACACCATCAGCAAAGCGGTCAGAGAAGTGGTGCAGGCCATCATCGAAGAATACATGGAGGAGCTCCTCAAGTGCCCCACCACTGAGGAAGGCTGGAGGAAACTTGCAGAAGAGTGGTATCAGAGGTGGAACTTTCCCCACACCGTTGGAGCCATAGATGGGAAGACGTGGCCTGCAAAGCTCCAACCAACTCAGGGTCCACTTATTTCAACTACAAGGGCTTCTTCAGAATCATTCTCTTTGATGCTGACTACAAGTTCATCTACATCAGTGCTTCAAGCAATGGGTCAGCTTCAGATAGCCAGGTATATAATGCCAGTGACCTCAAGGATGGGCTGGAATGCAACCTCATCATGGATTTTCCAGATCCAGACCCCCTACTCAATGATACACAAGATGTGCCCTACTTCATCATTGGTGATGACGCCTTCTCCCTCAGAACCTACCTCATGAAGCCCTACACTTCAAGATACCTCACCTGTGAAGAGAGGATCTTCAACTACAGGCTGTCCAGGGCAAGAAGGGTGATGGAGAACACCTTTGGCATCCTGGTCAACAGGTTCCAGATACTTCTCACCACCATGCAACATCACCCAGACACTGTGAGGAGTATCGTGGAAGCTTGCTGCATCCTGCACAATCTCATGCGCACCCGCTATCCAGTGTTGCAGAACAGACTTGTGGACCGTCAACAAGGGAATGGGGACATGGATCCTGGTGAATGGAGGCAAGGACGTAACCTGATAGACACTGTGGATGTACAAGGCCCCAACAGAGCTTCACGTGAAGGGAAGAAGCAGCGCAACCTCCTGAGACACTGGTGCAACTCCCCAGCTGGAGCAGTGGAGTGGCAAGACAGGATGATAGATGATTAATGGATGCTTCCTTGAGGCTGTCGCATAACACTGATGAGATTGTGCCATGTATGTTGAGTGGTCTTACAATGAATAGGGCATTAATAAAGACCTTTGTTTATTTTGAAATGTGTTGATCAATGAATAAACTGTTATTGATAATAAAGGTCCATATGTGTGGCAGCTGGGATGGTAGACCATACAGTCCCACTATGCTTGCACTGGAGGTTTATCTATCCCACAACTATCCTTATCTATCCCACAACTATCCTTGTCTATCCCACAAGCATGCAAAGGCTTAACTATTTGTGAAAAGTTTTCACCAACACTTTATTAAGTAAAAAAAATGAACCAAGTGTCTTAAGCAAAGATAACCTTTATTAACTTTCTTAGGTAACCTTTATGACTTTATTAAATAAGCAAAATGAACCAAGTAAACTGAATTAAGTGTGTTAAGCAAAGATAACCTTTATTAACTGTCTGAAGTAAACTGTATGACGTTATTAAAAAAGCAAAATAACCCAAGTAAAGTGTCTTAAGCAAAGATTAAGTGAACAAGTAACAACTCAGTCTCTGGCAGTATTCTCAGTCACTCTGAGCCATGTCCATGGTCTCAGCTGTTAAGCGGGCAGGGACTGTGAGGTGGCTGTAGCTTGAGTGCTGGTCTGAGGTGCCATTGAGATGCTTGGCCCCGAGAGTACAACAGGGGATGGTGTGTTCAGGAAGCTGTCCGATAGCTGACTCAGTCCCATGAGGTTGAGAGGCCCTTCATCAAGTACCTGGGATGTCAGGCACAAGACTGATGACATATTGTCCATTGACGGGCTTGGCTGTGGGGTGGAGGAAGGAGGAGTGTAGTGGGGCTGTCTGGTCTGCAGCTGGGTGAGGACTGGCGTCTGTGGCGTGTGATGAACCTGGGCCTGGACTGGGAAGGTCTGCTTCTGCTGTGGGAAGTCCTGGTAGTCATAGCCTTGGTAGGTGAGGGGCTGTTGAAAGCCGTGTAAGGGCTGTGACATCACCTGGGGTGGAGGAGCAGACTTGGACTGGGTCGGAGCAGGTTCAGCTGGGCCTTGAGGGTTGTGCAGAAGTGCTGTGATTTTCTGCTTCATCACCTGGTACTGGACCTCGGGCAGGTCCCTCAGGGTCTGGCTCACGTAGGTGATGAAGAGCTTCCAGTCTGAGGATGCTCTGTCCAAGTGGACCAGCTGAGAGAGAAGTTCTGTGCTGGTCTTCATTGTGTCCCTGATCTCCAACAGGACGGTGTGGCTCTGGCCCTCCAGTCTGCCTCTCTGCCTGCATCCTGTGGAGCTGGGGTGGGGGTGGGGGTGCGTTGGTCACTGGTGGCTGCCGCTTCTTCCTCCATTTGTGACAAGGGATCCTCCAAGTCCTCCGGCATGGGGAGTGCAGCTGTCGGGGGACTCTCTGCCGTGGGGCCCTCTGAAGACACCTGCCTGGACAGGCTAGCTGGCTCCTGGCTGGAAGAGGACTGGCTGTCTGTGGGCTGTCTGAGGAAGAGGGTTGTCAGAGGGGCTGCTCCTCGGTGGCGGACCTCACCCTCCAGGAAACTGCACTTGGCCATGACGTACATCTCTCGATCTGTGAGCTTGACAGCGGCCTGCCTGGGTTTCTTGAGGTGTAGCTTGCCATACCAGGTATGTATGTACTTCCACCATCCTAGGAGTACATCTCCAGTGTAGCCCAGGCTCTCTGCCTTGTCTCTCCAAGCTTCCTGTTTCTTCTTGGTATCGTGATAGAGTCTGTGGCCCTTTCTCCACAGGTACTCGTTCTCCCTCAGCCATTCCAGCACCTCCTCCTCATGGTCCTCGGAAATGGTGTACTGTTTCCTCTCTCCCTTCTCCTTCCCTTGCCTCTTCCTCCCTCTGGCAGGGGCTTGAGCAGGGCCTTCAGGGGCTTCAGCAGCAGGGCCTTCATCAGCAGGGCTTTGAGGGCCTTGGGGCTGGTCCACCACAGCAGCAGCAGCACCACCACCACCAGCAGCACCAGCACCACCAGCAGCACCAGCAGCTTCAGAGTCAGTGCCAGGGGATGGGATGCTGGTTTTGGCCTTATTGCCAGGGCTGGCATGAGTAGGCACCTGCTTCCTCTTCTTCCCTGACTGACGAACCATGGTGTTCTTTCAAGATGTATGTGGCAGCACGTCTTTCCTCTGAATGCTGACTGCGGGCAAGCTGCATCCTTTTATATCCGCGGGGCTGATGCAATTCATACTCCCCGCATGCGCAGTGAACGCTTTGCATCCGATATACATCCGCTCGGCATCCACTTTGCTTCCTTTAGGCGTCCGTGATGCATCCTCGTCATCCGCTATGCATCCGCCCCTTCCGCTATGCGTCCGCTTCGCAATTCTCCCCCGGAAGCCCTTCAGAGATGTCATCCGCTTCCATCCGCTGTCATCTGCTAGGCTTCCTATAAACATCCGCTTAACATCCTCGCTACATACTACCCCTGTCCATTCTTTTCTGTTCTTTTCCATTCTGTTTATGCAAATTTTTGCCACTTTTGGGAGCGGATGACAATGGATGGAGCCACCCACAAAATTTTGCTCGTCCGCTGTGTCCTTTTTGCATACGTTTTGCGTCCGTCGGCCAGTGGGACCTAGCCTTTATAAATGTATCTTTAAAAAGACTAAAGTAATATAGATAGGTCTAGAACTTCTTTACTCAAAGCATGTTTTTTTTTTTTTCAAAAAATCAGTTTGAGTATAGCATTGCTTTTTTTAATAAATGACATAGTCTGTGGAAAATAAATAATTAATATCTCAGTACCGTTTGGAAATCTATGAGTATGTCGAACTCCAACCTCGTAAATGGGAAGAAATAATATACTTACCCAGTTCTTTCCAAGTAATGTTTTTGTTTTGAACTCTTAAATAATGAGGCAATAAAAAAGTACTGAGTGAGCAAGAGCCACAGTTTTATTAAAACTAATCAGCAAAGGAACCCATAGAGTTTCATGGCTGAATTCTACTGCTGAAACTCACTTCCTTGTGGTCGAGAGAGCAAAAAGCAAGCTTTTATTAGGGAGGTAAAATCTGAAGATAATCCAAAAATAGATCTTAACAGCTGATTGTATTTTCAAGGCATCGTTTCTCCTAACTGGATAAATGATAGAGATGAAATAATTCATTATCAATGATTGGCATTAGAAAGAAAGAAACTGTGAAACTGATACTCATGAATTGATACAATTTTGAAGGGGGTCCCTGGAGGGAACACAACGTGATCCCTGCATTAGTGTGAACTCTAAATGTAAATCTGATGTAAACATTCTGGCATAGTGATCTGGCAACATAGTGTTTTGTTCTCTCTCTCTCTCTCTCTCTCTCTCTCTCTCTCTCTCTCTCTCTCTCTCTCTCTCTCTCTCTCTCTCTCTCTCTCTCTCTCTCTCCCTCCCTCCCTCCCTCCCTCCCTCCCTCCCTCCCTCCCTCCCTCTCTCTTTCCCTCTCTCTCTTTCTCTCTCTCTCCCTCCTTCCCTCCCTCCCTTAAAAATTGCACTGTATTCAATTCTAATCCTAAAATTAATTGTATACCTAGGTGTATGTTGAATTTAAATCAATATAGGATAGAGATAACTTTCCAAATTGTAGCAAGATAATCCCAGTATCTTCTGCCCATGTTTTATAGATACTTTCTTTAAAATTAAATCCATATGCTAGTTTGACTGGCTCAAGAAATTGAATCCATTGTGAATTGCTCTACTAAGTCTATATTACTATGTCAGCATTAACAACCTTAAATGGAAGTAAATCCAAATAAAACCCTTTAAGTTCAACTATAACATCATTATTAGTGCCATAGTCAGACTGAAAAGGACATTCTAAATAACACTTAAGCTCTCTTGGAATTTTGTGTTTAAGGAAGTTGGTTGAAGACGACTTCATTTTCACTGTAAATCATTCACAACGGTCATGCTATTCTTTAAACATGTTCTTGTAATAAATCAGTGGCTTTCTTCAAGTCTTAGTAGGCCAGTGGATATGATTTTATTTATTTATTTTAGAAAAAATATGGTTCTGTTTCTAGTATGCAGTATTCAAAAAATATCTTAATTCCCGAATAGTCTTTATATTTATATAACATAGGGTAACTGTTTGCAAAAATAGACACCATGAGATATACTTTCAAGTAAATATGTTTAGGATTACAGCCTCCTGCTTGACTCAGGCTATTATTTTCATTAGAGAGAGCCCACCCTGCTCTGACAGATGTTAATTGAATTTAGACCAGACAGTATCTTTCTCTTTTTTATATCAGAAGACGCAACAATGTCCTACATTTTCTCTTGTTGTTTGGTTATTGTACTGAACAAAATCTACATCATGGAATCAAGATACAAGTACTTGAATTTGAAAGCAAGGATTTCATCTGCTATGGCTACCTGCTGACAGTACCTTGTGGTGTTTGTTTAAAAAAATTATCTGTGTAAAATGATGCTACATTACAGTAAGAGTCCGGATTGTGACATGAATAGTCCATGAAATATTCATGTACTGTAACAGCTCTAAATTCTCTTTAACAAAGAAATATATATTTTCAATTTCTCTAGTTAATATTTATTTAAAAATCTAAATGCAATATTTACAGCATATCTAGTCATATCCAGTCTTGTTTGCATTGTTTACAAAATTAGAAGTAATTCATGATGGAAATTAGGAGCCAAATTACATAGCCAGTTTGGTTCTTTGTAGAGATGGCATTTGCTGTCTGTTGCTATCTTCTCAATTTATCTGACTTGATATGCATTCTTCTTAAAGTTTGATCTTGCACAGCCACAATTAGCCTGCTTCTTTCTTCAACTTTTCTGATCTTAGCCATTGCCAGGTCTTGTTGTTTTCCAATTATCCTATTAGATTTGTGTGTGTGTGTGTGTGAGTATGTGTGTGTGTGTATACTGGCCATGTAATACTTTGCATTGCCATTTTATATTTATTATTATATTATCTTTCCAACATTTTATATATAACTTGCTAATCCCATTCATGGTAGACACACAATTCCCCACATAAACTCAATATGTGTAACGTACAATTCAGAATTTCTCCCTAGCTGGGACAGAGCCAAACATGTGGTTTAAAAAGTGGGATTGGCTCATTCTTTTTCAGCTACAACCTTTTGTCTATCCTCAGGTATAATATCTGTCTAAGTTTTCTTGGTCTCCTATTACAGTCCTCATATTTAACTTAATACAGGAGTTATTATGGAGTTTAACTTACAAGTTATTTAGCATTTAGCCTTCATATCATTACAATATTTTGCCATAATCAACAGGATAATTAGACTTACACAAATTATAATGTAATCATCATGCCACCTAAATCTTCTAGGCATTAAGTTACCTTTTACTTTAAAACAAAGTGAAATAGTAGAATCAAAGTCCATTCAGTAGTTTCTTTTTAATTGATGAGATTTCTAACAATTAGACTGGCAGTTAATTCTCAGAACTACATTCCTATAAATCAAGAGTAATATCTTATTAAATTAAATTATTTGCAAAACTTAAGATGAAACATTTAAGGACAAATAGCATATAATGACTTATTGTATAGCCACCCTGAAGGTGGTGGGGGGAGAAGTGTCTATATACCATCCTGGAAAGTGTGTATTATTGGTGAAGAAAGACAATTGATGGTTTTGGTTATGGTTTTCATAAATGTTTATATCCCAAGGTAATTGGGAATTCACAAAAATGTTTACTCTGGTAATCATTTTGAAATATGTACCCTTATTATGTAAGTTATGTATGTTTTAAAATTAATACACCAGTTTTTAAACTGTCAGTCTCCCTGCAAACTGGAAGCTTTATCTTTCTAATTCTGAGTAGGTTTTGTTATGATCTACTTAGATTACATTCAATTGTGCTGCTTTCCTTAGCTGTGAGCCACTGAAATCCCTCCTGTATCAAACAGGGTAAAGGTTATGTGAATCTGCTTTCAGCTGAAGCTGACAGTCCATTGAATCTAGCTTTGCCTAAGCACCTAGCAATGAGTCACCAAGGTTAAGAGGGAGCTCATTCACAGCTGCTGCATATAGAGATTTTTGAAAGAGAGAAATTTGGAACGGAACATGGAATTGTCAGCATACTGCCCAAAGTGTGTGGTCTCAGCTCCAGACAGAGTAGAACGTTTGGTAAACTAAATAGAATTGGAGTTTGTATTTGACATAAATCAGTATATTTGGTCCAGGACAATATTTTTAATTGTTATATCCTAATTAGAAACTGATGTCTTGAAAACTGAAAGTTAGATTTATTCAATTGAGCTCTAGGAACACAACAGTGTTGAAACCTGAATGGTAATTTAGAAATATTAATCATTACTTATCTCTATGTGGTTAGGAGCCTGAGCTTATCAGCTGGAAAGCTAACAGCATAGGTTTGAGATCTAAGTGCTGCATGATGGAATGAGCTCCCATTACTTGCTCCAGCTCCTGCCCACCAAAACATGCAAATGCGGGTAGATAAATGGGTAGCACTTTGGTGCAAAGATTACTGTGTTCTGTATTTTCATCCCAGCCACATGATAACAGAAACATATCTCAGATAACACAGGCTCAATCAGCTGAGAATCAGAGATGAACACTACCCCCTTGAAACAGTCACAACTAGACAAGGAAAACCTTTCCACTGTTATATGTTTTATACCAAAGATGAGTGTGAACTATAATATTTAAGGCAATTATTGAGTAGATGTTGCCATTGTTTTTCCTAGGCAAACAATATACAGTATTGTTGTAACTATGTATCATTTATGTGCTTTCAACTGTATATCAATGCAACTATGGATCATTCAGACATTTCAACATTGTAT
>BLBF01000003.1:46352763-46408795 GCA_015471245.1 Laticauda colubrina | reverse complement strand
TTCCTTCCTTCCTTCCTTCCTTCCTTCCTTCCTTCCTTCCTTCCTTCTTTCCTCCCTCCCTCCCTCCCTCCCTCCCTCCCTCCCTCCCTTCATCCATCACAATAACTCTTTTATCATGTTGATTAAGTGTAGTCTGAGCAATGCAATAACGTTAAAATCTAATGTTTCGAAAGATTTGCTCTTTTTAATTCAAGGCTATTGCTTCTGGGCGATAAACTCAGATCATTTCCAGGTTTCTGTATGCATGTTTCTGCCTTCTAGAACAGAGTTTAGCTGAAATTGCCTTCTTCTTGTTCCCTTCTAAAGTTTGCACAATATAGTGTTGTATCATACTGACCCAAGATTTAGATGAAAAAGTAGATGAGCTGGCTCACTAATAAACACTCTATAAAATGATACAATTATGAACTCAAAACATGGATTTCATTTCATTTCTGTTGCTCTCTGAAGAAAGTCTGACTGAACTGTAGCTACAATGTAGTTTTATCCTACTGTGTGACTTTCAATTGTATTGAACATTACAGAACACAAGCATATAGAACATATTTGTTCATATGAAATGGGACAATCTATTCCATAGGTTCATAGCAAAGCAGTTGGGAAAGGGACAAGTATTTAAAATGAATTATGATTCTAAAAACATTCAATATCCTAAAAGGATCTCAAAATAACTTTGAGATTTAGAGCCCAAAGTTAAATTTAAGTTGCTTAGGAGCAACCAAAGCATGGCAATAATTCTTCTGTGGGTGGATTTTCAAATGCTTTGAGGTAAGATGATATTTGAGTCACAACAGCTACATCTAGTAAACATTTCCAGAATTACTAATCATCTGTACTGCTGCTTAGCTCAGTCTGGATCCCAGTAACAATCTAATCGCTTATGAAAATATACATTCTCGACCCTTCCAATTATCATGATTGTATGGAACTGGAAGGAAGCCAGTTTGTATTATTTTCATGTAATTGCTTCACTGCGAGAACACTGAAGGCCTTCAACTATAAAAGACTTTAAAATGATTACATTAAACAAAAACCTGTTTAAGGATTTGAGGATCTAAATATTGATTTCTATTGTAGTGAACCCAATTTTCACATATGATTCTGTCATTTTGTAATATGAAAATAGTGTACCAGATAAACAGTTTGCTATCAAACATGGATCTCCCAATTTTCTTTCTTTTTAATACAATGTGAAGTATGTAGTTTGATTTTGATAGCAATACAAATAAGTGTCATTTACTATTCTACCTCTACACATATGCAACTTTCTCCACATAAATGCAAACATCTGTGAAAAACAGCAACATCTTACATTTCTCTCAAACAAAATGATGAAAATGCTATGCAAGGAAAAAGATTATGTAGTTTAACTGCATTTTATTAATGAGTTTAGCAATCCTTCCTCTTTGTACTGTGTTAAAACAAAGTGAAGGCAAATATTGGTCCTAGCATAGCTTCACCCAAAGAGAAGGGATGCATAAATATTAATTGCAGATGCACCTCCACAGAGAAATCTATATTATATTATTTGGTTAGATAATAAATGTAATTCTATGTACAACAATGTGAAATCACAATTGCTTGTTCTTTAGCTGATGTTGGCCTTCATATACTTTGAGTTTTTGCCAAGATCCTAGGAGATTGTAATGTAATTATGTAATATTTGTGCGGATCCAAACAGTGTGGTCTTCTTTAATTGACAGTTGGAAATTTTGCCAATGTGCAGATTTTCTAAGTAGCATCCAGTAGATTTTCTAAGTAGATTTTCTAAGTTGCATTGGTATGGCACACTGTGTGGACCACCATGGCCCTGTTATTCCATAATCTTTCAATTCTGATTTTCATATCTTGATACTTTGTGATCTTCTCCAATACTTTATCTTCTGTTCTTCTATCCCCTGGTGTTGCCACATCAATTATCCACACTTTTTTCTTTTCAACCACAGTTAAATCTTGTGTGTTTTGAGCCAAGATTTTATCACTCTGTTTTCAGAAATCCCACAATATTTTAACCTGCTCATTTTGTACTACTTTTTCAATTCCACCCATTTTTTTACTTACTGACACATAATAATTCTTACAGATATTCCAGTGAATAATTTTGATTATTGTGTTATATTGTTGTCAGTTTGTATGATTTTCTTGCACAGGTTGAGAATATGATTAGTATTTCTTCTGCTTCTTTGCACAATCTGCACTTTGAATCTTTTCAATTCTGGCAATTATATTATTATTGTTATTGTTGTTCCTTAGACTGGATTTGGATGTTTAGACTGGATTTGGCATTTTTATTCACCTATCAAACTCTTACCAAGGACCTGGGACAGCAGTGATGTTGTTTGATAGTATGAAAGGTACTGTAGCAGGATGTAAACTGCAACATGTCAAATAAAGCTTTGCAATTGACTGATGGTGATTTGTCAATGCCAAATCAAATCATTTTGGTGTTCAAGTGGTACACCAGATGTTTTGGGTTACACCCAAGCCATTTATTGGCAGGTTTTATCTTTATCCATTTTTCCCTTCCTCTTTTGCAGAAATTGACCATGTGATGATTTTCCTTACCAGCATTCTGTTCATATTTTATTACCTTATTTCTATATTCAGTTTTTGCTTCCCGTACATTTAGTAAGTTCCAATTTTTAACTTGCATCACAACTTGTTCCTGGCTGTCTTTTACATACCAGTAATCAGTCATTGCACATCCTTCTTATTTGATAGTTCACTTGACTTGAAGTAAACCTCTGCCTCCATTTCTACAGGGCAGGTATAATCTAGCAATACCACCATGGGAGTATAATGCATAGCAAATAGTTATCCATTTTTCAATCCAAACTGTCCAGTTTGGCTTATGTCCAGTTAATAATTCCAAATAGTGTATTGTATTACATGTATGGCCAAGGTATTGATGGTTTAATGGTGCTTTCACCATTCAATTTTGTCTTTGGCAGTGTTATTACTCTTTGGTTGTATTCTTTGCTGATCACATTTTTAACTTGTCCATGCTTGATGTCATCCAGCTGCAAAATGCTTATTTACATGTAAGCAACATTTGAGTGGCTCCTGATGGTATGGCCACATAACATTTCAATTCTATTACTGTTTTTGATTTTACACCAATTTATTGCTAAGGTAGCATATTTTTTCTGGATCAAATTCTATTTTATATCTGTGCTAAAGTTCTTACAGTGTTTGTCAATGACTGGATTTCAATTTCAGATTATCCATAAGCTTCATATCATCCACATAAAACAAATGTGACATTTAATTAATATTTTTTGCTGTTAACTGAAGATTATTTTTTCAAAATCATTGAAAGGGGGATCATAGCAATGATAAATAATAAGGGTAATAATGAGTCACCCTGGAAGATGCCTTTCCTGTTGAAAAGTCCAGAGTTTCTTTTTGAACCATCAATTCTATTTTCCACTGCTTTATTTTTTTCTATAAGCATTATAATGTTTTTACTGATGCCAGTTGTTTCAAAACAGTTGATGATTCAATGATGTGCAAATAATTCTTGACTTAAAATCATTTGTTTAGCGACCTTTCAAAATTACAACAGCATTGAAAAAAGTGATTTACAACAGTTGCAGTATCCTTAGAGTCAAATGATTAAAATTCGGGTCCTTGGCAGCTGTCATATATTTATGATGGTTGCATCATCATAGGGTTATGTGATCACCATTTGCAATTTCCTATCTAAGTTCCTATAAGCAAAGTCAATTGGGAAAGCTGGATTTGCTTAGTGATTACATTAACATTTGTAAAAAAAAAATTAAAAATCCATAAATTTGGTCATGAGTCCTTAATAACTACCTTGCTTAGCAACAGAACTTCTGGTCCCAATTGTGATTAAGTCATGACTACCAGTAATTGAATCAAACCTTTTTATAATCAATCCAGACCATATATAAATTGATTTTCAATGTCAGAAATTTTCCAAAATGATTCTATTAATCATAAGTTCATCCATTGCTTTTCTTTTATTTCCTTTCTGTTCTACTGGATGGAAGTTATTTTCTTTTCAATAAGCTTGGATGTTGTCCACTGTTATGCCTGTAATTTAAACAGTGTGTTATTGGTCTAGAGTTTTCTGGTGTTGTCCCTTTCACTTTTTGAATTAGATATGAAGATCATTGCAGGTCAACCTAACTGAAACATAATAGAATTTTAGTTAGAAAGCCTTTATCCATTAGATTTTGAAAGCATGAGAAATGTTCTAAAGAAGTATATATGGGGTATTAATTTTTCCAATCAAATTCTGGTATCAATGCTTATAGCTTGTGGGATTTTTTTTTCAAATTTGCATGTATAAGCATTCTTCTATTATTTTTATGAAGCATTGTCAGATCTTTAATTTGTCCAGTCTGGATGCCTTGCCCTTGATTATTTTTCTAGGACATTACAAAACATTATCTTATGTCTGGGGGGATCACTCAATAGAATTGTTGACTTTGCTTCTTTTTTGCTCTCTTTGCAAAAAATCAGGATGATTGTTATCCATCTCGTCCTGTAATGAGTAAAGAGGGTGGCCTGTGAGCCATGATGACATAATGGTTAGAATGCAGGCTTTTTCTGCTGACTGCTGGCTGCCTGCAATTTGGCAGATCAAATCTCTTTCAAGGTTGACTCAGCCTTCCAACCTTCTGAGGTGTGTAAAATGAGGACCCAGATTATTGGGGGCAATATGCTGATTCTGTAAACTGCTTAGAAAGAACTGTAAAGCACTGTGAAGTGGTATATAAGTCTAAGTGCTATTGCTATTGAAGAGCAGTGAGAAGATCCACAACTAAGGCAATGATTAAATAAACAAGACTTGAGCCCCAGCTAAGAAGGTAATTTAGATAAAAGAGGGAATATTGATTGAAGATTGCAAGATTGATACTATAATTATTTCCGGTAAAAATAGCTTTACATCTCCATAGTGTCTGTTTCTTAGTCTGGTCTTTCTTAATGGATTTGAACATCCTGAAGAAATTCATAGATAGAAAGCATGACCTACTGTCTCTATTTCTATATGACCAGGATTCAGACATATACATACATATATAGTGGTCTTCCCAGTTCAACTCCATTTCTTATTTAAGATATCCCAGTGCTGGATATAACATAAGGAGTCCTGGATCTTTCTATTCTTTCCAAGTAAAAATTTATTCAGGGAGGATAATCAAATAAGTCACACATGAAATCAATCAGCTGCTTCTGAAAGGTTTAAGGACTATTGTGAAAAACACCTGCTATAGATGCTTCAATTTTATTCCTTTGTGGAAATAATTTTACAGACCTTATTTATGTCTGTGATTGAGAAAAAAATAACAATAACTACCAATATTGTGGTATCACACCACTGCATTACAAAACTGAAGCTCTAGACCCATTTATTTCAGGAAAACTATTCAGTTTCCAAATGTTGTTTCAAAGGATGAATTATATCCTGTCTGAGTAAATTTTAAGTACCTTTTAAGGAAAGCTATAGAGTAATATAAAAAAACCCTGAGGTCTGCTCAGACTTGCATGCTGTTTTTACTGCAATCTTAAATCAGTGCAAGTTAATAATTGTCTCCATAAATAACTCTGGCATATAATTCAGCATTATGAACCCAGACGCAACACATAAAGAATAAGTGATAAAAGATTGGGCAAATGTTTCCAATATTAAAAGGCTAGCTTTAGGAACAGTTTGTTCAGTCTGCAATAACAACTAATAGTAACAAAAGAATAGCATAAATAGTAAGGAACATCATTAAAATTATCTTCTAGAGAGTTAACAAGAGTCAAATGATAAAAGCTTCACCTCTTTGCACATGGATTATGGTATTCCATGCATGTATGAAAAGGATGGAGCTTCTGTCATGAAGTGCAACAGGTGCCCCAGCATAATATTGCAAAGTCAAGTCAGTCTGGACCGGTCACCAGGATCAAATGTTTATTTTTTCAAGCTTCAGAGAAATAACTCTCTCTTTCTGTCTCTCCCTCTTGTTCTCCCTCTCCCTCCCTCCCTTCCCCCCCCCTCTCTTATACAGTATATGCACTGGGTGTTCTACATGTTGTATTTATATGGTTCCTTGTTGCGTGTGGCTTTTAGTTGTTAGAGTGTTAATGGCTGGCTAAAAAGTCATTAAAATTGTAAAAACATATAACAGATGGCAGGTAAATGGATGAAATATCTGCACACTGAAATATAAAAGCAATAGATATATCTGAACATTCCTGTTAATAATTATGAATGTGCAGATGGAGGAAAGAAAATTAAGAATAATTTTAAAAGCACATTTTTTTGAAAATCAGTACAATCCCATCTCTTTAAAGATTCATTCTAGTGTGCTGGGGAATAAAAATGATGTAGACACATGCCTGCAAGAGCAGCAAAGGCTAATAAGATGCAATAAATATACCTGCCATACTTTTCATTCAAAGTCTAGTTTTTGGAAATAATCTACCTGAAATATGCAGTGTTTTTTTTCAATTCAGTGTGTTTGCAGAAGCCAACCTTTCAGAGCTGAATTAATGTAGATGACATCTGCTGAGCTTAGAGTAGGGAGGATCTCACTGAAATAATACATGCAAACGCCTCTGTATCTCTGATTTTGATTCCCTGCATAAGCTTGGTATAATCCCTAAAGCAATGGTTCAAGACATCCATATTTCTTTCTGAATTTATTTTTGAAAGGGTAAACCATCTTTTAAAAGAGAGTTTTTCCAAGGCAGGCTATCTAGTCTGCATGGCATCAGATAAAATACAAAGAGACAGTCCTGATCAAAATTATAGTTAAAAATCCCCAATAATTAAAAATATTGAGTGCTGAAAAACCCTTTAGCTGCTGATTGCAAGCAGTGTATTCTTAGACATGTTGATTGGCCATTTTGGGTGACTGAATAATTGATTCCTGCTAAATAAGAGGCTTCTGTATAGTTTCTATGTGGAATATAAGACAGTCTCCAATAAAATGGATTAACAGGAGCTTGATACATGGTAGAATTTCATGCAAAGCCCCTCAATAAATAAATCAATTTTCTGCTTAGATTAGCAATATTGATACTTAAATAAAAGGAAACACAAAGAAAGAAAATATTTTCTTTTGGAGGTTCTTTTAGAAATAAATATGAGCAGCACTTTACAATCATGATTTATAATGCTTATGACATATTTGCATACCTTCATGGAAACATTTGAATATGTTTGCAAGAAGTACAGGTTTCTAAATTATGCTTGAAAAGACAGTCAGATAATTGGGGCAGTGAGTAGAGATTTTTGCATAACACTTTTGTTCATATCTGGATCAAGAGGCCCTGCTCCTACTTATTAATACCTTGGTGATCTCTTGATTTGATTATTTCAATTTGCAATTTATGCCAAATCAAGTCTAAATATCTGACTGAATGCATTACAATCACAACAATATGGAATTGTGGATTGTATCCCAAGAAATGTAATTTCCCAGTCACAAGATGTAATTATTTCATCAGATTCTGTGCTGATCAGATCCCATCTCAAGTATTATACTTAATTTATTTTTTATTTATTTATAATAAATAAATTTATTTATTTATTTTTATTTGTCAATTGCTTACAAGATAATAGGTATAAGTAAAAACATAGTTATAAATACATGGATACATATAAGAAAAATAAAAAAATATATAAAAGAAACAATAGGACAGGGACAGTAGGCATGTTGGTGCTCTTAGGAATGGGGTAAGGTCAATAGTAGACAGTCTAAGGTTTTTGGGGGTTGGGGAAGAAACCACAGAGTCAGGTAAATTATTCCAGACATTGACCACTCTGTTGCTGAAGTCACATTTCCTGCAATCAAGTTTGGTGTGATTAACCTTGAGTTTGTATCTATTGTTTGCTCCAGTGTTGTTATGGTTGAAGCTGAACTATTCATTGATAGTTAGGACATTGCAATGTATGATTTTATATACTATACTTAGATCGGACTGAAGGCGGCGTAGTTCTAGGTTTTCTAGGTCTAGAATTTCAAGTCTGGTGGCATAAGCTATTCTGCAACAAGTAGAGGAGTGGAGAACTCTTCTTGTGAAATATTTCTGGATTTCTCAACTGTGTTAATATCAGATACGTAATGTGGGTTCCAGACTGATGAGCTGTATTCAAGTATTGGTCTAGCAAATGTTTTGTATGCTCTAGTTAGTCGTGTGATATTATAGGAGAAAAAGCTATGAAGTGCTCTAGCACTTAGGTCATTTGAGATGAGTACTTCAAGATCCTTGACAGAGTTTGGATCATCAACAAGGTCTTGACTATTCAGCCTGTAATTTATTTTCTAATTTTTTTTTGCCATATGTAGGACAGAGCATTTATTTGTTGAGATTTGAAGTTGCCATTTGTTTGACCATTCTGATACATAGTTAAGGTCTTTTTGAAGGGTAGCAGTATTGTCTGTGGTGTTGAATAGCTTTACATCATCAGTGAAGAGAACGCAGTTGCTCTTGATATGATTACAGAAGTCATTTACATAGAGTATGAAAATAATTCAGAAAAAAGGGATAGGTCTAGAGACCAATACAGTTGATTATGTACTAGAAACAAAATCTTACAAAAATAGAGTGAATGACATGGGAATGAACCATCTGGGAATTGAGAAGATCAGATTGGAAGAAGTGTGTAGAACAAAGAATCACTTTTCAAATACCTGAAAATAAGTACCTACAAATATCTACCAGAAGAAATGCTGGATCTGGAAATAAAAATTTTCAAAATGTATTTTCTGTTATATTCTACTATTAGAATATTAGAACATCCTAACCATAGGATAATTTTGTCAATGGAACTGATAAGATAATTTTCTTTAAATATTTCAGCTTCTTGTTTAATCTCTTGTTCCTGAATTGAAGATTTTATCAGTCAAAATTGCTAAGTCAAAGACAGGGATATCACAACTTTCTTTATCCTGAAGGTCATTGTGATTTTGTATTGATTGTTTAGGTTTGTATTCTAAAAATAAGCAGACCTAGGGTTGATTGTGAGGAATGGAATCCTGAGATTTTAAGCATCAAATGTTTTAAAGCAGGGATCACCAACCTTTCGGACCTCAGGGATCATTAAATTCATAATTTTAAATCACGCAGACCACTAATATGAATCGAGTGCACCGCTTGCTGAAGCGCCTGGATTCCCAGTGATGGGATGGAGTCCTTCTGGCACTTAGCTTGACCTCCTGTTTCTGCAACCTTAAATACTCAAAGGGCCATTTGCCGACAGAAAACAAAACATGGAGAGCCACAAAATCTGGGTGGGTGTGGCCAACTTGACGTCACTCACTCCCACCCAGTTTCATCATTCCCTGACAGCCAAGTTTTATGGTTCCCAGTGTTTTCTTTTCTATGGAAAACATGTATCTCTCTCTGTCTCTGTCTCTGTCTCTGTCTCTGTCTCTGTCTCTGTCTCTGTCTCTGTCTCTGTCTCTGTCTCTGTCTCTGTCTCTGTCTCTCTCTCTCTCTCTCTCTCTCTCTCTTTCTCTCTCTTATCTCTCTCTCCCTCTCTCTGTCTCTATTTGTCTGTATCTCTCTATCTCTCATCTCTCTGTCTCTCATCTCTCTGTCTCTCTGTCTCTGTCTTTGTCTCTCTCTCTGTGTCGTTCTGATTTTCCAGTGCTCTTTGGGGCTCACAGGTGCTTCTTTAGCCTATGTTGGTGCTGGACACACCTCAATCACTCAGGGAGATGCACAACCTGCTCTACACCCCGAGACACTCGCCCAACCTGGCTGTGGTTGATGCTCTGCATTGTAATGGGCTCCAGGAAGAGGAAGAGATGCTGTCTCCCCCATTGTGAAGCGTGCTAAATTTAACTGTGCTGTGCAAGTGTTGTGAGAGCAGTGGGCAGGCCATCAAGGTGCCAACAGCAGCAACAGAGAAAAATGGCCAGTCTGGTCCAGTGTCTCAGGCCAGTGAGGAAGTTGCATGTCTCCCCAAACAACCAAGGTACATGCAGCACTAACAAGGGCCAGAAGAAATGACCACAAGACCCAGCAAGAGATGAAATTCCCACTCTGGAATATGGAGCTAGTCTCCATCCCCCACCCTTACCTTCTCAGGCCAGGTAAGGAGTGACTGGGAGGGGAGTATGAAGGGCAGGGCCAGCCAGTGGTGGGATCATCTGACAGGGAGCCACAACAGGGTGACAAAAGAGCCGCTGGTTGCCCACACGTATTGCTTTGGCCCTCCTGCACCACCCTCCCCTTGCCATAAGAGTACCATTACCTTGTTCCAGCTGGCGAGGGCTATGCTACTCCTTTCACGTTGCACCACCTGCAAAGTTACAAATTGCACATACCTCCCTTTATGGCAGAGATTTCCAGCTCCACCATGAGCTGTCTGGTTCGTCCCATATTCTGGAGCTCTAATTCCAGGACTGGCCCATTGGTCATCCCAGAGCAGCTCTACCGGGATGCACTGCAGCCCACCAAAATTTTCTCATAGACCAACAGTGGTCCATAGACCACTGGTTGGTGACCTCTGTTTTAAAGCACACATTTCCCTCACAGCCCACCCTCGAAATATAAAATGGTACGAGTTTGTTTTGCCCTTCTGACTGAAAATCATCTAGATCACATCTGGGTCATTTTTTGGTGAAATTTATCAAAAGGCAGGTTTAAAATATGATGTGAATTAAGGCAATTGTAGCCAGTGAGGTTCCTACATGATCCATGGGACAGCCAGTTCTTTTAACAGGATGTCCTTGTGGAAGCCATTTTGTGAGATCACGGATGACCTTCTCTGAAACATTTGCCTGTCCCTGCAGTTGGCTACTCAACACCTCCTTAAACCTGATACTTGCATTATATTAAAAGTAGGCTCTGAAAATTGAGGCAGATGACTTTGAAGACATGGCAACCTAGCTTCCAAATGGACTTGTCAGAACAAAGATTGCTGCACAGACTTATACATGTAATAGTCAGTGCAGATTTTATCTAACATTCAGATTTTCACCTTTCTCTCTTTATTTTCTATCCTGCCATCCAACTTCCTCCCTTCCACTTATTACGCTGTGCTTGAACATGACTATAAGTTCCTGATTGTGATGACAGAGCAATGGGAGTCCTAGCCATGTTAATGCTAGCCCCTGGCATTTTTATAGTCCTTGAAATATACCTTATTGACAGATATTTTTCACTATGCTGCTCCTTTACGCATATGCCAAGTATGTCGAAACCCACTGAGACAGTTAACAAAATAAACCATTGTCAATTAACAACCAAGTAGACATAGTTGTTGTTCTAGTTTTAAAGCCTTTGGCTTTTACCAAAAGTTTGTTTTAAGTATCAGATCACATTATTCTCAGGAAGAAGATTCGGAAGATTTCAGTGCAAGCTAAACTCAATTTGGCATGAAAGTATGACTGCATTTAATGTGCTGGCTGCCTTTTGTGACAGCCTAGGGAAAAATACAAATATAAGATTTGAATATGGATCAGAAAGTTAGAAATTTCATGATGGTGATGATGATTTTTCTGCCTTCTGCACAGAGGTGGATTTGAAGCTGTACAGATGCAGATAGATAACTCAACAAGACATCCATAACAAATTACATTTATTGGTTCATCAGGTATCCTCATAACTCACTTTTGTGATGAAGTTCTTCTTTAATGACCAATCCATTGTATATCTGCCTTATAGTAAAAGATGGTTATCTCCTAAACCATCTCATAGCAATAGAAAGAAGCTGCCATGAGTTAGAGAGTTCAGGCAAAAGTGAGGGAAACTCCCCCAACCTCTCAAGGGTCAAATTAGTCACCAATCAGGATTACAGATGTGGCCACATAACATGAACTACATTTCCCAGGATACCTTTAACTACATTTACCATGATGCATTCCCTAAAGGGGACAGCTCATAATTCCTAAGTAACTATCCAATTCCTATAGACTAGCTGGGACAGCACACTCCCTGCCTGGAATTGTAAATTCCACTATTAAGAGAAGAGAAAAAAAAAATAACTATAAGCTAAGATAAGCAGTAAACAGTAATACTATAAATAGCAGATAACAATATAACTAAGATAAACAGTTAGCTATATAACTAAGAAAAAACAGTAAACATTAATAAAGCATCAAATAAAACAAAGCATGCAAAGCTTGAGGTTCAATCTTCAAGTTCAGCCTCTTGGTGCAAGTCTGCTGGTCACCTCTGGCGGCCTTTTAGGGTGTACAGGTACTCTTGGCAGCAAAGGTGAAAGTCTGCTGGTCACCTCTGGTGGCCTTTTATGGTTAACAGGTACTCTTGGTACCAATCATGAAAGTCTCGTGGTCGTTGGCAGCCGTTTAGGGTGTCCTAGCGAAAGTGTACTGATCGCTGGCAGCCTTTTAGTCTGGAATGGCATTCTTTTTTTCGATGGTGCTAACTGGCATCGGAAGGCTGTTGGACTGGATGGTGCTAAGGCATTTGCCTGGGTTGGAGCCTGCATCCAATCATCACTGACAATTCTTATGATCCCCCATCCTAGTGGAGATTTGATGGCCACTGGGCCATCTACAGGGCCACCGATTGATTAGGAGAAGAGAAAGGCATGTGGGGCATTATTTCCCAGCATGAGTAGGATTTCAGCCTCTGGATCTAAAAGGGAAAATGATGAGACAGCTGCTGTAGGTGAGGCATGCTACTTATGACCTCAGGTGTTGTGATCTGACTGCGGTCGTTCGGTATCCCATCATATTCAAATACGGGTGGTAGTAGGAACCGGGAACTTCCATCCAATGATCCTATACAGAGTCCAGTAGCTCTCTTCCCCACTGTGCTTCTTGGTCCATGACACGTTGATACAGTGAAGTGAAGTTCATTCTGTTGCACCTCAAAGAGGTTGAAGAATGCAGGTCTGGCCAGGGTGCAGGTGCTTTGACTGTCTATCCGCATGTACATTTTCACAGCATCTTCAAGGTGTCCTTTAGGGTACATTTTGGCTAAATAGATGGGAAGACACAAATGAGGGCACGGTGAGTCAGCGTGCAGTGCTGTGCAGTTGACACTCATCCTTGATTTTGGTTGTGGTTTGGCAGTCTTCTGAGAAGCCCTGTATGCTTCTGTTTTATGTTGAAGCTCCTCATCCGAAGGAGGGTTATGAGATATCTGCAATGGCGGCTCGGTGTCTGGATGCAGCACGGTTGGGTGTTGGACACTATTGCATAAGTTGCATTGCACCTTGGCTGTGCAGTACTTGGACAGGTGATTGGATTCACAACACTTGTAGCAGTATTGGTACTCCCTTAGCAACTCTTTTCATTGGGTCAGTGGTTTTGCTGCAAACCCAGTGCAGCTGTTTAGCGAGTGATGAGGGTGGTGCATAGGACAAAACTGTATTCTCCTTGTGTTCAGAAATCTAAATTGGGATGCATCTGATGAGTGCTCTCCCCAGTTGTGTGTGGATGAGGAGTCGATCTCAGTTTTATAGACAACCATGAAGGGTATTTCCCTGGTAGTGTGCATAGGGACTGAGGGCAATATATGGTTGCTGTTGTATCTTCTGTCATTAGGAGGACTAACAGCTCTGAGTCCACGGGCCTGGTGAGTGTTGCACACCATTGCCTGGTGGGACATGAATTCTTCAAGAAGTGTGAAGGGTGTAAAGTGGTGGCGACCCTTGGCCATGAAGGTGTCAGTCAACTGGAGCCACTTTTCAATTAGCACCTGTGGAAGTTTTCGAACAATTTTGTTCTGTGTATCGACATGATCAAGACGGGCGAGTCCCGGTAAGTTGTGATCCCATTGTGCCATTCTCAGCTGGACAAGTATGTTAGTGATGTAGGGATATAGTATGATTCAGCGAGGCTTGTCGATTGGAATTTTAGGAAAACTGTTAAGGCTATCCAAGAGTGTTGCTTTTACGTCCTTGGAAGCACCATACAGTTCATCAAGCCTTTTCCATGATAACCGTAGGGCAGTGGCTGGGTCGTGGGATGCAAAAAGGGTCCTAAGTATGTCGGCAGACTGTGGCCCTAGCCATGCTATCAAGTGTCCGATTATTTCATCAGGGTTCAAGCGTGCCGCCTGAATGGGGCGCAGGAAGAGTTTCTTCCATTCTAAATACTTACCACCTGGCTTGTCAGAGAATCTGCAAACTCTATTGGTGTGCAAAGTTAGCTTTCCACTCTGTACAGCCAACTTTCTCCAGTAATCTTCAGCATTTGCTGAGTTGGGGGGAGATATTGATATAGAGAGTTCTCCCCCTGGATTCTCATAGGGTGGGTTAGGGCTGTAAATCAATGATGGGTTGTAGTCTTCCTCCCAGTGCTTACGGAGGATGTTGTTCTCCCATACTGGGGACGATGGTCGAGCGTCATGCTGCTGTGTAGGCTGGTCATGGTTACCTTGTGGTGCCTGGGAGCCGGATTGGTATTGAGGTTGTGACAGGAATGCTGCTGCCTGTGGGTTGAGTGTGGCAGTTGTCACTGATGGCACATCGACTCGTTGAGAAGTCATTGTAGGCAATGGTGGGTTACATTGCTTGGCCAGCAGGGCATGAGACATTGCAGTAGGGTTGCTGGTGCTGGGAAGAGAATCTCGGACCTTAGTACATACAACATAAGTTGGGGAAGGTTTGCTGTTGGTGGGAAGTGAATCTCGTACTTTAGGTCATATAACGTCAGTTGCATAACTGATGTGTAGAGTCTGTGGTTGAGATTCATCCCTGTGCTTCCCTGGTTGTGGGAGACTGTTAGGCAAATGAAGTGGTTCCATCTGCTCGTTTCGAAGCGAATGCTGCTCATTCACATAGGCCTTGACCCAAATATCTGGGCCTTGTTCTCCCAACTCATTGAGGCTGAAGTTGAGGGAGGCAGTGTTAGCCGCCTTCTGCCATGCTGCGGCTCGTACCATTTTTGCTGCCGTCTCTCTTTGTTGTTTGAGTAACTTGCGCCTGAGTTTTGGCAATTTCTACTTGTTGATTGGCCATTTCTGCTTGTTGTTTGGGCTGAGCTTTGGCCATTTCTGCTTGTTGTTTGGCCAGTTCAGCCTTCTGCCATATCACCTCTGTCATAATACGTAAATCTGCCTCTGCTGCTGCAGCTTCAACTTGGGCTTCTACAGCTCGTTCGGTGTAACTTGCTGCTTTGGAGGCCTTAGATGCGTCGCTATGATGGAAGGATGCTCTGGAAGGATGGTGAGAGCTGGCAGCAGAGAATTGGCATGAGATGCTGGAACCTGCTTGCGATCTAGTTGATTTGGGATGGAGGGAGAAGGCTTTCTTTGAATGGTGGGAAGAAGCTGCTTGTGATTGAAGATCTCTATTGGATGTGGCCTTCTCCCTTGGTATTTGCTTCTTCTGTAGCGCAACAAGGAGTGCAGCCTGGAGGGAGTTTCTGCCTTCCTGAATGCTGTCTTCATGTTCTTTGTTCGCCTCCTCGAAGCAATGAATGTGTTCCTGGAACTCTGGGTCTTCCAGTTTTGACTGTATGTATTTAAGCTTATTTTCACTGTCTCTCCATTGTGCGAAGTGCTCCTTTAACTCTTTCTCCATCAGGAAGAGGCTCTCGAGGGCAACGTGCTTCTGGGGCTGTCACAGATCTTGACCAGCTCCATCCATGCATCTGCATGACGGCAATATTGCCTTTCCCAATCCTCTCTGAAGCGTGTCATTGCGGGTGAGGTAAGCTTCCTATGCTGTCTGAGGTCATAGGCCTTCTGAGGTATCACAGCTTCTCCAGAGGGTTGGACATCTATAACTGAGTTTGGGGAATCAGGCTCCACATTTACAACAAGGGTGGGTGGAGGAATCGGGTCTTCTGGTACATCAGAGACATCTGTCATGGCTGAGAAAGTTGCCATGCTTCAGATTGGTAAAAGGTGACTTTTGGAAAATGTAGTGAGTTTCCGCGCAATTCCCTTTTTGTACTAGGATGCACTGCAAGCAGGTAGCAGAAAATGGGATTTCTGCTGAATTTAACACTTGAGCATGTAGGTGGCACTGAAGAGTTTGGGCAATGCTAGCACAGCACACAATATGACTGCTTCTAGGGTGCGTTATGAGCTTGCCACACAAGGGGGCACTAGAGGTTCCATCACAAAGTCTGAAGACTAGAAGGTTGAACACAGAAATATGCCTATAATTGTCGCTTGCTTCACAAGGTGGCAGCAAAGGGTCTGGAAGATGCTATTGCTATGCCCATGTTAGGTTGTAGTTACTCTTGGGACCTTTAAATTAAGTTGATTAAATGGTGCACAATAGTTGCAAAAAGGGATTATCATTGGAGAAACACTCTGGTCAACATTTGAGAAACTATGTAAAAAAAAATCAAAGTATGGGAAATTTCTCCTTGAGCCCCAGATGTAGCTGTGGATTGTATTGCTTAGGTCTCACTTCTTTGTGGAAGAAAAAAGAGGGGGGAGAATTCCTGCCTACTTTTGGAAAAAAGGAAAAAAAATGGTAAGAATTATTTGACTTCACTGCAAATTTCTTCTTGACCACCAGATGGAGATGTAGGCTGCTTTACTTGAGTCTGTTAGGTTGCAGTTAATCTTGGAACATTTGAATTAAATTGATTAAATGGTCCACAAGAGTTGCAAAAAGGAGTCATCAATGGATAAATCAATGGTCAATCTTGAGAGACTTTGTTAAAAAAAAATCATAGCAAAAGGCAAGATGCTGACTTTGTTTAAATCATTGATTAAGTGTCTCTCTTCAGGGGGAAGGAATGTGCTCATTGCTCTGGAGACGGCTCTGGCTGGAGAAATTTTTATAACTGTGGCCTCTTCATTGCTTTGCCAGAGGAGCAGAGGAAGATCAGCATTGTTTTACCGACAAACATACAGGCATGATTTCTCAGAGTATCTCACTGCATTTGTAGAAGGTTTATATATATGTATCTCATATATAAAGGATTAAAACGGACAAAACATTTGTATCTGGGATGTATCTCGGATATTTAGGATGTCTGGAGTATGTCTAGAGTATGTAGAAGGACACCGAGCGGACTACTGATATTTCCAATAAAAAGGGGGAGAAAATCATCTGGATCTCTGTATGAGTCCAGCAGCTGTGGTGTACAGACCTCTTCACCCTTGGTCTTGGTCTTCCACATCATCCATTGTTCTCCACCATGGATCATGACACAGTCTGTATGATAGCTGCGATCATTCATCACCAGAACCAAAACCTGTTCAGACTGTTTCACCTTTTATACAGAAGGAGAAGAAGGAGACGTCCAAGAGCTGTGTGGGTCCGAGGATGGATCGTGAGAAGAATGGAGTTTGGACTATATGACCAGTTGATGGTGGAGCTGAAGAATGAAGACACTCGTGCATTCCATCACTTCATGAGGATGCCACCAGCCATGTTTGACGAACTTGTAGAGCATCTGAGACCCAGGTTGACCAAGCCTAGCACCAACTTCTGTGCCAACCTGGACCTGAACTGAAGGTGGCAATGACTCCGCACCACCTGGCCTCTGGAACCACATACAGAAACATGCAATATGAGTGGAAGGTGCCACACAACAGTATCAGCAAAGTGGTCAGAGAAGTGGTGCAGGCCATCATCGAAGAATACGTGGAGGAGCTCCTCAAGTGTCCCACCACTGAACAAGGCTGGAGGAAAGTTGCAGAACAGTGGTATCAGAGGTGGAACTTTCCCCACACTGTTGGAGCCATAGATGGGAAGCACATGGCCTGCAAAGCTCCAGCCAACTCAGGGTCCAATTATTTCAACTACAAGGGCTTCTTCAGTATCATCCTCTTTACCATGGTTGATGCTGACTACAAGTTCATGTACATCGATGCTTCAGGCAATGGGTCAGCTTCAGATAGCCAGGTATACAATGCAGGTGACCTCAAGGATGGGCTGAAACGCAACCTCATCATGGGTTTCCAGATCCAGATGCCCTACCCAATGACACACAACATGTGCCCTACTACATCATTGGTGATGATGCGTTCTCCCTCAGAACCTACCTCATGAAGCCGTACAGTTCAAGATACCTCACCCATGAAGAGAGGATCTTCAACTACAGGCTGTCCAGGGCAAGACGGATGGTGAAGAACGCCTTTGGCATCCTGGCCAACAGGTTCCAGATACTTCTCAACCAATGCAGCATCACCCAGACACTGTGAGGAGCATCATGGAAGCTTGCTGCATCCTGCACAATCTCATGAGCACCCACTACCCAGTGTTGCAGAACAGACTTGTGGATCATCAACAAGGGAATGGGGACATGGAGCCTGGTGAATGGAGGCACGGACAAAACCTGATAGACACTGTGGATGTACAAGGCCCCAACAGAGCTTCTTGTGAAGGGAAGAAGCAGCGCAACCTCCTGAGACACGGGTGCAAGTCCCCAGCTGGAGCAGTGGAGTGGCAAGACAGGATGATAGATGATTAATGGATGGTTCCTTGAGGCTGTTGCATAACACTGATGAGATTGTGCCATGTATGTTGAGTGGTCCTACAATGAATAGGGCATTAATAAAGATCTTTGTTTATTTTAAAATGTGTTCATCAATGAATAAAATATTATTGATAATAAAGGTCCATATGTGTGGCAGCTGGGATGGTGGACCATACAGTCCCACTATGCTTGTACTGGAGGTTTATCTATCCCACAACTATCCTAATCTATCCCACAAGCATGCAATGGCTTAACCATTTTTTAAAAGTTTTCACCAACACTTTATTAAGGTAAAAAAGTGAACCAAGTGACTTAAGCAAAGATAACCTTTGTTAACTTTCTTAGGTAAACTGTATGACTTTATTAAAAAAGCAAAATGAACCAAGTAAAGTGTCTTAAGCAAGGATAAACTTAACAAGGAAACAACTCAGTCTCTGACACTATTCTCAGTCACTCTGAGTCATGTCCATGGTCTCAGCTGTTAAGCGGGCAGGGACTGTGGAGGTGGCTGTGGCTTGAGTGCTGGTCTGAGGCACCATTGGGGTGTTTGGCCCCAAGGGTACAATAGGGGATGGTGTGTTCAGGAAGCTGTCCGAGAGATGACTCATTCCCGTGAGGTTGAGAAGCCCTTCATCAAGGACTTGAGATGTCAGGCACAAGACTGATGACATATTGTCCATTGAAGGGCTTGGCTGTGGGGTGGAGGAAGGAGGAGTGTAGTGGGGCTGTCTGGTCTGCAGCTGGGTGAGGTGTGGCGTCTATGGCATGCAATGAACCTGGGCCTGGACTGGGAAGGTCTGTTTTTGCTGTGGGAAGTCCTGGTAGTCGTAGCCTTTGTAGGTGTGGGGCTGTTGAAAGCCATGGAAGGGCTGTGACATCACCTGGGGTGGAGGAGCAGACCTGGACTGGGTCAGCTGGATCTTGAGGGTTGGGTCGAAGTGCTGTGATCTTCTGCTTCATCATCTGGTACTGGGTCTCGGGCAGGTCCCTCTGGGTCTGGCTCACGTTGGTGATGAAGGTGTTCCGGCCCTAGGATGCTCTGTCCAAGTGGACCAGCTGAGAGAGAGGTTCTGTGCTGGTCTTCATTATGTCCCTGATCTCCAATAAGACACTGTGGTCCTGGCCTCCAGTCTGCCTCTCTGCCTGCGTCCTCTGGAGCTGGGGGTGGGGGTGGGGGTGAGTTGGCCTCTGGTGGCTGCTGCTTCTTCCTCCATTTGTGACAGCAGGGTGTAATCCTCCACAGGATCCTCCAAGTCTGCCAGCATGGGGAGTGGAGCTGTCAGGGGAGTCTCTGCTGTGCAGCCCTCTGAAGACACCTACCTGGACAGGGTAGCTGGCTCCTGGCTGGAAGAGGACTGGCTATCTGTGGGCTGTCTGAGGGAGAGGGGTGTCAAAGGGGCTGCTCATTGGTGGTGGATCTCACCCTCCAGGAAACTGCACTTGGCCATGACGTACATCTCTCGATCTGTGAGCTTAACAGCGGCCTGCCTGGGTTTCTTGAGGTGTAGCTTGCCATACCAGGTATGTATGTACTTCCACCATCCCAGGAGTACTACTGCAGTGTAGCCCAGGCTCTCTCCCTTGTCTCTCCAAGCTGCCTGCTTCTTCTTGGTGTCGCGATACAGTCTGTGGCCTTTTCTCCAGAGGTACTTGTTCTCCCTTAGCCATTCCAGCACCTCATCCTCATGCTCCTTGGAAACGGTGTACTGTTTCCTCTCTCCCTTCTCCTTCCCTTGCCTCTTCCTCCCTCTGGCAGGGGCTTCAGCAGGGCCTTCAGGGGCTTGAACAGCAGAGTCTTCAGGGGCTTGAGCAGCAGGGCCTTTAGGGGCTTTAGCAGCAGGGCCTTCAGGGACTTGAGCAGCAGGGCCTTCAGCAGCAGGGCTTTGAGGGCCTTGGGGCTGGTCCACCACAACAGCAGCAACAACTTCTTGTCTGAATGATGAACCATGGTATTCCTGCTAGATGTATGTGGCAGCATGTCTTTCCCCTGTATGCTGACTGCGTGTTTGCTGCACCCTTTTATATCCACGGAGTTGATGCAATTCATACTCCCCGCATGCGCAGTGAATGCTTTGCATCTGATATACATCCGTGCGGCATCCAGATGTGGGACCTAGCCTTAACATTGCATATTCACTCTTGGCTTCAATATTACTTTCCTTTGTCACAAATTCAAATTAACAATCTTTATACTGATGGGCCTCAGGAGATCATCTTTTACTTTTCTGCATTCTGCACAGAGGTGAATTTGAAGCTGTACAGATGCAGATAGATAACTCAACAAGATGTCCATAACAAATTACAGTTATTGGTTCATCAGATATCCTCATAACTCACGTTTGTGATGAAGTTTTTCTTTAATGACCAATCCTTTGTATATCTGCCTTGTAGTAAAAGATGGTTATCTCCTAACCCATCTCGTAGCGAGAGAACGAAGCTGCCATGAGTTAAGGCTAGGTCCCACTGACCGACAGACGCAAAACATATCCATAAAGGACACAGCGGACGAGCAAAATTTCGGGGGTGGCTCTATCCATTGTCATCTGCTCCAAAAAGTGGCGAAAATTTGCATAAACAGAACGGAAAAGAATGGAGAAGAACAGACGTGGGTAGTACATAGCGGGGATGTTAAACAGATGTTCATGGGAAGCCTAGCAGATGACAGCGGATGGAAGCGAATGACACACCCGAAGGGCTTCCGGGGGAGAATTGTGAAGCGGACGCATAGCGGAAGGGGCGGATGCATTGCGGATGATTCGGATGCATCACAGACGCCTAAAGGAAGCAAAGTGGATGCCGAGCGGATGTATATCGGATGCAAAGCATTCACTGCGCATGTGGGGAGTATGAATTGCATCAGCTCTGCGGATATAAAAGGATGCAGCTCACATGCAGTCAGCATTCAGAGGAAAGACGTGCTACCACATACATCTTGAAAGAACATCATGGTCCGTCAGTCAGAGAAGAAGAGGAAGCTGGTGCCTACTCGTGCCAGCCCTGGCAAGAAGGACAGAACCAGCATCCCACCCCCTGGCACTGATTCTGAAGCTGCTGGTGCTGCTGGTGCTGCTGCTGGGGCTGGTGCTGCTACTGCTGGTGCTGCTAGTCCTGCTGGTGCTGCTGCTGGTGCTGCTGGTGCTGCTGGTGCTGCTGCTACTGCTACTCCTACTGCTGCTCCTGCTGCTGCTGTGGTGGACCAGCCCCAGGCCCTCAAAGCCCTGCTGCTGAAGGCCCTTTCTGCTCAAGCTCCTGAAGGCCCTGCTGCTGAAGACCCTGCCAGAGGGAGGAAGAGGCAAGGGAAGGAGAAGGGAGAGAGGCAACAGTACACCGTTTCCGAGGACCATGAGGAGGTGGTGCTGGAATGGCTGAGGGAGAACGAGTACCTGTGGAGAAAGGGCCACAGACTCTATCACGACACCAAGAAGAATCAGGCAGTTTGGAGAGACAAGGCAGAGAGCCTGGGCTACACTGCAGATGTACTCCTGGGATGGTGGAAGCACCTGGTATGGCAAGCTACACCTCAAAAAATCCAGACAGGCCGCTGTTAAGCTCACTGACCGGGAGATGTACGTCATGGCCAAGTGCAGTTTCCTGGAGGGTGAGGTCCGCCACTGAGGAGCAGCCCCTCTGACACCCCTCTCCCTCAGACAGCCCACAGACAGCCAGTCCTCTTCCAGCCAGGAGCCAGCTACCGTGTCCAGGCAGGTGTCTTCAGAGGGCCCCATGGCAGAGACCCCCCCCAACAGCTGCACACCTCATGCCGGAGGAATTGGAGGATCCCCTGTCACAAATGGAGGAAGAAGCGGCAGCCACCAGTGACCAACACATCCCCACCCCCACCCCCAGCTCCACCTCCACAGAAAGCAGGCAGAGAGGCAGACCGGAGGGACAGAGCAACACTGTCCTGCTGGAGATCAGGGACACAATGAAGACCAGCACAGAACTTCTCTCTCAGCTGGTCCACTTGGAAAGAGGATCCTCGAGCCGCCACACCTCCATCACCTACATGAGCCACACCCTGAGGGACCTGCCCGAGGCCCAGTACCAGGTAATGAAGGAGAAGATAACAGAACTTCTGCACAACCCTCAAGGCCCAGCTGAACCTGCTCCGACCCAGTCCAGGTCTGCTCCTCCACCCCAGGTGATGTCACATCCCTTCCACGGCTTTCAACAGCCCCTCACCTACAAAGGCTACGACTACCAGGACATCCCACAGCAAAAACAGACTTTCCCAGTCCAGGCCCAGGTTCATCGCATGCCACAGACGCCACACCTCACCCAGCTGCAGACCAGACATCCCCACTACACTCCTCCTTCCTCCACCCCACAGCCAAGCCCTTCAATGGACAATATGTCATCAGTCTTGTGCCTGACATCCCAGGTACTTGATGAAGGGCCTCTCAACCTCACGGGATTGAGTTAGCTCTCTGACAGCTTCCTGAACACACCATCCCCTGATGTACTTTCGGGGCCAAGCACCCCAATGGCGCCTCAGACCAGCACTCAAGCCACAGCCACCTCCACAGTCCCTGCCCGCTTAACAGCTGAGACCATGTACATGACTCACAGTGACTGAGAATAGTGCCAGAAACTGAGTTGTTACTTGTTCACTTTATCTTTGCTCAAGACACTTTACTTGGTTCATTTTGCTTTTTTTTAATAAAGTCATACAGTTTACTTAAGACAGTTAATAAAGGTTATCTTTGCTTAACACACTTAATTCAGTTTACTTGGTTCATTTTGCTTATTTAATAAAGTCATAAAGGTTACCTGAGAAAGTTAATAAAAGTTACCTTTGCTTGAGACACTTGGATCATTTTTTTTACTTCATAAAATGTTGGTGAAAACCTTGAACAAATGGTTAAGTCTTTGCATGCTTGTGGGATAGATAAGGATACTTGTGGGATAGATAAGGATCGTTGTGGGATAGATAAACCTCCAGTACAAGCAGAGTGGGACTGTATGGTCCACCATCCCAGCTGCCACACATATGGACCTCTATTATCAATAACAATTTATTCATTGATCAACACATTACAAAATAAACAAAGCTCTTTATTAATGCCCTATTCATTGTAAGACCACTCAACATACATGGCACAATCTCATCAGTGTTATGAGACAGGCTCAAGGAAGCATCCATTAAGCATCTATCATCCTGTCTTGCCACTCCACTGCTCCAGCTGGGGACTTGCACCAGTGTCTCAGGAGATTGCGCTACTTCTTCCCTTCACAAGAAGCTCTGTTGGGGCCTTGTACATCCACAGTGTCTATCAGGTTACGTCCTTGCCTCCATTCATCAGGCTTCATGTTCCCATTCCCTTGTTGATGGTCCACAAGTCTGTTCTACAACATTGGGTAGCAGGTGCGCATGAGATTGTGCAGGATGAAGCAAGCTTCCACGATGCTCCTCACAGTCTCTGTGTGATGCTGCATGGTGGTGAGAAGTATATGGAACCTGTTGGCCAGGATGCCAAAGGCATTCTCCGGCATTCTCCCTCTAGCCCTGGACAGCCTGTAGTTGAAGATCCTCTCTTCATGGGTGAGGTATCTTGAACTGTACGGCTTCATGAGGTAGGTTCTGAGGGAGAAGTGTCATCACCAACAATGAAGTAGGGCACATATTGTGTGTCATTGGGTAGGGCATCTGGATCTGGAAACCCATGATGAGGTTGCGTTTCAGCCCATCCTTGAGGTCACCTGCATTGTATACCTGGCTATCTGAAGCTGACCCGTTGCCTGAAGCATCGATGTACATGAACTTGTAGTCAGCATCAACCATGGTAAAGAAGATGATACTGAAGAAGCCCTTGTAGTTCTAATAAGTGGACCCTGTGTTGGCTGGAGCTTTGCAGGTCACGTGCTTCTCATCTATGGCTCCAATGGTGTGGGGAAAATTCCACGTCTGACACCACTTTTCTGCAAGTTTCCTCCAGCCTTGTTCAGTGGTGGGGCACTTGAGGAGCTCCTCCACATATTCTTCGATGATGGCCTGCACCACTTCTCTGACCACTTTGCTGATACTGTTGTGTGGCACCTTCCACTCATATTGCATGGTTCTGTATGTGGTTCCAGAGGCCAGGTGGTGCAGAGTCATTGCCACCTTCAGTTCAGGGTCCAGGTTGGCACAGAAGTTGGTGCTAGGCTTGGTCAACCTGGGTCTCAGACGCTCTACAAGTTCGCCAAACATGGCTGGTGGCATCCTCATGAAGTGATGGAATGCACGAGTGTCTTCATTCTTCAGCTCCACCATCAACTGGTCATACAGTACAAACTCCATTCTTCTCACTATCCATCCTCGGACCCACACAGCTCTTGGACGTCTCCTTCTTCTCCTTCTGTATAAAAGGTGAAACAGTCTGAACAAGGTTTGGTTCTGGTGATGAATGATTGCAGCTACCATACGGATTGTGTCATGATCCATGGTGAAGAACAATGGATGATGTGGAAGACCAAGACCAAGGGTGAAGAGTTCTGTACACCACGGCTGCTGGACTCATACAGAGATCCAGGTGATTTCCTCCTCCTTTTTATAGGAAATATTGGTAGTACGCTCGGTGTCCTTCTACATACTCTAGACATACTCCAGACATCCTAACTATCCGAGATACAGCCCAGATACAAACGTTTTGTCTGTTTTGAATACTTTTCTTCGAGATGCATACACTTACATCCTTTCTATTTCCATTCTACTAACGCTGTGTGGACGTTCCGTGTACCTTTCGTTTCCTCCCTCTTTCCGTTTTCAGCTGCAGCGGATGTGAGTTGAGAGGATGGACAGATGATGCCGAGAGGACACAGCAGACGTTTAACAGATCATAACAGACATAGAACGTTTGTTATATCCCCTTATATGTCGCAGATGTACATCGTACGTGGCGGAAAGTTCATCCGTTCACAAAGTTTTGTGCAGCTCAAAACTTCTTGCATGGATGAAATCTCAGTGAATGGATGCTCGAGGGATAGAGCATATGGAATACATATGCAGTGAGTACACAACGTATGCATCACGTTTTCCAATGGATGGCAAGCTTTTTTGTCCATTTTACATCCTCTTTGCATCTGTTGGTGCAGTGGGACAGGGGCTTAAAAGAGTTCAGGCAAAAGTGAGAAAAACTCCCCCAACCTCTCAAGGGTCAAATTAGTGGCCAATCAGGATTAAAGTGGCCACGTGACATGAACTACATTTCCCAGGATACCTTTAACTACATTTACCATGATACATTCCCTTAAGGGAATAGTATCTATAGATAGTTCCTAAGTAACTATCCAATTCCCATAGACTATCTAGGACAGCATAATGATGATGATGATGATTTTCTTCTTCTTCTTCTTCTTCATCATCATCATCATCATCATCATCATCATCAATTTTATTTGCTGCCCATCTTGTGATTCAAGTTTCCTCTTAACATGGAAGCACTGGTCCATCTCTTTATATTTGAAATCACAGTATGGTGTTTTTGTTTGTTTTTTGTTTTGTTATTGGCAGTACTTGTCTGACATGAAATCCTTCTCCATCCAGGTACTTTTATTCTGTTAGGGGAGGAAACACTAACCAGCTATAATACATATATTCCTCATGGTACAAATAGCTATATGTATGTGTTTCCTTATCAGAATCATGATGGTAGAGAGTTTGTTTTTTTCCCTGCCTGTTAAAGTCAACTTCCTGTTATTCTAATACGTGTTTACTTTTTGGTTTTGTTAAAAAAAACTTGTAAAATTCAATATTGATCACTTAATATCACATTAAGTTTTTGTTTAGGTAAGAACCATTAAGTAACTGAGTAAAAGAAAAAAGCCTTAATCCGTTAAAAATGACATAATCTCATAAATATTGCAAAATATCAAATCTGAATGATGATTTGAAACTCTGAGGCATGAGATATTGTTCCTAAAACGTATGGTGAACTTCCATGAGTTGAAAAGATATCTTGCTCCAGGTTGTTACCTCTATATTATTTAAACAACAATCAGAACAAAAGAGGAGATGGGCAGAGGGGGAACAAGCTGGTGAAATTGTATATCAGATATACTAAAGAAATGTACATTAAATTTATAGGACTGAAAGAGAGATCAAAATTTTGAGGAATAAAGAACATGATAATGAAATTCCTCTACCTGATTTATACATACAGAAGAATACAGTGAAGAATGTCTGGGTATAAAAAAAAATTAAACCATATTATAAAAGTTTTATTTAAATTTTCACAAAACATACAAATACAAATAAAATATCACTTCTCTATACAGACATAAACTCAATACATATTTATCTGATACATTCTAATCCATATCTTATAACTATTTTTGGATTTTTTTCCAATAGCTTTTCCCTTTCTTTACTTCCTATAGCCTTATTTAAAATTATCTCATTCCTTTCTTAATTCAATTACATATCTTTTTCTAATTTTTAAAATCTTTCTAATCAATGTTTTTATACTTTCATCTGTCCTGTTTACAATTTCATATTATCTTTTCACATAAAACAAATTTTCCCCTGTAATTACTAGACTGGAGTGTAACTGTTTCATATTATCTTTTCACCTAAAACAAATTTACCTCTGTAATTACTAGACTGGAGTGTAACACCTTTGTATCTTTTTTCCAAATCTTATTTAAAAATTTAAGTTATATCTTTACAGTTATAACATTCATTTTCTAACCTCTATTTTATAACACATACCTATTTTCAATCGAATTCTGCTTTGTACATTCCCTTAAAATACACACTAAATTCTTAAAAGAAAAAAGTATATATGTATATATATCTGTGTATATATGTATAACAATAGTAAATGGAATAATTATTCAAGTACAGCTCTGCCATTAATATTAATAACAATCTTTTACATTTCTATTTCTTTTAACAAACATTACCTAGTAATATCAGTTGTCTTTCACTTTAATATCTATATTTCATATTTTACTTATTACTGTCTTTAAATAAAAAACCAAACAATAGTTATTAACAGTAATAAATAAAATTATTATTCTTATTCAAGTTCATCTTGTCAACTGATAAAAATCTTCCATATTTCTTTTCAGTTTTTTTTAAATGTTCTTTTCAAATCATTGCGAGCCTTATTTTCTTTACAAACAAGTATTCCACTACACATTAATAGAATTTTTTTCTGTTGCTTTAATAATCTAACATATTTTCTAACTATTTCTAATATTACAATACTATCCCATGCACCCTTGCAGAATCCTCTCAAGTTAAATTTTAACCATTGTCTCTGTGTCTTTTAAATAGGTTTATATCTTTAATTCTTGTGTTTTTCCTGTATCTCTATATCTTGTTTCTTTTTTTTGTAGCTTCTTTTCCGTTCCCTCTTCCCTCTCTTCTTCTCCATTTTTATTCTCTTTTCTATATGATTCTCCCTTCTGTGATCCTCCCTTCTGCTTCTTCCTGATATTATGATTACTTTTCAAATTACCCCTTTTTTTTGGTTGTTGCTTCAGTGCTTAAGTTTTTAACGCACTTTCCTCCCTTTCCCTTTTTTGCCCTGCTTAAAATTGCTTGGTCATTAAATATGGCTTCTTCATTGTCCCGCCCTTCTTGTTCTGCCAGTGTTCCTTGTTGTTTTCATAGTTCAAGATCTCCATTTCTAAAAATTGAAATATGAAGCCAAAAGATCCTCTTCCCTCTTGTGTGTCTTCTTTTTGTACTTTAAATCTAATTTTTAACTCTTCAAGGAGTGATGCCATTTAAAAAAAAATTAAACAACCCCCAATTGATTTTATTTTATTTCATTAGGATCCTCCATCCAAAATTCCAGGAATCATCCAATAATCCAAAACTGTTTCTTGCTTCTTTTCTTACTTTCTCTTTCCAGGGGCTTTGTTATCTTATAACAAAGTTTCAGCTACAATGTATCTTTCGCAACCCTTGTTAAAATTCCACTATCATTTTTTTTTAAGTTCCAGTGGTCTCCTCCATTTTCCAGATTCCACCCTCTTTTTTCCTTTTTCCCTCCGCTGCTTTTTTTAAAGAATTTTTTTAAATTATCCAAGGATCTTATCCCTTTTACACTTTTTTTCAGCTAGAAACAGCCTATTAATGTCAAAGTGGATTCATATCAATTTCTTATTCGAATCTCTTCTTCTTAATGTTCCAAGTCAGTCAAAACTGTTAATGTTAGAGGAAAAAAGCCAATTCCATTCCCTTTCCCTTTCTCTTTTGCAGCTTAAAATCTTTTTTAGGAATAGTATTAGTCTTTAAAATTCAGGTTCCAGGTACCTTAAATAGATGTTCTCCATTCAACCTGGTCAGTCAAACTTTCTCCTTTAAAATTCCTCCAATCTTGTCCAGTCAGGTTCTTCTTTGAGGTGACCACTGCTGCAACCGTCTTTGGGAAAGGGAGTAATGGCCAGCTGAGGAGGAGTGATCTCCTCAACCCTGCTGACAGCTCTCCCTTCTTCAGCACCTCTACAGGGTGGCTTCAGCCCTGAATCTGGGCGGCTCAGGGCGCTCCAGTGGCGAGCACGGATCAAAACTGTGGATGATCCCGATTGTGGTCCATCACCGAAGAAGCCCAAACCAGAAGTCCCAAAAAAATTTAAGCCATATTATAAAGGACTGTGAAACCATTTATTTTTTATTTATTTATGAAACATCACTCATCTCATGGCACGAGGCAATGCTGAGCAGCTCACTATGGAAATTTGCTGAAGATATTTGGGAGGTAAAAGATAATTTTGGACTGATTACCCAAGTACATTTGAGAATACTTAAGGCACAAAATGGTTCAATGAGATCTGTGCTGTAAAGGTGTATAGAACAGATTGCAGCTTTAAACATCTTAATATAAATTAGATGTGAAAATATATAACAAAAGATCAACTCTGGTTCTTTCTACTATAGCAAGGAAAAGAAGAGAAAGGTCCTCATTTTCAGTCTAAGAGTTTGATTGTCATAATTAGCAAATGATTTGAGGAACTTGGATATGGCTACTCATTCACATCTAATCCCATCTTTCTATTTATGTACTCGTTTTGGCTTATTATGTGGTTGATAGTCAGCACATCAGCTAATGGAAGCTTTGTGATCTATGCATTTGTTTAGGGTATTTTTTTCTTCCCTCTGGTTGCTGTTTGGGTGATTTGATGAAATGGAAACCTCTGCAGTTTTCCAGAAAGACTTCCTGTATGCTCTGTTGCATCAAATTGGAAGCATGTGCGTGCCATGTGGCCTTGACCTCAGAATTCCAAGTCTTGATATTCCTTAACTCAAAATGTCCCTAGCCCTCTTTGTGAAGAAATGCACTGAGAAACATAGGGGATCTTTTTAAAAAACATTTGTAAACAGATAAGTGTATAATTTTTATGTTTTTTGGGGGACATATTAAAACAACAACAAAAGTAAAAATGGTAGAAATGAGATGACACAACTTTAATCACATAATGGACATGTTAATTGTGTGAAAGATATAGCATCTTAAAATAGATTATTTTAAATGTTTTTGTAATATTTGGAAGCTGTTTCGTCACAACCAAAATGACTCAAAATAGCATATTATATGAAGAAATAATGTACGCTTTTTCTGAAGAATGCACAACATAATCGAGAATTCCACAGAATATTTTAATATCCCTGTTGTTCATGGGATTCAGAAATTAAGTCATTTACTTTATGCAGAAGGATTACCCACGAGTAAACATTTTTAGAACAGGAGCCAAAATACATAGTAATTGAAATACACATTGAATTTCGGTTGGATGTAAAGCTTTAATTCTTCATGTCTTTTAATAAACTAATTTTATAAAGACTACTTGTTCAAATCAAGCATAGTGGTCAAAGTGGGGATAGTGGGATGGCATAGTGGGGATAGGAGCTTCTCATAGTAATAATAAAAAAATTCATTAAACATTGCTGGAATCCTTGTCAGTAAGACGCTCAAAGATAATTAATTGAATATTAATATGTCAGATTCTCAACAAAATAACAAAGAATTTGCCAAAAATAAAACTCAGAGGAAACATGCCTCCAAGGTTTACAACAAAGCTTTGTTTAGAATAGGAGTTAAAGCTGCAGAAGATTTATGACATGTTGACATAACTGATGGCAAAGGAGTTGGCTGATGCTCCGAGTGTGAAGAACCAAATGAGAACATCTGCATTAAGAAGCTAATTCTCTTAAACACACTGATCAAAATATTAATGTGACACGTAAACATGAGTGCTTTGTCTGACAGTGATTTACACTGGAACGACCTAATCCGGCCTGGCTGAACATCTTTATTCATTACCAGCACCCTTTACTTAACGCTTCATGCCCGCTTGCACAGGTGGACAATCTACTCAGAGTGACTATTGTGTTTATGTTATTTTTTCATAAGCCTGGGTTGAAATTTGTCAAACTGCATCATTGTTTAACTATGTGCCAGTCAAAGGGAAATTGCCAGATGGAGCAGCTTTCCCCTAACCTTGCTCCAGGCAATGAAATTACACATAGGCCACAGTCTCATGTCAAATCTTTAAAGAAGAGGAAGGGGAAAAAAAAAAGTGTACCGTGAATAAGAAGGACTATGTGTATTCACGAAACCTGGCTTTCTTATGCAGCTAATTTTATATGAAGGCTCAGCCAATGGTAAATAAAACTTCATGTCCATCATATCACTCATTAACCAGGTTTTCATAATTTATCTATTAAGGCTTGCTTGTTCATCCAGTAATTAAATGCATAGATGTTAGCAACAGTAAGTAAATGTAAAACAAAACAAAATGAAAATAAAGGTTGAGAAAAATGAACAAGCTGAAGCAATTTATCACTGTTCCAAATGGAAAAATATGATAGTTCTTGGTGCCAAAGCAAACGTTTTTCTGACTTTCACCCACTGAATTGCAGTGTAAAATGACTATCTGTTAGCATATTCTGACGAAATAGAAAATACGGTACAAAGGTTTTCAGTGTGTTATTTGCTTAGATGTATGATAGGTATCAACTATTTTATTTTAGTGATAAGCTACAAGGATACAGAAGTTAGGAAAAATGGAAAAGATATATTTTGAGAAAAAAAACAACACTTGGCATCCCACCATATATTTAATCTATAATAGCATTATTACATGTATTTTAAATTAAAGTATTAAGATAGCATTCTATGTCAAGGTGACAGTAAGATGATAAGCTTTGTATTATAAATGATCTGTTTGAAAAAAAAGTCAAAATCAAATTTAATTAAAACTCAACATTTCCTAATGGGAACATTGACAAAGAATAAAACAATTTTCTTGCAATTAGTCTTGAAAAAAATAGGACAATATAAGAGTCTTGTGTTCTGCGATGCATGCATTTATTCTCCTGTTGGTTTGTCCAGTGTATGTGGCTGGGCAATTGTTGCATGGTATTTCATAAACAATCGCTCAACCACATACATTGAACAAACCAACAGGAAAATAAATGCATGCATCGCAGAACACAAGAACGCAGTCAGAAAAGAAGAAAATACTTCCTCCCTTTTCCAGCACCTTAAAGCCACAGGGCATGAAATTAATTTTGAGGGAACCAAATTAATCTCTATACTAAACATTTCAATAAGAGAATAATCAAGGAAGCCATCGAAATAGAGAAATGCCCCCATAACATGAATAAACGGGATGATGCTTCCTGCCTACCAGACACCTGGAAACTAGCCCTTACCAACAAACGAGTCCCAGCCACGAAAACCAACACTGGACCCAAAACAACACATGACACCACTACCATTCTCCCTCACCAGACTAAAACCCAAACCCACCCCATGGACGAAAGGCAACCACCATCCAGAAACCAGACCACAGCTGTCACCAGCTGCCACACACCCCAAACCCCAAACCAAGCAAACTGACACACGCCATGAACACATAACCAGGCCTCAAACTCAGAGCCAAACCAAAAGCCAGAACGTCACATCACAGCCACCCGCTCAGGATATCACATCATGGAACTCAGGAGGTTATACCACAAAACCTCAGGATGTTACAACACAGCCAATGACCCAGGAGATTACAGCATAAAGACCTAGGATGTCAAAACAATAGAACTCAGAAGGTCATCACACAGCCCATTAACTAGGTTGTTACAACACAGCAAGCTGATAGACACACAGCCAATACCTCAGCCACACATGTTCTTATGAAAAAGCCAGGCTCATGGAACTAACAGAACACTGCTTAACCAACACATATTTCATATACAAAGGACAAAGATACAAGCAAATTGAAGGAGCTCTGATGGGATCACCACTGTCATTGCAAACCTGTTCATGGAAGAATTTGAATTCAGAGCCCTGGCTAATGCCACCCACAAACCCAAACTATGGTTAAGATACATTGATGACACATTTGTGATTTGGCCCCATGGAAAAGAAAACCTAAACAATTTCCTAACACACCTAAACAGCACACACCCCAAAATCAAGTTCACCATGGAAACGGAAACAGACAAACAACTACCATTCCTAGATGTACTAATCTACAAAAGAACAGATGGCACACTAGGACACACCATATACCAGAAGAAAACACACCAACCGCTACCTCAACGCCCAATCCCACCACCACCCAGCACAGATAAATTCTGTGGCCAAAACACTAATCACCAGAACCAAATGCCTGGCAGACAAGACTTACATAAAGACTGAACTATGCACCCTGACTAAAGTACTGACAGCCAACGGCTTCCACAAAAACAAAATCACCAGTTTGATCCACAAAAACACACTAAGACATAATAGAGACCTAGAAGATCAACAGACCTATGGAACAGCTGTCCTGCCCTACAAAAGAGGTACTACAGACAAAATCAGAAAAATACCTCCAGCTTAAACACACCTCAACCAGGCATCCAGATGAAACCTAGCTTCCTAACAAATGATAGCCATCCATTTAAGCCCATGTCACACTGAACCAATGGATGCAAAGAGGATGTAAAACGGACAAAAAAGCTTGCCATCCGTTGGAAAACGCAATGCATCCGTTGTGTACTCACTGCATACGTGTACTCACTGCATACGTGTACTCACTTTCATACACCCTATCCGTAAAACAACCATCTGCTGCTATTTCATCTGCTCAAAAAGTTTGAGCTGCACAGAACTTTTTGAGTGGATGAACTTTCCACCGCATACGATCTACATCCGCGACACATACGGGCAACAAACGTTCTAAGTCCGTTGTCATCCATTACACGTCCGATGTATCCTCTCGGCATCCTCTGGCCATTCATGCAACTCACATCCGCTGCAGTGGAAAGTGGAAAGAGGAAGGAAACGAAAGTTACGTGGAAAGTCCAAACAGCGTTACTAGCATGGACATAGAAAGGATGAAAGCGGATGCAGCTTGTATATAAAGCATTAAAACGGACAAAACATTCATATATGGGACTTATCTCAGATATTTAGGATGTCTGGAGGATGTCTAGAGTATGTGGAAGGACACCTAGTGGAAAACCGACATTTCCTATAAAAAGGGGGAGGAAATCACCTGGATCTCACTATCAGTCCAGCAGCCCTGGTGTGCAGACCTCTTCAGCCTTGCCCTTGCTCTTCCACATCATCCATTGATCTCCACCATGGATCATCGCACACTCCTTTTGGTAGCTGCCATTATTCAACACCAGAACCAAGCCCTCTTCAGACTGTTTCACCTTTTCTACGCAAGGGGAAGAAGGAGACGTCCAAGAGCTGTCTGGGTCCGAAGATGGATCAGGAGAAGAGTGGAGCTTGGGCCCTATGACAAGCTGATGGTGGAGCTGAGGAATGAAGACCCTCGTGCATTCCAACACTTCATGAGGATGCCACCAGCCATGTTTGACGAAGTTGTGGAGCTTCTGAGACCCAGGTTAACCAAGGCAAACACCAACTTCTGTCCCAGCCTGGACCCTGGACTGAAGGTGGCACTGACTCTGCGCCACCTGGCCTCTGGGATCATGTACAGAAACATGCAGTATGCCTGGAGGGTGCAACACAACACCATCAGCATTGTGGTCAGAGAAGTGTTGCAGGCCATCGTTGAAGAATATGTGGAGGAACTCCTCAAGTGCCCCACCACTGAACAAGGCTGGAGGAAAGTTGCAGAAGAGTGGTATCAGAGGTGGAACTTTCCCCACACCATTGGAGCCATAGATGGGAAGCACGTGGCCTGCAAAGCTCCAGCCAACTCAGGGTCCAATTATTTCAACTACAAGGGCTTCTTCAGTATCATCCTCTTTGCCATGGTTGATGCTGACTACAAGTTCATCTACATCGATGCTTCAGGCAACGGGTCAGCTTCAGATAGCCAGATATACAACACCAGTGACCTCAAGGGTGGGCTGGAATGCAACCTTATCATGGGTTTCCCAGATCCAGACGCCCTGCCCAAGGTCACACAAGATGTGCCCTAGTTCATTGTGGAGGATGACGCCTTCTCCCTCAGAACCTACCTCATGAAGCCCTACACTTCAAGATACCTCACCCATGAAGAGAGGATCTTCAACTACAGGCTTTCCAGGGCAAGACGGGTGGTGGAGAATGCCTTTGGCATCCTGGCCAACAGGTTCCAGGTACTTCTCACCACCATGCAGCATCACCCACAGACCGTGAGGAGCATCGTGGAAGTTTGCTGCATCCTGCACAATCTCATGCACACCCGCGTTGTTGAACAGAACAGTGTTGCAGAACAGGCTTGTGGACCATCAACAAGGGAATGGGGACATGGAGCCTGGTGAATGGAGGCAAGGACTAAACCTGATAGACACTGTGGATGTGCAAGGCCCCAACAAAGCTTCATGTGGAGGGAAGAAGCAGCGCAACCTCCTGAAACACTGGTGCTACTCCCCAGCTGGAGCAGTGGAGTGGCCAGATAGGATGGTAGATGCTAAATGGATGCTTCCTTCAGCCTGTCTCATCACACTGATGAGATTGTGCCATGTATGTTGAGTGGACTTACAATGAATAGGGCATTAATAAAGAGTTTTGTTTATCTTGAAATGTGTTGATCAATGATGAAATTGTTATTGATAATAAAGGTCCATATGTGTGGCAGCTGGGAGGGTGGACCATACAGTCCCACTATGCTTGCACTGGAGGTTTATCTATCCCACAACTATCCTTATCCCACAGCTATCCTTACCCATCCCACAGCTATCATTACCCATCCCACACCTATCCATCCCACAGCTATCCTTACCCATCCCACAGCTATCATTACCCATCCTAGAGCTATCCATCCCACAGCTATCCTTATCCATCCCACAGCTATCCATCCCACAGCTCTCCTTACCCATCCCACAAGCATGCAAAGGCTTAACCCTTTTTCAAAGTTTTCCCCAACACTTTATTAAGTGAAAAAAATGAACCAAGTGTTTGAAGCAAAGATAACCTTTATTAATAACAAACTGTATGACTTTATTAAAAAGCAAAATGACCCAAGTAAAGTGTCTTCAAGCAAAGATAAGGTGAACAGGTTACAACTCAGTCTCTGGCACTATTCTTAGTCACTCTGAGGCGTGCCCATGGTCTCAGGTGTAAAGGGGCCAGGGACTGTGGAGGTGGCTGTTGCTGGAGTGCTGGTCTGAGGTGCCATTGGGGTGCCCGGCAATGAGAATACAACAGGAGATGGTGTGTGCAGGAAGCTCTCAGAGAGCTGACTCAGTCCCGTGAGGTTGAGAGGCACTTTCTTAAGGACCTGGGATGTGAGGCCCAAGACTGATGAGAGATGTTCTGAGGAAGGGCTTGCCTGTGGGGTGGAGGAAGAAGGAGTGTAGTGGGGCTGTCTGGTCTGCAGCTGGGTCAACTGAGGCATCTGTTGTGTCTGTGGCATCCAAGGAACCTGGGTGTGGACGGGAAGGGCTGCCTCTGCTGTGGGAAGTCCTGGTAGTGGTAGGCTTGGTAGGCAAGGGGCTGCTGAAATCTGTGGAAGGGCTTTGACATCGCCTGGGGTGTAGGAGCAGACCTGGAGTGGGTAGCAGCAGGTTCAGCTGGGCCTGGAGGGTGGTGCAGAAGAGCTGTGATCTTCTCCTTCATCGCCTGATATTGGTCCTTGGGTATGTCCATGAGGGTCTGGCTCACGTACGTGATGAAGGACTTGCGGTTGAAGGATGGTATGTCGAAGTGGACCAGCTGGGAGAGGAGATCTGTGCTGACTTTTATTGTGTCCCTGATCTCCAAGAGGACAGTGTGGCTCTGTCCCTCCAGTCTGCCTCTCTGCCAGCTTTCTGTGGAGGTGGAGCTGGGTGTGGGTGTGGCTTGGTCTCTGATGGCTGCTTCTTCTTGCTCCATGTGAGACAGGGGATCCTCCACGTCCTCTGGCATGGGGAGTGCAGCTGTCGTGGGGCCCTCCAAAGACACCTGCCTGGATACTGTAGCTGTCTCCTGGCTGGAAGAGGAGTGGCTCTCTGTGGGCTGTCTGAGGGAGAGGGTTGACAGAGGGGCTGCTCCTCAGTGGCAGATCTCACCCTCCAGGAAGCTGCACCTGGCCATGACATAGATCTCCTGGACAGTGAGTTTGACAGTGGCCTGCCTGGAATTCTTCAGGTGCAGCTTGCCATACCAGGTGTGCATATGCTTCCACCACCCTCGGAGGACATCTGAAGTGTAGCCCAGGCTCTCTGCCTTCTCTCTCCATGCTGCCTGCTTCTGCTTGGTGTCGCGATAGAGCCTGTGGCCCTTCCTCACAGGTACTTGTTCTCCCTCAGCCATTCCAGCACCTCCTCCTCATGGTCCTCGGAAATGGAGTACTGTTTCCTCTCCCCATTCTCTTTCCCTTGCCTCTTCCTCCCTCTGGCAGGGGCTTCAGGGTCTTCAGCAGCAGGGCTTTGAGGGCCTTGGGGCTGATCCACCACAGCAGCAGCAGCAGGAGAAGCAGCAGCAGCAAGAGAAGCAGAAGCACCACCACCACCAGCAGGAGAAGCACCAGCAGCACCAGCAGCAGGAGAAGCAGCAGCAGCAGCAACACCAGCAGCAGCACCAGCAGGAGAAGCACCAGCAGCAGCAGCACCAGCAGCTTCAGAGTCAGCGCCAGGGGGTGGGATGGTGGTTCTGTCCTTCTTGCCAGGGCTGGCAGGAGTAGGCATAGGCTTCCTCTTCTTCCCCATGGTGTTCTCTCAAGATGTCTCTGGCAGCAGGTCTTTCTTCTGAATGGTGACCTGCTTGCGAGCTACATCCTTTTATATCCGCGGAGCTTATGCAATTCATCCTCCCCCGCATGCGCAGTGAACGCTTTGCATCCGCTATGCATCCGCTATGCATCCGCTCCTTCCGCTACGCGTCTGCTTCGCTGTTCTCCCCCAGAAGCCCTGCGGATGTGTCATCCACTTCTATCCACTTTCATCCGCTAGGCTTCCTACGAACATCTGCTTTACATCCCCGCTACATCCTCCCCACGTCCATTCCTTTCTGTTGTTGTCCACTCTGTTTATGCAAATTTGGGGCACTTTTGAGAGCGGATAACAACAGATGGAAAATTTGCTCGTCCGCGGTGTCCTTTTTACATACGTTTTGCATCCATCGGCCAGTGTGACCTGGCCTTTTCTCAGAGCCAAGCTTCACTAAAAGCCTCCAATACAGGAACACAATGTTGCCAGCCAATCAAGACAGAAAAAGCCACAAAACAGACAGAAGATATTAGAAACACCAATCAAGCAGAATACAGCAAACTCCAAGACCAATAAACACAGACCAAGACTCCCAACCAATCAGGATGAAACCATTCTGGCATAGCAGTAGGCTAGCCCCAAATTTAAAATTGAAACAAATGTAAAAGTCTGACTCACAGACGAACACAATACAGAAGTCTGATGATGGCAGATGAGATTCTGCTGAAACGTTGCTATTATATCTGCCCATGTGATCATGTCCGGCACATGGGGCATGCTGTGGATCTGGTTCATGGATGAGTCTCATCAGATCAGATATAGCAAGAGAATATTCTTTTTTGTTCTTGTAGTCACCTCTTCATTTCCTCGAATCTTAGAATAGCCCCACCACTATTGTCCTTTAGGCAGGTTTAGCTTTGTGGAGGGGGGTATCTGGTGGCAGTGGGGAATCCATTTAGTGGGTGTGTTGAGTATGAAGTACATACTGATTGGAAGTTGCTGTCAATTATATTTAATTCTGTTTTTAAGTGTTTTTATTGATGGTTATGTTTTAAAGCTTTTTTTAGTAATTGTTTTGGGTATATTGTTTTAAGGATATGTAAGTGACTCTGTAAGGATATGTAAGTGACTCTGTAAGCCAGAGTCACTGAGATGAAATGGGCAGCTATACAAATTAAATTAAATTAATTAATTCCCTAATTAAATAACTTGTTAAAACTAAATACATAATTATTTCCTTTTAGAATTTTAAAAAATAAATCTTGATTTTTAAAATACTCTTTCCTCCACTTAATATTTAAGTAATGACTGTTTTCATATGTAGCAGTTTCTGGGCTTTTTATCCAATTTTTAAAATTAATGTTAAAACAAAACAAAACCCCATTTTAATGACATGCTCATGTTTACTCCAAAGTTAGATCATTTTTCAAAATGACGGTATTAAGCAAAATTACTTTATTGCTGTTTCCCAAAAAATATTTAAAAGCTAAAGTTATTTTTAAAAAGGCCATTTTACACTGTTAAAGCCCATGGTTCTTTTGCAAATTATGTTTAATTATGCTTAGATTATATTCATTAACATCCATGATATTTAAATTAGAATTGTTTTGATTTTAATGTAAGTAATTTTAAAAAATGAGTTCTAAGTATGTCTTGATTCAATTATAGCTCTCAGTATTAACTTTATTGAAGTATAAGTAGTGCTTATATCTGACTAATTTGGCCAACATGAGGCTAAATCTGAATAGTTGATGTGATTTAGAAAATCAATCTGATTTATTCAAATTGGTCTGGAAAATTAATCCAATTCAGTCTGGACTTCCAAATAGAATGCCAAGAGTAGAAAAATGCAATTCATATTTTGAACATTTAATTTCTGACTATGTGCAGAAGCATCTAAATTTTTTGATTCAATAGAAAACTCTGATCTGCTTCATTAATTAATTTAACTTTCTAAATCATTTTTGAAAACAGATTTTATTCAAAGACTGAGTCAAACTGTTTTTGAGCTAATCTCAAGAACCAAACACTTGCCCAGCCCACAAGTCAAAGAATTAATAAATAATCCTGTTTCATATATCACTGCAAATTATATGTCATCTTGAAAGCTAATATGTTATTACATTTTTGATTGTGCTTCAAGTACAAAGATCATCTGCATATATTAAATATTATTTGGGAAAGTTTTGCATAAATATGGTGCATAAGCATGATCTATATTGACTATGTTGCCATATTACTGAAGAGGCAACATACCGTGTTTCTCCAACAATACGGCCTCCACCAATAGGAAGCCCCACCATGTTTTCTTTGCATAAAATCATATTAAGCCCCTCCCCCCTAATTAAGGCCCATATTAAACATGCGAAATAGGGGGGGAATGGTCAGGGGGGGCTTGCATTTAGGAAGTACTTGCATGCCTGGATATGGTGCTGCCTGCGTTGGTGGGGCACTTCATAGCGGGAGACCTTCCGCCACCATTGCTTTCCCTTCTCCCTTGCTGCCGCGGCATTAGAGGAATGCCACGGCATTTGGCGCAGCCACATGCGGCCAGTCAGGGCTGTTCCCTGCAACTGGAGCCCTGAGGAGACACTTGGCTTCAGGCACTCCCGTTGCCGCCTTCCAGGGGAAGGCGCTCGCCCAAGAGGATCTCTCCCTCTCTCTCTCTCTCCCCGCAAGGTCAATGTCTGCACTGCGGCTGAGGAGGAGGAGGCTGCAGCCAGTTCCTCCTGCTTGCTGAGAGGTGAGGAAGCCACGGCTTTGCAGAGCAAATAAAGCGCTGCTTGCCTGGGCGAGATTTGGGAACGAGGAGGCATGCATGCATCCGTGGCTCACTTTCCCGGCTCTGCCCAGCCCACATGGTTCTGGTGTGGCCCTGGTGGGATGTACGCTGGGCGCCCCAGGCTAAGCTGACAGGTGGGCCCTCCTTCCCAGCAGCAGAGCTCTCACCAAGGCAGCGAGTGCCTCCCCGCCAGACCCTCCTCTCCAGACCCAGTGCATGCATGCCTCCTCCTGCCCCTCATTCCCAAATCTTGCCCGGGCGAGCAGCGCTTCATTTGCTCTGCAAAGCCGTGGCTTCCTCACCTCTCAGCAAGCAGGAGGAACCGGCTGCAGCCTCCTCCTCCTCAGCCACAGTGTAGACGTTGACCTTGCAGGGAGAGAGAGAGAGAGAGAGGGAGAGATCCTCTCAGGCGAGCGCCTTCCCTTGGAAGGCGGCAACGGGAGCGCCTGAAGCCAAGTGTCTCCTCAGGGCTCCAGTTGCAGGGAGGAGCCCTGACTGGCCACAGGTGGCTGCGCCAAATTCCACAGCGTTCCTCTAACGACGCGGCAGCAAGGGAGAAGGGAAAGCAATGGCAGCGGAAGGTCTCCTGAACATCCAAGCTGTTGCCGCCTGCCCACCTGAGAATGGAAGGGGGGGAATTAAGTCACCCCTGAAAAGATGGTCTAGCCGTTTTTTCGGGGGTCAAAAAAAAATAAGGCCCGGCCTTATAATGTGAGAAACATGGTAGTAAATCACAAATCTTAGAATTATTACAAGGCAATGCAGCTCTTTCAAGTATTACACTATGATGAGAAAAGCTTGAGTGGTTGTTGTCTGGTTAGAGTGGCTGCTCCAGTTCTTTTGTTCCTTATGAATGAATAAATCACTTAATGACTCTAACCTTTTATACTATGGTGCATTTAGGCTTGGAATTCCAATAAATTCAGGTCCTCAAATATCTGGATGTTTTTAGAAAGATAGAATGATACCTTCTACTTATGGTAGAAAAATAGTGGATACATCATTCTGATTGATTATATGCCACCAAGTCAATGTTCACCCATTGGGATCACATAGAGATCTCCATGATGATCTCTCCCAAACTTGGTCTTTCAGGTCTTCTGCAATTGAATCCACCTAAGTTGGCCATCCTCTTTTGATTTTGTTAATGACCATCTTCTTTGCTTCGGCCATCCTATTTTACTCTTTCTTTCCACTGTTCTCGGCATTAGTGTGTTCTCTGGAAAGCTACATCCAGTGATGGATTCAAATTATTTTACTACCAGTTCTGTAGGTGTGGCTTGGTGGGCATGACAGTGGAAGGATATTGTTAAATCTCCAGTCAGACGTGATATCTGCTGGTTCTCCAAACTACTCAAAATTTCCGCTACCAGTTCTCCAGAACTGGTGAGAACCTGCTGAATACCACCTCTACCTACATCTTCACAAAATAATATGATTATTTAAGCCTGAACATTTGTGCATTGAGTGAAAATTCTTGGTTGATTTGTGCAATGATCCATTGTTTCTTTTGTTGGCTGTCCATGATATTCTCCAACACCAAAATTCAATAGCATCAATGGACATTACTTCTATGTCTGTTTATGATTCATATTATTATGATTCCAGAACCCCAGTTTGTCCCAAAATTTCCTTTCCATTCCTTATCTCTAGTGCTAATCTTGAGTATAGTTCTTGCACTCTGGGGTGATAAACCATCTAAGAGTACTTTGTCATCTTTACTTGTTGCATAAGCAATTATTTTCCATCATGTTTGCATTCATTTAATAATGGTATAATGTGCAATCCCCTTTGAAGCGTCAGATTGGTTCTCTGAAAAGTTTACATAATCTATGTGGCCTAAACAATAAGGATCACTGATGTGGAAATTTGTTGACATGCTGTGATCTCTGTTTATCTAAAGATGATGTAGTCAAGGTACAGCATTAATTTTCCATTAAGAAAATCAAGCCACTTTTATTCACAGTTGAGAAAACACATTTCATGTATAACTTCAGTTCAGTCTTTTTGTATTAATTCAATCACAATAAGTTAATTCTGGTCTTCTTTTCTTCCATCGCAGAATGTAGTTTTATTTAAGCACCTCTTATTTTAGCTTAGGAAGTCTCTCTCACAAACATCTCTTAAATGTTTCAAGAAAGAGCACCAACCCCTGCCAATGAAACAGGAAGTATACCTATTCTTTGTGGAGAATGATTTCATTTGTGCTGTTTTTTCATATAAAGTAGTCCTCAAGTTATGATCACTTTCTCAGCAACTATTCAAAATTATGATCATGTTAAATGACGGATCTGCAAGTTAGGCTGTTGCAGTGTCTCCATGATCCAATAGTGTGACTGGGACATTTACTTACCCACATTGCAACATCAAGTGGTCACATGATTATCACTTGCGACCTTGTCTGCTTCCTACAAAGTCTTTTTTTTAAAGATATTTTAATTGAAAAATATTAGTGGTAAAAATAAATATGAAAACATATAAAGAAAAGTTAGAAAAATAAGAAAGATAAAAGGAAAACTGAAGAAAGCAATACAAAGCTTCCCTCTGGACTTTACTTGTTGGAAGCCAGTAGGAGGTCACAAGTCATAATCACATGAGGTCATCATTTAATGAGTCAAAATTCTCAGTTAACTACAAAGGGATTGATGGGATTTACTTCACTAAGCAATGAAATCATGTGATATTACGCTTTACAATCCTATCACTTAATGGTGAAAATTCTGGTCCCTCACTGCATTAATTTGCTCCACATCTGAATTCTATAACCATTATGGGGCCATCTATAGTAGGTTTCCTTGGCCCTTAGGAATTTCCTTGATGTACCACTCATATCTTTTACATTCCCTCAATTATTTATCTTTTTCTTACATTTGCTTGTGATTTTTATTAAACATATTCTCCAAGAAGTATATAAATAAAATAGCAATATTTTTGAGGTCCTGATTCATCACAGAAGGATACAAGAAGTGTCAGCAAAAATTAAATATAACATTAGCAACAAATAACAGGAAAATGCCAATAAACAAACAAAAACATAAGAATTAAATGAATGCAAGTACTGTTAATATTTGAAAGGTCTTGGAGTGGCTAATATTTAGATGACACCCTGATCAATTCAAGCAGCATCTTTTTAACCTAGTTATGTGTCACAGGGTAGCTGTGGCAAAAATGTCACTGCACAGAGGATAGTAATCAGGCTAATCCTGATTATCTGACACCAGGAAACAACTTTATATGCCATTTTGCAGAAATTCTGCAATTGCTTTGGATAGTGAGATGGTTAACATATAAATCTAATAAACAAGTAAATAATTTACAGGTATTATCCTTTACAATAGTGGCTTTTTTCAAAGCATTCTATTTGATGCTCATTTAAGTCTTGCATTCTAATTAGAATATGTACATATTCCCATCTATGGTACTAATTACACACTCTAGTGAATCATTACTGACTTTTTCCTTAGAAATGAAGATTTTGTATGTAGCTTACTTCTTCCTTTTTTGTGGATGATGATTAATATGAACGCTTATAATTATATTTATAGCAGCACTTACACATGCATCTATCAGTAATTTTGAGTGTAGGTGCTGACTTTTAAAAAGTCTAAGAAAAAATAGAAGAAAACAGATATACTTTACTGCTTTCAGAAGGCAAACCAAATTTTGATTAAATATCTATAGAATGATATATCATTAGTGGAACTATAGAATCATTCTTCTGATAATTTACATGAAATTAAGTCAAGCAAAATCCTATTTAAGTAAGTGTTTATATAAATGAGAACATATCCTTTTTCTTGTTCTCTTTCTCTCTAAATGATTCCATAGGCACTGGCAGTGCCTAGTTTTGACTTTTCTAGGTAAAAGGTAAAAAAATATTATAAAATCTACAAAACCAGACTGGCAGAGTTTGTAGTCTATAGAAGATGTTCCTGTATATACAGGACACAGAAGATCAAAGCACACAGCACACAGAAGATCAAAGAGAAGATTCATTTATCCAAGTAAAAGGTGTTGCTGGATTAATAAGAGATGCTTCAATTAATGCTTAATTTATTGGATTGTTAAACAACTATTAGCTCTTTTAACTATCAAATGGAATTCTATTCTATTATTCTATGTGAACCAAGCTGAAAGTGAATGTTGTGCCCGGAGTAGCTTATATTTAAGATAAATTATATAAATTTATGTTCTGAACATCTTCCCATTTACTTTACGGTGAGCTCATGCTGTGAAGATGGTTGATCATAATATAATATTGTTCTGAACCATGCATAAACTTTCTTTGAAGAGTCTTTTTAAAAGTTATTTTCATTACAGGAGGGTTTTATATAGACTGAAAAAACTACAGAAACTTAAAAGAAAAAGTAGAAAAGAAAGAAAAAATAAAGGAGTTAAAGATTTTATTTATTTAACATATGGTAAGGAATTAAAGAAAAAGACAGATAACGAGAGAAAGAAAAGTATGCAAAGAACCGATTTTCTTTGCAGCAGTTACAAACACAATAATTACCATCTCCACCCTCCCAAATTACATCTCATGGTTCCTTCTTCCAATAAATAAACTTTTATAATCAGTAAATCCCAAAATCACCAGTTCATTTTTATCCATTTTCAGCAAAAATGTTCATAAAGTGTTTCCAGTCTTTTATAAAAATAACTGTAGCTCCCTCCTTAATCAAGCAAAGCAATTTGCTCATTTCTACAAGCTTAAGAATCTTCAAGATCCAATCCTCCATTGTGGGTATTTCTGTATGATTCCATCTCTCTGTATATAAAAGCCTCACCATATGTAATCATCTAATCTAGTATCTGATCATCAATTAACCTTTTGTAGATGATTGTCCATAAGTCTGACTAAAAACTGTTCCAGTTTCATTTGGATTTTTAAAACTCTCTTCATTAATCTACTTTATGTATTTATGTCCAGTAACTTTTCACTTTATCAAAATTGTATCAATTTATTTATACAGAATAAAATGTCCCTTTATGGTTTTTACATTTTCAACAGTAAACAGAAATAGCTTTATACATTTTAGATAATTTATCTAATGTCATATACCAAACTACATCATTTTGTAAATGTTTTCTTTTAAATTGTAAAACAATGTGAATGTCAAAATATATAACCACATTCTCTCCCATTAGTCCATGTGAACGTTATAGTTAAAATATGCGGTCCTTTTTACTATACTTTTTAAAACTTGCTCTTCTTCCATTTAAATTCTCAGCAAAAGTTTTAGCAATCACATATTCATTGTTTGTACATAATTTATTTTAAAATACAATTTTCTCATATTCTATTTTTGATACTTTATATCAAATCCTTCTCTTAATAGTACATATGAAGACCATTGAAAACTAAACTAGTCACAAATATTCTCCTTTATTGATATATGTGTGTATTGTGTGCAATGTGCATGCATCTGCATTTGTATCTTTAAATAATCCTGGAAACAACTATTAGAAAAAAAATAACTTTTTTTTTGCATTTTCATTAAATTGCCAAATCTAGTTTTATGCTGAGATGCTTTCTATAAGAAGAGCATTTTCTGCTGCGATTGGATTATGGGCTATGTTTTCTTTTAAAAAGACAGATAAAAGAAAAATAATGGGAACAAGGCATGGCTTTCCTAATATATCGGTCAACAGAGATTGAGTTTCAAATGCCATTTTTTAGTCTAAACAACCAAAAGCTTTGAGGTTGGCAGTAAACCAAGGTCAATAAATCAGTTTCTAAGTAGATCTCCTTATTTAAGACACTTTTCTGGGTTATCACAGGAAGCCAATGGCAGTTGGGTCATGGGGTTGTTATGATAGGCTGCCTCTGCTAAGAAGCCCCAAACAGCCAGCAAGGCTGACCTACCATACTTCAGTGTAAACAGGGCACTGTGCTGCAGGTTTTTCCACATCATCTGTCACCTCCAGGGAGGGGTTGCTTACTTCCTCTTCAGCTTTTAAAAATAGGCAGGCAGGTGTTCTGCCTCCAGTTGCCTTCCTCAATTGCCTATTAGCTTGCATGTCAATCAGACTTCCTAATCTATTCTGTCTAGTGTAGTTTGCCCATTCATTGATGGGTTTACTTCACAGCTACTTAAATCCTAAAATCCTCCGGTGTTTTGTCAAGCTAGGAGGCAACATAACCTAGAGAGGTCTAGGATCTTCCATTATCCAGATGGGATTGCAGGAATCAACATCTGTCTGTCCCAACTAAGCTACAAGCTCTTCTTACCTCATCATTCTTTACATTTCTTGTGGTTTACCCATCATTTTATCATCTCCTAACTCTATCCCTGCACTTTAATGTCAAAGTAAGGGATTTTATTTATACTTCCACTGTGGACTGAATGCCTTCCGCTTGAATCGACTGTAAAACAAATTGCAAGAAAAAACTAGAATGATGTCAATGAATGTTGCCTGAACAGTGGAATTCCAGATTTCAAATCTATATTCTTACAAGATCAAAACAGCAAGTTAACCATAAAATTACCAGGCTCATACTATACTATAAATTGCTCAACCTATCTTAAAACTTCCAGCAATCTGTTATTTTATTTATGTATTAATTTATAATATTTATATAGCCACCCATCTTATGTTAAACTCTGGCTGGTTTCACATCAACAATTAAAGCAACATCAGTAATAACAATATAATACATAAAACTATTAAACTTCTGGCACAAACATTAAACTTCCAAATCATTCAATTTTCTCATAGCTGAAAGTCATTTTTATTATTCCAAAGCTGACATAAAAAAAGTGAATAGAATGATAGTATCCTACATTTAAAGCAGGGATTCAGTACAGAAATAACCATGGTCTAGCTTGTTGGTGATCTGTGGCAGGAGGGGAATGATGCATCTTGATTTCTCAGTGGCTTTTCATATCATCCACTACAGCATCCTTTGTGCCAGCTTTGAGAATAAAACAGTAGGAATACAGTATCCCGAAAGAAGCTTCTTGGAGAAGAAGTGAAAGAAAAAACAGAGAAAAAACAGAAAGTCCAGTTGCCACTTGAAAAAGCATCTTTGGAACAATTATGACCTGGAGAATCTCCACAGACAGTCTTGCGAGGTTCTCTTTCTTCCTCCAAGACTGGTCCCAGTTGGTTATGGAGGGAGTGGCAGTGAAGAACTGTTTCCTCAGTCCCTTCTCTATGGGGTGCAACCAAGTTTTGACACTTTCTCCCCTCCTATTCAACATCTATCTGAAACTGCTGGGAGAGATCATTTACTAGTGTGGATTCCAGTATCATCAGTATGTTGATTGATTATATCTTTTGACCCTGGGTCAACCAAGCAAGGCTGCAGAGACAAGCTCTTTCCTTGACCATCTCTTTCTCTAACACAAGTAAAAACATTTATGTGAAGGCAACCAAAAGGCTGGAGACAGGCATTTTCCAGACAAATCTTGTCTTTGGCAGTGGTATTGATGCATCCCTTCTCTTGGTTTTGGGGATAACAATAGAAGCTAGCTCTTTCCATCTTCACATGGATCACAATATGTAAATTTAACTGCAGGCTTGAAGAAACCTTCCCAACCAGCTGAAAAGCTTCATAGGCTAAAGGACATAATGAATATTACTGACAGCACCCACCCACACTTCATGGACCTGGACATCCAAAGATTAATATTCCATTGAAAGAGAGCTATTTATAAGGGGCCAAGGAATACTTTGTAGGCATTTCAGAAAAGTCTGCTCAGGCATTATGTAGGCAAATGCCTCTGTAGAAGCTGACTATCTCTTTTGCAGCTAAAGAAAAAATGCCTGTGCAGGGAAGATGGGTAAGAGATGTTCCTTCAGAAGCCTTAAGTAGCTTGAAATTGAGCAAATCTTAGATCCTGATCATGTCATTACCAATATCGCTCATGATTCACTGTAGTCTGGTCTGCAGCGATTCTTGTAATAGAAGCAGGAAGATGCTATTTGCAAACAGGTGACAGTAAGGATGACTTTAAGCTGCATCTGCAGGAGGCTGGAAATAAGATAAATGCCTCTCATGAAGGCATTTACTTTAAAAATGTTTCAGAGGATCATCTCTATATCACAGTTACAGTGACATTAATATGAGATCAACAGTCTCCTCAAAAAGCCCTCTTGGGAAAAGAATTGAAAGAGAAAGAGCTGGAGCTCTCCAAGAAATTATTTTCATCATAAGAGGATTTTAACATTTGCTCCTTTCCTTTACTTACTTTGACTGGATTTTACATGCATTGGGTTACCTTGATGCTTATGATCCCAAATAGCCTTGAGAATCACACAATAGAGAGGACAGGAATAACCAATGTAACTGATTTCTAATTCAAATAATAAATAAATAAATAAATAAATAAATAAATAAATAAATAAATAAATAAAAAGACCCTTCAGATCCCAAGAAATAAGAAATTAAATTAAAATAAGAAAAGAAAAAGAGCACAAGGGAGGTAGTTTTAAGAAGAAGGGAAATTGAGTTGGGTGAGCACCTAGAAATGTGTGAATCCTTTTCCTTCCCCACAGCAGTATATAGGTAAACAAATGAAGGTCCTCCTATTATGAAACCTGAATTTACCTGAGCCGAGTGTTTTCTCCTTGTTTTCCCAATGGGGAACAATGTTCTCTGCTTTTGGATGATGTATTAATGGGAGGATAGTTTAGAAAAGATATTTAACCTATATGCAAAGGAAGGACATAGGTGCAAGCAGAGTGGTGGCTAGGAGAGACATGGGAGGAAGTTGAATCACTTAAACTGCGTTGCATTAGATTTATTATTACTGGAATTACTCTGTCATCCTCTTCCAAATGTATTTATTTTTTAAATGGATCTGACTGCCCAACACACACACTGTGGCTCTGGGGGATATACAGCAATGAAAAACACAATTTAAAAACTGATCATTCCCCTGTCCTCTTCCCCCCACTGTGGCAAGAAACAAACAAGCCTCTTGATCAGTTCAATATCAATCTGGGTTCTTTCAAGGGGAAGGAACTTTGACTGTGTTATGTTCGGCGGAGCTGAGCGAGAACTGAAGTTTGTTCCCATTGGCTGAGCCGTCTGATAGCGAGTGACATAAAAGCGAGCTGTCAGACAGCATCAGCTATTGCTCGTTCCTGTGAGCTGACTTGCGCAAACAGCGGCTACCGCAGTTACCAGTTAATAGTTGAGTGTTAATAAAAAGCAAGATCATGGACATCATCTGTGCTCCATAAAACTGGCGATGAGAATGGGATCGATGTGGTGAAGGCACACCAGTTTCCTGAGGCATTTGAAGCACACCAAGATGTTACCTCAGCCAGCTGACGAGATGTCTTCTCCTCCAGCGTTCCGTGCTTTCATCCTACAACAGACATGTGATATTCATACATTAATTGATTTGAGTGTTTCCTAGATGCTGCTGACTTGGCAGACATATCAAACCACAGAAAAAAAGCTTATTTCCTAAGTTTCTGCAGGTCAGCTGTCTTTGACACTGCCACCGTTTTATTGGCATGACAACCTGTTAAGGAGGTTTCCTGGGAAGCCCTCCAGGAAATCCTTAGTAACCATTTTGCCCCTAAACCGTCTTGAATCGCTAGGTGACATGCTTTTAGGCAGTGGGCACAAGCAGAAGGGGAGACCGTTAATATGTATATGGCGACTCTCCAAACAACACTGTTGCAATGCAGTTTTCAAGAGCTTGATGACATGCTTCCGGGTTCAACTGGTATGTGGAATGAGAGACCTCAGGCTCCAAAGACATCTGTTGGCAAAAGGTAACCTTACTTTAAAAATGGCCACAGAAGAGGCTCAAGCCGCTGAGATGTCCAATCTCTCTGTGGCTAAGATCCCAAGTGTGACGTTCAGTCCAGTGGCTAAATCAAATGTGCTGTTCATTTTGAAGAGTTTACCCCTGATGAGTTTTTAGACTATGACGAAGACATTAATTGCCTCACCAATCGCCAACAACTGCAACAGCAAAGAGGCTGGAACCCAAGAAACAAATCTCAACAGTTTCCTACAACGCAGGTAATTTGCTTGAGTTGCAGGGGTAATCATTTAAGACCTACATGCCGGTTTAGAAATGTTATATGTTTGAACTGCCAGCAAAAGGGCCATAGAGCTAGGGTCTGCAAATCTGGAAAGAAAACACTGCAATCACAACTGCAGCCACCAGCTAGGTACCAGAAACAAAGAGATGAATGTTTTACTGTTACTAGAGCATCTCCCACTGACTCTCTAAACAATTTATCGCAACAGCTGCACATTAATAAACTTCATGTAACCATCTCATTAAAAGGTAAAGAGTGTCCAATGGAGGTTGACACCAGTTCATCTCTGTCCATACTTTTCTGGAGCACCCTCAAGAGACTGATTCTGACCATATCCAAGAAGCAACTTCAACCTTGCAATCTGTCTCTTAAAGACTATCAAGGGCGGAAAATACCAGTCATAGGAACAGGCAAGTTTGCAATTGATTTTCAAGAGTTCAAGGGACGTTTACCCCTTACTATTGTAGAAGGCACTTTACCTAGTTTGCTGGGGTTAGACTGGTTTGATGCTTTAGGTCTTAAAGTGACTGGCATACATTGCACCCAAAACCAAGACATTGAGTCATTATTAGCTGAGTTTAAGGACATCTTCAATGATGAGTTAGGCCATTATGTGGGCTCCCCAATTTCTTTTACATTAGACCCAGTCATAACACTTATCAGGTTGAAGCCCTGACATGTTCCTTCTGCACTGAAACCAAAAGTTGATAAAGAAATTGATAAATTGATATCCCAAGGGGTTCTGGAGCCTGTGGATTATGCACTATGGGAAACCCTTATAGTAACCCTAATTAAACACAATGGCTCTATCAGATTATGCACAGACTATAAGAGCACATTGACTAAGGCCTTGCGCACTAACGCATACCCTGTGCCTATAATTCAACATCTCTTCCATTCAATGGAAAAGGGTACTATATTTGCTAAGCTTGACATATTTGCCCAAGCTTATCAACAGCTCCCTGTCAATGAAACAACTGCTATGGCCCAAACCATTGTGACTCACAGGGGAGTGTTCAAATGTAAATGCTTGCAGTCTGGGGTATCTGTGGCTCCTGGCATATTCCAATGCCTTATGGAGCAATTGCTACAGGGTATCCCTGGCATTATACCATACTTTGATGACATCATCATCTCTGCACAAAACAAGTAAGATCTTCTGGCATGTGTTAGACAAGTCCTAACTTGCTTCCAGACCTCTAGACTCAAATTAAAAAGAGACAAATGCAAATTTGGTGTTTCCCAAGTGGATTTTCTCAATGCTCAAGGGATTCACCCTACAGACTCTAAAGTTAAAGCCATTAAGGATACACCAGTTCCTAACAACAAAAAGGAATTACAGGCCTTTTTAGGTCTCCTAAATTTCTATGCATCATTCCTTCCTCACAAGGCTTCTATTGCAGAACTGCTGCACAGGTTATTAGACTCACGAGTTCAGTGGTCTTGGGGACAACCACAACAGGACTCTTTTGATGCCGTCAAAGCGATACTTTCTTCTGACAGCATTTTGATTCAATTTGACAACCAATTACCTTTGATTCTATGCTGCAATGCATCTCCTTTTGGTATAGGTGCTGTCTTAGCTCACATATTACCAAGTGGTGTGGAAGCCCGGATTGCTTACTTTTCGAGGACTATGTCCGTGACAGAAATAAATTATTCACAAATTGATAAGGAGGCTTTGGCGGCCGTTGCCTCGGTTAAACAATTCCACAAGTTCCTCTATGGCTTACACTTCAATTTAGTGATGGATCCAAAGCCTCTCCTGAGTATCCTGTCCAGCGATCGACAAATTCCCCTGGTTTTGTCCCATAGAATGACCTGCTGGACATTATTCTTGGCTGCATATTCCTATACCTTGACATACAGGGTGGGCAAGCACTTTGGGCATGTGGACGCATTAAGCAGTTGCCCCTTGCCAGTCAAAATTGTAGACCCCATCCCTTCCTCACTGATACTATTGATTGACCAATTAATCACCAATTACCTGTCACGGCCGCGGATATTGTGAAAGCCTCCTCTAACAATCTTATTCTCTTACAGGATTTGGACTGGGTGAGGAGGGGGTCGCCAGAAGGTTCTTTAAATGCCCCATTTATTCCTTTCAGAGCAAAACAGTATGAATTGTACACCCAGCAGGGTTGCCTACTGTGGGGATGCAGGGTAGTAGTTCCAGAGACCTAGGATATCAGTTTGCACGAGACCTATCCAGGAATAGTCCACATGAAAGCTTTAGCCCAGAGTTATGTTTGGTGGCCTAGCATAGACTCTGACATCACCACAAAAGTTAGGGCTTGTCAGGCATGCCAAGAATCTAGAGCTGGCCTTCCAGCTGCTGCCTCTGGGGAATGGGAGTCTGTGAAGTCTCCATGGGTTAGGGTCCATATTGACCCTGTTGGGATGTTTCAGGGCCACACCTTCCTTATCCTTGTGGACTCATATTCGAAGTGGGTAGAGTTAACCCTCATGCATTCTACCATGTCAGAGATTATTATCAAGGCATTAGACTACCTTTTTGCAACCCATAGGTCTCCCGATATCCTAGTGTTGAATAATGGTCCACAGTTTACCACGGCAAATTTTGAGCTGTTCCTGGCACGGCAGGACATAAGGCATGCACTTATCATGCCTTACCATCTGGCTTCTAATGGCCAAGTGAAGAGAGCTGTGAGGGCCGCCAAGAAAATGCTGGGGCAGCTAGAGGGCGAAGACTGGCATTCTAAGTGGGCAAAGTATCTGCTAATGCAACATGTTACTCCAAGCACAATTACTAATTGTTCCCCAGTGGAGTTTTTAATGGGGCAAAAGTTGAGAAACCATATGATAGACTCCACCCCAAATGTCCCCTTAAACTCTTTTAGTGGCACTAGAGTTTTCTGGGTTGGGGATTTAATTTACGCCCAGAATTTTGTAGGTAATCCATTGTGACTGCTGGGAAAAATAGAGGCCATTACCGGGCTGAAATCAAATAAAATAAGTCTGTCGGATGGCTGAATTTGGCACCAGCATGTAGACCATGTGAAAAGATGCTGGCTTGAGTTCCTGGAGGACCCAGCAGATAGTGAGCTGACTGATGCACAGCAACATGAACTCAGAGTGGCTGACACGCCAAGGTGCGAATTAACTGACAACGAGCCACTGCGAGAAATCGACCTACTTTTTGAAGTTCCTCCCTTTGAGTCTGAGTTTGAGCAACAGAGAAGAGTCCAGCGATGCTTCCATTACCGTCTGCAGACCTTACAAGCGATCGTTCTTCGTTGGCTGGGCAAGCTGAATTGCGTAGGTCCAGCTGGACAAGACAATGCCCTGCCTACTAAATGACTATTCATGCGCCTGACTGGTGGGAAGGGATGTTATGTTCGGTGTAACTGAGCAGGAACTGAAGTTCATTCCCATTGGCTGAGCTGTCTGACAGCAAGTGATATAAAAGTGAGCTGTCAGACAGTGTCAGCTATTGCTCATTCCTGTCAGCCAACTTGTGCAAGCAGCGGCTACTGCAGTTACCAGTTAATAGTTTAGAGTTAATAAAAGGTTGAACTTAGCAAGATTGTGGATGTCGTTTGTGCTCCATAAAAGACTGGGTTGGTTAACACTTTGGAAATTTTGAGAGCACAACACATCTTTTACCATGGAATGGTTCTTGTGTTGGTGAAAAGTTACATTGTTTAGGACAAACTGGTAAAACCACTGTCTTTTCTCCAACCCTCCAAAATAGCTTTGATTCCCTTCCCCCCAAGCAACTCTTGATGGCTTTATCCAAATATTCATCTATGTAAAAGATTGTGGTGTAAAAGCCAGTTTAGGGCCATAGAAACAATGATGTTTATTTCTTATGATTTCATCTTTAGGAGAAACTAGTAGTAATATGATTTTCCCATTACTGTTATGTGTATTTCTAGAATGGTTTTTTTTTATATTTGAGGTTTTGTTTTGTTACCCAGAGTCAGTGGAATGTCTTTGTGATAGAAGACAAAAGGAACAAATCTAAAAAAATGTACAAAGGAATATTTTGGGAATTCATACTTGATTTAAAAATCATTAATAAAAGATCAATAAAACATTTCTGATTAAATATTTTAATTATTCTGATCTAAAAAGCTACTTTTTATTGGGAGACATCATCAAATACAGCAGGAGTATCTAGTAGCAACAATGTTAGTTCATTTGCAATTTTTCAATTGTGAATTTAAGAAAAGTTTAATCTAATAATTACCTAGATTGTGAAGTAAACATTGGGCTGAATTATTATAAGAAAAGCTTAAGATCTCAGCTACAAATTTGTTCATTGTTTCCCTCTGTACCTTTTGTAAATCTATATTTGGCAGGCTTGCAGCTAGTTTGGTGCCAATTCACATTGACTACATCTGGGACTTGTTTTCCCTCTATAATAAGAAATTGTTTTTGTTGTTGCCTTCAGTAGGGGCTGCTTGTAAAGTATTGCTTTGCCTTCTCTATCCCTGAGTGAGATTTTACTCAGGTTAAGCCTTACTAAGTAAAGATGCACTTGAATGCTTGCTCTTGAGAAAATCTCTGGACTGTAACAGGCCTAAAAAAGTTAGTGAATGATCAGAGAAGGTATCAGTGACCCAACAAAGCATTATGAACTAAAAATGTTGTGTTAAAAATCATTTTATCACTCAGTACAGGAATCTATACAATTGGGCTTTTTTAATGAACTAATCACCAGCCTTATTCTACTTTTATCGGCAAAGAATCACTGAAATTAAAAGCATCAAATAAGTTGTTCTGTTAATATATAATTTTTCAATCCACTTCCCTACTGTAATTATTATTATTAATTTTAAATTTTATTACTTCACTGATACACGTCTCTAGCTTTAATTTTTTTTTCTTTTATCAATTAGTTTATCGCAGTGATATTTTAAAGCAGCTGTTTCTCTAGCAATAGCCAAGGACAAGATCTTTAAAGCAGGGGTGTCAAACTCACAGCATCATGTTGTCGTCATGTGGCATATCACAACTTTCCCCCTATTCGCTAAACTGGGGGTGGGCATGGCCAGCGTGTGACGCATCCCTGCAACCTATGGGCTGCAAGTTTGACACACCTGCTTTTAAGAGTCTAAGTCACCAGGACTCTTTAGAAGCCTACATCATGCAGTATTTGGATGTCTCCAGTAGCAGAGGGAGAGCAAACTCCTTATATAATAGGATTCTTTATTTTAAAAATTATATTCAGAACTTATTGGAAGTAGTCAGCTCTACCCCGTACAGGTAGTCCTTGATTTACAACAATTCAAAGTTACAATGACACTGAAAAGTGTCTTCATTGGTACAAACATTGCAGCATCCCTATGATAACATGACCAAAATTCAGATGCTTGGCAACTGGTTCACATGTGTGACCTTTGCTGTGTCCCAGGGTCATGTGGTTCCCCTTTGGCAACCTTCTGACAAGCAAAGTCAATGGGGGAGCCAGATTCACTGAACAATCAGGTTATTAACTTATCATCTACAGTGATTCACTTAACAACCATGACAAGAAAAATTGTAAAATGGGGCAAAACTCACTTTAAAAATGTCTCAGTTCACAACATACTTTTTGAGCTCAGCTGTGGTCGTAATTTGAGTACAACCTGTGTACAGTGTTTATATTACTGTATCTATCCTGTAAAAACCCAGGAGATTGCGAGATGGCAGTTTTGCCAATACGTGCTGTCCAGAGCTGGTAACCTCTAGCACAAAAGAAAGAAGTCTATTTGTTTCATTATGCCTTTCATTACAAGAAGACACAGACCTTATTTCCTGGAAGAATAAAGAAGGGAGATTTATATATATATATATATATACATACACATACATATACATACATACATATATATA
>BLBF01000003.1:46341151-46352753 GCA_015471245.1 Laticauda colubrina | reverse complement strand
ATATATATATATACATACACATACATATACATACATACATATATATAAGAAATGCATGTACGCTTTAAAGAATGCACGCCTTCTGCACATGACATCTGTAATTAAAATGCATTTTAGATGTTATGCTTCTGTTAGATTACTGAAGGTTGGCATGTTACAATCAGTTTGCTTTAATTCCTGAAGTTACAGTATTTATATTTCTTAACTGGCATACCCTTGTGTTATGTGAGATGTTTAGCCATTTCATTGGGATGCCATAACTATTCCTTGGCTAGGGCACATATTCTTATGAAACACATCTGCATGTAAATTTAATATACTTGATCTAAACAAATCTTAAACTGGGCCCTTTATATCAATAGCAGTATTCTTCATGGCAGCTTTGGTTTTGATGTCTCCACAAATATGAATGTTAAATCAGATTCATTCTTTGCTTTCTTATGCACATCAGAGATTTCTGACATGATTTTTTTAACATCAATAGGGATGAAAATCTGCCTGTAATGATCTCATGAAACCAATTAAAATGATATTTTATAAAAATTACATGACTTAAAATGCATTTGCTGTGCTAGTTTGCTTAATACTGTAAGCAATACTGTTTACATAATACGGTATTATGGTGGATCTCTTATATTACATCATAATTCCTCTCTAACCTGGTTTTTCACTATCTGGCTCTAGCCAGATATGCAGGGTTGGCAATTCCCAGACTTTCCAGTCAATTTCCCAAGTAAGAATTCTCAGAAATATAAAACCAACACAATTGGAGGCAATAATACTGAGTTCTTCCCTGTCACCTACAAAATTGTGGGACTATGTTCTTTTTCCTGTATTAAAACTTTACAAGAAAGAACCATAGGTTGAATCCCTACATCTTGATTCTTAATGTGCAAGTGGATTTCCATTTCTGTATTCTTTTGCTAGTTCTAAACATTGCTTCCATAACAAGGCACTACCAGAAGCAAAGCTAGCTTACTGTGTCTATTAGAGAAGCCTTGAGCTACATTCCCTGCTCTAAAACTGACTACAAGTCTCCAAAATAAAGTAATCATGCTGTAGATTTTAAAGATGGAAAAGGGATCCTTGGAGGAGCACTGCATATAATAAAAAGGTCTCCATCCCTATTCCCATAATGGAATATCCAGTTTCTCTGCTTCTGCCATTCTATCACATCGGTGTTTACTTGCAACATCCTCAATTTAGAGGAAAATCTTTCATTGAGAAGCAGGAGCAACAACCAGTTTGAAAAATTCCATCGATACTAGATTCTTTTAAAAATCTTTCTAGTGTTCTGCATATCATAATTAAATTGCCTGGCACAATAATCTTTATAAATGATTGCTGTTGTGCAAACTTGAAAAAGATGCTTCTCTTAAATGAAGATCTCTTCATTTAAGGATTATCCCATTGAAGCAAGTGGGGAATTGTATGAAAACATTAAATCAAATCAGGTGGCTTCAAAGTGCTTTGTAGTCTTTTGAAGTCCCATGCAGCTTCTTTGGCTTTTCCATTGCTTTCAGATTGTTGCACATAATATGCAATGTTGCAAGTTTCACTCTAAATGTTAAGGAAAACATTATTGAGTGGTGTGATGGGATTATTTGATACTGATATAGAGAATGAATTTTATCTTTTTTCATATTTCTGCTTTATGAGGGTTTTTTTTAATTGATTCCATACCATTCTTCCTATGATTAATTCTTGACTTAAGACCATTTGTTTAGCAGCCATTATGATGGTATTGAAATTAATGATATATGATCCATCTTCACTCAGGCGCTAAGCTTAGCACTTCAAGAAATCAAGTAGCAAAAAAGTTTCTGTTAATTACTGTTTGGTAGCTTTTTCTAAGAAATTAGAATTGGATACTTTCTGATTTTTATTCAATGAAATTTTGGATCTTTGCTTATGAGTCTGAAGCATACTGTGTTTTTCTTTCTTTATTATCCTATATATATTATATATACTATATACTATACTATATTATGTTATAATTATATTATATTATATTATATATTAACTATATTATCCTTATCCTTATTAAGGGGCGTGCATAAGTGCAGTCATGCCCACTGTCCCTGTCCCATTGTCCCCATTTATTCATACTGATTTTCTTCATTCTTACTCATTTTTATACTTATTCCTATTATCTTGTGATTGACGAATCAAATAAAATAAATAAATAAATATTCCTATTGTCACTGTTTTTTTTTTAAAGCCAATCAAAAATCTTGAAGAAGTTGATCTAGTTTGCCCCAAATACCAAATCACAAACCCAGATTGAATTATGCCCTGGTTGAATCTTGATCTATATTTCAAATTGAATTGATTTGTACAAGCCTGAAGAGGGCCACATAAATTTATTTATTTCCTGTGTTGCTATTTAGTATCAAAATTTAGGTGTAGATGTCTTGTTATCTCCATATAACAGAATGGGCAAATTCAAATCCTGATTTTTCTGTATTTCATGCTTAGAGATGAAATTCCATACATGAATATTTCTACTGCCTATATCTTATGGCTTTTCTCTTCGGGGTGGGTATACAACTCTGCACAAGACAGTAAGTTCGGTGAGAGTAACCATGTCTTATTTGAGTGAAAGTGACCATGTCATATTTGGATGATAGTGACCATGTCATACTAGGATTCAATATAACACAAACACAAGCAACAGAACATAATGACACCAGAGTCCTGGATTTTAAAAGAGTTGATTTTAATAAACTCAGAGAGAACTTGGGAAAGATTCCATGAATGAAAATCCTGAAGGGGAAAACAACTCAAGAATCTTGGGAAACTCTGAAAAGTATGATCATAGAAACCAGACCAGTACAATACCACTGAGAAAGAAAAACAAGAAATCCAAGATGAAACCAGCATGGCTGCACAAAGATCTCTCTGGAAAATTGAAAGAAAAAAAGGACAAGTACAAAAAATGGGAAGAAGGACGTACAACTAAGGCAGAATATCAGCAGATAGCCAGAATCTGCAAAGATGAGGTCAGGAAAGCAAAGGCTCAGAACGAAAAAGGACTTGCAACAAAAGTCAAGGATAATAAAAAAAAGTTTTTTCCAACATAAAAATAACAAGAAAAAAATCAAGGAAATAGTCGGTCCACTAAAGAGAGAAGATGGCAACAGAGAGAAAGCAGAGTTGTTTAACTTATTCTTTGCATCGATCTATAGAAAAGAAAAGAAACTATAGCTCAACCTACCAAAAACATAACTGTAAAAGACAGACCATAAATAAAAGTTAAAATAAGCAAAAAATTAGTAAGATAATACCTGTCTGATTTTGATGAACACAAATCACTGGGGCCTGATGGATTACATCCCAAAGTTTTAAAGGAGCTGGCAGAAGTCATCTCAGAACCACTGCACCATATCTTTCAAAAATCCTGGAGCACCAGGGAACTACCAGAGGACTGGAAAAGAGCTGATGTGGTTCCCATCTTCAAAAAAAGGGAAAAAACAACACTCAGGAAACTATAGACCAATCAGCCTAACATCAATACCCAGGAAGATACAGGAAAAAAGATAACAAAAAATAGATCTGCCAACATCTAGAAACAAGTAAAGTAATAATTAGCAGTCAGCATGGGGTTGTTAAAAATAGATCATGTCAAACCAATCTTATTTCATTCTTCAACATAGTGACTAAATTAGTAGGCCAGCAAAATACTGTGGACATAATATACTTAGATTTCATCAAGGCATTTGACAAAGTAGACCACAACCTACTTTCTGGTAAGCTAGAAAAAAGTGGGATAGATAGCACCACCACCAGATAGATTTGCAACTGGCTGACAAACCATACTCAACAAGTAGTCCTTAATGGGTCTAATTCTTAACAAATTTGCAGATGATACTAAACTGGCAGGAATAGCAAATGCCCAAGAGGATAGGCACAAGATCCAGGTGGATCTTGACGACTAGAACACTGGGACGTATCTAACAAAATGAAATTCATTGTAGAGAAAAGTAAAGTCCTACACTTAGGCGAGAAAAACCAAAAGTAGCCACATAGACTGGGTGAAATCAGGCTCAATAGCAGTAACCGTGAGAGCGATCTTGGAGTTTTAGTGGACAGCCAGCTAAATATGAGCCAGCAGTGTGCAGCAGCAGCCAGAAAAGCTAATGCAATCCTAAGTTGCGCTAACAGAGGGATACAATCAAGATAAAGTGAGGTACTAATACCACTCTATAAAACCTTATTAAGTCCACACCTAGAATATTGCATCACATTTTGGTTACCACACTATAAAAAGATGTTGAGACTCTAGAAAAAGTACAGAGAAGAGGAACCAGGATGATTAGGGACTGGAGATTAAAATATATGAAGAACAATTAAAGGAACTGGGCCTGGCTAGTCTAGTGAAGAAAAAGACCAGGGGAGACATGATAGCAGTCTTCCAATATTTGAGGGGCCTGCCACAGAGAGGAAAGAGTCAAGCTATTTTCTAAAGCACCTGTAGGCCAGACAAGGAAGAATGCATGGAAACTGAACAAGGAGAGATTTAACCTGGAAATAAGGAGAAGTTTTCTGGTAGTGAGAACAATCAACCAGTGGAACAGCTTGCCCTCAGAAGTTGTGGTAGCATCATCACTTCAGACTTTCAAGGAGAGATTGGACTGCCATTTGTCAGAAATGGTGTAGAAATGTCTCCCGCTTGGGCGGGGGGTTGGATTAGAGGACCTACAAGGTCCCTTCCAATTTTGATTATCTGTTATCTGCTATCTTTTATCTGTTAAATTTCAGTTTTCATTATTTACTGGAAGTACCTATATTGGCTAGAGGCAATGAGAGCTATAGTCCAACAATACATGAATCAAAGAACTGAAAGTGTTCTGGGAAATCAGCTAATCCATATTCAAAGCAGATTAGCCATGAGGCAGTTACAAATCCCTCAGAAATATTCATTCATTTCATACACTTCCAAGAAAATAGTTTACTGTTTTCCAGGTAATATGCTTTTCTCCTGAAATGATCTTAAAAAGACTTTTCCTACACATTATACATATTGATACATGTTTTGTCTCCTAAAACTAAGAAGAGTAAACTTTGAGATGACTGAAATTATTAATTTTCTTCTTACCAAGAAAAATACAAGCAATCTCTTCTGTTCTTATCTCTTCCTCTGTCAGTGGAGTGGGCCCAAAAAAGGACAGAAAGAAGAAGAAGATGCAATAATTCGAACCAATAAGGATGTTCAAGAGAAATGAGAAACACATTTTTATAAGAAATTGCTGGAAATTGATGCTGGTATACCTAACCCAAGATGTAGCACAATCTTCTGCAAACTGATGACATCCAGATTCAAACTGCAAATCTCCCAAACTCTCAACCAGCACGTCTCAACATATTTAGAGGGCACTGGGATGAGAAAACTTGATCTAAACAGTCCTAAGCAGTCAAAACTTAGAAGTTTTATTTAATTTATGCTGCTTTTAAGATTGTTTTAATCCAGACTGTCAGTGAAGTTTTATGTTTTATCTGTTTTTATGGACTTTTGTAGTTTTTTTTAACACCATGTATTTTCTTTAACAGCATTGGAGTTGGGCAGCAATAACATATCAGAATGAATGAATAAATAAATATGTCAGCCAGATTCACTTGTTGAGATGGATAGCTATAGAAATCAAATAAAAATAAATAAATAAATAAATAAAATTAAGATAGTTTGATCAATAATACAACAAGTGGATCCAAATGCAGCTTCTTGTAGATTTCAGGCGAGTACATTGCAGAGCTGAAGAAAGAATTGTTAAGCCCTAGAAAGATCAAAGATTAAATTGGGTTATGACATCTGTGTCCTCTTTATGGAACACAAGAGAGTCAAGGACATGCTTGAAGCTGGGCATGGAGAAAAAAATAGTTCCATGAAGGATCTCATCCCTCCTCAAATCTTCCCTGCTACAATTGTAACAACAATATACTGACAATAGAGATTACAAATTCCTGAACTATGTACTGTGTATATCCACTTTTTAATCTGTGTATACTGTAATGAAAAACCAGGCACAAGGTTATATAAATAGCCAAAAAGTGATTGACATGCTAATAATGCCCAGTCAAGCCAGTAATGTTCATGTAACAAGCTCCTGAGAAAATAATATTTTTGGTCAATAATACATTTTTAAGCGAAGTGTTTGTTTTTAATTAGCCTCATATTTAGCTATTTAGTCATGGTGTGTCTGTCAGCCATAGCTAAAAAAGAAAATAACACAGGCTGACTTGAACTATATAGTTGCCTTAAACTCTAACTTTCATCTCTTCCTTTTTGGCTTTCTTTTCTGCATTCCATTTAGTTCTTTTTAAAGCATTGGGGGCATATTCCAGCTTGTCCTCTTTTTTCTTTTTCTTTTCTTGAGTGCTTCCCTTTCTAGCATTAAGTAATTCTTATAGGAGAGAGCTTCCTGTTATGCTATGAGAAACTATTCATATGAGATGTGTTGGAAGCACTTCATTGGAATCTACCTCTGTACCTTTCCTCTTGTCATTATAAGAAGACATAATTTGATTTTTCTCAATTAGTAAATCAAACCCAAAGATGAAATGTGATTGAGATCAAACATGAAGTATCCCAGCCTAATGATGAATACCATTTCAGATTCTGATAAGGAAGTGGAGAGGATATATTTCAAAGGGAGAAGGTTTAGTCAGGTTTCAAGGCCTGCTGTTAAGTATATTCAAGGTTATTTTGCAAAAGAAGAAAGGGTGAAAAAAGTGGGTCTTCTATGGTACTGTTATTATAATTAGTCATTCATAAACTTTTTAGAATGGAATACAATGGTGTGTTTCTTTCAGCAAAAGCAACTATTTTATAGGAACCATCCTCAAGGTAAAATATTTGTTTGAGCTGTGTAGAGCAGGGCTGTCAAACTCCTGGCCTGCGGGCTGGATATGTCACATGCTGGACATGCCCACGCCCAGTTTAGCAAAGGGAGGGAAAGTAATGCCTTCATAGTATGAATTTGACATCCCTGGTGTAGAGGATTTGAAGGGTAGTTTAAGTACAGTGAGTCAAACAGCATCCCTTCCTAATGTCCCGTGGTACCTCTGGAAGAATCATGTGGCTGCTTCAAAAGATTTTCCAAGTCCACATTCATGTTCAGGCATGGCTACTTCAAGTCCAGAACAAGTGACATTGAAATGTTGGCTTAAGTAGATGCCTCCTTTATTCGTTGAACTATGAGAAAGACAAGATGCCATAGCACAATTAGATTTGCAAGACTGATATCAGCTCTACTAAGCAGATGAGGCCAGGAAATCAACTTCACAGGAAGGCTAAAATGACTTTTATGGAGATTGGCTATAATAATAGAATCTCTATTTGGAATATATTAGGCAAAGATATAGTTCTCAGAAGAAGGTTTTAATGCAGGGAAAGATAGAAGGAAAGAAAAGAACACTCGGGATGGACTCAGTTATAGCAATGATAGGTGCACTATTGGAATACCTGAAAGACCAGATTAGGGATGAATTGTCATGGGAAAATGATGTGTATCTACATGGTCACTGACCTGATGCCATATAATGAACTAATACTTCCTGGAAAAGGTGGAAGTTTAACAAATCATATTCATCTTTACTGGTTGACTATGGATATTTTCAGTCATCCAGGTCATGGTTCTCCAAAAAGTGCTTTTTCAAGAGGAAACTGGATGTTCTGGTTTTTCTTTGAAGATACATAGAAAGATTTGAAATTCCAAAGGTGCTTTTTTCAAAATTTATGCAATGACCAGCTGTCTGCAAGGAGTATAAATCCTTCCATTCCTCACCATCCAGAGTTGAAGAAACTTCTTGGATGAGAAGCAATACGTCTTCAAAGAAAAATCAGAAAGTCCAGTTGCCTTTTGAAAAAGTACCTTTGGGATCTTTAGGTTATGGTTTATATGTGTATGTTGTATATAGTCCCACCATAGATTTATTACAATCATGCTGAGATAATGCAGTGAGCAAAGGTGAAATTATAATACTTACTATTACCTCCTGTGATGATCACCTGAGTCCTGCCATTGCCATTAATCACAAGGTAGCCTGATTTCTTTGTTTCCAGAGCAGCATTCTGTCATCACAATGAACAGAAGCTTGTCTATGGTGCATATCAATATTTTGTCTCCAGATTGAAAATAAATCACTACAAGGGCTTGTGAATTATATTAAATATGTTATACGGTCAAAGTTGCCATATCTCATAAAAGCCAAGTATGTAAATGATTTGGCTCGAAGTCTTATTATTACTTGTGGTTATTTATTGATGTGCATGCAAAATTAGAAATGATGGTAGCTCAACAATTCAAAACACATGTCTTAAAAAGAGCACTAGTTTATATAAGCAGGATGGGTTTTTCCCCTACACTAACGATTATCAAGGCTAGTATTTAGTAAAACTAGTCTTTGCCTGTTCAACCATCTTAAGTTCATTTAAGTATAGACATAGGGTTTGACATTAATGTTATCTTCTTACAAGGCATAGATCTTTTATAGTGTTTTCTTTTATAAACTGTGGAGATATTGTTTCACTTTTGAGAAATTAAGTGTAATATGCTTATGCTTTTTAAAATATTTGTTGAATTTAAATTATATTTCCTATATGCTGTACATCTTCCTCCACCCAGGAAGATGTTATATTTTCAAGTTTTTGTTCTGTATCTTGCAAGCATTTAAAAATGAACCACAAAATCTAATTATTTATGGTTGAAATAATTTCATCTATAAAGAGCTTGTAAGGGTACTGAATGATGAATACTGCTTCTAATCCACTTTTTAGACATTTTAGACAATGACAGTGTCCAAGTTTCAATTTATAGCAATGGTACTAATATCATAAGGCATGTAATTATTGAAGGAGTTTTATATTTTTGTTTATATCATTATGATCTTTTATTTTTAGCCCTTTTAATTTTTATGGACAATTTGTTGAAATTAGAGCAATTTCAAGAAAGCATTAAACAAATTATTAGAATTATTTTTTTTTTAAAGGCAGCATGTTGCAAAATATCAGACAAGGAAAATACCTTCCTAAATTAGAAATCATGGATGGAAAAGTAGATCAGAGAACGTATTACTTATTAATAATTATTTATTAATAAGTGATAAGCGATTAAGTAATTAAAAATGATTAAGTAATTAAAATAATATTAAGTAATTAAACTTAATATAATCACTTATTAAGTAAATCACAGCAGTTAAGTAAATCAGCTGGTCATTAAGCAAATCTGGTTTTTCCCATTGACTTTGCTCATTGGAAACTGACTGAGAAGGTTACAAATCATGATCATATCACCCCAGGACACTGCAACAGTTATAAATACATGCCAGTTGCCAAGTGCCTGGATTTTGATCATATGCCTATGGTGATGCTGTGACAGTTGTAACTGCGAGGACCAGTCATAAGTCACTTTTTCAGTGCTGTTGTAACTTTCAATGATCATTAAACAAATGGTTGTAAATTAATGACTTCTTGTGTACTCAAATGGAACATAAAGAAGATCTTTCATATAGGATGTTATATGTAGGCAGGATGGTGTGAGTAGACATGGTTCCTTACAATGAGGGGAAGTGAACTCTAAATTTGGGGGAAGATATTAACATCTCTTTTAGGCTGGGGGCAAAATCAGCTATTTCAATCAGACCAGAGGTGATTCTTCCAATGTAAACTGGCAATAGAAATTCTGAAAATGAAAAAACTAAACAGAAAAAAACCCATCCAATTTTGAAAGATCTATGGGGGGTAAAACAAAAAGACTTTAACAAAAAGGCTGGATGGATAAAATAATTTGAAGAATGGAAAATATGGAAGAATTAATAATAACAGCAGAAATCATTCTGGAGAACAGTAGAAACCAGCCAACCAATTTAAGCATGATCTCGATTGATAATAAGGTGTTTTATCCTTTATCACATAATTAGATAATAATCAAATATTTGGAAGCTACCAGTGTCGATTAAAACATTAGATTTCACAGAAAAAATACTGAAGCAGTGGAAAACATAATCGGTGACTGAAAATGAGAAAAATGTGGTTTGTCAGCATTAAGTCAGGCATTTTTCCAATGACAAATAATAAGGGTGATTCATTATCACTCTTATTATTTGTCATTTGTATGTTCCTCCTTTCAGTGACTTTAAAGAAAACAAATCTTGGCTATCAAACAGCAAAAATGCTAACAAAATCTCACATCTGCTTTATATTGATGATCCAAAGCTTCATGGAAAATTAGAAATGAAAATCCATTCACTGACAAATAATGGAAAAAAATTAGCACAGATATAGCTGTGGAATTTGTCCTAGAGAAATGTGCTATGGAATGATGACTGACGAAACCATCAAGAGCCATCAGGATGAAGCTAACATATATCTGGGCATTTTATATTTGAATAACATCAAACATGGACAAGTTAAAATGTAATTAGTAAAGAATACATTCTATGAGTGAGGAAACTGATAAAGACAAAACTGAATGGTGGAAACACCATCAAAGCAATCAATACCTGGACCATGCCTATTGCTGGAATTATTAACTGAAAAACAAAAAAAACTGATGACAGTACACTATGAATTACATCCCCATAGTGATATTGATAGATTATACCTGTCCCTCCAAAATAAAAGTAAAAGTTTACTTTAAGTCAAGCAAACTGTTGACCAAGGAAATCATGGGTTGACAAATTACACAAAAGATAACCAAGACCAAGCATTGATGCAAGGTAAAAACTGGAACATATTGAATGTGCAGGAAACAAAACATGAATATCAAAATAAGATATTTAAACATGAATAAAATGCTTTCAAGGAAAAGCATTATATGGTCATTTTCTGCAAAAGATCAAAAGGAACATGGATAAAGATAAAACCTGGCAATGGCTTACAACTGGACCTGAAAAAAACTGAAGGGTTGATTTTGGCTGGTGAAGAGCAAGCGATTCAATCAAGAGCAGAAGTGAAAAATCATCAAATGATTTAAAATTCAAATTGTGCAAAGAAGCAAAAGAAACAGTAAAGAGTATATTCAGGTTGCACAAATTGATTATAAATAACAAACAGAATGCTAAAATGATTCATTGGAATGTTATGTTCCAAGAACTAAAAATTGGTAGAATTGAAAAAGTAGTTGAAAATGAGTAGTTTAAAATGTTGTGGGATTTCTGAACAGACTGAGAAAACTTGACTTATAACATGCCAGATATAAATGGTTGGAAAGAAGAAAGGGAAATACCAGGGGATAGTAGAATAGAATACAAAGAACAGGAAAAGATCATAAAGTATCAAGATCTGAAAATCAAAGCTGAAATACCATGACATAAACTGGCCATGGTGATCCCAGTTATTATTGGCACATTGGGTGCGATACCAAAAATAAAAATCTGGAAATGTTAATTGATGAAATTTCTGTCAATTGCAGAAGGCTATACTTCTTAGATCCTTTATACATATTATGTCAACACATTATGACCTCCTAGATTTTTGGAAAGAACTCAGTATGTAGGAATGCAAATCCCAGTTAAAGAATCGACTTCATATTGTTGTGAACTAATAATAATAATAATAATAATAATAATAATAATAATAATAATAATAATAATAATAATAATA
>BLBF01000003.1:46326999-46341141 GCA_015471245.1 Laticauda colubrina | reverse complement strand
TAATAATAATAATAATAATAATAATAATAATAATAATAATAATAATACCAACAACAATAAGAATAATTAGATTATTATAACAATTTAGATTATTATTGTAACTCAGAAATGCATCACTTTTTTTAAAAAAAAACTAATCTATAAATCAGGTTTAAATGAACTTTAAATGTGAACATGATTCATAACAGATACATTGGTAAAACCAACCAAAGCAAATATAAATCCTGTCCCCTTAATAATAAAACATTTAAATACAGTATATTTGCAATGGAATTGGAAAAATTAAAACCATTCCTCCTCTATGCATATCAGATGAAGAAGATTTCGAAGTTTGCATTTAAAAAGATGGCAATGCAAACAGTGTAGGCAGGAGAAACATCTGCTTCAATTAGTTTTCTGTGGAATGGTAATCTTAAACTTAAGATCACATATAATCTGCAATGTATTAAGAATGTATTCTTATTGGCATCCCCATATTATATATCAAATGCTTTTCCATGGAATGTTTTAAAATGTCAACTAAAATTATTATATGCTTAATTGAAATGACATATGTCCCTTCAGCACTCATCTGGAGCTTTGTTAGCATGTGTATCTAGACAATTTAGAGACAAGAAATCACCAACTGTGGTTTTCTATGTGCCACTTACCTCTGTCCCTTCTGATGTCAACTTTGCATTCTTATTAGTAGTAAATCTTGTTACAAATAAATCTTCATTTCTAACTTTGGCTTTCTTTATTACAGATTGAGCCAAATCTACAGGAAATATACATCAAAAATGTCTGAAATAAATAGTCTGAATAATCATTTGCTGTGAAATGCTTTAGTTTAAACTTAATTCCAATTTCTATTATAATTTCATGTATTGCTCTGAATACATGATGCTCAAGGCCAAATTCCAACACACACACAAACACACACACTAATGTTCTATTCCAAGTTAAAATAGGAAGAGGAAGCCCCACAGGAATCTAGGTGTTAATGCTATTCTGAAATTGAACATTGAAATCTCTTGTTATTCACTAAGCCCCTTTAATTTTTCAGAAGGTTTATTTATTGCTGCAGTTAGTGTATTGCAAGGACAAGTTTTAGTGTATCAGAACTCCTACAATTGTAAGCAGAAAAGATAAAATAGAAAAAACATACTAAGATTCAGGTGCAGAACAAAGTTCTAATTCTAATGTTAAACTTGGACCAAACAAAATCATTTTAACTGCATAGCGATTTCCTATTCAGGTAATGAATAACTAAATTGGAGTGATGTATCCATTATTGGGGTGCTTGAGAACAAAAGCTTAAAATAGCCAAGGTGATCTTCCTAATAAAATGTTGATTAAATTAAGTGTCAGTAGCATATAGCAAATTTGTAGTTTTTCTAATATGATCTTAACAGCAAATAAAAAGTGATATAGTTGCTTTTTTTTAAGTATTTGGTTCCTGGACATTTTGTTGAATAAATTGGGGCTGGTTTGGGGTTTTGTTTTCAAGGATAGCACTCTATTAAAACAGATCTAAGGGGAATAAAATAATACAGCTTTCAAAGCACTGAAGATAAAGTGCAAACTTTGTATCCAGTCTTTAATCAGGTACAAGTATGCATAACAAGTATGCATAACATACAGGTTTTTATTGCCAGTAGTTGCACCAGAAATTTGTAGCTCGACTAAATAAGCCTTATATGAGCAAATGAAGACCCAACGCTGATCAGATCAGACTCATTATTATTACTATAAAATTAGTGTTAAACAACAACTGCATTTTAAGCTGTCCAGAACTAAATAGGACTTCATTTTATTAGACTATAACCTGCAGGTGCTGTTTGGAAAATGTAAACGATTTCATATCTCCCTGATACTAATAGATATGAGCATTTTATTCAGAGATCAATGAGTCTGATAACCTGATTCAATACAGATTCACTTTGAAGTAAGTTTCACTGCACTGTGTGGAACTGTGTTTACTTCTCTGTATAAAAACCAAAGCTGTAAGTACTGTTGATGTTCAGACCATGGCTGTATTAAGCATCTGATTTTTAAAAAGTGTACTTGCTGAGACCAGTGTATTTCTTCCAATTTTCTTCCATTTAAGGTTGCATGCAATTGTTTACCAGTTGAATATACTTAACAAAAAGCAACATTTTTTTTTTTACTAGCCAACAAAACTATTAGATGGTTTCAGTGGCATTTCAGATGCTAATGTGTGTATGTTTGCAAGTGTGCAAGTAGGTCTAGAGAACAAGAAGAAAAACAGAAGTTCCAGTTAAAAACACTTTTTTTACCTCTGGTCTCATTAATCAAATGCCAAAGTCATTCCTGCACTGACACCTGGCAGGGTTAATGTTTAAGACCCCCAGCAATTATTGTTCCCCTGAAAATCGCTTGGCCAGCAAGTCACATAAAAGCCTGTGATTATAAAGGAAATGGGAATTAGCAGAAATTAGGGAAAAGAGTTGAAATACTCTGGTAGCAAAGGAGACATAGAAAAATCTGACTGATTGGCCCTCCCCAAGGGAGAAGAGAAGAGGCCTAGAGGTCATACTTTCTGCAAATTAGGAGTGTCTGTCATTGAAACCAAAATAAAGCAAGGCCAGGAGAAGAATTATTTTCTGTAGGAGGGATTGCACTGCCTCAATTCGGCTGCATCCACTTTTGAATGCTAAGCCGCTCACTGCAAGAAAAGACATAAATGTTTGCAAATCATAGTTCTTCCCTAATTCAGTTCTTTCAAAACTAACTTATAATTCTGCCCTCTTTCTGCATTGACATAGAAACAGTTTTTTCAAAATTTAAAATGACAGCTCAGTACTCTTATCTTCAGCCTGAACTCTTGGTACTTACATATTTGTGAAATTTGAATCATTGGTCCCTAGTTTTACAGCCTACACAGTTTGCCTGTTTGCACAATGTTGGCAGTTCTCATTTGGGGACCCAACATATGATAATGCTAAGAAAAAAAATATTGAATAAAAATAAATAATTTTACTAATTGAATCTTAACATTAAACATCCAAAAGAATGTTCCATTTGGAGAATATATGATGGCAGCAATTAAAAGAACATACAGGCTGGGGTGGGGAGATATAGGGAATTTACATTTTATTTTGAAGTGGCACACCAGTACTGGGGATATTAATTCAGCTTCTTTATTTCAGTTCATTTTTGAACACTCCTTAAAAGCCAATGATTTAGGAGCTATAAACACATTGTTAACTTAAAAAAAAAAAGAATTAAAGGAAGTATATACAGGGTACCCTTTCTCTCATACTAGAAAATAGTATTCCAGCTGATAAAGGATTTCTGTCGGTCAAAGGAAGAATTGGGGAAAATGTTTTTCTTCTCTCCTTCAGGTTGATGCTAGCAAACCTTATAGTGTTTGTCTCTGAAAGCTATAGAATTGTTCTGTAAACAGTTTTCTTTATTTATTCACTCTAACTCATAATCAAATGAAAACAATACAGTAAAATTGATTTAAGTTGGGAAGAGGTTCAACTAGTACAAGACATACAGTATTTGTGAAGATCAATATAACTTTAACTTGATTGTTTGTTGCTTGTTTCGTGAAATGCAGGAATATAACGGCTCAAATGTTTAATTGGATTCCATATAATCATTGAATTGAGATTCTGTTAAACACAAAAAAACAGGACATCAGAAACAGAACAGCAAATTTCTCATTTTTTGAAAGTTCAGAATGCTAAAAAAAAAAAAAAAAGACGACAACATTAATCATTTCCAATGTAAATGAAGTAGTAATCTTTATGGATCCTTCTGAATTCTAGAGAAATAGAATAGATCTTCAAAAGTCATCCTCTAAATATTGTGATTGACTATCTTCTAGCATACCATATGCCTAGAATGATTTTGATATTTAAAAAAATGTATAGCTCGACAAAATGACCAAACATTTTTTTAAGTGCAATGATTTAGAGCCTAATGTTAGATTACTTTAATAATATCAGATTGCTAATTCTTTCATTTCTTCTAAAATGGTCTACCTGTATAAACTACGGTACCTTGGGCCAGAAATACTTCTCCCACTTTTGTGATCCATTTGTTCATTGTGAAAGTCAGTCTTGCAGAATTACCCTGAGAAATGACACTGAATTGTTTCCTTCTCACTTTTTGTTTTATAAGGAAAAAAATATTCAACCGCAGATATGACTGCTAAATCCACTGAGTATAATTGTATTCAGTGTTTGTTATTCTAAGACAAAGAGACTTTGATCTCATAGCTGTGGTCGGTGTGATTTAAAAAAACAATTATCTGTGGATGCCTCTGCTTAGCATGCCACATTCATGAGGCTTATTACATTAAAAAAAGGATTAAAAATCTTTGAGTAATTTCTATTAGACACTTATTTGTGCAAAGAGAAGTTAGGGCTGTTCTTTATTATGAGTAATTTGAACTTTGGATAATTTAAATAGAATTCATGCCTTACAAGTAAGTGCTTTGGGAAGCTTTTCTTGTGTTTGCTTTAGATGCAGTTCCATCTAAAGAGAGAAGTCAAGGAGATGGTTACAAAAGAAAGGAAAACAAAGGTATTATGAAGAGAGCAAATGGCTCATTTCCCAAGAAGCAGAAATAGAAATGCTTTCACTCTGCAATGTCACACAAAGTAGTGTTTCCATTCAAATAATCTTTAAATTTTCAATAAACTATTTCACCAGAGAGAAACACTCACACATACATCCATACAGTGGGAGATACAGTTATGCATAACAACTGATTAGAAACCCTTGGAAATTTTTCAAGAAAAGCTGCTGAACAGCTTGCTTACCTGTTTCATTTCAGCCCTGATTAATACTTTAAGAGGCAGTATCAGGATGACTGTTTTAAAAAGCGTATGTAAGACGAATTCTACATATGTGTATATGTATACAGGCACACACAAATCTCTTCAATCAATAAATAAAGTACAATGTAGATGGCATGTTCCCAGTGTAGTTATCACTGGTTAAAAGAAAAAAAATTCTCATGGCAAATGTTTTAGAAGCTCTGAGTTATTACTATTTCCAAAAACGAAGAGCACAAAAATAATCTTTTAGATTGGGGAGTGGGGATTCACAGAGTTATGCTCAAGAAATATTCTTGAATGTTCTTGGAAGTGTTGAGTCTTCTATGTAAATGAATATTTCAGTGAATTAAATCTGGGGGACATATATGTGAGGAAATAAAAATTATAGAGAAGGTTGAAAGGTGCCTTTTGTGTTATTGAAAGGGAAAATGAATATAACATTTAACTTTAAATGATTTAAACTTAAAATGATTTAACTAAACTCATTTGTTTTTCTCATTTAGTTTTAGAAGCCATATCCTTACATTAAATGTGCCCTACAATCTCTTAACATTAAGGCAAACACAAACACATACAAATACAGAGAGAGAGAGAGAGAGAGAGAGAGAGAGAGAGAGAGAGGGAGGGAGGGAGGGAGGGAGGGAGGGAGGGAGGGAGAGAGAGAGAAACCGGTGGAAATATTTTTTTTTTCATCAAATGATTATAATGATTTGCATTTTGCTAGCTGTCACTGGATACTGCAATTTTAGTATTTATAGTAAAGTAAGAAAAAAGGTTGAGGTTTTATATATTATTCTGGTTCTCAGCAACAGTGTGCTTTAAGACCAGGGATTCTATGACATAAATGATTTACAGTGGAAGGTTTTATATAGTCTTCATAGCCTTTTGGCCAAATATGGACTATTTAAATGGGAAACTACTTAAACTGGAAAAATTGTATGTGAACTTCTAAAGTTTTAACTCTTCATAAAGTGTGCAGAGAGGCACTTCCAGACTTTTTTTTTACAACATCGATCATGCAATTTAAAAACAAATTTCTTACAATGAATTCTTATTTTCTGAGTCATATGAAGAACATGACTACATAGGAAGTTGTCTTCCCCTGAAGCAGCGATTGGGAGCTTGAGAAAAGTCAAGATGGCAGATTCAATAGTGTAATCAAAACCCTATCCCATTTTTATCTCCATTGCATTGCATTGCGGGGGGGAGGGGGAAGGTTGGGGTTGAATTGTATGATCACAGTCATGAACTGTGTTCTTGACTCTTTTGATGCTGCCTGAAGATATCCACTGCAGACCTCAGTATATCTTTCCTATTTTCAAGGAGGATGCACAAAGAATTGCAGTGGACTATGCAGGAGCCAACTCCTCATCATTGACCCAGAATAAAATTTCCACAAGATCAAAAGCAGTATTAGCTTCACTTTCTCCCCCACTCAGCTTATGCTGAGCCTCCATAACTCGCTAGCCTTTGTTTTAATAGCAGAACTTTTTATTAATTTAGCACCACTGACTTTTGACAGTCAGAAACAGTTGCCAGGTAAAAACTGCAAATAAAACATATACAAAAAAGAAAAGAAAAGAAAGAAACAGTGTCAGGTAGTTTTTCATATTTTGGTGAAAAGTATGAATTAAGTCATCAAAACTTATTACAATGAACAGCAAAGAAACTATTTTTTGCATTTCCTTTTTATTTCAGATCACAAAGATTTCTTTAAAAATATTAACTCTTGTTTCTCATGTAAAAGTGCAGTTGATTAATTTCAGAGTCACTTGGTTAAGTTGGGTGGCTATAGAAAATGAATGAATGAATACATAAATGAATGAATGAATGATCAGTCAGATCAAGTTTCTGAATGGTCACTTTACTTGATGGAATCAATCCAAACTTGCCTAACGTTTTGGTCATTAATTGTAATCTGGGGTTGAGATTTCTAATACTTAATGTAAGTCATTATCAATTGTTCATGTGCTTTCTCTTCTTAAATCCTTGGAGAGTTACTATTAATTCAGTTTTATGCAGCAGAGGAAATGACAGAGGAGGAAGTCCTTTAAACAAGAGTCTTCCTGATCCTTCCTGTCCCACCTGATATTTCCAACCCAGGAAGATTGACAGCCGCGGATAGAAAGATATTAAGGCCCTGTCACACTGCCCAACGGATGCAAAATGTTAGTAAAAAGGACACAACGGATGAGAAAAATGTTCCATCCGTTGTTATCCGCTCTCAAAAGGGGCAAAAATTTGCATAACCAGAGCGGATAACACGGAAAGGAACGGACGCGGGAAGGACGCAGAGCGGATGGAAAACGGATGCAGAACGGAAGCCTAGCGGATGGAAACAGATGGGAGCGGATGGCACATCCGCTAGGCTTCCAGGGGACCTCAGCAAAGCGGACGCGGAACGGATGCAGTGGATGCAGAGCGGATGCACAGCGGATAAAGCGGATGCACAGCGGAAGCCTAGCAGATGCACAGGGGAAGCCTAACGGATGCCAAGTGTTAATTGTGCATGCGGGGAGGATGCATTGCATAAGCCCCCCGGATATAAAGGGAAGCAGCTCGGAAGCAGGTCACCATTCAGAGGAAAGACCTGCTGCTGGATGGATTGCCAGCCTTACCTGCCCTGCCTGCATGCCTGTCTGCAAGCCTTGCTGCAAGCCTTGCTGCCAGCCTCCCTGCAAGACTTGGTGCCTGCCTGCCTGCCAGCCTTGCTGCCAGCCTGCCTTCCAGCCTCCCTGCAAGCCAGTCTGCCTGCAAGCCTTGGTTCCTGCCTGCCTGCCAGCCTTGGTGCCTACCTGCCTACCAGCCTTCCTGCCAGCCTTGGTGCCAGCCTGCCTGCCTGCAAGCCTTGGTTCCTGCCTGCCTGCCAGCCTTAGTTCCTGCCTGCCTGCCAGCCTTACTGCCAGCCTCCCTGCCAGCCTTGCTGTCTGCCTGCCTGCCAGCCTTGCTGCCAGCCTTGATGCCAGCCTTGCTGCCAGCCTTGGTGCCTGCCTGCCTGCCAGCCTTGGTGCCTGCCTGCCTGCAAGCCTTGGTGCCCGCCTACCTGCCAGCCTTGGTGCCTGCCTGCCAGCCTTGGTGCCAGCCTTCCTGCCAGCCTTGGTTCCTGCCAGCCTCCCTGCCAGCCAGCAACCCCACAACCATGGGGAAGAAGAGGAAGCCTCAGCCATCTGCTGCCAGCCCTGGCAAGAGGGACAGGGCTACCATCCCGCCCCCGGCCCTCACTCTGCTTCTGCTGGGGCTTCTGTAGCACAGGCTCGCTCTTCTGGGGCTGGAGCTTCTGCTGCTTCTGCTTCTGGAGGAGCTGCTGCTGCTGCTTCTAGCGGTGGTGCTTTTGCTGGTGCTAACTCTGCTGATACTGCACCCCAATGGTGCTTCAGACAAGCACTCCAGCACCAGCCACCTCCACAGCACCTGGACCCTTCATCCCTGAGATTGAGCGACCAAGAGGAGTGCCAGAGACTGGCTGGCTGGCTACCTGTGGACTTTATTTGGACACTTGACTTGGGTCATTTTTGTTTCATAGCTTGTTGTTAATAAAGTCTATCTTTGATTCACACACTTGCCTCATTTCTTTTTTTTAATATAGTCTTGGTGGAAACTTTTAGAAATGGTTTAAGCCTTTGCATGTTTATGGGATGGGTAAGGATAGCAGTGGGGTGGGCAGGGATACCTTTGGAATGGGTAATAGCTGTGGTATAGATAAACCTCCAGTGCAAGAATAGTGAGACTGTATGGTCCACCCTCCCAGGTGCCACACCTATGGCCTTTTATTATCAACAACAATTTAATCATTCATCAACACATTTCAACATAAACACAACTCTTTATTAAATGCCCTATTCATTGTAGGGCCACTCAACATACATGGCACAATCTCATCAGTGTGATGAGACAGGCTGAAGGAAGCATCCATTTAGCATCTACCATCCTGTCTTGCCACTCCACTGCTCCAGCTGGGGAGTTGCACCAGCGTTTCAGGAGGTTGCGCTGCTTCTTCCCTTCACATGAAGCTCTGTTGGGGCCTTGCACATCCACAGTATCTATCAGGTTTCGCCCTTGCCTCCATTCCCCAGGCTCCATGTCCCCATTGCCTTGTTGGAGGTCCATGAGCCTGTTCTGCAAGACTGGGTCGCGGGTGCGCATGAGATTGTGCAGGATGCAGCAAGCTTCCACGATGTTCCTCACGGTCCGTGGGCGATGCTGCATGGTGGTGAGAAGTACCTGGAACCTGTTGGCCAGGATGCCAAAGACATTCTCCACCACCCGCCTTGCCCTGGACAGCCTGTAGTTGAAGATCCTCTCTTCACGGGTGAGGCATCTGGAGGTGTAGGGCTTCATGAGGTAGGTTGTGAGGGAGAAGGTGTCATCCTCCACAATGAAGTAGGGCACCTCTTGCGTGTCGTTGGGCAGGGGGTCTGAATTTGGGAAGCCCATGATGAGGTTGCGTTCGAGCCCCTCCTTGAGGTGACTGGCATTGTATACCTGGGCATTTGAAGAGGAGCCGTTGCCTGAAACATCAATGTACATGAACTTGTAGTCAGCATCGACCATGGTGAAGAAGACGATGCTGAAGAAGCCCTTGTAGTTGAAATAAGTGGACCCTGACTTGGCTGACGCTTTGCAGGCCACGTGCTTGCCATCTATGGCTCCAATGGTGTGGGGGAAGTTCCACTTCTGATACCACTGCTCTGCAACTTTCTTCCATCCTTCTTCAGTGGAGGGGCACTGGAGGAGCTCCTCCAGGTATTCTTCGATGATGGCCTGCACCACTTCTCTGACCACAATGCTGATGGTGTTGTGTGGCACCCTCCAGCCGTACTGCATGCTCCTGTAGGTGGTCCCTGAGGCCAGGTGGCACAGAGTGAGTGCCACCTTGAGCCCAGGGTCCAGGCTGGGGTGGAATTTGGTGCTCTGCTTGGTCAACCTGGGTGTCAGCTGCTGCACAACTTCGTCAAACATGGCTGGAGGCATCCTCATGAAGTTCTGGAATGCACGAGTGTCTTCGTTCCTGAGCTCCACCATCAGCTTGTTGTACAGTGCGTACTCTGCTCTTCTCCCGATCCATCTTTGGACCCAGACGCTTCTTGGCCGCCTCCTTTTCTTTCCGTAGTAGAGTTCAGGGAGCCTGTAGATGGCTTTGCACTGTTGCAGAACGATGGTGGCTGCCAAAAGGACTTTGTTACGATCCATGGTGGACATGACTGGATACTGTGGAAGAGCAAGATCCAGATGAAGACTGCAGAGGTCTGCACAGCAGGGCTGCTGGTCTGAAAGTGAGATCCAGGTGAGTTGCTCCCCCTTTTTATAGGCAATATAGGTTTTCCCCTATGTGTCCTTTTGCATCCTCTAGGCATGCTCTAGACATCCTTAATATCCGAGATAGGTCCCCTCTGCGGACGTTTTTTCTGTTTGAAATGCTTTCTTTGCAAGCTGCAAACGGATCCATTCTGCATCCGTTCTGCATCTGTTCTGCATCTGTTCCGCGTCCGTTCCGCTTCCTCCCTGTGTACGTTTACCGCTGGAGCGGATTGAGTTGTGTGGATGCGTAGCGGATGCCTAGCAGATATAGTGGATGCGTAACGGATGCAGAACTGATGCCTAGCGGATGCCTAGTGGATGCAGAACGGATGAATTGGATACATTTTCCATGCAAAAGTTTTGAGCAGCTCAAAACCCTCTGAGCGGATGAAACATCAATAGATGGATGCTGGACGGATAAAGAGGAAGCAAAACGTATGCAGTGAGTACAAAACGGAAGCATCGCGTTAAGCAACGGATGGCAAGTGTTTTTCTCCATTTTACATCCTCTTTCCATCCATTGGTGCAGTGTGACAGGGGCTTTAGAGAGGGTGGTGAGCACAGCACAAAATATTGTGGGCAGTTCCCTGATACCACTAGATGATATTGCTAGGGCTTGCAGCCTTAGAAGAGTGAGGAAACTTCTCAGGGATGACTCACACCCTGGTCACCACTTCTTTACTCACCTACCATATAGGAGATATGGAAGCATAGCCAGCCACACCAATAGGCTGAAGAACAGTTTCTATCTTTGTGCTGTCAGACTTCTGAACGGAAAATAACTTCATGTCAACATAGTATAACAGACTTGCGGGGCTGGCGTGTTGTGCAACAAAGTCACATAGAGTAGTAAGATTGGGTTCGGGTTAGGAACTTCTATCCTCACTGTCAGTTGTGTGTGTGTGGGGGAGTGCACGAAGGGAGGCTCAGCCAATCTCATTGCACACATGTTATACTCTGACAATAAAGGTAATTAATTTACTTCTGGGTCCTAGATGGAAAGGATCAGAGCAAGGCATCAGTTAAAAAAGAAAGGAAATCTGATAGGAAGATAACTTGCAACTCTCAGAAGAAAAGGAGTTGCATTTGTTATAAAAATATGTTGCCAAATCATTTTAAATGAGAAACAGATATTTGCGAAGAAAGTATGTATTTGTTAAACATTGCCTCCCTCAGAAATCTCGGTCAGATTCTGACCTTTCCTTCAAACTTTCTCAGTAGGTAGATACATCAATGTAAAGGACTTTCAGTTGGCTACTTTTTCCATTATGACACCCCTTGGATTGCTTTCTAAGAGCATATAATTTTTTTGTTTAAGCTTCTAATTACTTTTACTGGGCAGTAGTCAAGGATGAAGAAGCATTGGAAAAATAACCTACAAATTATGCTGCAGTTTTCTCAGTCTCCATTTTCATTCTTCATTTTCCAGTCAATGAAGTCTCTGCTATAAATGCTTAGCTAATTTTGGATTGTGCTGTAAACATAAACAGAGGTGGTATTCAGCAGGTTCTGACCAGTTCTGGAGAACAGGTAGCGGAAATTTTGAGTAGTTCGGAGAACCAGCAAATACCACGTCTGACTGGAGATTTTACAGTATCCTTCCCCTGCCACGCTCACCAAGCCATGCCCACAGAACTGGTAGTAAAAAAATTTGAATCCCATCACTGAACATAAAACTAGAATGTTGTGGCCCAGTGCAACAACCACTGGATGTCTAGAAGTTCATGAGGTAAACATTCAATATAATATGTTCCTGGTTATGTCTATCATGAATGATTCCTGTATGCTTTATGCTTTTTCCCAAACTGTTTGAGCAGCTGTTGCTGTGGTGGCCCTCGGCCTTAAAGAACATGGTCCAAAACAGGGTTCCAAACTTAGAGCTTTTAAAAGACAGGTCATACTGATGGGTAAATAAATCCCATGCTGCTAGCCTAGTATTATTTTATCAGGGTATAGGCAAACTCAGTTCTGGTCTATTCCATGTAACATAATTACCAGAACTTGGCCTGATTTTTCCTTTTTTGATCAACTGAGCTGCAGAGTGGCCAAGTGACTACCATCATAGCTACCAGCCATCACCAGTGTTCTAAAACACGCATCATAACTCAATCCTGCAACTAAAACAGGGGTTTCAAACTCACATCACCACAGCAGCGTCACACGACATATTGGGACTTTTTTCTCCTTCATTAAATCAGGCATGAGTGTGGCCAGCACGTGACGCATCTAGCCTACAGGCTGGGAGCTTGACAGCCCTGAACTAAAAGTTCCTAAAATTGTTTAACTACACAGAAGGGAAGTAATTGCATTTTATATGCAAAACTCAGTAACAGGTAAAAGTTCTCAGTGCTCTACATCAATGCTTCTCAACCTTTGCAACTTTAATATGGGTGGACTTCAACTCCCAAAATTGCTAACTGGAGAATTCTGGAAGCTGAAATCCACCCATCTTAAAGTTCCCAACATTGAGAAACAATGCTCTACATCAGTAGTTCCCAAACTTTTTCAGTCCACCGCTCCCTTTGTGCTACAAACTCATCCTCAGTGCCACCCACCCAGGGGTGGGATTTAAATTTCTATGGGTGCGGCCTAATTTGAAGGCGTGGCTTGCTAGTCAAATGACTGGGTGGGCATGGCTTGCTGGTCATGTGACCGGATAGGTGTGGTTTGGTGGTCATGTGACTGGGTGGGACCAAATACAAGTGGTCCTCACTTAATGGCCAGTTGTTTAACAAGTGTTCTAATTTATGACTGGCCTCTCAAGAGATACTTGACCTGTTTTTGGAGTTTTGACAGCCATTTACACACATACACACACACTCCCTTCTAAACCTGCTGGAGAAGGACATTGGACTAGAATCAGCAAAGCATCTCTGATTAAATTCTAGTAGTGAATAAAATCTAATCAGAGATGCTTTGCTGATTCTTGTTGATTTGTTTTATTTTATTTCTTTATTTTATGTTGCTGAATTACATTGACATGTGTGTCCCTTCTTGTGCACAACCCAGATGCTTTTGTGATTCTTTGCAGCAAAAATTACCAACCTCTGGCTTTGCTCGATTTTTCAAATGTGCCACCACTGCCGCGTTTTAGGTGCTGGGCCCGCAGGTCCACTCAATTGAGCCTGCTGCACCAGAGGGACCTGCTCAAGAAAGTCTGAGCAAAGTAGTGCACCAAGTCAATGGGTTGAGCCTGAGAGAAGGAAAGAAAGAGAGAGAGAAAGAGAGAAGGAAGAAAAGAAAGAGAAAAGGAAAAGGAAAAGAAAGAAAAAGAAAGAGGGGGGAATGGAATAAAGAAAGAGGGGGGTAATGGAAGGAAGGGACAGAAAGAAAAAGAAATAAAGAAGGAGGGAGGGAGGAGAAAGATAATGAGATATCTATTCTAGTCCAATCACCTGCTCCAGGGTGATTGCAGGGTTAGAAGGGAGTGTGTGTGTGTGTGTGTGTGTGTGTGTATGTTCTCCTTGTAATTTACCAGTACATTTTGGTTTTGCCTTCTTCAGAATTGGCACTTTAAAACATTGAGGAAAAGTATTTTTTTAGGGTGGAGATCTGGTCCAATGGATCCTGTTTAAAGCCTCAATAAAATGTGAGAGCTTCCTGATAGTGTTGACCATGTTTCGTCCACAAAACCTTTAATAGAAGCCAAATGTGTTTCAGTGTGCTGGCAAAGATGTTTCAATGTGGAAAAGGGCCTCAGTCTAAACTAGGCTTCATTTCAATCTGATACATCAGGTCTCTCCCTCCCTCCCTCCCTCCCTCTCTCTCTCTCCTCCTCCTCCTCCTCCCTCCCAGACTGGCTTTGCTCTACTTTCCCAATGTGCCTGTGGGGCCGGCACTTTGAACATGGGTGGATGGATGGATGGATGGATGGATGGATAGAGAGAGAGAGAGACAGAGAGAGACAGGTAGGTAGGTAGATATATAGGTAGGTAAATAGATATTTTGGATGGATGGATGGATGGATGGATGGGTAGATAGGTAGGTAGATATATACATATACACACACATACACATACACATACACATATACATATATATATGTGCT
>BLBF01000003.1:46220926-46321999 GCA_015471245.1 Laticauda colubrina | reverse complement strand
ATATATATATATATATATATATATATATATATATATTGGTAGATAGGTAGCTAGGTAGGCAGGAAAGCAGGCAGGAAGACAGACAGACAGGCCTTTTGGATGGATGGATGGATGGATGGATGGATAGGTAGATACATAGGTAGGTAGATAGATATTGATAGGTAGATATATAGGTAGGTAGGTAGACAGAAAGGCAGGCAGGAAGGCAGACAGACAGACAGGCCTTTTGGGTGGACATTTGGATTGATAGACAGACAAACAAACAGAACACAACAGCGGCGGCACTTTGGGAAAGTAAAACAAAGCCACCATCACCGCATTCGAGCCGCCCGCTCTGGAGCGGTGCAACAGTCTATGGGATGAGCTTGCAGTGACGGTGCATCAAACGCCCCCTGCTGCCTTTTAGCACCCCTCTGCCAGCCCCCTTGGAGACACTAAGAGGCGGTAGGGGGGTGTTTGAGGTGTCGGCACCGCAGGCTCACCCTATTGACTGTTGCACTGGAGAGGTGCAAGGGGCTCAATGGGGTGAGCCTGCGGAGCCGGCGCATCAAATGCAGCAGTGGCACATTGCGAAAATACAGCAAAGCTGGCTCCCTGGGCTTCCTCAACCCTGCCCTGTTCCAGGAAGGAGGGAACAACACTGCCCTCTATGACGTGAGTGCCCCAAGAGGGAGGCAGCTTGGGAGGCTAATCCTTGGCAGGAGGGGCACCCTGTGAACTTGCTGTCAGGCACAGCAACTACAAAGAGGGGCGGGCTTGGCTTAGCAGGATCCTGGATATTGGGCATGAAGTCAAAGCCCCCCTTTCTCTGCCTCCCCCTAGGTCAGGAGTCTGCAACCTTAAATACTCAAAAGAGCCATTTGGACCTATTTCCTACAGAAAACAAAACACCAAAAGCCCCAAAACATGGGTGAGCATGGCAACAAAATGTCATGCCCACTGAGTCACATGACCCCCAGGTTTTGTGGTTTTCTGTGTTTTCTGTGTTTTCTATGGGGAACAAGTTGCTCTCTCTCCTCCCTCCCTCCTTCATCTTTATCTTTCTCTCTATATCTCCCTCTCTCTTTCCTCCTTCTCATCTTTTTTCTCTCTCCCTCTCCTTATCTCTCTCTTTCATCTAACTCTTTCTCTCTTTCTCTCTGCCTCTTTCTCCCTCCTTCTCCCCCACTCCCCATCCCCCTTCCCAACTCCCACACCCAGGGAATAACTGTAAGGAAATTTGGCCACATTCTTTCTGTCTCAGGAAAGATACAAAAATAAACCTAGCATTCCAAAAGGAGTGATAGTCAGGCTATTACCTCACAGTGCTATGAGGTTGCTGTCTTAGATTGCTGCTGAATCCTTGCAAAACTGGGCAGAGAGAAAGAGGGGAGCAGACAGAGCTGAATTGAGCGGAATCTGTCCCTCCTTTTATATATCTCTCTCTCTATGTATCTCGTTCTCTATGTATCTCGTTCTCTCTCGCTCCCTGTCTGTGTCTCTTCTTACTCTCTCGGAAAACCCTGCGTGCTCTCCTTGGGGCTCTTTTCTTTCTTTCTGTCCCCTTTCTTCCTTTTGGAAATCTGGGATGGCTGAAGAAAGAGAGGAGGAGGAGGGGGAGGAGGGAAGCCTCCACCATGGCTTCTGCTCATTCCTCAGCTAGCCCAGATTTCCAAAAGGAAGGAAGAAAAAAAGGATAGCAAAGAGCTCCAAGTCGAGCACACAGGACTTTCCAAGAGTGTGAGAAACTTCTTTTCTTTCTTCTTGGCAAGTTTTTGGAAATCCAGGTTGGCTGAGGAATAAACGCAAGCCGTGGCGGAGGCTTCCTTCCTCCCTCTCCCCCTCCTTCTTCTCTCGTGCGCAGCCTCCAGGCCCCACCACAGCTGGCTCCATGGCTGCTTGCTGCTCTTGCAGCACCTGTGCAACACGTTCAAATTTAGTGCACTTTACTCCATCCCCTCCTCCTCCTCCTTGAGCCCATTAAAATGTGGTCCATTGGAGCTGCCGCAATTGAGGCACCGGCTCCGGATTGGTGCAACAGTCAATGGGGTGACCCTGCAGGGCCTTGAATGCTCCCCTTGCCTTTTAGTGCCCCCCCTGCTGGCCCCCTTGCATCTTAGCACCCCCCTAAGGTATCCCATCCACCCCCAGGGGGCAGTATTGCCCACTTTGGGAACCACTGCTCTACATACTAGCAGCCTCCGATCTGCTTTGCGAAGACCCTTTTTTATATCACTTATTCAAAAATTTCATTTTTTTACATGTGACATTTATTCTTTTAAATAAATTCAAAAGAATACAATAATAATACAATAATACAAAGCCTGCAAGAATCTAAACAATAAGGCCCTTAATCTTACAATGTGCCAACCAGTCCAGAAGAAGATTCAGGCTCCCCAAACAACTTTTGAGTTGGCAAAAAGCCTGCATACTAGACTTGTTCCATTGGGACAAGTAAGGGGAGTGGATGAGCTAATACTTCAAATACTCTACCCTGGAATTAATTTGGTTTCTTTGACCTCAGTGTCTCTTGCATATGTAGTAGGATTGCTACCTCTGAAGTTTCAGACTTTCTTTAGTCTTCTGCTACCAGAATAGTAACATTTTCTAAGCTACCCTTTCAATACACAGGAATCGTGAGGGCCAGGCTCTTATCTCTGCTCTTTATTGGAATAGCCTCATCTGGTTTGGCTGGATTAATAGAAGACCAATTTTTCCAAGCAGACAAAGACACAAATCTGCATTCCAAACATAGGATCAGGACTTCTGTGTACTTCAGGTACAAAATTAATTGTAGGCAGTCTTCTCTCACTATGTAATGTAATGAATTCAGTATAAAACACTTCTCCTATTGGGCTCATAGTTTCTTTCGTAGACTCTACCATACCTAACTGCACCAAGGTCTTTTCTAGGGAAAAGTAGTATCCGCCAATCTGAATATTTTGGTAGTTTAAGAAGTGGTCTACGATAACTACATCCTAGAAGTGAGGATCCTGAAGAATCCTGATGCAGTTTCTTCTCATGCTAAATTCATGAGTCTGTAATGTCTGTAAAAATATTTTTTACAAGAAAAGTCTGTAATTTTTTTCCCTTTTGGAACTGTCTTCATTGAGCAAGCTGGGAAGACCCTGAACAGTCCTTATAATTGAAATGAGAACTTAAACACTAGGAGTTATCAAGAAAAGACAAAAAAGAAAGGGCATATATAAAATTAAATTAATTATAAAATTAGTCTTGCTCTTATTGTTTCTTGAGAGTCACTTGTTTATATAAACAAATTAATCACATTCCCCTCCTCTGGATTTCTCCATATGATTGAGATATAAAGTAGTGCCACAGGCTCAATCGATAAGTTCTAATACATTCTGTGAATATCTAGATTAAAATCTTCCTAGATTTCTTCTGTTCTGCAACAGCCAGTAAAATTTAGAGTACTTTAACAGTGTATTTGGCACACTGAATTATATATAACTCAGCTGCCACTTATCAGGTTCCTTTAGGACTAAGGAAAATGTTTCATTTTAAGGATCACAAAACATTCATAAATGAGCTGAACACAATCACAAATCACTTTTTGGTTATGATCAGACTTTCTTGATGTTAAAATTTCTATGCTTCTCAAATCACGTTTTAATGCCTAAAGATTTTCTGAGCTTTTCAAACACTCACAATAATTGCATGTGGCTCCTGACTCTTTGAAAAAGGGTTATATTACTTTTCAAAAATGGCAAAGTTTAAAGGAGTTGTTGAGATTTTATTTTAATTTATTTTATGTAACCAAACAAGCTATGTTTCAGAATAAGATCACGTTACTTCTGGAGTTTGTTTTTTCATATTTTCATTTGTGACAGTTGAATTTTTGCCCGTTTTTAAAAAATGTTCTTTGTAGTCACATTTTATGGCATCATCTTTTTTGGTATTATTATTGTAGTATGTTATTCTAAGGAGAAAACCCAAACCTATTGTTCCATACCATTAAAACTGACATACTGGACCATTTTCATCATTATTAAATTCCTTGATTTGTATGAAATTCATCAGCAAAAAGATAAAACAAGCTACTTCAGTTCAGGTTAATATTTAATAAAATAGGCAAAGATTGGTAATTCAGATATTCCTATTCCCCCAAGTATTTCAAGAAACGATACAGGTTTGAGAAAATGAAATTAAATATGGATGCCTTAGGAAGATGTGATTGAACCTACATAAAACTTTGCTGAAAATCTCAATCCAGGAAATCCAGTCCTCTGAAGAAGGGCCAAACTACTAAATTGCAATGACAGCAGAAGCCACAACTGGCAGAAGCTTCTATTTTATAAAATTCTTTAAAATATACAAGCTTAATTCAATTAGGTCTCTTTGACTTCAGAACTCAATTCCTACCCACCTAATCCAGTGTTTTTCAAACTTGGCAACTTTAAGATGTGTAGACTTTCACTCCCAGAATTCCCCATACAGCATGCTGACTAGGGAATTCAGGGAGTTAACTCCACACATCTTAAAGTTGCCAAGTTTGCCAAGAAAAATACTGGTCTAGAATTTCTTTTTTAATCTTTTTTTTAATTCTCCTCTCAATGCAATGCTTTAACTCCTATAAAGTTAGCAATAAAAGATACCTGCAAGTCCCTTGAAGCTAGGTAAAATTAAGGAAGCAAAAACTATCCAGGTTCCAGTAAGATGTATTTGATATTAATCTGGGTAAATATAAACATTTGAAATCTCTTAGAAGAAATTTCCCAATAGAGGATTAATTAAAACAGAATTATTTAAAACTCTTTATCCTCTGTTTCTTGCCATCTGGGCTAAGTTGCTTTTGATGAGGTAAGCTGTCAACTAATTTGCTTATGATTGTCTTGTGAATGCTTTGGTTTGTTATCTCTTCCATTCCCTTCCAAGTCTTTTAACAATGTCACATACTCTGCTTTGGACAGAATATCCAGTGTCTATTGTTCTGCTTTAAGAAATTTTGATGTTGCTTCAAAACAGTGGTTCATTTCCATTTTCCAAATATTATATTGTTTCCTCATGTTGCTCTTGTCAATCATGTTCGCCTATATTTTTCTTTCATATATTCCTAGTCTTCCTGTCAATAGGGAGGAACTTGAACTTCCAAGACTTCTTCCAAAAATGCAAGCTTCTCCATTTCCTGATATTGAATTCATGTGAATTTTCAATGCTGCCAATTTCATGAATTGAAATATCCTGATACAGAATTGTTCCAAATTTCATAAGCAACATTCCATAGTTTTATAACTGTTTGATAAACATGCATTGGAGACTCTGATACTTGAAGCATGAAATAATTCTGATATTTTTCCTGCCGCAGATTGCTCTGATGTCGCAGCATTTATCTTACAGTTGATGAACGAATGGAACAGTATGTGCTAGAAAAAATTTCTCCACTGAATATTTGTGAATTAGAGTTTTATTCCATTAGACCTATTGAGTTTCAGTGTTTTGTTTAAAATACAACCATGATTTTATTCATTGCTGAACCAACCCCATTCAAATGTTTTGATACTCCTTCTCCCAATTTTAGCACCTGCTTTTGATGTAATAGACAAATGTATATATCAGACCTACCCACATTGATAGCCTTTTAATTATATATGAAACCATAGATGGATTCAGGTGTGATGATGTCACCAAGTTGAAGGTTAAACTTCTCATCTTTCAAGAAAAAGCTAACTAATGATCTAATGTACAACTGTTAGATTGTCCAATATCAAAGACAATTTATTTTGGTAAATAAATTTATTTTGGTAATTCAGATGGGACCATTGCCCAAAAGAGTTGTTTAAGGGAGCATTTTGACTGTATTACCTGGATGACTTGATCTCTAAACCAATCTACTGGATTTCAAATAGTAGAAGTAGGCTCAAGTGTTATACTATTTCATAAGTTCTTTTGAGACTTGATTTTGAAACTGATGCTTGGATTTCTCTGTGTTTCAGGTTCCAGTTAGTAATTTCCCCCTTTGCTTTAGTTTCATTCATGTTGGACAGAGTTCTATTTATATAAAAATGTAACTTCTTCCCTTTTTTTGGATATGCATAACACTTATGTACTGGAACCTGTTATATATTATACTAGCAGGTGATAATTATCTTTAAATTAACACATTTTTGCTATGTGATCTTATTGTATAACATATCTGCTTATCTGAGTTTATGGGAAGTGAGGACAGGTATTGCCTTACATTGTAGGCCCATTTTAAATTTGCTGTGGCTATCTAGTTTTCCTCAGATTTAATGACTATAGTTCCCATCATGCATAGTTAATGTATCCGCTACAACTGTTAGATACATTTTGGGAATGAGCTTTTGAGTGAATCTTGACTTCTGGTGACTTCCTGGATAAGCCCATGAAGTTTTCTTGGCAATATTACTTAGCTGCCCATCTCCTTCCTAGGGCTGAGAGAATGTGATTGGCTGAACTCACCCTGATGGCTTCATGCCTATATTAAAATTAGGATATGTGGTCTTTGAATTTCTAACCTAATGCTTTTAACCATTACACAAGCTTTCTCAACATGATGTATTATTATAAAAGTAGCATAAAATTAAAGCATTTTCTTTTGCAAGAAAAAATTCCAAGAGCAACATGAAGTTTATTTCTCCATATGGAATCCAAAGCATTTCAGATTCAGCCTTGGAATAAAATATTAAGTGCCATCAAGTGGGGATCAATTCTTAGCAACCTCATAGATAGATTTTATCCAGGAGGATCTGTTCCCATTGCCATTTGAATGGAAATTATAATATTTTATCTATGTATTTATTGGTAAACTCAATTATAGGACAGGATGTTTTATCTTTCAAAATCAGCAAGTATTTTATCTTCCAAATTCAGCAGTTGAACCAAGGATAAGAACCACAAGCTTATACAGAATTTTCAGTCAAAGGCAGTTTTAACATGTATTAATAGGAATCAATGCAAGGAGAAAAAATTGTTTTACAACTTTACATCTGACAGGGAATAAGATAAGCAGATAAAGGAGACTTATCCTTCATATATGAAAACATTACATTCTTTGAAAGGCAACATAGTAGCTGTGATTTATGAGAAATGTCAAGGCTCTAATTGTTATTATCACAAGCTGACCCCTTATTTCATTGTGGAAAGGCAGAGAGAGATAAAGAAAGATAACAATACTCACCCTTGTATCCCCCTTTCAAGATTAAGTTATTTAATCTTTAAAGCCCATGTCATACTACACCAACGGATGGAAAGAGGATGTAAAACGGAGAGAAACACTTGCCATCTGTTGGTTAATGCGATGCATCCATTCTGTACACACTGCGTCCGTTTTTCATACTCTCTATCCGTCCAGCATCCGTCCACTGAGATTTCATCTCCTCAAAAGGTTTTGAGCTGCACAAAACATTTTGAGCGGATAAAGTATCCAACGCATCCGTTCTAAATCAGCTACGCGTATGGAGAACATCCGTTATACGTCCATCATCATCCGTTACACATCCGCTATATCCGCTAGGCATCTGCTGCGCATCCACACAACTCACATCTGCTCCAGCGGAAAACAGACACAGGGAGGAAGTGAAACGGACACGGAACGGACAAGCAGCGTTAGTAGCACGGACGTAGAAAGGATGAACGCGGATGCAGCTCGCATATAAAGCATTAAGATGGAAAAAACGTTCATATAGGGAACGTATCTCGGACATTTAGGATGTCTGCAGGATGTCTAGAGGATGCAAAAGGACACCTAGCAGAAAACCTATATTGCCTATAAAAAGGGGGAGAAATCACCTGAATCTCACTTTCAGTCCAGCAGCCCTGCTGTGCAGACCTCTTCAGCCTTCATCTTGCTCTTGCTCTTCCACAGCATCCAGTCATCTCCACCATGGATCGTCGCACACTCCTTTTGGTAGCCACCATCGTTCTACAACAGTGCGAAGCCCTCCATAGGCTCTTTCACCTGTTCTACGGAAAGAAAAGGAGGCGTCCAATAAGTGTCTGGGTCCAAAGATGGATCGGGAGAAGAGCCGAGTACGGACTGAATAACAAGCTGATGGTGGAGCTGAGGAACGAAGACCCTCGTGCATTCCAGAACTTCATGAGGATGCCTCCAGCCATGTTTGACGAAGTTGTGAAGCGGTTGAGACCCAGGTTGACCAAGGCAAACACCAACTTCCGGCCCAGCCTGGACCCTGGACTGAAGGTGGCACTGACTCTGTGCCACCTGGCCTCTGGAACCACATACAGAAACATGCAGTATGTGTGGAGGGCGCCACATAACACCATCAACATTGTGGTCAGAGAAGTGGTGCAGGCCATCATCGAAGAATACCTGGAGGAGCTCCTCCAGTGCCCCTCCACTGAAGAAGGATGGAAGAAAGTTGCAGAGCAGTGGTATCAGAAGTGGAACTTCCCCCACACCATTGGAGCCATAGATGGGAAGCACATGGCTTGCAAAGCGCCAGCCAACACAGGGTCCACTTATTTCAACTACAAGGTCTTCTTCAGCATCATCCTCTTCGCCATGGTCGATGCTGACTACAAGTTCATGTACATCGATGCTTCAGGCAACGGGTCATGTTCAGATGCCCAGGTATACAATGCCAGTGACCTCAAGGAGGGGCTGGAATGCAACCTCATCATGGGCTTCCCAGATCCAGACCCCCTGCCCAATGACAGACAAGATGGGCCCTACTTCATCGTGGGGGATGACGCCTTCTCCCTCAGAACCTACCTCATGAAGCCCTACACTTCCAGATGCCTCACCCGTGAAGAGAGGATCTTCAACTACAGGCTGTCCAGGGCAAGGCGGGTGGTGGAGAACGCCTTTGACATCCTGGCCAACAGGTTCCAGGTACTTCTCACCACCATGCAGCATCGCCCAGAGACCATGAGGAACATCGTGGAAGCTTGCTGCAATCTGCACAATCTCATGCGCACCCGCTACCCAGTCTTGCAGAACAGGCTCGTGGACCACCAACAAGTCAATGGGGACATGGAGCCTGGTGAATGGAGTCAAGGGCGAAACCTGATAGATATTGTGGATGTGCAAGGCCCCAACAGAGCTTCACGTCAAGGGAAGAAGCAGCGCAACCTCCTGAAACACTGGTGCAACTCCCCAGCTGGAGCAGTCGAGTGGCAAGACAGGATGGTAGATGATTAATGGATGCTTCCTTCAACCTGTCATCACACTGATGAGATTGTGCCATGTATGTTGAGTGGCCCTACAATGAACAGGGCATTTAATAAAGAGTTGTGTTTATGTTGAAATGTGTTGATGAATGATTAAATTGTTATTGATAATAAAGGGACATAGGTGTGGCACCTGGGAGGGTGGACCATACAGTCCCACTATGCTTGCACTGGAGGTTTATCTATCCCACAGCTATTACCCATCCCACAGGTATCCCTGCCCATCCCACTGCTATCCTTACCCATCCCACAAGCATGCAAAGGTTTAAACCATTTCTAAAAGTTTCCACCAAGACTTTATTGACTAAAAGAACTGAACCAAGTGTGTGAAGCAAAGATAAACTTTATTAAAAACAAACTGTAAAAGCAAAATGACCCAAGTAAAGTGTCCCAAGCAAAGATAAAGTCAACAGGTAGCAACCCAGTCTCTGGCACTCTTCTCAGTCACTCTGAGGCATGCCCATAGTCTCAGGGGTGAAGGGTCCAGGTGCTGTGGAGGTGGCTGCTGCTGGAGTGCTGGTCGGAGGCACCATTGGGGTGCCTGGCCCCGAGAGGACAACAGGGGATGGTGTGTGGAGGAAGCTCTCAGAGAGCTGCTCAGTCCTGTGATGTTGAGAGCCCCCTCCTCCATGACATGGGGTGTCAGTCCCAAGACCGATGACAGATGTTCTGAGGCCGGGCTTGGCTGTGGGGTGGAGGAAGGAGGAGTGTACTGGGGCTGTCTGGTCTGCAGGTGAGCGAGGTGAGGCGTCGGTGGCATCTGTGGCATCGGTGGCATCGGTGGCATTGGTGGCACTGGTGGCATACGATGAACCTGTGCCTGGACTGGGAAGGACTGCCTGTGCTCCTGGAACACCTGATAGCCATAGCCTTGGGAGGTGAGGGCCTGTGGAAAGCCTTGGAAGGACTGTGACATCACCTGGGGTGGAGGAGCAGACCTGGACTGAGTCGGAGCAAGTTCAGCTGGGCCTGGAGGGTTGTGCAGAAGACCTGTGATCCTCTCTTTGATCACCTGGTACTGGGATTCGGACATGTCCATGAGGGTCTGGTTGACGTAGGTGAGGAAGGGCTTGCAGTTTGAGGATGGTATGAGCTGAGATAGGAGATCTACGCTGAGATAGGAGCTGAGATAGGAGTTCTACGCTGCTTTTGATGGTGTCCCTGATCTCTAGCAGGACAGTGTGGCTCTGTCCCTCCGGTCTGCTTCTCTGCCTGCTTTCTGTGGAGGTGGAGCTGGGGGTAGGGGTGGGTTGGTCTCTGGTGTTAGTGGCCTCTCCTTGCTCCCACTGCATCAGGGGGTCCTCCACGCACTCCGCCACAGGGAGTGCAGCTTTCGGGGGGGTCTCCGTCGTGGGGTGCTCCACAGATACCTGCCTGGACACAGGAGCTGACTCTTGGCCAGTAGAGGACTGGCTCTCTGTGGGCTGCCTGAGAAAGAGGGTTGACAGAGGGCTGCTCCTGGGTGGCGGATCTCACCCTCCAAGAAGCTGCACTTGGCCATCACGTAGGTCTCCCGGTCGGTGAGCTTGACTGCGACCTGGCCAGACTTCTTGAGGTGCAGCTTCCTGTACTAGGTGTGCATGTGCTTCCACCACCCGAGGAGGACCTCTGAAGTGTAGCCCAGGCTCTCCGCCTTCTCTCTCCAAGCCGCCTGTTTCCGCTTGGTGTCTCGATAGAGCCTGTGTCCCTTCCGCCAGAAGTACTCGTTCTCCTTCAGCCATTCGAGCATCTCATCCTCATGTTCCTCTTCGATGGAGTACTGTCTCCTCTCCCTATCGCGCGATTGCCTCTTCCTCCCTCTGGCAGGGCCTTCTGGGCCCTCATCAGAAGGGCTTTGAGGTTCTAGGGGCTGGTCCACCACACCACCAGTAGCAGCAGCAGCAACAACAGCACCAGCACCAGCAGGACCAGCAGGACCAGCAGAGTAAGCACCAGCAGAATCACCAGCAGAGTAAGCACCAGCAGAAGCACCAGCACCAGGAGCAGCCCCAGCAGAAGCCCCAGCACCAGCAGAGTCAACCCCAGCCGCAGAAGCCCCAGCAGAAGCAGAGTCAGCACCAGGGGATGGGATGGTGGCCCTGTCCTTCTTGCCAGGGCTGGCAGGAGTAGGCACAGGCTTCCTCTTCTTCCCCATGGTTGTTGGCTGGAGATGTGTCTGGAAGCAGGTCTTTCCTCTGAATGGTGACCTGCTTGCGAGCTGCATCCTTTTATATCCATGGGGCTGACGCAATGCATCCTGCCCGCATGCGCAGTGAACGCTTTGCATCCACTAGGCATTCGCTAGGTGTCCGTGATGCATCTGCTGTATCTGTTCGGCATCCGGTCTGCATCCGCTCCTTCTGCTGCACGTCCGCTTCGCTGTGCTCCCCCGGAAGCCCTGCGGATGTGTCATCCGCTTCCATCTGCTTCCATCCGCTAGGCTTCCGTGGAGCATCCACTTTACATCCTCGCTATGTCCTCTCCCCATCCGTTCCTTTCTGTTGTTGTCTGCTCTGTTTATGCAAATTTAGGGCACTTTTGAGAGCGGATAACAACAGATGGAACATTTTCTCGTCCGCTGTGTCCTTTTTACATACTTTTTGCATCCATCGGCCGATGTGACAGGGCCTTTAGTCACTGAAGGAACAACATGGCAGAGCAGTAATGATAGTTTCTTCATGTTGACATCACAGAAATACAACTAAAATCATGTATTACAATACTTATATGAGCAAGCATTTGGTCACATGATTGAGTTTATGTTCCAACTCTTCATATTAATGACATGTTGAAGAACAGAATTGAAATGAATCTATAAATTGCTGCAGCAGTAGATGGTACAATTGGAAAATGTTAAATATGGATGGGGTTTGGTTATGAAAAGGCTGATCTTGTGTTTCTTTTTTCCTTCTATTCAGTTCTGTTAACTGAATAAAGACAGCATCATTGATAATTGGAAGAGCATCATAATTCAAAAGAATTCTTTTATTATGCAAAGGAAATGGTAACAAGAGTGAATATCAAATGAATTGATAGATTGGTCTTTATTAATGTATTGGCAATGTTTTTGACAGAATTCTGACTGAAAGATTAAAAAGATGGCAACAAGCAAATATGGGAACTGCAGTGTGCATTTACACTAGGCAAAAGGGATACAGATCAGATATTTGTCCTTGACAAGTAACTGAGAATTCTTTTAATGCAAGAATTTAATGTTTATTGCATGATAAAATGAATAGACTTGCATTATGGAATTGCACAAATATGGAGTTAAAAATTAATTGCTGGGTGTGATTATACCATTGTATAACTGTGTAGTGAAACAACTGATTCCATAAGGTGGAAGATTAGAAGCCTCATAACCCTTTCTCAGAAATAATTTTGATCTTCACATACTGGTTCAGTATGGATTGATAGCTCCTGCTTTGTTATCACTACTTTGTTTTCAGAAGGCAACTCTCCTGAGCCAGTGGATGACAGAGGACTTTCACAGTCTTTGCTGCTGGTGATTAAAAAAGTAAAAATAGGGAAAATGAAATATTTCACAAATGACATCTTGCAGCTGTTAGTCAGAAAGGATTTGCTACTTCCTATCTCAAGTCAAGTAAAGAATCTCTAAAAAATAATCTTTCCATTTATCCAAAATGCACTGCCTAATTCAAAACGCAGTTCAAACACACTTAAAATTATCTACATATTAGTGGTTATCTAGAATATTATCTAGTATTATAAAGAAGCATAGCAGCACAAATCATGCCTAGAATCCATGGAACTGAAATTCATGGAAATGCTGAATCTAGCTTCTCATCCTCCTTGGGAAATGGAGTTCAGTTGAAGCCCTGGTTAGTTTTTTTTTTTGCCAATTATAGCTATATATGGCTCTTGAAAGTTTGCAATGTTGTCTTCAGGTGGCTTTGCTAGTCTGAAAATCTCACCCAAATATTGTCTAGGGTTGGAGAGGGTGGGGTGAAATGCTTCTGATGGCAAAGGCATGCAGCTTCACTAGTGCAGAGGAAAACGTGACAAAGGGGTGTTGAAAAGGGAGGTTAAATGATAACTTCTCTCCGGTAGGGTGAACTCTAGTTGAACAAAAGGATAAAGTCCCAGAAGCAGCTGTAATGACAAGCTCTATGAACAAAATAAATTTGAAGCTTACTTTCTTTTGTAGAACTGACATTTTATATATTAATTGTTCCCCCCACACACAGTTGTTAACACCTGTACTGGTCTGAGTCACTTTGGTCAACACTACACAGAAGCAAGCAAATACAGGTGGAAGCATTTGAGCAGTTTTTGTAGTGTAAACTGAAAATAATTCAAAAACCATTCCTCTTCCTACTAAGACCTATCCAATACATCATTCTATATCTTAGATTTAACATATAGTTAGATTGAATTTTGACTATTTGGGGCTGTTTCATTCAACTTTGGGGCCTCCAAGCTTTGTTAACAATTTTGCAACTATCTAGCAAGTGTCAACAATGCTATTGAATGAAGGCGGGTCAATTTCTTCATTTTTAATTTATTTTAATTGATGCCCTTGAGTCAGTCTTGACTCCTGACAACTGTCTGGATCCTGCTGTTTTCTTGGCAAGGTTTTTCAGGAGTGGTTTGACATTGCCTACTTTCTAGGCATGAGAAAAAGTGACTTCCTCCAGGTCATCCAGCTAACTTCATATCCAAAATAGATGATCATTTCAGACTATTACCAGAATGGCCATCTATACAAAATGTCCTGGTTGTTCTGAAGATATCAATATAGAATCATTAAATTGGACAGGGTCAATCAGCCATGGGATCCAACTCCCTTCAGGAATGTAATTTAAAGATTCCAATCTCCCACAGAAGTTTGTCCAGCTTCTATTTAAATTATTCAACAAAAGGAAACACTAAAAAGCTTATTGTTAGGGTATTTTTCTCATATTTTTCTCCTAAAATATATGGTATATACTGTAAACTTTTTCTTTAAAAATGTCCCAAATACAGACATTTCTAAATTTTTCACCTGGAAGGTGGTCCTTCTGGAACATGATCAGAGGTGGTATTCAATAGGTTCTGAGCAGTTTTGGAGAACCAGTAGTGGAAATTTTGAGTAATTCGGAGAAGCGGTGGTAACCTTCCCCTAGGAGTGGGGAGGGAATGGAGATTTTACAGTATCATTCCCCTGCCACACCCGCCAAGCCATGCCCGCCAAGCCACACCACACCCACCAAGCTATGCCCACAGAACGAGTAGTAAAAAATTTTTGAATTCCATCACTGAACATGATATCCAAGAAGAGCATTTCCACGGGTCTTCATCCATTTGAGGTAGCTTTCAAGAGGGTTGTTTTCTTTTTATAGTAACCAAATAGATGAAATGGACAGGGTACAGGGAGGAAATAGCAATTAGTAATTTCTTTACAACCTTCATAGAAGTAGAAATATCACTTCACAATCTGTCTAGGTTCAAGTGCAGTCAGAAAAGGACATGCCCATAGATAGCAAGGAGAGTGATTATTTGGTCAGTAAGGACAATTATTGATTGTTTGACTTAGTCAGTAAATATTCTGGCATTTGCTCACTGAACTGGATAGAAAATGTAATAATGTCACATTAGCATTAAGAAACATAAGTAAACTAATTTGATTTCTTTAAACCCGATGTTTGGATAAAAGAATGGATAATGATGTAAGCTGAATTATTTGGACTCTTATTCTTACTCCTGATGGCGATCGAGGCAAATGCCTAACCACTTCTCTGGAGATGGGATCTGGGGTCTAGGGCCAACAGAGCTGTGATCTACTTTAACCAGGATTGTTGGAAAGTTTCGGAAGGTTCCGAGAACTGAGAACTTGCCAGCAATCCCGAGAGTGAGTGGAGAGAGTGAGCCAAGAGGCCAGGACACCATCCTGAGTGGAGCCCAAGACTTCATTCCATAGGACGCCATTCTGAATGGGTGAGACCTAAAGAACTGGACTGGTGAATAGTGAATAGGGTGATTCCGTGCAGAGAGCAAAGACCGGATAGTGGAGAGCGGATAGTGATAAGAGCCGGGACGAGCTGTGATTGAGAGTGTGATTCAGACACTTACAAAGAGACTGATTCTGAGAGCCATTCTGAGTGGCAAAGATTAAACGGCATGAAATGAGCTGTGACTGGTAGAGAATGTGATTCTGAACTGCAGAGAAAGAGATGGAACTGACAGAGGGTTATCCTAAACATCCGAAAAAGAGTCAGGACTAGAGGAGAGCAAGAGAGTGTGATTCTGAACGACCATGAATTGTGGAGAACTGAGGAGACTCACGAAGAATCAATAGACCCAGTCTCCATTTAAATCACCCAACTGATTAGTCAGCCTGCATTTAAATTCCCACTCAGCTGATTGGACAACCTCCACTTAACCCCCACCCAAATCTCATCCATTCCAAACTCCCAAGTAGATGATTGGTGAGTTCATTCAAATCTTCTCCATTCAAATCTATCAAGCAGCAATGTTTCCTCTTTAAAAACAAAAACAAAATAAAACAAAAACCAAACAGTGTGGCTTTAAGGAAAAACAAAGGAACTTTTCACTACAAACCTCCAATACGTCACTACCTCCACTATTTCAGTACCCCAAGACCAAATATTGATAGATAATGCTATGTCTAAAATAATTGATTTATCATCTAATAGTATAATAATTAATTGTTAAATAACCACTAATTTACTGGTTCATGAACTGATAGAGATTTAATACTGTAACATTGATTATCTAGTTGATTGATTGATTTTTAGTAAGAAGTAACTTTACTTTTGATTTGCTCTCCAACTTAATTAATAAATGTTAACAATTAACATTTATTAATTACCAACATTCATTTAAGTAACTGTCCACCTGTCACATTAATTAGCTATTGTAATTGATTACTGTACTATTGTCATTGACCATGCCAGCCAAAAACTCCAAATCCTCCACTATCAAACAACAACAAAAGAACAATATCTCTACCAATGACCTCCCAGACTCCTACACTTGCTTCAAATGTCTTGAAACCATCAATGAAAGTAAAAATAACATCAAATGTCACCTATGTGACAATCAAGCCCACCTTGCCTGTTTAAACTAAAACAAAAACCTAGCTGATCTCCTAAAAACATCAGATACATTCTCTTGTTTATGTCCATCATGTTTTCCTAAGCTAAACAAAGTACCCTGCCTGACAGAGTTGAAAGCATAGAATCATTCATTCACTCAATAGAAGAACAATTACTAGCACGTTTTGAAACACTATACAAGCAAGCCTCATTTCTCTGGGAAAAAAAATACAGCACAGATAAAATGAATACCTATCAACTCAAAATCAAATCCCAACTCAACAACCACTACCACAACTACTACCTCAACTACAATCACAACTACAACCAAAAATAAACAAACTACAGCCACAAATAATTACTATCCCATCAAATAATTCCACAAATGATATCCCCTTACTCATCAAAGACACCATGGAACGTGATCAGAAACATCCAAATGCCATCTTATTTGGTCTTGAAGACACCAACGAATCAGACAACATCACCTAAGTTCGCAATATCATAAGCAACTCAAATACAACAAACATCTCTCCTGAAGATATCATTGAAATAACCAGAGATGTCCCTGAGTTCAAATACAATGATGGCTCAGTGGCCCCAATATTTTGTCAAGTTGTTTGCAAAAATGAGTCCAGCAAACGTATATTCATTCATATAATAAACGCCATTGCAAAAAACCAATCCCAACCATAAAAAACTTCACTCAAGACCAGACTTATCCATATTGCAAAGAATCCACTCCTGTGAACGCTGCACAGAACTCAAAAAACATCTAGACAATGGAGAGAAGGACCTGTACATTGACTACCATACTGATGGTATCAAAAGTAAGTCACACAACCCACAACTCCGCATCCAACCCTACCTCTTCCAGCCCACCATCACTCAAAACTAGGCATGCATGCCTCCAAGTACCTCATTTCCAACTACAACTGGCCTTAAATGCAAACTACTCAATTCAAGAAGCCTTGTAAATAAAATACCTGCATTTCTCCTCATACTAAATACGGCTAAATTCAACATCATATTTGTCTGTGAAACATGGCTCAACCCATCTCTCCCTGACCCCATTACCACAAGAAGAGACCATCATGTTTACCTATCAGATCGCGAAATCCATAGAGGAGGTGGTGTTGCTATCTTCTATAAAAAGTCCCTACATCTAAAAAATACCCAAATTACCCAGGAGTTTGCTCTTCCTGAGACCATCATCTGTGAACTGTCCTTATAAATCACATTTCAATTCTTAATATGTTACAGAACCCCTGATTAGGACATCAAACATGAAAACAAGTTAAATTCATGACTAACATGGGCAACATCCTTCCCACATGCTTTCATCTTTCTTGGTGACTTCAATCTACCTCATATTAACTGGACCCGAAATAAATGTAACACTGAACCCATACATACAAACTTCTACAATGCTGAAACAAACCTGGGACTGGAACAACTAGTAACCAACAATACTAGACTTAACAACTGCCTCGATCTCATCTTCTGCAATAGTTTGAATTCAATTTACAGAATACAAATTAAAGAACCCTTTTCCAACATGATTGACTTTTGTCTCAACATACGTCCACACAAAAATAATCATAATGGCGGGATCCCCAATTATAACTTCAAAAAAGGCAACTATGATCTTATAGACAACGATCTCTCATCTCTTGATTGGCAATTTCTATTCACTGGATGCAATACTGTTGAAGACCATTACAACATATTTTTACTTGAAGTCAAAAGAGTCATCAAACTATATGTACCAATAACAACTCCCAAAACCAAAAAAACAAGTTACCCATAAAAATAAGGAAGCTTCAATCCAAAAAGAAATCACTTTGTTGAAAAAACAAATCTGGTCACGTAGCCAACTTCAAAAGCCGATACAAAAATTTATGCCACCAGATAAAGACTGAATGCACCAATTATCACATTAAACAAGAGGAAAACCTTCTATGCACCAATTCCTCCCGCGCTTTCTACAATTTTGTAAACAACAAACTAAAAGACTCAAGGTCCATCCTACCATTGAAAGGACCAAATGTAAAGACTGCAATGATGACACCATTAAAGCCAACCTCTTTAGCACATTCTTTGGCTCAGTATTTGTAAACAGCAATGGATCATGCCTGTTAGGGATAACATTGTTCACCCTAACTGTTTTAGGTGAAATACTAACTATAAATCATAGTTAGTGTATGCAGCTTTAACTGTAAAATAGCAACTGTGGGTGTGGTTATGAAAACCATATAAAAGTAGCAAGGCTACAGCTTGCTCGCTCTCTCTCTGGCTTTGATGATCCCTGATTACTGCTTGGAAGCAAGACTGCATTGCTCGAACGGGAGAGACAACAACGGACTGATTTATGTGAACTGACAATAGGATATTCTACATGGACTTTGCTAACTGAATATCCCTGAATGGACTGACTACATGGTAAATGAATATTGGACTGTTTTTGACTATGCTATAAACTTATACTGGAATAAAATATATTCTTGATAGCACAAGCGTATCTGTTATTTTTACTGTATGTTAATAAACATACAAGCTTAGCTCACTCATTTATCTGTGTGCCTATCTGACTAACGCTGCACATTCTGTTTAGCTTGTCTACCTAACCCTGGTTGGGGAACCCAGGCTTAACAATGCCCAATATTTCCTAGTCAAACCACAGACAACTACAATGATCTAATACATATTGATTTTACAGAAGACAATGTTGAAAAAGCACTACGCAATTTAAAACCATCTCTCTCTATTGGACTGGACAGAATATGTGCCTACTCCTTAAAAAAGCTATCCACTGCCATAGATGAACCTCTAAGCATAATCTTTGAAAAATCTTTCAGGACCAGCTCCTTGCCAAACCTTTGGTTACTAGCCACAGTCATCCCCATCTTCAAAAAAGGAGATCCCAGCCTAGTTGAAAATTACAGATCAATCTCTTTATGCTGCATCACCTGTAAAGTCATGGAAACAATTATTAACCAATCTATCAACCTCCATTTAGAGACAAACAACCTATTCTCTAATAAACAATTTGGTTTCAGAAAAAAACTATCATGTAATCTGCAACTCTTACACTGCAAAAACATATGGACTACACAACTTGATTGGGGCAAAGCAATAGCCACAATCTACATAGACTTCTGTAAAGCCTTTGATTCAGTGGTACACGACAAACTACTCCTAAAACTAAAATCTTATGGTATCTCTGGACACCTGCATAACTGGATAGAAGCATTCTTGTGAAACAGACAACAAAAGGTCAAAATTGGGAGTGTCCTATCGAATTCTGTACCTGTCAACAGTGGTGTCCCCCAAGGCAGTGATCTAGGATCAACTCTCTTCATAGTCTACATAAATGACCTCTGTGATCATATTAAGAGCAACTGAGTTATCTTCGCTGATGATGTAAAGCTATTCAACACCACAGAAAATGCTGCTACGCTTCAAAAAGACCTCGACTATGTATTAAAATGGTCAAACAAATGGCAACTTCAAATCTCAACAAATAAATGCTCTGTCTTACATGTTGGCAAAAAAAATAATCAGAAAATAAAATACAGGTTGAATAGTCAAGACCTTGTTGATGATCCTTAGTCAAGGACTTTGGAGTACTCATCTCTAATGATCTAAGTGCTAGAGCCCACTGTAACTACATAGCCAAAAAGGCATTAAGAGTTGTTAACCTAATCCTATGTTGCTTTTTCTCTGGTAATATCACACTACTAACTAGAGCATACAAAACATTTGTTAGACCAATACTTGAATACAGCTCATTAGTCTGGAACCCACATTACGCATCTGATATTAATACAGTTGAGAAAGTTCAGAAATATTTCATAAGAAGAGTTCTCCACTCCTCTACTCATTGCAGAATACCTTATGCCAACAGACTTGAAATTCTAGACCTAGAAAACCTAGAACTACACCGCCTTCAGTCCGATCTAAGTATAGTCCATAAAATTATATATTGCAATGTCCTACCTGTCAATGAATACTTCAGCTTTAACCATAACAATACAAGAGCACACAATAGATACAAACTCAAGGTAAACCGCACCAAACTTGATTGGAGGAAATACAACTTGAGCAACAGAGTGGTAAATGTCTGGAATACTCTACCTGACTCTGTGGTTTCTTTCCCAAACCCCAAAAACTTTAACCTTAGACTGTCTACTATTGACCTCACCCCTTTCCTAAGAGATCTGTAGGGAAAAGTGCACCAATGTGCCTACTGTCCCTATCCTATTGTTTCTTTTTATTTTTCTTATATGTATCCATTTCATGTATTCATAACTATGTTTATACTTATACCCGTTATCTTATAATTGCTTGACAAAATAAATAAATAAAAATAAATAAATAAAAATAAACTGTATTAAAACTTCTCAGTTAAAGTTTTTAAAATCTCATTTGCTTTAGGACTTGGATGAGTTTATGAAAGGACAGCAGTCAGGGCACGACATAGTAATGAAATATATCATTTTTCAAAAAGAGAGAAAGGTCTAAATATATCTATTTTTAACATTCTAAGAAGAGTGAAGCCCTATAAAAAAGGTAATACAAAATTTCACCTTTGTGTTAACCACTGCAGTCATTTTTCACTCCTGTTTTTATTGCTTTTAAATAAAACATTGATCTTTATGGAAAGTTGTACTATGGCATTTTTAATGTGTTTTTAACTGCTGACAAGGGCAGTTCTTTCTTGGATATGTATGGCCATTATGTTATTTTTCACCCACTATATAGAAAAAGCATTTTAATGCAAATCCAATAATATTGCAGACTAGCCGAGTGCTCATTCTGACACTTTTCCCACTACCCTGTTAATCCTACCTTTTGTTCCTTAACTCCTGCAGGGAGTATCTTTCTTTGTATTTTACTGGTTATCAATTGAAATAATCAGGGATTTCCTCTGGTTACACTATATTTTAAAAAAAGCCTAATCTGTTGTCACTGACAATAAGACTTTCTTGATAGTGGCACCTGGCTGTCAAACAGTAATTCCATGGAGGTTAAATTTGAATTAACATTGTCTAGTTTGGGGGCCTGGAAATAGTGATGAGAAAGCCCTATATAGTAGACCTGTTTTGTTTAGCCAATAGAAAAGATAGCTGAAGTGAAATTATCTTCAGATTATACAAAGGCAGTCACACAGAAGAGAGAATGGATTTACTATCTATTATCCTTGAGGTCAGGACTAGAAGTAGTGGTTAAAACTACCAGGAAGCAGTTCAGGCTAAATCATCAGTGAGAACTTCCTCATTGTACAATCTATAAATTAATAGAACAGGCTAAATAATCTCTACCATCCCCTCCAATTCTATGAATCTATAATTATTGTATTCCAATAAGACTTTAATTTAAAATATACAACATTCAACTACATGCAGACTTGTTTAGATTTAAATGGATATGTGATTTTTAAAAAATAAAATAACTAATATATCTTAAACAAGGATAACATTTTATGACTAAACTGATGAAATTCAAACTGTAAAATAGATAGTGTCATGTAAATAATACATTTTTACACTAACAACAGAAAATATATTGCTATGGTTAGCAACAGATTACATGATTGGAGAACTAAGTTTGGTTTCATAGTCTTATTCTCATCTGTGTGTGTGTGTGTGTGTGTGTGTGCATGCGTGGGTGCGTGCACGCATGTATATGTATATTGTATACATGTATTTAACTTTATATTTTCTCTACTTACCTCTTTACTTAGTCAGCATATGATTATTTTGCCACATTGATGGAAGAAACAACACACATTTATTAACATTAAATTCATTTTCAGAAAAATCATTTCCCAAATAATTAGATTTTGCAATCATCCCACTTTATCAATAACAGCTATTAGAACATTGGTGTCTTCTCAGTCATATATTTATTGGCTAAGAGTTTACCATACTGTTTAGTGATTAGTCACTAGCTGAAGCCAAGGAATGTTTTGGGATCTTCCTTGCAACTAACTATGCTGACACTGGTATTTGGAAATTTATAAGCTCTTGGAATTTTTTTAAATAACTCAAAAATAAAATAAAAGTACATTCTTTGGACAAATGATTTCTGTGGGCATGGAAATATCCATAAATTCCAGAAATTTGAGATGTGCTGTATTTCTTGAGTCCTTATTCATCAGTTTCAATGTGTTATTTCAGTGTGATAGTGCTGTTTTGCTTGCTTAGGCATTTGTGAAGCTGCAATATATAATACAGAAGAAAGCATCCACATTACCCACAAATCTGATCAAACCCTCAAGAAAGAAACCATGTGAGAAAGTTTGTGAAAGTCTACGTTTCTCTTTTTATGTCTGTTTTTCAGCTACATCAGCTGCAGGACAGATTATTACAACTAAATCGGTAACACCCATACAATATCATCTAGTCCCCAGAGCTTATGCACTGTTTACTTCTTTATTTTTTTCATAGAGAAGTTAGCATTCAGTCCATCTGCTGAGCAGATTTCTCTTATTCCTCCATCTATGTTCAAGATGATTAATGCATTTTCCAGAGCAGATTTGGGGTAGACAGGAACTATAGGGGAAAAGAGACAATGGGAAATGTTGCAATATGAACACTATAAGCATAATACTGGCTGTCAACCCAGAAGTTTCATGAAATCACCAGCAACAGCTTAATTCACTATATTGTTAACTAGAATCAACTTGGAGAATATATGTAGAAGAGTTGGAAAGTTCTTGGACATTGAGCAGTCCTCCTTCATACCCTGTGCAGACATTTCCTACTGAGATATTATCCAGCTTTGCTTAAACACCTCTAGTGAAGGAGAGTCCACAACCTTGCAAGGCAAACTATTGAATAGCTTTACTATTAAAAAAAAAAATCATAAAAGTTACTACCTGAAAGTTACTCCCTTGTACTTTAAACCAGGGGTCCTCAACCACTGGGCCCTGGACCGGTCCCGTCCGTGGATCATTTTGTACCGGGCCGCAAAGAATGAATAATCGTGATTAAAATATATATATAAATATGTTTTTAGTAAAGAAATAGTTAAGAAGCCCTTTACTATTGGGGAAGAATTGATTTTGACGGTCCTTGAAAAAGTGTTTCTGCGTGAAATTGGTCCCTGGTACAAAAAATGTTGGGGACCACTGCTTTAAACCTATCATTTGAACTCCAGTTTTTTGGACCAACTCTGAATATCTCTGCCCTATCTTCTACATAAAAGCCCTTCAAGTAGAACAAGCTGCAGGTATCTCTTTGCCAGGTAAATATATCCAGTGCATCCAACTGCTCTAAATAATTTTTTACCCTTCTAGAATCCTTAGCCACTTATGGAGGTTGCTTATCAACAATGTCATTCTCATATGCTTGGAGTTTGTGGCTCACTTTCTAACATCAATAGATCCTCAGTGAAAGTCTCCTTGTTTTTGCCTATTTTTCTTTGCAGAAGTATGTGTTCATTGTTCGGGATGCTCCAAAACATTTTGAAGATGAAATATTTCAAGCTTAAAATATTTAACTTTCAAACAATTATTTCTGGTTTGAAATAACTTATTTTCACTAATTTGGAACTGAGTTCTGACCATTCTGTAAGGAAGTTGTGACAATTTTAAAATGTATGGACTTTAGCTCCCATAATTCCACAGTCAGCATGCTGAAAAACTCTGCTCTAAGATGTCATAAGCCTCTTTTTGAAAGACAACAAATTCAAACTCACAACACTTTCAGAGTTGCCACAAGATAGATCTGGAAAACAATCCTACATGACACCTAGGAGAGCTTCTGCCAATGTAGGCAATACCAATTAATGCAAAACAATTTTTCAATATAAGATAAAGTTAAATTCCTAAATATATTTTCAGTGCAGTTCTATAATCTGTTCAGAAATAAAAATTGTGAGTTCAACCTACTTTAAGGTAGATGAATGGAGCATTACTCTTCCTTGTATCTAATGGAAGAGAGGAAAATAACTACATAAGACTGGACTCTTGGTTACCTACAGTTGTGGACTAACAGATTGTCCAAGTGGTATCTAGTAAATGGGTACCTTTTTGGTCTATATGTGTATGTGTTCAAATATATCAACAGTTAAACTAAAGAAAGGACACAATAATAACACTTCAGTTCCTGTGTACTACAGTTTTGAACTTAATGAAACATTTGTGTTTATTCTTGAACGTCATCTCTATGCATGCTAGAAGATCAAGTACTTTCAAGTACTTTGGGAAAATGAGTGTTAGTGTTCATTTATTTATTTTATAAAAATTCTAATATTTACACTCTGCACCATAGATTAAAACAAAATGTTCACAGATCTTACCACAAGTCAAGCATTGCTCAATCGGTTTTCAGTCACACAACCATGTGGCTCTGGTGTTTTGTTTTTTTTCCTTCTTCTTTTCACAGAGAGCAGTAGGAAAATTTTGCATTCCACAAGTGGAATTTAAAATGTTGCTAATGTATTTAAAGATCCTCTTTTCCCAAGAAGTATAATTAATTATGACTTTACTTTTAAAAAAATGTGATTACAACAATTTAGCAGATGGCAGGCACAAAAGGCCACTTCTTTAGATGGAGGGATAGTTATATTTGTACTAAATTAGTAATGGTTTAAACTTTCTCATAAATAGATGTTGATTAATTTTAAATCTATTTGTAAAATCTCCATGTTGCCAGAAACTTTCCTGAAACCACAAAGGAAAGCTTGATAAAAACCACAAGTTAATATGCACATTTTTAAAAATCCCTTAAAAGGATTACAGCTTTTTTTTTAAAACAGACTGGTTATCTCATACTCACTTTGCATGTTGGATTTTGCTTTCTGACAGTCATCTCATTCTACTTGATAGAATTATCTGTTTTTATATATTAGTGTAACAAATGTCCAAATAATTTATATTTAACTTTACACTCTGCTTGGGATTTCTTACTGACTATATGTTGTGGGCCTCTTTCACACCAGTGAGTAGAAACAGTATTAGTCCAGTCAGGGAAGCAATAATTGAAAAACTTTTGGAAAGTTTGTTATTTATTTTAGTAATGTTATTTTAAATTCATTAATTCAGTTATTGTTTCATTGTATGTACATACATATATACATACATACGTACATACATATATACATACATATATGTAGAAATTGTCTTCTCTTCATCAAAGAACACAGATGTATAGAAGGATGTTTCTATTTTACCTAAGTAATAACTTTGTATGATACTTTTTCTTGTACAGGTGGATGCAGAAAATGCCTTTTTCTTTTTCTTAAAAGTCATGACCACACTTTTATATTCAAATATCTTGATAATTACATTCATGTTCATTATAATAGGATCCACAGCCACAGCTAGAAAAATGTTGCAATATATTTCAATCATGGATAAAGAATCTTATACTGGTCTATGACTAAAATAAAAATTTGATTTGAATAAGGAACTTAGTATGGCTCAAAAGGAAAAACATTATCCTTGTGCTGTCCCAGCCCGTCTATGGGAAATGGAAGGTTACTTAGTAATGATGAGCTGTCCCCTTAAGGGAATGCATCATGGTAAATGTAGTTAAGGTATCCTGGGAAATGTAGTCCATATCACGTGACCTCATCTGCAATCCTGATTGGTCACTAAATTAACCTTCGATGGATTGGGGGAGTATTCTTCGCTTTTGCCTGAACTCCCTAACTCATGGCAGTTGCTTTCTATCGTTATGAGATAGGTTAGGAGATAACCATCTTTTACTACAAGGCAGATATGCAAAGGATTGGTCATAAAAGAAGAACTTCATCACAAATGTGAGCTTTGAGGATAACTGATGAACCAATAAATGTATGTTATGGATGTCTTGTTGAGTTATCTACCTGCATCTGCACAGCTTAAAAATCCACTACTGTGAAGAAGACAGAAAAATCCTCATTCATGTCAGCACTTTGAATGACTTCATGGTCAAGGGTGGATATATGGGAGGGAGGAAGGAAGGAAGGATGGATGGATGCAAGAAAGGAAGGAAGGAAGAAAAGAAGAATTCAGAAATGTACAACTGGCATTAGCAAACCTAAAATTCAAGAATTCCTGGTACATGAGAATAATAAACCCAATTCTCCAATGTCATATCCTTGTATAGCCAAAATGTACCACATAAGAAAAATTGAGAAAAATCTTGAGATCTATGGAAGAATTCAGAGTAGGAAAAGTCTGAAATACCTCCAGTCTCAAACAAAGAGACAATTTTCCCCCAAACTTCTTATTGTTGTCTTCATGTCAATTATTTTGTAACAGCAACAAAAATGTACATTCAGTTGTTCCCTAACCATATACCATATATTTCCTCACAATACACTAGAAAATACACTAGAAAACTAGTGTATAATATTTGCAGCATGTCTGAAGCCCAGAAAACTTCCATGATTCAGTTTCTAAGCAAATCCCTGCAGAATTAACAATATAGGTCTGCACCTTTTTTGTACCTTGAGGTACAATTTAACAATTAGTTTGTGCCTGATTGCAATCCTGTATCATTGCTATTTTAATTCAGAATGTTTTGAGCCACAATAAAAAAACAGTTTGAATTATGTCTGTTCCCTATAATTACATACTTGCAAGAAACAAATCAACTCATCATCCTACTAAGATTGTTCCCCGATCTACTCCCTTCAAACCTATGATGAAACCTTTATGCATTTTCCATGCATTTCAGTAGGATAACAAGAGATATACGTAACAGGTTACATTCAAATATGTTCTTCCATGAATAGAAGAGATTATTCCACTAATGGGTTGTCCCATGCTATGAATAAAAGGATCTGTGAAGAGAAATGGGCCACAGGCAATTTTCACCAATTCTCCTTTTCCCCCTTTAACTTTCACTACTTCCCTTTTACTACTTTCACTACTTCCCTTTTAGTTTTCACACTGTTCTGAAACATGCTTCTGCTTTTTGACGTAAATTTTGCAGAAGAATAGAGAAAGCCAGGAAAAAATGCTTTGAATGCTGAACCCAACCTGAAAACTGAAATATTAACTATCACATTTTTATTCCAGCATTCTCCCACATTGGCCAGCCATACATTTTGGGGAGCTCTTAAGAAGAATATGACCATAGTTATATATCTCTAAGCTATTAATAGTGAGAGGTATATTGTATCTGATGGTATTTACATCATAATTGCTAACTACTGATAGCTCTCATGATTTTTAAAATACCTCTTTAAAGTTATTGCTAAATCTCACAATAGTGTATTCTATATGCATTGTAATCCCTGAATCCCTTACTAGGATAATCCAAATCCCACTGCTAAGAAATCAAAAGAATTTTTCTTCTGTACTCTACATTCCACTTACATTTATACTTCCTCCAATCCATTTTTACTTATTTATTATGAACATAGTTGTATAATCATCTATATACCACCTCATCAAATTGTTCTTGGAAGTTTATAAAATAAATATATATGCAATATGAAATGGAATAAAAAGCAACAATAAGGACTGGCAATGCCCTGTTGCAGTATCTAAAGGTACTCCTGTGCATAGTCACGTAGCAGAAAATGAAGGCAATAAACAACTCCATATTAGGCAAAAGGAACTGGCAGGAACAAATAAACTCCAATACACATCCTTGTCTCTAATCCAATACACATCCTGGTCTCTAAAACTACTCAATAAAAGAGAACGTGACCAGTCCTCTGGGCGCTCTCATCAAGAAGATTCATTGTGTCCGTGTGGTTCTTCTTAATCAATGCGAGGTCCGGTCACCTAGGCGGGTGGTCGAAACTCTGCCAGTTCCCGCCAGGTGATCTCTTCCACTGCGGTATCTAACAAACTTCACAACTGGTGACCCCGACGTGATTCTTGTCCAGGGATACGTCGCCCGACTCCTATACTACGCACCGGGAAGGCAAGCGCTTCGTAAGTATGGGCTCCTCAAAATCCAAAGTTCTCTCCAAACATGTGGAGGAACTTTCCTCTATAGTCGGGAAAGCTAACAACCTGCAAAAGGTTAACGGCACAACTATATATCCTCTATCGAAGAGACAAATTTCTCATTTTCTCCTTTACCTTCAAAAAAATTGCCCCGCTTATCCTGAAGAAGGCACTCTCAAGTCTTCTACATGGGCACGTATTGGCAAATGGCTCCGTAATCCCCCCAGAGCTCCTCCAGACATTTTGTGTACGTGGCAAGCCCTAATGACTGCCATAACGATGATGTTTCCAAATTCAACTAATCCACAAACGGAACAATCCCTTGAAGATACATCGTCTTCCAAAATTGACACTGTTTCAAATTCTGTTCCCCTTAATACCTCTTCTAACCCCTCTTCTCTGTATCCTTCGCTAACATCTTTAAATTGTCCACCCCCCTATCAATTGATTAACACACCGTCTCTAACTTCCTTTGACGAACCTTTAAAAACCCCTGACAAAACTAATTTGACAGAACCTCCTATCATGAATTCCTTTCAAAAGGCAATACAAACTGGGAAGGTTTCGCCGGAAGACCTTTCCTGTTTTCCTATGGTATTGCACACTCCGGCGGGGGCTAACGCTCCCTTTCCTCATTACGTTCCAATGGAGTGGGACATATTGAAGGAACTGAAAACTGCCACAGTTAAATACGGTCTTCAGTCACCATATGTCCGTACACTTATGGAAAATATGGCAACTAATTGCCGTATCTTATTTTCTGAATGGCAAGCTATGGCTAATATGTTACTCACTTCCTCACAATTGGCTTCATGGCATAATGATTATAGAATAGCCATCCAAGCCACGGCGGCTGCTGGTTTATCACCGAATGTAACAATAGACCATTTATTATGCCAAAATACTATAATTACTCCTCAGCAAGAAATTACAATTGGCATTCAAGGATACAATTTAATGAAAAATGCTGCTTTAAATGCTTTCCGCCGCATACCCGATTCTTCGCAACCTACTTTGTCCTTTGCAAAGATTCTTCAGGGACCTTCTGAGCCCTACTCTACCTTTATAGACAGACTGTCTGATGCCATTAACAGACAAATTGACAATCCGCTTGCACAGGCTGAATTACTAATAAAATTAGCAGTCTCTAACGCTAACGCAGACTGTCAGGCGGTATTAAAACCGCTGCAATCAATACCACATCAAACTCTGGCAGATTATATCAGAGCCTGTCAGGATGTTGGCACGGAAGCACATCGTGCCCGTTCTAACGCTTCTGCCCTTGCTTCTGCGCTATCCTCCACCTTCCCTATGACTGTGCCTCGTCAAGGAAACTGTTATAATTGTGGAAAACCGGGTCATTTTAAAAGTCAATGCAGGGCTCGGGGAGGGGGAAATGCTCCAAAAAGAAAAACCTCTGCCCAAACCACCAAGCCTAAAACCATATGTCCAAGGTGCCGTAAGGGCTATCACTGGGCGAGCCAATGCCGATCCAATCCTCAACAAGGACAGGCTTCAGAAAACTAGTTGCAGGGTTGGCAACTAGCCCCGACAATAAGGTTGCAAATCGGAATGCATTCCCTGCTGAATTATCAGAAGATGTAGTTTATGAGGACGTAGGGGCAGTCATTACTCTTCCCCTCACTATAACTACACAACACCCTATTGCATCTGACTGTCCTGCTTTGCTGATCCCCACTTCCGCTCTGATAATAGAAGGAGTAATAGCCGCTCCTTTTCTTTACAATGTTTATTCTATAAATTGTTTGTCCATGGCAGTAATGGGAGATCACCCCTTTTTTCTAAAAAAGGGCATGATTGTAGCTACCTTTATACTTCTTTTGCACTCCTCCGATTTCCTTTATGGCTTTGCAACGACCTGTACAGACCTCAAAACCTTTACTCACGGTTATTCTCAACAACCGATCCTTTTCAGGTCTCGTTGACACGGGTGCTGACGCTTCTGTTATTTCTGCCTCTGAATGGCCCCCTGAGTGGCCGCTCGACCCTTCACCGGCAGTTCATGGTGTGGGAGGAGCTCAAGCCACTCAGGTCAGCTCTAACTGGTTGTCTGCTTCTATTGCTGGGGTTTCTACTATCGAGCACATAAAACCCTATGTGCTTCCGCTGTCCTTTAACCTGTGGGGACGGGATCTCCTATCGCAATTGCAAGCTACCATTTCTTTTCCCTGATGATCTTCCTTATGCCTCATACGCTACCGCTATCTTTGACTACCTCTGTTCCTGTCTGGGTTGATCAATGGCCTCTCCCGTTAGAAAAATTGAATGCCCTAAAAGAATTGATCCATGCTCAAAAAATTGCTGGACGTATTGAGCCGTCCACAAGCCCCTATAATACACCGGTTTTTGTGATAAAGAAAAAATCCGGCAAATGGCGCTTATTACAGGATTTACGCACCATAAATGCTATTATAAAACCAATGGGGGCTTTACAATGTGGACTACCTAACCCCAATCTCATACCTTCGGATTATGATCTAGTGATCATAGATTTAAAAGACTGTTTCTTCTCCATCCCCCTTCAAAAACAAGACAGGCAAATATTTGCATTTACTATACCTGAATTAAACAATTCTCAACCCACCCAACGATATCAATGGAAAGTGCTACCCCAGGGCATGCTTAATTCACCAACTATGTGCCAGGCCTATGTTAAAGAGGCATTACAACCTTATAGAGCACTTTATCCCAACTATCTTGTATATCATTACATGGATGATATATTAATAGCATCTGCAGGTGAGAAGGGCATTATACAAGAGAGCCTACCCCAGTTGACAACTATATTACAGGCGGCAGGACTTTACATAGCACCTGAAAAAATACAGCGCAAATATCCATTCACATATTTAGCTCATAAGCTTTTACAGGCTGCTGCTACTCCCGCGCTGCCTATATTGTCATTACCCTCTAACCCCACATTAGTACAGCTTCAGCAATATCTTGGCACTCTCAACTGGGCCAGACCATATCTCTCTCTTACCACTGCTCAGCTCTCTCCGCTCTTTAATGCTCTAATAGGTCTAAAACATCCTTCGGATAAAGTAATTCTCTCCAAGGATCATAAGGATGTCCTGCAATTAGTTAACAGGACATTAACTCATCTATGGGTGGATCGAGTAAGTGACAATCACCTGCTATCCCTTGCTCTCCTTAACACTCCAATGCTCACTACGGGTATATTATTACAAATCCCACCCTCGCCAAAGAAATCCCTACACATTATAGAATGGTTACATTTACCCCATACTCCTCGTGTCACTATCTCTACCCGCCACATACAAATTGCACAGCTTATACAAAAGGGACGACACAGGGCAAAAACTCTAATTGGATATGACATAGACACCTTATATGTTCCCATGAAATTAACTCAATGGGAGCCACTATATCAGTCATCTGCCATCATACAGGATGCCCTGGCTGATTGGGTAGGACATACGTCGTGTCACCTCCCCTCTGATCCTAGGCTTCAACTCATAAAAGTCATCCCTATATCCTTCAGTAGTCCCATCACCTCGACCCCCATTCCTGCTGCTCTCACGGTTTTTACAGACGGGTCCAAAACCCATGGGGCATGTACATGGACATATCTTAACACCTGGCATAAAAGGCTAACTCTTCCACAAACCTCTGCACAAAAGGCGGAATTGGCTGCATTCAATATGGCCCTTACCCTGTTCCCACACCAATCAATTAATGTGATCTCTGATAGTTTATATGTTACTCAGCTGGTTAATAATATCTTTGAAGCATATATATCCCCTGCTACTCCGCATGATCTGTATGATTTACTAAGTGATCTACAGGTCCTACTGAACAAACGCAAATGCCCCCTCTTTCTAGCCCATGTACGAAGTCACCAAAACCTACCTGGGTTCCTATCAGAAGGCAATCAAAGAGCCGATGAAGCGTGTATTGCATGCCCAATTACTATTAAAGCACCTATGCCTATTGCACTCACAGCTTCTCAGAGCCATGAATATTTCCATCAAAACAAAAGAGCCCTTGTAAAACAATTTGGAATTACAATGGCTGAAGCAACAGCCATTATTCAGCAATGCCCTACTTGTAGTAAGCAGAGTAAAGGCTTAGCTCAAGGCACCAACCCCAGAGAGATTCAAGCATGTGAAACCTGGCAAATGGATGTTACTCAATTTATTCCATTTGCACCTTGGAAATATTTACATGTATCGGTGGACACCTTTTCAGGTTTTATTATGGCAACTCCACAAAGAGGTGAATCCACCAAACATGTAATTAATCATTGTATTCGAACCTTTACAGTACTGGGATGTCCACACACGCTAAAAACAGACAATGGGCCAGCTTATATTAGCACCGCCTTTGCGGAATTTTGCCATAAGTGGTCCATTGTTCACAAATTTGGTATACCATTTAATAGTCAAGGGCAAGCTATCGTTGAAAGAGCTAACCAAACCCTGAAGTTAGCTCTTCAGAGGTATATGGGGTCAAATGGCCACCCGAGGCCCCCCAACCTCCCAGCACTGCAAAACATTCTCAACGTATGCCTATATACGTTGAACTTTCTGAACCTCACTGGAACCCCTCCTCTCACCCCAGCATCTCGACATTTTTCAAAACCTCCTGTTCCCACTTCCAGACCCCTTGTTTATTACAGGCATCTACCAGATCCTGCTTGGAAAGGACCAGCAGAGCTTATAACATGGGGTCGAGGCTACGCCGCTATCCAATTGCCTGATAAAGTTTTGTGGATTCCAGCACGCTGCGTTCGTCCTTTCCATCCATCTACCCACGACAAACGCAATGAAGCATCTGATTGTCAACCAGATACTGTTATCCCTGTTTGGTTTTTTGGTGGCACATAATTTCAACCCACACCGCGCCTTATCAATATGCTGGACGGTCAAAGACTCTCAGGGTGAATTATTAACTCAACTTTGCAATATGACTCGTTTAGACCTATTTTTCCCGCAGCTGCAGTTTGATTTTGCTGAAATGCTTCATGGTATTATTCCTTATAAAGACTTTATTAATTCTGCTTCCCGGCCTCCCCAACCCTATCCCTCACATGTATATAATTGCTATTTTTACTTCTGTCCTGGACACTCTCAAACAGCAGATGATAAATATCAATGTGGGGGTGTCGCGGACACATTCTGTAAAAATTGGGGATGTGAAACGACCGGCCATATGTCATGGACTCCACACAAGCCTGATACCTACATCTCCATCGGAAGATCTACCACCAGGAAAAAATGCGATTTTGGAGAGACATCTTCCCGGAACACTCGATGTAATAACATCACTATAACTTTTCTATCAAAGGGCAAGGACTCTCCCTTATGGGATCAAGGCATGAAATGGGGGGGACGGATGTATGATCCTTCGGGTTATGATTATGGCAATGTATTTTATATCCAAAGACATGTGACCCTACCATCTACTAACCCTATAGGACCTAATTCAAATATCAAATCTTCCTTTCTACAACCGTTAAGCAATCCTACTAATCCAATTCTCTCTTTAATCTCTTCATCATATGCCTTTTTGAACGCCACCTCCAATTTTACTCATCAACCCTGTTGGCTCTGCATATCTTCCACTCCACCCTTTTACGAGGCAGTAGCCTCATCAGAGGCTTTTTCAAACCAAACCACCGATCATCAATGTAGATGGAAGAACTCTACCATTACTGTTACCTCTGTTATAGGTGTTGGATGTTGTTTAGGTAACATTCCCTCCAATTATTCCCAGTATTGTCATAATGGTTCTACTCACTATAAATGCCAGATCTACTTAGGAAAGGGAAGAACCAGCATTGGAGAAGGATATAATCAGGTCTACACTTCTATGGGAGGGAACATTAATGATCGATTAAAAGGACAATATTTTGTAGCCGGAAACACTTCTATTTGGGCATGTTCCACAGGTGCTACCACCTGTGTATCCGGAGATGTACTTATACAACAAAAGGCCTTTTGCATACAAGTAATTTTGTTACCAAAAATTGAATTATATAAGGATCCCGAATTTGTCTCCCTCCTAGAACCTGAGATGCTCCTTAGAGCCAAAAGGGAAATTGTAACTGCTCTTACATTATCAGTTTTGCTAGGTTTGGGAACAGTAGGAGCTGGCACAGGCATAGGCGCTCTCATTCATAATACCAATCAAATAAGTAGACTATCGGCTGAAATAGATGAAGACTTAAAAACCTTAGAAGTCTCCATCTCAGCTATGCAGGAATCACTCACTTCCCAAGCTGAAGTTGCACTACAAAATAGAAGAGGCCTTGATCTGTTCTTTTTAAAACAAGGAGGCCTATGTGCAGCTTTAGGAGAGGACTGTTGTTTCTATGCTGATTCATCTGGTGTAGTCACAGATTCCTTAAATAAATTAAGGGAACGACTGAAGAATAGAGAGATAGAACGGCAACAGTCGATGGGATGGTTCCAAAGCATGTTTCAAATATCACCATGGTTAACTACATTGCTTTCTGCACTTACAGGACCACTCATATTGCTAATATTACTGTGTACTATTGGACCTTGCATGCTTTCAAAAATACTTAACTTTTTGCGTAATCGACTATATAGCATGAATGAAGTCATCACAGATACTCACACAAAGATCAATAGCCTTACATGCAATATGGAAAAACAAGCCTTGTTACAATTTTCTGATAGTGACTATGAGGAACCTGATACCATGAAAGAAGATATGATCTCTCTTATGGACATGGGGAGCGATGGGTCGGAGGACGTACCGCTCGCCATTAGTAAGAATAATATCATAAATAAATAAAAACAGACGAGATGTTGCAGTATCTAAAGGTACTCCTGTGCATAGTCACGTAGCAGAAAATGAAGGCAATAAACAACTCCATATTAGGCAAAAGGAACTGGCAGGAACAAATAAACTCCAATACACATCCTTGTCTCTAATCCAATACACATCCTGGTCTCTAAAACTACTCAATAAAAGAGAACGTGACCAGTCCTCTGGGCGCTCTCATCAAGAAGATTCATTGTGTCCGTGTGGTTCTTCTTAATCGATGCGAGGTCCGGTCACCTAGGCGGGTGGTCGAAACTCTGCCAGTTCCCGCCAGGTGATCTCTTCCACTGCGGTATCTAACAAACTTCACAATGCCCTATATTAGAAATCAACTTGAAGTATTGATTTCAGTTGAATTTAAATTGGACTAATATTCTCAGCAGTGGGACAAAAGCAATTAATTCATAAAAGGTCTAATAATGCTTCTATTTCAATTTAGTTACATTTGTAATATTGCAGATCTTGAAAAAGATGACTCTTACTAATAAAAAATGATCTGCAAATAAACCGTAATTTTGAAACCATCTGAAAGACTATGCATCATGTTTGGATCACAGGACATAAAGGATTTTTGTAGCTGAATCATAGCATTAAAATGTGAATCTTGTTTCTTTTTTAAAAAAAAAACCTTTGCAACTGCTTGATTTTATCTAATGTTTCTTTTTTCCCCAAGTCATTCCCCAAGTCAGAATTGTTAATATAATGTAGCTTATTTATAGAAAGCAAGGAAAACAAAACCATACTATAGAATGTGTTTAGTGATACCCTAGTAAAATTCTTGTAAATCCATAAATCTTATAAACTCTTGCATGCTATGATGCTATCATGGATAATAGGGTGACTATGGTTAATTAGAACACTTGAAACCTTAAAAGAACTCACTGATTGAAACTGAAGATAAAATTTTCCTGTTAATTCCTAATGATGTAAAAAAATATACAGTTTCCTTATTTCCTCCCACTTCCGTTAATGGGGAAGACATCTTCAATACAATTTTTTTATAGAAGACTACAGCAGGCTCATATGAGACAGTAATTACTCTGAGTGCTTCCCTGCATAGAAATAGACAGATGTTCAACTTTCTGTCCAGCTTCACCAAACAAATGAACTTAAAAGAAACAGCAAAAAATATGTTTCTTCTTAAAGGCGAGTTATAAAATCAAAATGTCATTTTAATCTGTAAACATGAAGAAATAATTATTTTTAGGAACAACAGTTTATTGGCAATTTCAGTAGAAAATGCTCATTAAATGTTCCCAGCCTAAGTGTTCTTATGTGATGTTCCATTCATGTAAACATGTCTAATTGTTCCAAATGTCAAGGCTGGCCCACCATTAGTCAGAGCAGGCAGCAGATGTTGAAGAATCTTGAGAGATGGTTCAGGTCCTGAAGGATTTATGATCCTTGGATTTCCCATCACAGGTTCTGAACATCATTCAGATACCAATTCAGACGGTTTGGGGATTTGAGAAGGCCTCATCTTGTTCTTTATTTCAACTGACTGCCCCGCCCCCAAGCATATGTATGGATTGCTCACCATATGATTGAAAATGACATTATTAATGGAGTCCTCAGTGTCTATTGGTGGACAATTAGTTAAAGACAAGTAGTTATTCAGATCTGACAGTGTGCTTCAAATTGAGCACTATGAAATTTATTGGACTGATTCACGCTTCCTTTTAAAAAATGTTTTCTTTGATCCGAATGATAACTACAGAGTCACAAGAAAATATGTGTTTGAGTTAATGAATACACACTAACAATGTGTACCAAGTAAATGACCTAATTATTTATTTACTATGTGAAGCCAGGAAAAGGTTTCAAATCTGAAGAACCATATTTCCCCACAGTTAATGTGTATAAGGAAAACGTATAAGCCAAGTGCTCTTGCCTTCTATGCATGCAGTGATTGGCTCTTATGCTTAGTTTGGCCTCTTGTTCTATGATTTAGCAATTGTCACACAGTTAAAAAAATATGCCATGATTGTTAATAATATCTATTTAGGTTTTGCCTTAAATTTTAATGTAATTCCCTTCGCATAACACTTTCAAAAACCTCTGGGAATTACAGAACCTAGTCATTTTAAACATTCAGGGCTCTCATTTGTAGAGACCCAGTTTAAATCTAGCATGGAATGATTCTGGCTAAAAACACATTTCTGTCACCCTAGACATTTGCCATAATACACTGCTAAATAGGCATGAGAATTTCACCTGCAAGGTCACTAACTTCCTTGAAATAGTACTACATTTGTATATATGCAAAACTTTCAAAGATTAGCAATTCCATCCATGCATCGGAATGCATTTTCCTTTAAATAACAAATCTTAGTAAATCTTAGCAGAATTCAGGTACTGAGTAGTCAGCTGGATGTGTAAATATACAGGGTCACTACATTACTTTAACTGATAATTGATTTCTTATGTAGTGAATTCAGTATTAAATATTGCCAAACATCTGTTGCCATTCTGGGTTTTTAATAATTACAGTTTGCTGATATAAATAGAAACTTTTTTATTGTAAATAGCAGTTCATCTGGTAAGGTACAATTATCTGTATCGGATGTTTACATTAACTCTATGAAGTTTTAAGATTTAGAATAATTTTTGAATGAGTAGACTGTATATTGCTAACAAATCAGATTATGATGAAACCATCTAACAGAAGATAATTGATACTAGAGGCATCTTCACTTTCTCCAAAAATCCTATGAAGAAAATATATGTTGAACTGTAAAATACTCAGATCCCACAAAGATGATGTACATTTTCTTCTTTGCTTAAGCTTTGGCAGTCTTACTAAAAAGATGCTACTAATCTGCATTTATGTGCAATATTGATACAGCAAATTATTTTACATTTCTGTCACCATAATGAATATGTTCCATAGGGTAACTGTCAGAGTTGTGGTTCAAGCTATAGTTCTGGACATCATGAATAGTCATAGATTCCTTGTTTCTGTTTTAGTCTTGTTAAAGTAATTTTATATTCAAATATAGTGGGCAGTTCGTGACATCAAACCATACACACATCCCTCACCGATTTTCCTGAGCATCCTCCAACAGAAATCACTGATAATTCTGTTTCTAAAGGCTAGGTCACACTGGCCGACGGATGCAAAACGTATGCAAAAAGGACACAGCGGACGAGCAAAATTTCAGGGGTGGCTCCATCCACTGTTATCCGTTCTCAAAAGTGGCAAAAATTTGCATAAACAGAATGGAAAACAACGGAAAGGAACGGACGGGGGTAGTATGTAGCGAGGATGGTAAGCAGATGTTCATAGGAAACCTAGCAGATGGAAGCAGATGGAAGCGGATGACACATCTGAAGGGCTTCCAGGGGAGAATAGCGAAGCGTAGTGGAAGGAGCGGATGCGTAGCGGATGACGCGGATGCATCACAGACGCCTATAGGATGCGTAGCGGATGCGTACCGGATGCAAAACGTTCACTGTGCATGCGGGGAGGATGAATTGCGTCAGCTCCATGGATATAAAAGGATGCAGCTCGCAAGCAGTCACCATTCAGAGGAAAGACCTGCTGCCAGAGACATCTTGAAAGAACACCATGGTTCATCAGTCAGGGAAGAAGAGAAAGCCTGTGCCTACTCCTGCCAGCCCTGGCAAGAAGGACAGAACCACCATCCCACCCCCTGGTGCTGACTCTGAAGCTGCTGGTGCTTCTGCTGCTGCTGCTGGGGCTGTTGCTGCTGCTGGTGCTTCTCCTGCTGGTGCTTCTCCTGCTGGTGCTTCTCCTGCTGGTGCTTCTCCTGCTGGTGCTTCTCCTGCTGGTGCTTCTCCTGCTGGTGCTGCTGGTGCTTCTCCTACTGCTGCTGCTGCTGCTGCTGCTGTGGTGAACCAGCCCCAAGGCCCTCAAAGCCCTGCTGCTGAAGCCCCTGAAGCCCCTGCCAGAGGGGGGAAGAGGCAAGGCAAGGAGAAGGGAGAGAGGAAGCAGTACTCCATTTCCGAGGACCATGAGGAGGAGGTGCTGGAATGGCTGAGGGAGAATGAGTACTTGTGAGAAAGGGCCACAGACTCTATCACGACACCAAGAGAAAGCAGGCAGCATGGAGAGACAAGGCAGAGAGCCTGGGCTACACTTCAGATATACTCCTGGGATGGTGGAAGCACATGCACATCTGGTATGGCAAGCTGCACCTCAAGAAATCTGGCCAGGCTGCTGTCAAGCTCACTGACCGGGAGATGTACGTCATGGCCAAGTGCAACTTCCTGGAGGGTGAGGTCCGCCACCGAGGAGCAGCCCCTCTGTCAACCCTCTCCCTCGGACAGCCCACAGACAGCCACTCCTCTTCCAGCCAGGAGACAGTTACCGTGTCCAGGTAGGTGTCTTTGAAGCGCCCCATGGCAGAGACCCCCCCGACAGCTGCACTCCCCATGCCAGAGGACGTGGAGGATCCCCTGTCTCAAATGGAGCAAGAAGAAGAAGCAGCCAGAGACCAACCAACACCCAGCTCCACCTCCACAGAAAGCAGGCAGAGAGGCAGACTGGAGGGCCAGAGCCACACTGTCCTGCTGGAGATCAGGGACACAATCAAAACCAGCACAGATCTTCTCTCTCAACTGGTCCACAGCGATATACCATCCTCGAACCACAAGCCCTTCATCACGTACGTGAGCCAGACCCTCATGGACCTGCCCAAGGCCCAGTACCAGGAGATGAAGGAGAAGATTACAGAACTGCTACACCACCCTCCAGGCCCAGCTGAACCTGCTCTGACCCACTCCAGGACTGCTCCTCCACCCCAGGCAATGTCACAGCCCTTCCACGGCTTTCAACAGCCCCACACCTACCAAGGCTACGACTACCAGGATTTCCCACAGCAGAAGCAGCCCTTCCCAGACCAGACCCAGGTACATCGCACGACACAGACACCTCACCTCAACCAGCTGCAGACCAGACAGCCCCACTACACTCCTCCTTCCTCCACCCCACAGCCAACCCCTGAACAGAAAATCTGTCATCAGTACTATGCCTGACATCCCAGGTCCTTGAGGAAGGGCCTCTGAACCTCATGGGACTGAGTCAGCTCTCTGAGAACTTCCTGAACACACATCCCCTGTTGTACTCTCGGGGTCAAGCACCCCAATGGTGCCTCAGACCAGCACTCCAGCCACAGCCACCTCCACAGTCCCTGGCCGCTTGACAACTGAGACCATGGACATGCCTCAGAGTGACTGAGAATAGTGCCAGAGACTGAGTTGTTACCTGTTCACTTTATCTTTGCTTAAAGACATTTTACTTGGTTCATATTTTGCTTTTTTAATAAAGTCATACAGTTTACTTAGGACAGTTATTGATAAAGGTTACCTTTGCTTCACACACTTGGTTCATTTTATTTACTTAATAAAGTGTTGGTGAAAACTTTGAAAAAAGGGTTAAGCCTTTGCATGCTTGTGGGATGCATAAGGATAGTTGTGGGATAGGTAAGGATAGCTGTGGGATAGGTAAGGATAGTTATGGGATGGGTAAGGATAGTTGTGGGATAGATAAACCTCCAGTGCAAGCATAGTGGGACTGTATGGTCCACCCTCCCAGCTGCCACACATATGGACCTTTATTATCAATAACAATTTATTCATTGATCAACACATTTCAAAATAAACAAAGCTCTTTATTAATGCCCTATTCATTGTAAGACCACTCAACATACATGGCACAATCTCATCAGTGTTATGTGACACCCTCAAGGAAGCATCCATTAATCATCTATAATCCTGTCTTGCCACTCCACTGCTCCAGCTGGGGAGTTGCACCAGTGTTTCAGGAGGTTGCGCTGCTTCTTCCCTTCACGTGAAGCTCTATTGGGGCCTTGTACATCCACAGTGTCTATCAGGTTTCGTCCTTGCCTCCATTCACCAGGCTCCATGTCCCCATTCCCTTGCTGATGGTACACAAGCCTGTTCTGCAACACTGGGTAGCGGGTGTGCATGAGATTGTTCAGGATGCAGCAAGCTTCTACAATGCTCCTCACAGTCTGTGGGTGATGTTGCATGGTGGTGAGAAGTACCTGGAACCTGTTGGCCAGGATGCCAAAGGCGATCTCCACCACCCGCCTTGCCCTGGACAGCCTGTAGTTGAAGATCGTCTCTTCACGGGTGAGGTATCTGGAACTGTAGGGCTTCATGAGGTAGGTTCTGAAGGAGAAGGCGTTATCACCCACGATGAAGTAGGGCACATCTTGTGTGTCATTGGGTAGGAGGTTTGGATCTGGAAAACCCATGATGAGGTTGCGTTCCAGCCCATCCTTGAGGTCACTGGTGTTGTATACCTGGCTATCTGAAGCTGACCCGTTGCCTGAAGCATTGATGTACATGAACATGTACATCAGCATCAACCATGGTAAAGAGGATGATACTGAAGAAGCCCTTGTAGTTGTGATAGGAGGACCCTGAGTTGGCTGGAGCTTTTCAGGCCACGTGCTCCCCATCTATGGCTCCAACGGTGTGGGGAAAGTTCCACCTCTGATACCACTGTTCTACAACTTTCCTCCAGCCTTCTTCAGTGGTGGGGCACTGGAGGAGCTCCTCCACGTATTCTTTGAAGATGGCCTGCACCACTTCTCTGACCACTTTGCTGATGGTGTTGTGTGGCACCCTCCACACATACTGCATGTTTCTGTATGTGGTTCCAGATGCCAGGTGGCACAGAGTCAGTGCCACCTTCAGTCCAGGGTCCAGGCTGGGACAGAAGTTGGTGCTCAACTTGGGTCTCAGACGCTCGACAAGTTCATCAAACATGGCTGGTGGCATCCTCATGAAGTGTTGGAATGCACGAGGGTCTTCATTCCTCAGCTCCACCATCAGCTTGTCATACAGTCCAAACTCCACTCTTCTTCCGATCCATCGTCGGACCCACACAGCTCTTGGACGTCTCCTTCTTCTCCTTGTGTAGAAAAAGCGAAACAGTCTGAACAAGGCTTGGTTCTGGTGTTGAATGATCGCAGCTACCATAAGGAGTGTGTGATGATCCATGGTGGAGATTGATGGATGATGTGGAAGAGCAAAACCAAGGGTGAAGAAGTCTGTACACTACGGCTGCTGGACTCATACTGAGATCCAGGTGATTTCTCCCCCCTTTTTGTAGGAAATATCGGTTTTCCACTAGGTGTCCTTCCACATACTCTAGGCATACTCCAGACATCCTAAATATCCGAGATACGTCCCATATACAAATGTTTTGTCCATTTTAATGCTTTATATACGAGATGCATCCGCTTACATCCTTTCTATTTCCGTGCTACTAACGCTGTGTGAAAATTCCGTGTACCTTTCGCTTCCTCCCTCTTTCAGCTGCAGCGGATGTGAGTTGGGGGGATGTCCAGAGGATGCCGAGAGGATACAGCGGACGTGTAATGGATGACAACGGACGTAGAACGTTTGTTGCCCGTATGTGTCGCGGATGTACATCGTACGCGGCGGAAAGTTCATCCGCTCAAAAAGTTTTGTGCAGCTCAAAACTCCCTGAACAAATGTCTCACTTAGCAACAGCAATATTAGGTTTAATTGTGGTTGTAAGTCAAGTACTACCTGTATTATTGAATCTGAGCGACATTGTGAATAATGGATTTAATGGGAAAGTTCTATTTTTTTCACATAGCTTTATTCCAGTTAAGCTTATCGCTATTATGTTGATGCTCCTATGGGATTTGAAAGTACCTGTAGAGTCATATTTCAGTTGTAAGCAACTTAGAGTCACTGGTTGAGATTTGTGGCTATAGAAATTGAATACATAAATATTCCAAAAGCTATTTTTAAAAAAGCTTTAGTTCTCTGAATCTGCAGTAAATAGTATCACATTTATGCACAACTCGGTTCAAATGCACTCAGAAATAGATACCAATTAATTCAATAAGATTTATATTTGAATGGGTAGCAATAGAGTTGTAGCTTCCATTTTTCCCACTGATATAGAGGGGGCATGCATGAGTACACTAACGTATCATCCCTGTCATTGTATTTTTATTCTCTTATTCTTGTTCTCATTTTTGATTGACAAATTCCAATAAATAAATAAATATGGAGATACTATGCATGCTGCTCTCTGTCTCTATTCAGATATATCAAAAGTGCTATCAAAACTTCACTTGTGTCAGATTGATGAAGATTTTTTGTATTTTATTATACAACTGGCATTTTCTGAATATATGCAAATTCAGCCATCAGAAATCATGCAAGAAGGTGTGATCTCCTATTTCTATGTGTGTTTCAGCATGTAAACAACACAGGACCACTGTTTGCTGATATTCCACTTCGCAAAATCAACTACGTCATTGGTCCAGTCAAATTATTCCCTCTGGTAGCAGATTTGGCATGTCATAATAGTGTCATATTTGTTATTATATTCATTATTTGTGTTTCTTTTTTGTTGAAAGGGAGAAGAAAAAATAGTTGTTGGAGCTTGCATCTCAAGGGCCAACATCGAGTACCAAATTTCACAGAATTCCAGTTGCTCAGAGAAGTCTTCCTTCCTTCCTTCCTTCCTTCCTTCCTTCCTTCCTTCCTTCCTTCCTTCCTTCCTTCCTTCCTTCCTTCCTTCCTTTTTCTCTTTCTTTCTCTCTGTCTCTTCTTTCTTTGTCTTCTTTGTCTTTCTTCTTTTTTCCTCCTTTGTTTTTTCTTTCCTTCTTTCTTTTGAAAGAACATATTAGATAAGCTAGAAATCAAAACTGATATAATCAGGTTTCCTTTCTGAAACTCTTTTGAGTGAAGAAGACTGATAACCAAAGGGATCTTGATGTTGCATGAAGTAATGCACTACATGCTACAGTTAACCAAGGAATGCAGAAAAGAGGGAAAAGTTTAAGAACATACATCTCAAGGAAGAATTTTTGAAATAAATCTTCCTGATTTTCCTGGTAATTCCCTTTTTCTTTGAATTAATTGATTCAGAATGAAATCCTATATAGAAACTATCTGGAAATAATCCCTACTGAAATATTATGGAGCCTATTTCTCAACAGATATGTAGAATATTATAGAATAAATGCCTGTTTAGTTCCTTAAATGTTGGCATTATTAGATGGACACATGGTTTATTGGTGGCATTAATGTTACAGAGAGAATGCATTGGAGGCTTTGTAAAATGAAATTGAAGTCAGAGTTCATCAGATCAGAGAAAAAAATTCTCTCAACATTAAAATTGGTCTCTCTGACTACCATCTGTTCTGGCACAAAAAAGGGGAAAAAAAGAAAGAAAGAAAAGCCAAAACACTTCACCTCAAAGGGATGTTATGAATATAAATATATTAAGGATTGTAAAATACTTTGATCAAATTGTCCAGAGAAGTAAGTTGAATAGTGTTTGAATAAAGATGTGGAATGGATTTTTGATTGCATTTTATTTCTTCCAGATGTGTAGATTTTATGCTGGCCAACTGGGGTACTGGGTTTTTAAAAATTCAGAACTTTCCCCCATTATGTACAAATGACATATTTACTTTAATCAATCCTTTTTTTTGTATTTTATGAAGGTTTTCTCATGAGAAAGTATTACTTCTACTCAAATAAGTTCAATAGCCTTGAAGCAAAATGGGTTCATAGTTTAACATAAGGGCTCAACAGTATGTACTGACCACAATTTGGAAAACAGCCCATTTTATCTTGGTTTGCTCCCATGGCAATTCAGCATGACTCTTAATCCAATCCTCACTCAGGGTTAGTTAAAGTTTTGCAGCCCTTCTTTGAATACAACACATCCTCCTTTAATGGAGTTTGGTTTGACAAAGTATGCCTTGTATACTGCATGCTTTTGGTATGCGTAAAACTCATTCCTCATTTTACATATGCGTGATAAGCATAAAATGTTTTTAAAACACATTCAGTAAATCCCATTCAAATTTCATATTCATTCCTTCTTCCATTAGTTTAATAATCAAGGGGTTACTTAGGGGTGGAATTCTTCTGGTTCAAACTGGTTTGGGTGAACCTTTTGCTCTGAAGATCAGCTGGCTGTGATGATCCTGTGGGCCTACCTGCCCACTCCTACTCTTTCCTGTGCTTTCTTTCTTTTGTTAGCGCACAGCTGATTCACATGGCAGAGCGATTTACTATGCTTCACCTATTTTATTCACACAACTCCTGTAGAAAGTAAGTATTGGAACTTTTAAAAATGTGGAGCGTGCACGCCAAGCACGCAATCACCGAACCAGTTGTTATGCTGCTGGAATTCACCTCTGGGGTTACTGCATTACTGTATTAAATGACTAAGCCATGAATCCTCCAAGACAGCCAAAATGAGAGCTTTACAATGCATTAAAGTAAAAGCCCCTTTTAATTTTGAGATAAATGATATATGATTTATCATTGGATAAATGATGCCACAAGTATTACTATATACCTGTGATTGTCTGCAATAGGCTGAACAGAAATGCTATTTGATCAGTTTTCAAATCCACTGGTTAAAAAGGCCATTTCCTGCTTATACCCCAGGGAAAGTGAAGTATCATCTATTTTGTATATATCAAGGAGGCAGGAAATAACAAAAAATTGATTTGGAATGAGCACACAGAATAAAGATCTAATTCTTGACCTTGTGTTTCTTTGGCAATTTGTTTACATACCTTGAAAAGATTTTCCTAAATAATTAATCTACAGAACTTTAGAAGTTAATGGGAGTCACGATGGGTTTATGTTAAATGTAAATGAGATTTGTTTCATTGTGTACACAACTGACAGCACTAAATTACAGAAACATCTTGACAATGTTTCTGCATCATGGCTAGAGGAAAAAACAGAAAATTACACTAAATCAACAATTTCAGATGCTCCCCTGAAACATTTATACTTCCTCAAAAGTGCTATTCCCCTCTTCCATTGAGCAGCAAAAGCTAGATGAGAAGAATGCTTTGCCATTTGTCTTCCTTCTGCTGCTTTTTCTTCAGGAGAAATGTCACAATACAAAGAAATGGTTGTATTCAATCGCATTGGGAGAAAATTGGACTAGTCACCTCTTGAAAGGATTACTACACTGCACTTTACATGGGACTGCAACTGGAGAGCATCTGGAATTTAAGGTGGGTGCAAAATGCAGTTAAATACAACTTCTGTGAACTACATTGGTTGTCACTGTACTTCTGGGTTAATTCAAGGTCCTCATAGTTACCTACAAAGCGTTTCATGGCAGGAACTGGCTTACTTACTAATTCTTTCCAACTGTGTCTATATACCATATGAGATATAGTAGGGGAAGCATCCTATTAGAGACTGCCATCTGGCAGAACCTAGAAAGAAAACCTTTTTATCATGGCATCTGCTGTTTGGAATATAGTCTCTCCAGAGATTAATCTCTGTGGCTTTTCATTTGGCTTTGCCACTGGGCATGGGGAGGGGAACATATGACAGAGCCCAGGGATTGCTGTATTGATGTTGATCCCATAATGGCACAATGGTTAGAATGTAGTTTTACAAGCTAAGTCTGCCCTTAGGGAGGAGTTTGATCCTGACCAGCTCAAAGTTTACTCAGCCTTCATCATTCCGAATTGGTAAAATGAAAACCCAGATTGTTCGAGGCAATATGCTGAGATTTGTAAACTGCTCACAGAGTGCTGTAAAGCACTATGGAATGGTATTAAGTCTAAATGCTACTGCTATTTTTATTGCTATTACCTTTGACCCCAATGAAATATAGTCAATGTCTTAGTAATTATATTACAGTAAACTTATCTCTTGTATTGCTATGCTCACAGGACTTTTGTCATTAAACCACTAAGCCAAAAACCCACTTCAACATGCTCCAGCAAATCACTGACATTCTCAAAATTAGTATACTTGTGCTATATAGGAGAATCATTGTCATTTGATGTGAGATGAAGTGTTCCACCAGCCTTCTTTTGCATCCAAGTACAGCTGAGCAAGACAAAAGAAAGTATTTTGATCCAGTCAAGATCCTAAAGTAATTTATTTCAATTTAATATTCAATGGCAGGTTTTCTCAAAGTTATAAAGAATGATAGTTAAGAATGTCCAATAATCATTAAAAAAATGTCCTCCCTTGATTGCCAAATCCTTCATTCTGCAGTTGAGTCAGTTTGGTCTAGAGGTTAAGGCACCAGGCTAGAAAGCAGGAAGCTGTGAGTCTTGCCTTGGCCATGAAGGCCAGCTGAGTGACTTTGGGCCAGTCACTCTCTCTCTCATCCCAACTTACCTCACAGGGTTATTGTTGTGGAAAGAACAAGAAGAAAATAACTATAAGAAGAAAGATATGTTGGATATATTCACCATCTTGAGTGATTTGTAAAAATAATAAAGGTAGAAAATAGATAAATATTTGCCACATGCACAAATTTTACATTCAGGAATATGAGATCCAATGCAAGTTAAGTGTATAAGACTGTATTGAAACATACTAAATTCTCTTTCAGATTCATTTTTTAGGAGACTCATAAAGTGAAACAATTATATTTTTTCAATAAATCTGGTCAGCCTTGAACAAATATGTAATTCATTTAGGTTGGAAGAACAAACATTTCATTGTGTCCTTTTTTATGAGACAAGTTAAAATGTTGAACTATATAATTTCCAAATGCCTCTGAGTGATACATTGATTTAACTGCTGATTTCTTGCTGATTTAATCTTTTATCTTCCTTTTGTTGTTCAATTGTTTCATTTATTTTTATTATTTTTAGTGGTTATATTTTGATTTCCTAAGTTCTTTTATGGGCCTTAACTAGATGGAAAAGTGGAATATAAAATAAATTAATAAATATAAGCATTTAAAAAAAGAAAACTCCTAATTATCGTTAAAGTTACACTATTGTTTTGAAAGACAGAAAGACAGAAAATATTTCTTTTCACTATTCAAGGTGTTTTTGGGAGACTTTGATAGCAAGTGTCACATATGTACAGAAAGAAAGGATGCTGTACTTATTCTACGAAAATTATTTCTACACGATAGAGATGTTTGGGGAACACACAGTGCTCACATAAGCATTTTACACTTCAGCTGTACTTTTAAAAACAAGCAAATCAACCAACTAATTTTTCAAGGATCCCTCATGGTTACCACTCTATGTCTGTTTATGTATCAGCTCAAATGAAAAAAACAACAAACTATTTTTGAAAGCATATGTTATGGTAGACTATTGACTGGAAAGAAAATAAATGGACAGATCATTTATGAATCAAACTAAGCAAGGAGACAGAGGGATTTGGGATATCCCCAAGTATTGTTACAGAGGGATTATACTAAGATGAAGAGAAGAGCAAGACAAAGTTTGTTTGTTCCATCAGTCTTCCTTCCTTCCTTCCTTCCTTCCTTCCTTCCTTCCTTCCTTCCTTCCTTCCTTCCTTCCTTCCTTCCTTCCTTCCTTCCTTCCTTCCTTCCTTCCTCCTTCTTTCTCAAATTTAGAGATTGCTTATCCCATCTCCTGAGTGACTTTGGGAAGATATTGGAAGGAAAAGGAAGGATAATAATATTAAAATATCACATGACTGGAAACTAATTGACTAATCTGTTCCAATTCCCAGTTTCAATGGAGAGATAAACATCTGCAAACTGATTAAAATAAAGTCATATTAACAAGATTTTGAGAAGACAAAATGATTGGGACAATTCATGAATCCTGTTAATTTAACAGGACATTGGAGACAGAAAAAAGGCAGGAACTTTTGTACTGAGTTGATGAGAAAACTTACCTCTTTTAGTTTGGACTATTGCAAGCCTCCTGGTCAAACCAGGTTCACTTTGAAATGAAAAGATTTCCCACTTGCAAGTTGGAAAGGAGGGGAACAAATAAGGTTAAAAGTGGTCAGTTTCTGAAGTTTTCCTGGGGGACTCCCAGCATTCAGGAGTGCCCTCCTCCCAGTTGAAATTTGCAAAAAAATGTGATAGGTCACCACTTTTAAGGGGTGATGATGAAAAGGGACCAACATGTGCTGCCACTGCCCACTCCAACTCATTTCAGCACTTTTGAGTTGAAGCAGCTGCAGGCTGCTATCAGTGATTTGGCATTTTTAGAGCTGAGAAGGCAGCTGCAATGGAAACACCCCTGGAAAAACACATCAATTTGCCCACTTAACTTCAGCACTTAAGCCATCAGCCATCAGTTGGGTCGGCCTCAAGAGAAATGAATGACATCAGTCAAAACAATAGGATATGCCTATCTCTCTGCAGTGATTATTCCCATGTAGTACAAAAACTTAAAATAATTTGTGCTTTGAAAAAATGCGATGATTGATTGGCCTCCATTAAGCTGGGATTTTTAAAGCATTCCATGAACTCTTAGATAAAATGTCACTAAAATGTTAATGCAATAACCAAATTAATCCAATCTGGCTAGAGTGTGCACAAGTAGTTTAAAACATTAAAAGGACAAACTACTGTGTATAATAAAAAATATAATCAAATAATGCAATCAGTGGAAGATGTTTACAGAGAATACATCTTACATTTTTTCAAACCTCTATCCTTACTGCAAAATCACTAAATTTTCTCTTTTACAAAAATATATTTAAAACACAGGTTTTAGAAACAATTGTATTTAAAATGTTAAAATACTTAAAAACAAACTTAAGCTATTTCAACATATTAGGTTATTTAAATTAGAAATATTAGTATTGTGCAGACAATAATTTTCCCTGTGGCTCTCTCTAAGGAAGCAGAATTTGGACTTTGAATGAGAAGGCTAGAAAGAATATTGATGCTTTTGAAATTAATCATTTTATTGTGTGGCATTAGTACATGCAATAGTTCAATGGTTTAAGAAAGTGTATAATATGAAGACTGTTTTAAGAATATGCTGTTTTTGAGCTCTGTGAGGTATTGGTCTAGGTCTTAGAAGAGGGTTAGTGTTGTGTATGGAACTTGGGAGGCTCCAAGTGCCTTAATCTGATTGGCTGAGAAGGCCATTCTCGGATTGGCTATTAGGGAACCAATCCGATTAGCCCGCCTGACGGCGGGAACACTCAATGTACTGTCATTGGCCACAAGCTGCAAGCAAGCTGCTATAAGAAGGGCTGCTGTGGCTTGGGCTGTTGTTCTGTTACCATTGCCTTACTTGTTAAAATAAAGAGTTGTTTTTGGAACCTGGTCTCGCACAACTTATTTCCGAACAGAACACTGATGACGAAGGTGGGATCGTCATAGAAGGGCGAGACTGAAGCACGCGGCAATCGAACCGAGCAAAAGAGATGGCCGGTAACAACGTGCCACCCGCACCATTCAATCCTGATGAGGAGTATTGGGAGTCGTATATTGATTGCTTTCTAATGTTTTTGGAAAGCAACGAACTGCAGGAGATATCTGACCAAAGGAAGAGGGGCTGTCTTCCTTACACACTGCGGACCAGCCGTTTTTAAAATGGCAAAGGCACCAGCCAAACCAAGATACATTAAACAGATGAATTGGCCTGAGCTGAACAGAATGCTCTGAGCACATTACGCACCTGTGGTCTCCAACTTGATAAAAAGGCACGAGTTCTATAAAAGAGACCAAAAAGAAGATGAGACCATCAGAGATTTTGTAGCAGCCCTGAGACACATCGGAAGAGCCTGCAAATTCCAGAACATGGACGAGGCCACGAGGGACTGCATGGTCCTCGGGTTGAAGGATGCTACACTTCAGAGTAAGCTGCTAAAAAGACCGAACATCACTGTGGCTGAGGCCATCACGGAAGCCACCGCCGTTGAAACAGCAAAGAAATCTGCAGCCACTATGTGCCTAATGAATTCAATTCCAGATCCGCCAAATCAAACCAGAGAAAAGAAGGCAGAGGGAAGCAAGAAGCAGCCCACAGCAACTGCCCACTATAAAGATCTTGACTCCCCGAGCAACACTGATGACGATAATGAAGATGTCCATAGACTTCAATCAGATAAGAAATGGCGGGAAAGAAGAAGAAGCAGGCAGGAATTCCAATGTGCTGGATATGGAGGCAACCACCCGCGATCTGAGTGCAGGTTCCTAGATGCAATCTGCAGAACTTGTAACAAACGGGGGCACATTAAAAAAGTCTGCTGAAACAAAAAGAGCTATAGTTCTAAAAGACCTGGCAGCAGCCCCCCCCCCCCAGACATGAAGAGAGACAAGCCGGAACAGATGGAACCAAGAGAGTAGAAGTGAAAGAACGAGCGACAGAGAAGAAATGCACCAGATGGTAACAATTGGAAATGCCACGACAGCAAACGTAAAAAAGGTCTGGATAGAGGTGAACATCAAAGGGAAGCCCTGTGAGATGGAAGGGCTCCGGATCTTTTTTATCCATGGTATCTTGGAACACCATCCGATGCCTGATACCGAACATCAAACAAAAAGAACTAGAAAAATAAAAACTGATCTTAAAGGACTACCAGGGAAATCGAATCCCGGTCGTGGGCCTTGGACATTTCCTCGTCGAATTTAAAAATCATGCCGAAATTTTGCTTCTGACCATCGTCGACCGTGATCGCCCTAGCCTGCTAGGAATCGAATGGTTCACGCCCTTGGGAATCAGGATGACTGGGATCAACAGCATCGTTGCAGCCAACTGGGAAGAGAGCCTGTTACAAGAATTTTAGGATGTATTCGACGGGACCCCAGGCAAGTACAAGGGGACCCCAATTTCGTTTAGCCTACACCCGAAAATAGCCCACATCCGGCTCAAAGCCAGACGCTTCCCTTTTGTCTTAAAACCAAAAATTGAAGAACAACCAAACAAACTAATAGCGCAAGGGGTATTAGAGCCAATTGACCATGCCAGGTGGGAAACACCCACCATGACCCCTGTCAAACCAGATGGGTCAGTGAGCAGTTGTGGAGACTATAAGGCAACCCTAAATCATGTGCTCCAACAAAGCGCATACCCAGTGCCGGTAGTACAACACTGATTGCACTCCCTCAGGGGAGTAAATTTTTTTGCGAAGCTTGATCTCGCACAAGCATACCAACAGCTACCTGTTGACCCCATTACCACAGAGGCACAGACTATAGTGACACACAGAGGGGCGTTCAAGTGCAACTGACTCCAGTTCGTCGTTAGCGTTGCCTCAGGCATTTTCCAAAGCCTCATGGAGTGCCTTTTAAATGGAATCAAGGGAATAGTCCTTTATTTTGATGACGTTCTAGTGTCAGCAAAAAACGCTAACCAACTAGAGAGTAGGTTAAAAAAGGTCTTAAGAAGATTCAGAGACGCAGGCCTTAAAGTAAAGTGAGAAAAATGTAACTTAGCCACAAACCGGGTCAAATTTCTAGGCTACCTCATAGATGAGCAAGGGATACACCCCATCAAAAAAAAGATAAAGGCAATCAAAGACACACCTAAACCTAGGAACAAAACTGACTTACAAGCATTCCTAGGTCTCATAAATTTCTACAATGTGTTCCTACCCCAAAAAACAACCGTAGCAGAACCCTTACATCGGTTGTTAGACAAAAATCTATCTGAAAATGGGGCTACCAGGAACAAGCAGCATTTCAAAGTATCAAAGATCTATTAACGTCTAAAACCGTTTTGATCCAGTATAGCAATACCTTGCCTTTGACGGTCACTTGTGATGCATCGCCTTTTGGAATCGGTGCCATCCTGAGCCACAAGCTACCAGACGGCAGAAAGGCACTGGTCGCCTTCTATTCAAAAACGCTTTCCAAATCGGAGAGAAATTACAGCCAACTCGACTGAGAAGCCCTCGCAATCGTAGCCGAGTCAAAAGATTCCATGAATACCTTTATGGCAGAACTTTTTCGATCATCACTGATCACAGACCCCTGTTAGGGATTCTAGCAGGAAACAAACCGACCCCGAACATTCTGTTGCCTAGAATGACGAGGAGGTCGGAATTCCTCACTGCCTACACCGACACGCTGATCCACCACCCAGGGAAGACCATCACCCATGCTTTGAGCCATTCCCCGCTGCCCACCACGGAAGATGACCCAGATCCCACCGTCTCCACTCTCCAACTTGAGGTCTGGCCGAATCTGCCACTAACCACAGTGGACATTGCTAAAGCCACTGCGAAAGACCCACTGACAGCTCACATTCTGCATTGGGTAGGTAAGGGCTGGCTGGACGAAAACATAACCGAGACTTTTAAGCCATTTTGCACCTGACAGACTGAACTGTCTATCGAGAAAGGCTGTATTTTGTGGGGTGACAGGGTGGTAATCCCAAAAAAACTACAGGAAAATGTTTTGTGGATGTTGCACGAGGGGCACCCAGGCATAATTAAGATGAAAGCCCTGGCCAGGAGTTACGTCTGGTGGCCAGGGCTGGACTAAGACATTGAACGTTGGGTGGCTACATGCCATGACTGCCAAAAATTGAGGCCTACCTCCCCACAGGCACCAGTCAGGGGATGAGAAATTCCCCAGGGCCCAGTCGAGACTGCATATTGACTTTGCTGGGCCAACAAAAGGCAACACCTTTTTGATAGTCGTGGACACCTACTCGAACTGGTTAGAAGTCATACTTATGGCTTCCATGACCACCGAGGCAGTGATGAAGTAGTTAGACAAACTTTTCACCACACATAGACTGCCTGATGTATTGGTGTGAGACAATGGGCCCCACTTTACCGCATTGGCATTCGAGCAGTATTTAGCTGCACGGGGCATCCGACACGCCTTGACAGTGCTGGCTCATCCGGCTACAAATGGCAGGGCTGAACGCATGGTTTGGTACACTAAGGAGGGCCTAGAAAGAATGGACAAGGGGGACATGCAACAAAAGCTAAACCGATTATTAACCATGCAACATATTACCCCTAGCAGCACAACCAACAAGAGCCCAGCAGAACTCTTAATGGGTAGGAAATTGCGTTCCTACCTCGACAGACTGCACCCCACTTATACCTGGGATAAACCCCCTGACTCCTCCAGCAAATACCTCACATTCGAGATAGGCGACCTGGTTTATGCCAAAAACCTTACCGGGGACCCGTTATGGCTCCCAGCCACAATCATCCAAATCACAGGCCCCCAGTCTTACCGACTAGTATCAGATGATGGAAGAGAATGGAAGCGGCACATCGACCAGCTTCGTTCTCGCACCCTAGAACGCAACATCACACCAGCGCCAAAAATAATAAATGAACCAAAAACAGTAGAGGAGGGGGGAAATACAAAATAATAAAAAAGGGAGAGACGAACCTCCCAGAACACGACAACAAACACTACACAAAGACTCCCAAACATATCAAAAAGAGCACTCATGATTAGATGAACCCCAAAAGAGAAGTCCAGAAGCAGAAGAATGAAGCAAGGCCTTCCTGGAAGGAGACAGCCAGGCCAGCTCGACCAACCCGGATGAACCAGGAGGGAGCGGCAGAGCCATCACAACCAGCCCGAGAAACTCAGGCGGGAGCGGCAAGGCTGACTCACCTTTCCAGGAGGTTCCATGGAAAAGGCACAGAGAGAAAGTGATCCCGTCCGAACCGCTTGAAGACCACGTCGAGACTGAGCTGCACAGGTCAACCAGAACTCGAAAAAGCCCCACCTACCTGCGTGACTACGTGAAATACATTGGACGAAACCAAGGGGGGAGGGGTATTGTGTATGGAACTTGATAGGCTCCAAGTGCCTTAATCTGATTGGCTGAGAAGGCCGTTCTCGGATTGGCTATTAGGGAACCAATCCGATTAGCCCGCCTGACAGCGGGAACACCCAAAGTACTGTCATTGGCCACAAGCCGCAAGCAAGCTGCTATAAGAAGGGCTGCCGCGGCTTGGGCTGTTCTTCCGTTACCATTGCCTTACTTGTTAAAATAAAGAGTTGTTGTTGGAACCTGGTCTCATGCAACTTATTTCTGAACGGAACAGTTAGGGTTAGGGTTAGGGTCAGGTTCAATCTACATTTATTATGGATATTCATTGTGTGGCTTTGAGCCAATCACTCTCTCTCCATCCACATCACCTCATAAGATTGCTGTTGTGGGATAAAATGAAAGATATCCCCATGTAAGTTATCATGAACTCTTAGAAGAAAGATGGGATATAAATGTAACAAACATTTCTCCAACTGGATTATGTCAGTCATGTGAAATTCACTGCTTCCTTAAATGACTCACCCAGGAAGCCTCTGGTGTTTTTTTTTTTATTATAATGCATTTATATAATGACCACATTTTTGGGAAGTGTTTCTGTTATCCTTGTAGACCAAAAGTGCAAATCCCACTGATTTCAAAAGGCCAAAATACCATCTCACACTGGATTTTGGCAACAATCTTGCCTATGGTTGTTTCAAACCAAAATCAATTTTTGCATGCATGTATACATATTGATTTTTACAGCCTATTTACAAGACTTTTCCTCCCTCTTCTTTTTTGTGTATATATGTACAGTATGTGTTCTGGTTTCTTCACAATCAGCTTTCCAACTGTACATTTTTGGCGGAAAGGATGTTTGCTTTTTGCTTGTGAAACCCAGATGTTCTAAGGAATCTTCCTTATATGTCTGTTTCTTCCATGAACCCACTGTCTTTGGCAAAAGACTCATGGAAGAAAGAGAAAATACATAGACTGGCATAAATTGATCCTCTGAGATACCTCACTGCATGCATGTCATTGGCTCAAGTGCTTTGGCTTGCAGGCTGTGATGGAATGGGCTAGGTTCTGAATGAGTGACATTGCACTGTTGCTGTCTTGCACTAGTAGGAAAAATGTTTTACTTGTGCAATTATTTCCTTTGGAAAGAAGCAAACTGTGTTATGTATTACTTGAAAAGTTATGGGTTACAAATTAAGTAGAAAACACTGTTTTCTGTTCAGTTTAAATTTGCCATGACTTTACATTTATAGCAGCTATTGGTTTTTTTTTCAGGAAAAATTGTTGAACGTGGAGTTACAAGATATGGACAATTTCATGGGATCTTATTCCCATTAATAAAACAAGTCAAATATCCAGACCACACACTCTGTCTTCCTCTCTTTCTCCTGACTCAAGAGGGTAAGAAACTGCAGGCTATTTGAAAGAAACATCACCATAAAATGAAATGCCAGAGTGCAAACCAATAGAGGCTGAAACATACAGGGTTGACATAAACACCAGCTTCTCAGGAATCTGCCACAATTCAAGCTTCCTGGCTATATCCACACCTGACATGTATAAGACAGGGGTGTCAAACTTGTGTTGTCACGGTGTTGTCACGTGACATATTGTGACTCCCCCCCTTGCTAAACTGGGCGTGGCATGGCCAGTCCGTGACACATCCGGCCTGTGGGCCATGAGTTTGATAGCCCTGTCCTAAGAGGAGCATTTCCAATAACTGAGGTATTGTCAAGAAAATAAATAGTGATCTTCAGCAGCTATTAGTGCTACACAATCCAACAGAACAGATTCAAGGATGGAAAGGCTAATTGGAGAAAAGAGTCTCAAGAGCCTATTTTTGAGGATCTGATCTCTCTGTAACAATGATCTACAGAAATATTAACAGATTAATAGAGTTGGAAGGGTCCTTTTAGGTCATCTTGTCCAACCCCCCACCTAAGCAGGAGACCCTACACCATTTCTGACAAATGGCAGTCCAATCTCTTCTTGAAAGTCTCAAGTGATGAAGCTCCCACAACTTCTAAAGGCAAGCTGTTCCATTGGTTGATTGTTCTCACTGTCAAAAAGTTTATCCTTATTTCCAGATTAAATCTCTCCAGGTTAAACTATAGAAAGTTTAACTTTTTCTGTATGATAAGTATTTCTGTATGATAACTAAATGCTCTTATTTACTTTATAACACAACTAAAATTAATTAACTTTGCTTCTGTGCTTGCATTAGAGGGGATTGATGTTTCGGATTAACAGATAGTTACACATAATGTTTTGTAGAATGTGCTATGAATGTGCTGCCAAAAATGCCCACAATGGGAGATGGTGATTGTCCATAAAATAATGACCACCTGGGTGAATATAGGCAGTTATAAAACACCACCATGCTAGAAGACAGGTTGATGTGATTGTTCCTTGACATTTTTTCTAATTCCCAACTAACTTATTTTATCTTCATCATTTTACCCTTTTTATCCTAAACATTGATATTGGCTGCAGCTATTCAACATTCTTATTTTCTAAAAAATACCTAAATACTAAATGTAAAAAACAAGACTTTTTTTGTAAATATATGATTTTGGAGGTGAAGACAAGGACTGGATAGAACTATAGACATATTTGGTGTTCAGACATAATTATATGTTCAGAATAACATCCTTTCTTATTGCTCAATTAAAAATTGGAATATTCATATCAATTGAGCATATATACTATATAGGGCAGTGCACATCTTCTTGATAAGGTTTGATTGAAATATTCCCTTGAAACTACTTTGTAACAAGTGTGGTTTTGGTGTTTCTAGGAGTGTATTGCACAGCTTCACATCACTCTACTTTGCTCTCTTCTGCCATCTCCTGTAGCTCTTGTGATAGCCAGGCAAAACTTCTGTTTCACTGTTTCACTGAGTCAAATTCACTGTTTCACTGGGGTTGATGCAAAGCACTTTGTCAAAGCAAATTTTGCCTCTATGAAGCATCAAGCAATACATCATCAAGACAAATTATGTTTCCATTTTGATTTTTAAGATGAATTGGCTTATATTAGCTGCATGAAACACCTTGTCAAGCCAAATCAAAGCTGCCACACATGGGCCTAATATAAATGTTACCATGGTGGGTCAATGGCCAAAGAATACTGTTGAATACACACATACCAAGGTATGTACACTAGGTTTTCTTCTGCCCTACACATAAGCGATTTGTTAGTGAATATTTTGTTGGATATAGTAGTTTGTTAGAACATCTAACAAACAACTAACTAGAATATATCTTTTCTATCTTATTTGTTCAATGTACAGGATGATTTGCTGGATGTGAAGTCTAGATATTCTTATGTTTTTTATCTTTGATTTAATCTCCAGAGTGTTAGAGTTTGGAATCTGCATAATTTTGTATTGTTCTTTCTGACATCTGTTTCAGAGTTAAGGATCTATGGCCATTGCAATGTTTCCTGGACTTTTCATTAAATTATACGCTTTATACTTATCATCACAAATGTTAATAGAAAATTATATGTGTATAATTTACACATTTAATTAATAAAGTAATTTTCTGCTGTCATATGGAATAAGTACAATAAAAGAAATAGTACTTTCTAACACTCTGGAGATTAAATCAAAGATAAAAAACATAAGAATATCTAGACTTCACATCCAGCAAATCAACCAAGAAATAAATATAATAGAATTAGAAGTCATGTTAAAATTATAATACAACAAATCCGTATGTTATATAGCCTTATAACCCTGATTGTGCAGAATAATCTTTCACAATAATTTACACTGCTAAATTGGCACTATAGGGTGGGCAAACAATCATCTTGTCAAGATTTTCCCATAACTTTTTAGTGAAACCAGTTCAACATTTCCTATTTATCACCCATTTGAATCCCCTTCCTTAAGAGCATTTATTACTTGAAACAAGCCTGGATCCAAGCAGCATGTGGCTGTCATCATCCTGTTTCAATTAAATATCATCTTTACTTATTCTTGGTTGTCCCAAGAAAATATATCTTTGATCATGAATTAACAGGCCTTCATTTTAACATGTTATGCTGAACACAAGAGAAACAAACATGCATGGAAACAAATACATTATAACTATCAACATTTTAAAACCACAAGAGGTGCATGGATAATGGGGGTGGCACAGTGGTTAAATGCAGTATTGCAGGCTAATTCTGCTGATTGCCAGCAGTTTGATCCTGATGGGCTCAAGGTTGACTCAGCCTTCCATCCTTCTGAGATTGGTAAAATAATGACTCAGATTGTTGTGTGCAATATGCTGACTCTAAACCACTTAGAGAGACCTGTAAAACACTGTGAAGTGGTATATAAGTGAATTGCTATTGCTAAAAACATTTTCCCCCTTTTGCCATTGAATGATAACTTGAATATAAAGTTGCCTAGTAACTTAGTTCCACAGTTTGTACACATGATGCCAATGCTAATCAGACCTTACACTTTCAAAGTACCTAGCATATACATCAATCAAGTTTTATATATTAAATTAAGTTTTTGACCTTGGGTTTTTTTCCCAACTGCACAAACTCAATGCAGGGGAAAAAAGAGTCAAACTACTTTACTATTCTATGTACTAAAGTGTGTACTACATATTATGTACTATGTACTAAAGTGTGTCTATGTCCTTGCACATATGTTACCAATCAACAGACTGAATTTACATTTTTCTGATCTAGCAACTAAGCAACACAAACTCCCTAGCATCAAAAATAGTTATGAGATATGCATGAATACGGTAATTTTGCTATGGAAGATTAAATGTCTTTGGCTGTAATTTATATAATTAGATTTCATTTAAGTGGACGTGGCTGTCCACCTTAACCAAATAATTCTGGCCACTTAACAAAACATATGTATAAAATAAAACAGTATGAAAGCTATAGGTGACTTATGACTTACCTTTTAACTTCTAAGAGCCATGGTGGCACCGTGGTTAGAATGCAGTACTGCAGACTTTTCTGCTGATTTCCGGCTGTCAGAAATTTGGCAGTTCAAATCTTACTGGTTTCAGGTTGACTCAGCCCTTCATCCTTCCAAAATCAATAAAATGAGGAGCCAGATTGTTGGGGGCAATATGCTGACTCTGTAAACCGCTTAGAGAGGGCTGAAAAGCACTGTGAAGCGGTAAATAAATCTAAGTGCTATTACTATTGCTAACTATGTCCTTCAGGGTCTATTTAAGATTCAGGATTTTTCTTCCCCACCATATAATTTTTTTGTTGTTTCCAAGTAGAATTTTCTCCCAATACATATAGATTTCCAAATATCATGAAATGTGGCTTTTAACAACAAGGAAAATATATCATACCAGTATACTTTCCTTACAAAAACTCTTGAATATAGTTTCTACAACTATATAGTATATATATATGTAAATGTCATTGTCAATTCAGTGATGGGACTGAAGAAAATGAGAAAAGCTTTACAGGCACCCTCATTTATAGTATAAAGTATCACAAGAATGGCAATATATGAGTTTTTTTTTTTTACTAATACTGTAATACTGTTGGAAAACCTTAATATCAGATTATGGACAGATTGTAGGGAGAAAATCTATCTATATGATTGCTAACAACACAGGTATTAATACTTGTAATTTACATTTCTTTATGAAGTTCAGGTTAAAAAGAAAACACAATAACTGCAACATTGTGTCCAGCTAAATCAATTCCCAACCCTAACTAATCCAAATAGATATATAGGTAATACTATATAGGGACAAATGTGTGTGAGAGATTTATTTTATTCATTTATTACAAGTACTTTTACATGGCTTCAACAATAAATCAAATCAGTTTTAAAAAGCAGTAGTATATAATAAGCTACACAATAATGACAATAAGTTACCATCTTAAGAACATCAGAACAAAATTAGCACTGCCCGCATGTATTTTATGTGCTACTGCAGAAACACCTTGCTCCTCGTTGGATGTATCATCTCTGTCCAACAAATTCTATTTATTACAGTCATTGTAACCCAGAACAAATAAAAACACTTAGTAAATATACAATTAAAAATTCCAGTATAAAAGAATAAACAACAACTAAAATCTATGATAAAATCCAGTCTGTCAATTATACATGGTCTAACTATACTAAAATTACAATCCACAAACTGTATGGCCTGTTATCAGTTTAATACTAAAAGGGAAAGAAGTAAGCAGTGAAAAGGAAGAGTTTGCCACATTTGTTGTATAAAATACCTATGGTGGAGAAGACACGTGTTTCCGGCAAATCACCAGTGCTGCTATGCAGAATCTACCCTCTTGCGCGATAGTTATAGACTCTTCATCCTTAAGTAGCCACTGGAGATAACTAGTGTTGGAACAGCCAGGATACCTAGCAATTCTTGGATGAATGTTTTTTCTGAATCTCTGTAAAAGCAACATCAAAGGGTCTCCACCTCTCCTGAGTCATAGGAACAGAGTCTTTCAGTCAATGGTGTCTTTTTATACTTGCCCTACAGGATGGCTGATGGAAGCGCATTGCATCATGCAAATGAAAATGCTTTTCGATGGTTTGCTGACTCCGACTGGCTAAAATAGCTGACAGGAGTAACAACATATCTAATGGCATCTGGAGCCAGAAACAGCTCATGTTGTGCTTCCCATCTCAAACCTGCTGTTACTACATATATAAAATATGTTAAAGCTGGAACACTAAAGCCCCTCCCTCACTTTGGGGCTGCCCATGCTTATTATCCACAGGGTTGCTTCCAGTGCTCCTCTGCCTTCTTCTCTGGATCCAATCGTTCACTAAGCTGGGCTGCCTGACTTAATGCAGTGGACTTTGCTGCTCAGTGTCGACCTTTAAAGAGGCAGGGTGGATCACTGGCTTAATGGCATTGGAGAAGGTCTTTGGTTTAGCACCCCAACCTGATGGAGTGAGCTCCCGTCACTTGTCTCTGTTTCTGCCCACCCAACAATTTGAAATTATCTTATATGCAAGTAGATAAATAGATACCATTTTGGTGGAAAGACAAGCTAGTGCTTTGTGCAGATGGTTAGATCCCTGCCAATGCTGGACCTCTCCGGATGCAACACCCATTTGCAAGTTGATTTTGACGACACTGCAGGACAATGTTCATCTTTCTTTCCGGTGCAAACTAGTTCTCCCCCTGTGGTGTACCATGGATACTACACAAGTGTGACCTGACTGATCTAGCAGTCTTAAGGCAGCCAAATAACTACTCTGTATTAACACTGTAGTCTCCTGGCTATCTATCATACAATAAATAAATAAACACTATCATACAATAAATAAATAGTAAGTGTCAACCCCTAGAAGCTGGCTGCACAATTGTCTCGGCATGCTCCCCATTAACACCTTCTCATCTCAACAAGTATAAAAAGAGAACAGACACAATTTGCTCTCAGCAAAAAAATTGCACCCACAAGCCAACTTCAGATTCTTCAGAAAATGAAAACAATTGTGGGGGCCCTTCTGCAGTGGCAGAAACACACAATTTTCTTCCTTATCAGGAATGGGATTCTGTCTCTGTATAAAGGTTGGCTAACATTTGATCCAGAGAAGAGGTGGGAAGATAATTTGTATTTCCTCATTTCTGGAGAATCCAGGATGGGTTTTCTCTATAGAATACCAACCCCCCACACTTCTTCCAAGCCACAATCACCTCAGCCATCTGCACCAACTGAGAGATTTAATACACAGCTCAGTTACATAATTGTTGTGGGAGGAAGAAGCCGAGCCAGCAACTGGCCAGGGTTACAAATAATGGGAATATCGTAATTCACAAAATGTAGGTTATTATTGATAGTTAGTGCTATTTCACATTGTCAGGAATTTCATTCTAGGAGCTACCTTGTCATTCCTCCCTCTATTACAATCCCAATTCATTCTAAGCCTTCTTAGCTGACTAAATGTGTGGCAAAAAAAATGCCTTCCTGTAAAAAGAACAAAAATGCTTGAACAAACATTTTAATATTCATCCTCTTTGGGGTCTGCAAATATTGGATATTTGCTGCTGCAGGCTAAAACTTATTCTTACACAATAAACCACTTCTGTTTGGAATTAGTCAAATAGGTCCATAGTTATCCCCAATAGCATTATAGGGAGTGATTATCAACCCCAGTTGTCTGCCAAATAGTATTAGCCTTAACATTTCCATCCACCTCATCATTAAGCACATGTCAAACTCAAAGTAACAACGGTAATTTTTTGCAATTAAGGTCCCCATTATTATTTCCTTTACTTAAAGAGGGATCCAAAATTGCAGGTTTTAAACGTAACCACAAGTTGCTCCCCACACATTAAGTGCCTTATTCTGCAGTAGGAACTTTTTCTGTACACTTAATTGAGTATACATTATGTTTGCTACTGAAAGGCTTTTGATATACAAAGAAATAGTTTTTAGAATCTTTCACTTTTTAGAAAATGTTATGGGTTTTTTTTTTTTTTTTTTAGAAAACTTAGAAATCCTGGAGTAATTTTTCTTTCTTTTGTTTTTAAATCTTGTTTAAAAGGCTTGGATAACATAAGCAAAAATCATTTTAGTTAAAGGAACATAAATATTAGGTACTGTATTGCAAATTAATGTTGTTTGGTCCATATTTGTTTATTCATGATGCAGAAACATCAGGGGTATCTGCTGAGGGCAAAAAAAACCCTGCTTTGGATATTGTTGCCTGAAGACTTTCCCTCCAATTTCATCAGCCTGCTGAGGATGTAGAGTGTATCCTCAGTTATCTTAACCTGATCCCAAAAAAGCAAAATGACTCAGATCACATTTTCTGTAATTATCTTGAAATCTGTATCATTTTCCAACTGTGGCACAGAAGTATTTTAACACATAGTTGGCCCTGCTGTAGGTCAACTAACAACTGCTTGTACCACAGCCGACATGTTTTTAACTGCTTTGCTTCTTGAATGAGATTCCCCATTCAGAACAGTGAAAGCAGATTGATTAACCAGTTTGAATATATGGATGAACTAAACAGAAAACTTTACTCTCCAAAAGCCAAATTATGTAATTCCTTTTGGAACTGCCCAGCATCTTGACTGATCCAGTGAAATTGCTCAGTTAAATAGAGACAATAAATGGGATAAGTAAAGTAGGATAGGAGGTCATGAAGGAATCCAAAGTCTGACAAAATGCAGCCCCCTCAGGCCCTTGTTACAAGCACATAAACACTTGCTATATCAAGATACAAGGCCCGGGTCCTGCTGAAAATGGGTTGCATCAAATGTCCAATGAGGCTGTTATTTATCAATTCTTAATTAAGCTGTTAATTTTCTGACTGGTTTTTGGGTTCGAGCAGGATTTATTACAGCTCACACTGACAGTGTCAGATCTAAAGCATACTCTGGGCAATACTTTAACCAGACAGTATTGTCATTAAGAATGGAGAATTTAAAAAAAAACATTTTCCTTTGAAGATCTCATTGCTTGTTCAAGCAGGGAGATAACACAAGCTTCATGTCAACAAAGAAGACTTGGCACTTCAATGTGCTATATGGAGTGACTCCATCTGAACATCAGGCATTCAAGTTAGTTTTTTGTATTTCTCTCTCTTCCATCACATCAAGCAGTCTGTTCCTGGGTGTTCAGATTCAGGTTCCTTCTAAGTAACTCTACATAGTCAAATAAAGCAAAGTGAACAACTAAAATGGTGGAGAATGTTTTATGAACCATCTGACTTCCATAGAATGTTGCTTCTTAGAAACATGTCCAGTAACATTATATGTGTTCCAGTGACTAAGTGAATTCACAGTCTTACACTAAACCAGAAATACTTATGCCACAACCATGAGTTGAAAGCCACATTATTTTAAAAGGCATCATAAATAAGGGGTGAAACTTTGATTTATTGAATTTACTTATTCATTTGTTGATATCCCACCTTTAAATTTAGGCCTGGTCCCACTCGCTGACAGACGCAAAATGTATGCATAAAGGACACAGCGGATGAGCAAAATTTCAGGGGTGGCTCCATCCGTTGTCATCCACTCCAAAAAGTGGTGAAAATTTGCATAAACAGAACGGATAAGAACGGACATGGGTAGTATGTAGCGGGGATGTTAAACGGATGTTCATAGGAAGCCTAGCGGATGAAAGCGGATGACACCTCTGAAGGGGTTATGGGGGAGATTAGTATATTAAATAAAAATGTAGTGTTAATATTTTGAATCTGTCAATTAGATAAAATTTTATTATTATCCATTCACGACAATATGAAGTTACAGCTGCCAGCTCTTTAGCTAGTGTTGGCCTTCATACACATCTGATTGTTTCTAGGAACCTAGGATGTCATGATGTATTGCCATGCAGGTAACCCTTACTTAACATCCAATGACTTAATGATCATTCAAAGCTACAATAAACATCTCTAAAAGTTACTTTGAAACCTCATTGAAGTTACAATTGCCATACCCCTTCCCCCCATAATCGCATGGCTGTATTTCAGGCATTTTTATGATCAGTTGCAATGATATATAGTGTGATGACCCGGGGAGTGGCACAAAGACAACCCAGCCAGATAATAAATAGAGGTTCCTTTATTAGCTCCAACTTTGCCCCAAATGACCTGGTTACTTTCCAGTCTGGACAAAAACTCTCCCACAAACCTGCATCAGCTTTTGGCTGCAGATATTCCAATCCAAACATTGTAAACTGAAAACTTTAAACTATAAATCCAGCAAGGCAAAATAAGGTAATAAATCAAACTAATTGGGAGGATGCTAGGAACTCATAACAGCAGCCAACACAAGATAAACTGTTTGTTCTGGCAAATGCCCCTCCCAATTGGTTCACTTTTAAACTCCCTTCCCAGGTATGCCTTGTGAAGGGAATCAGGGCCCTTTCCTCCCTCATAAGCCACACAACCCATGTTGCTCTCTTCTCTGTTCTTCCCTGCTTGCTCTAGGATGAAGAGGGGGGTAGGTCTTCCTCTGAACCCCCCCTCCCTTCTTTTACCTCTTCTCTGCTCTGCCCAGCCTGACTTTGCCCTTCCCCAGTTTCCCCCACAGCCAAACTCTCCCGCTTCCTGACTGCTGTTTGTCTCCCTCCTCAGACTCCAAGGAGGGGGCATGACACACAGTCTCTTAAAACAATATCCCACAATCACTAAAGACACCAAGCTAGAAACTGAGAGACTATGACTGCTCATCTTGCTTATTCAACTCTGACTTGAAAGCACAAAAAAACCCCACAACAGCTATTAGGGTATTTTAAATCAAGTTTGTATATGTCTTACTTCAGCCACACGTGGAAGCATGATTTCCAAGAAATCAATGCAAAATATCACATTGACAAAGTTATTCATTCCAACTTCAGCCTAACATACTTATTTAGGTCTATTTTTTATCCATGTCATACATCCACACGTAGGTATCACATTCATAGGACCTGCTAGTAAGAGGCTTCACCTGCATGAATCACACAGACATACACATATGCACACACTGTTTTGTGAATAGATGTTTGTTGTAACACTTTTCTATGTGAAATATGCCATAGCTACATGAATGGAACTTCTCCTCTCTCGTCAAGTATGAGGTGAATGGGAAGGACCCATTGTCTTCCATACACTGGGAAAAATATACTTTTGAAAATAATGCAAATAACTGTAGAAATCATGGCAGAAAAGTGTGGGTGCTTTTGAAAGTTAGGTTGAAGATTTGTTTTTTTAATAGAAGAGAGGTTTATAAATAGAATATGTTAATTTACAGAAAAAGAATTGAAAGTGGTTATTCATTCAATTGATTTAAATTTAGATGTTTGCCACAGCCCATCCTTATTAGAAGTTTGGCAAAAATTTCTGTGTGTGTGTGTGTGTGTCTGTGTCTGTGTCTGTGTCAGTGTCTGTTTGGGTCTGGGTCTCTGTGGATCTCTGTGTGTGAAATATGAGTAATCTGATAATGAGAGCCATGATCACTAACTAAAAAATTATGAAGCTTTTGAATCAGTTGCCTCGTTTGTCTTTTGTATTTAGCTAATCTTGTTAATAAGTATTGGTGAACTGGTTGCAATCTGCTGAAAAGAATGAATAAATCAGAAATGAAAGAAAAACAGGGATTACAGAATCAAGGAAATGACAGGAAATGGAAGACTGACAAGGAAATCTCAGCAGGGGTGACCTTTTTGTGTCAAAAATGATTCTATAAACTTATCGTCAGGGGAGACACACTGAAGAAAGGGCGCCGGTGCTTTTATTCTTTAAAGTACCTATGGCCTTTCATGTTTGTTGAAATTTCTGTTATTTGCTTTTTAATTGACCTTCTGCATAGAATATCCTGTCACATCAGGGAATGTGTAAAGGGAAGGAAAAACTCTGAGATAAGACTAACTGTTGGGCTGCCTCTAAAATAACTGTGAGTCCCATTAGGTGACATTTCATACCATTTTCTTCTTGTTTGTTTATTGAATTGTTTTCTTTTTGGTACATTGTTATCGTTAGAAATATAAGAAGATAGAATAGTCAGTACATGGTCATATTCATTCCTAGAAAATGATTTGGAATCATTCATCTCTGTGATACGATTAAATTTAAACTTTGGACTTATGATATATCTTATCTAATAATAGGAATATTTTTACTTATTTTCAAATGTAATAAAACAATATGGATCCATGTTTCTACCCATCATGACCCGTAAGATGCATGGGTGGATAAATCAGTAGATCGACATATAGACATATAGACAGAGAGATAGAGATGAAGATAGAGATAGAGACAGAGACAGACAGACAGACAGAGACATACAGACAGGCAGACAGACAGAGACATACAGACAGGCAGACAGACAGATATATAGACAGACAGACAAATACAGATCTTACACATTGCATTTGCATCTATCTTTACATAAAAGGAAAAAACAGTCCAACCTATCAAAAACAGCGCCACAAAAAGCAGATTAGGAACACAAGTTAAAATAGGGAAGAAAATGATAAGTGAGCACCTATCTACCCTAGACGAGTTCAAATCACCAGAACCAGATGGGCTACACCCCAAGGTTTTGAAGGAAGCTGGCAGACAAGATCTCAGAACAACTGAACTATATCTTTCAAAGATCCTGGAGCACCAAGGAACTGCCAGGGGACTGGAAAAGAGCTGATGCAGTTCCCATCTTCAAAAAAGAAAAAAAATAGATTCAGGAAACTACAGTTCTATCATCCTGACTTCAGTACTAGGGAAGATTCTGGAAAAGATAATCAAGCAATGAATTAGAGAACACTTAGAACCAAACAAAGTAATAACCAAAAGCCAACATGGTTTGTCAAAAACAGATCATGCCAGACTAATCTTATTGCTTTGACAAAGTGACTTTGACAAAGTGACAAAATTAGTTGGAATTCAGTAAAGGCATTTGATAAAGTAGATCATACCTTCAACTTGATAGGTAAAGTAGATCACCTACCACTTGATAAAATAGAAAAATGTGGGTTAGACATTATCATCACCAGATGGATTCGTAACTGCCTGACCAAACACATTCAATGTATAGTCCTTAACAGAACTGCATCTACATGGAGGGAAGTATGCAGTGGGGTACCCCCAGGCTCTGTTTTAGGTCCAGTACTATTCAACATCTTCATCAATGATTTGGATGAGGGGGTAGATGGAGAAACTTATCGAATTTGCAGGTGACACCAAACTAGCAGGAATAGCCAACACTCCGTAATAAGCTTAAGATACAGAAGGATCTTGACAGAGTTGAATATTGGCACTGTCTAACAAAATGAATTTCAGTGGTAAGGTTCTATATGTAGGCAAGAAAAACAAAATGCACAGGTACAGTATATGTGGTACCTTGCTCAAAATAAGTAACTGTTACAGCGATCTTGGAGTCCTAGTGGACAATCATTTAAATTTGAACAAGCAGTGTGCTGCAGCTGACAAGAGAGCCAACACAGTTCTCGGTTGCATAAGCAGAAGATAGAGTCAATTGTTAATACCACTTTATAATGCCTTGGTAAGGCCACACTTGGAATACTGCATCCAGTTTTGGTCGCCATGATGTAAAAAGATGTTGAGACTCTAGAAAGAATGCAGAGAAGAGCAAAAAAAAAATGATTAGAGGGCTGGAGGCTAAAATGGATAAAGAACAGTTGCTGGAACTGGGTATGTCTAGTCTGATAAAAAGCAGGACTAGGGGTGAAATGTTTCAGGGGCTGCCACAAAGAAGAGAGAGTCAAACTATTCTCCAAAGTACCTGAGGGTAGGCAAGAAGCAATGGGTGGAAACTAACCGAAGAAAGAAGCAACTTAGTACTAAGGAGAATTTTCCTGACAGTTTAAACAATCAATCAGTGGAGCAGCTTGCCTCCAGAAGTTGTAAATGCTCCAACGCTAGAAGTTTTTAAGAAGAGATTGGATAACCATTTGTCTGAAATGGTGTAGAGTTTCCTGCCTAAGCAGGGGTTGGATTAGAAGAATTCCAAGGTCCCTTTCCACTCTGTTATTCTATATTCTGTAAGTAAGTTATATATAAGATAATATAATAACTTATATTATAAAAAGTGGGAAAGTTTTGTACTTGACGTTTTTTGTATTCCACATCATCCTATTGCTCTTATTTTGCTGTTACCGTGAGACATATATAAAGAAATTTAAAATTATTGAATAGCCATTAAGTCATATTAGAATATAAAATATAGAATAAGATCATGTGTAACAAAATAGAGAAAACAAAACAAGGCATTTATAAATTGAGAAAAGGAAATGCAAGTCATATTTTTGTTCCACTATTATAATTTATACATAATTTATTCATAATTTATGTATATAAATTATAGTAATAATCCATTACTATAATTTACCTCAATCAGATCCGCACATATGCACTTTTCAATTGTAGTGTTCTGTTCAGATAAAGAACCATGTAATATTCAGGTTCTGGATGCATATGAAATACTGTACATTGTTTTCATGTAAGAATCCCAACTAACTAACTCATCAGTTAGTCTTCTGGCAAATTTGCGTTTTTCAATCAGACTAACCCATTGTGTCAACTGCCTTTTTAAATATATACTAATTGATGATTGTGAAAGTCATAGCCAAACGTACCTAGAAAAGGCTGTTCTAATCAAGAAAGGATATATATTTTATCATGTTTGCTTCTACTTTAAATGCTTTTCCACTGCTGAGACATTTGATTTACAATTAAACCTAAAATGACAAGTAATATCCCTCGCAGCAATGACAGAACTTAATAGCCACAAGTGTACTGTTTCCACAGCATGCTTTCCATTAATGTGCTAGGCTGACAATGAGCTACAGACAGAATGTGAAAACCAGCTATGTCACCTTAATTGGCCTGGCCAAACTAAAAGGAAACTGTTGACAGTTATGTACTTACGATCATGGAAAGAACAATGGGCCTCCCCCTCCTGCACCTCTTCTGTTGAAGAAAGCATCATTTACCTGTTTTTCCAGCTTTCCCGTGTTCACTTAACTACTTTCTTCCATATTTCAATAGTGTATACAGGAAAAAGGAACTGATTATTCAGTTATTATTGTCTTCTGAAAAATAATATTGAGCCTTCCCTAAATATTATTAGGATACTTTTGAAATGATGCGACAAAAGCCAAGCTTTTAATATTTTGGTTCTGAAAAGGTTCCATTTCCTATGGCTTCTCCATTCAAAGGCAGCTCTATAGACTGCAGGCTGAAAAGTGGTGGAGGGCTTTAAGTGCTGGCCTGGGAACCCTAGGAACCAGGAACACCAGGATTCAGATTCCAAGAGCAAGTAGAATAATTAGATGGCTAAGTACAGGTTGTACTTGTACATGGAGACTTTCTAGCAGTTCAGAATCAGCTTCAGACTTGTTTGATTTCACAACCATACCTGGGAGATGAGATAAGCTGGTTGTATGAAAATTTAGGAAAAGTAGTTGAAGTTCTGCAGAATTTATAGATGGACTATTTTCTCATTAGCAAGCATTCTTGCCTCCTTCTGGATCCTGTTCCATTGAATCTTTTTAATGCAACAGAAGAATTATAACTTTGCTTCATTGGAATTGCTCAAGCACACACTCACTGTCTCTTATTGGGAAGTGCCAAAACCACTGCTCACAAAATGAACGGAGTCAGAGATGAGGAAGCACCAGCAATTGTATCTTCTTCTTCTTTTTTAATGAAGTAGGGAGTCATAAGTGTACATTCTTAATCATGATGATACCCAATTGATGAAATATATTGCATCACCATGCCAGCTCCACCTTTCATAATAACCCCCAAATATACAGGAAGCTTTACAATTTTGTACCCTTTGTGGATGCACACGAGGGGCTTTTGTTTTTATTTTTTACTGCAAGAAGGGCAGCTGTTTAGAAGAAGGAACTGGTCAAATATCATTCTATGTGCTCTTTTATTGGTCAGTTTCATGGTGCATTGAAGAGCTCTTACATGCTCTTGGCATTTTGAAGCTAACAAAGTGAAGATAAATGCAGAGAAACTTTAAAAAGCACCAGGGAGTAGAAATAGTGTTAATACAAAAGTTTCTACACTCAATCTACATACATGATTCTGAACTTTCAGAATAAGTATGGGACAAAATTTAACTAAAGTATCTTTTTGAGACTAAAACAATAAATATTCTTGTGGTATCTTAAAAATCCCCCCCCCCAAAAAGCCCAATAAGTTATGTAGTGCCATTTACAAAATTGCTGTGGGCATTCAAGATGTTCTTGCTTTGTTAACTTAATGTGTGTAGTATGAAAAGAAACTACTTGATTCAACATTGAATTAGTGAGGCAATGTAGAGATCTGTGGATATCAATAGTTTGAATTTGCCACATATAATTTATCCAAGAAATACATTCTCCCCTGAAGTACAAAATACAGATCTATTTATCTTGCACATTAAAAAAAATGGAAGTAGAAAAATTGGCTATGCTTATTTACTTTGGATTTACAAAATGCATTTAAAAAGTTCTTCTCACAAAGACTTTCAACAAGGCAGTGCCTAAGTATTTAATGCTGCTGTCATGAAGATGGTTTGCTAAAGTGAGATGGGTATTAAGTTGAATAGAGTGCACGATTACTAAATCTATGACTAAAGCAACTTTTATAGAATTGTGTAAAGGCATACATTCAGCCAACAATGTTGCTGAAAGAAAGCAGCAGAATTCAGGATTAAAGGCAACATTCCATTAGATCCCTTTCCCCAAACACAGATTAAGGTGGAAATTATCCCAAACTAAACAATTATTTCTCGGAACTTGTAAGCAACCCTTCATATAATTTCAGTTGTATCTCAATATTTAATATATTTATATGTATGACATTTCTACAGTGTAATCCATTTTGCACATGTTTAAAACATCATTTCTTACAGTTCTGTCTGTAGGAAGTACAAAGGTTTGTAAGGGCAACAGTACCTTATTTCTAGATGTTCTCATACCATCATTATTCCAAATAAACGCTGTCTTGAGTTCCTATCTCCCAAAGGAAGGTGACTCTCCTTTAATTTCTTTTTCTTTTTTCTTTTGCTGTTGCTTTTGTTGTTGAATTTAATCAAAAGTGAATGTAAATAACACTTTGCAATTATGAGTGTTTAAATTCCAAATTTTTTGTACTAATCACTTTCAGAAACAAACAAGAGATTGAATTTATATCGCCTGCAGTTGTTATTGGAAAGGTATGGCCCAAGATTGCTAAATGAAGTCAGTCCCCCTGCAATTATGACCACTCAAGCGTGCTTTCAGCGTATCGTGCCAAATTAGGTAGATTTGAGCAATTTGACTTCCTGTAACAAATCTCCAGGGCACCTTTGAGAAAGTACAGACTGTTTACTAACACTCTCGGATTTCATGAGTAACTCTGGGCAAGAGCTGTTTCAGCAGCGCCCGAGCACACACCTGTCAAACTGTGACAGCATGTGCTTTTTATGCCACATATGGTACAGAGAGCATACTCTCTCCCCCCCCTCTGCTTTTTCCAATGTTAGTTGGATTTAATTCTATTGGACCAAAGCAAAACAAAACAAAAATACAAATAGAAACCTCGAAGAACTGCAATCAACAAAATATAAATTGTAGAAACTTACAGCATTATACTTTTTAATCATTACATTAATTCTTGCTGTTTTGTAATACTAAGCATTTTTGAAGTTACCCTCAATGAAAGTTTATCCTTTTGGAAAATCCACTGCCATTTGGAATCAAATCTACCCCGACACATATACATTTTTTATGGAAAGAGAAGCACAAATTAAGCTTCGATTCAGGACGACATAAACATGTTCAAGTCTCATTGACAGGATTGAATTTCAGTGGAAGAAAATAAGTACATATTTTTATCTTTACATTAATGTTCCATTAATTCTGACTGGGTGATAGCACAGCAGAAACCTAGAGCTTATATTCTTGGACAGAAGGACTGCTACGATCAGAGTTCTCAGGATTTGATTCTTGGAAGGCAGAAGACGTCTGAAAATGTCCAATAAACCTTGCATTGGATTAGATATAGAAATTAAAGGAAATTTGCAAATATGGCCAAATTAAATGAGCTGTATACCAATAGTTTGCACAAAGAAGGACTTAATAGCATTCAATATTGCAACTCAAAATAAGTATAGTATTCTGTATAAAAGAATATAGAAACTTCTGATACAAGCTTAGAAAAAAATCAATAAAGAATACAATATTAGAGCTACATTTTTGGGTTCAGGCCCATAAATTCCCTGGGGTGCAAGGGAAGCTCAGAGAGCATCCTGAAAATAGCTGCATCTTTTTTAGGGTTTAGTGGCAGCCGCTCAATCTAAGGGAGGACTCTGAAGACAAGGAGAAATCTGAATCCTTGTGAGAATGCCAAAATTTGTGGCAAATGTGAAGAATTATGGGAGAAAAAGGACACTGAGATGTAACACAGATGACATTTACAAAATATCATTTTGTATTTACAAATTTACAAATTACAAAAATGTTAGGATTGAATGTTTGTGCGTGTGAGGAACAGAAGTAGAGACAGACTAAAAGGGCAACAACATGACATGATATGAAAGACTGCTAGCTATTTGCAAATCTGAAAAAGATCACTTGATATTGCAGCATTTATAAATTTTAGGTCAAGTTGTCCACTTGTTATTGAACAAAATTGTATGTTACAGAACAATATTTTCATAATCACCTGAACACATCCAAAATGATTACTTAGTTTTTAAATTTTAGATTACAATTAGGATTGTGAAAATTGTCATAATTGAACTTTGTCTGATTTTTCTTTTTCCTCTGCACATAGGAATGGAATCCACCTGCAAGCAAATCAGTTATCCAGATGAAATATCTCAACCAGCCTAGATAAACAGAGAATGTGAACTCTCTGCATTCTACTCCACCAAGAAAAATATCTAAACAAAAGGAAATAGTTGATTTCCTAAGAAACTGCTATATGAATTTTAAAAGCATTAAGATGTGGTACAGAAAAACCAAAATACTCTGAAAAACAGAAGGAACAGGCTGCAGAGCCTCACAGAGTGTTTCTGGCTGGGGAATTCTGGAGTTGAAGTCCAAGCATCTTAAAGTTGAATCTAAAAACATTCTTCAAATATTCTATCAGGCCACAAAATGGAATACAGAGTACTTTATTATAGACTTGGTCTCCTAAATGAATAAAATTTGGAGCAAGAAATTTTGAGTTCTTCATTAGATTCTTCCTATGGCATGTCTCAGTTATGTGTGTGGAAAAAGGTCTCAAGAAAATTCCTATTCTATTTGTACAGAAGAAGACATTTGTATTGAGGGAGTTCATGCAAGGCAAGGCAAGGCTTTCCATTACAGCTATTCTGCCATGACAAAGGGGTTGGGGAAATGTACCATAATTTCTTCCTTGGAACATACATACCAATGTACAAGTGGACTATAGCAGGGCTATCAAACTCTGGGCCTGTGTCACATGGACAGATGTGTCACATGCTGGCCATGCCCACACCTGATTTTAGCAAAGGGGGAGGGAAGTCCCAATATGTTGGGTGATGCTGCTGTGACAACATGAGTTTGACACCCCTAGTGTATAGCAATCTAGAGCAATTGCTCTTCCACTCAGAAACAGCTGCTAAATGGTGAATGAATATTGAAAAACAGCCTAGAGGAGTTTTGAGATATTTATATGGCCACTCAGCTAGCAAATAATGACTTTGAGTGGCTTACATGTATAGTAGTTACACATATACAACCAGTGACATCAAACAAAACATCCAAAACATGGTAACCAAGGCCAAACCACAGCATTCCAATTCCAAGTCATTTCAGGACAGGCTCATCCAATGCTCTGACACAGTGACTGGGTGGAAAATCAGGGTTTCAATACCTTCCAGATGGCCAGTAGAATTAAGTTATCTGAATCTTGGGGGGTGGGGAGGCAGTTCCCAAGGGCATACATTGGATGATATTGTTTCATAGAAGAGATCTGAAACATGCCATTCTAAAGAATCTTGTAGGACAAGCAGGGACCATCAAAGACAGGTTGTCCTGCAAATAACTCATCCATGTGTCATGAAGATCTTCATATGTCATCATTTGCACCACAAATTGCACCCAGAAAACCATAGGGGAACAGTGCAGCCCACAAAATACTTGGCTTAACATGGTTTTCCATTGTGTACCCATAACTATCCATGCTACTATAGTCTTAACCTGGCTTCTTTTGTATGGTCTTCCTTTATCACATCTGCAACATGCTGCCTTACTCCAAATAGTAAGTGATCAAGGCATGAATCATCACAAGCAGTTCCTCCCAATCCTGGAAGGGCACAATTGGTGCACAGGATGTAATTCAGCAAAGTCTGTCTTGATCATGGCTACACCTGCACTCCCACTACAAGCCACAAGAACCCAAATGAAGAAAATGTTCTCCCACTTAGAACTAAAGATAGAAAGTCCCCCAAAACAGGGACCCCCCCAAAAGTCTTGTTAGTTGAAGTCATTCAGATTCATACAGAACCCAGATGCTAGAAAAGAACATGACATACTGATGACACCCAAACTGATAACCTCACAACCAGCCAGAATACACAAGGTGAGCATACCCATAGCCATAAAGATTCTGTCCAATTCCTCAGGTTTTAACTCTTCCCAGCAAACCATGTTAAACCATACCTAAGTTGGCTTCAAGGGACTTGTACATCCAGAATCCAACTCTGAGAGGATCCAAATGATTTTATCTGAATATGTCTGTAGTAAATGGAACCAGAAGGTAGTGGCTTTGGTCTCAATTAGAGACTTCAGCTTAGTTTCTTCTTTGTATCTAAACTATTTCTAGGCCTGACTACCAACATCAGCCTATTACAATTCTTCCTCTGCATGTGAAATCACAATTGAATTTAAACGCTTTGGGGGTACAGAGTGTTTTGTATGCCTGTACCAGTGGTCAGTAATTAAGAAAGGCTGTCTTTCACTAATGGTTATTTCCCAGGATGCCACGTTAGATTTAAGGCATGCCAAATTCAAGAAGTATATTTTGAATCCCTTTTCCCTCCTAATTTTTTTCCATGAATCCTTTTTCCCTCCTAATTTTTTTCTTAATTTTCTTGCCTGCTACAGAACCACATCCCAGCAATCACATATGTACAAACAAATAGAGCATTTTGCTTATTTTGTGGTACTAGCAGCAAATAGCATTGCCAGGCAGGGCACCTAGAAGAATGGCTCCACCTAGTTGCCATATCCATAATAATATCTGAAGTTTTAATCCATCTAGGTAACTAGCTCTCCTGTGCTTTAAACAGCTTCATGAGCAAGAGCAGTGGAACATCTCATTACATTCTTCTTACTACTGGATGCAACATAATTACGATCATTAGGGAAATATTAGCATACTGAAAAGACTAATTTTAAACTATTTAAAAAATTGCGCACACACAGTGAAATCATGGTTTTGTTCAAATTTAATTCATACCCTTTCATGCACCCTTACCAAAAATAGCACTAACCATAAAGGCATGGTGAAGAGTCACAACAGAGCTCAATCATCTGCCACTTCAATGATCATAATGATTAGTTAGTTGAAAGTGTAGCACTAAGATGATTAAAAATGAGGAAAATGCATTGTTATTATCTGTTCACAACAATGCAGTCATAGCTGCCACTCCTTTAGCTTTACACATCAAGTTCTTACCAAGAAGAACAATAGCACTTAGATTTATATACAGCTTTGTAGTGCTTTACAAAACTCTCTTAGTGATTTACAGAGTCAGCATGTTGACAATAATGTATATGACAATCAAACCCAACAATCTGGGTTCTCCTTTTACTGACTTCAGAAGGATGGAAGGCTGAGTCAACCCTGAGCCAGTGAGAATTGAACTCCTGGCAGTGGCAGAGTTAGCCTACAATACCGCATTCCACCCACTGCACCATCATGGCTAAGGATATCTAAAGACATCCAAGAGCCTAGGATGTCATAATGTATTGGCATAATATATATGAGAATCCAAGCAATGTGATTATCTACCAATGCATAGATATTCTAGTGCAGGGTTGTCAAACTCATGGCCCATTGGCTGGATGTATCACATGCTGGCCATGCCCAGTTTAGCAGAGGAAAAAGTCACGAGACATCATGTGAGGCTGCCATGACAACATGAGTTTGACACCCCTGTTCTTGTGCATCCTTTATTGTTATTTTAAAGTAAATGATGTAACTTCTCTATAGAGACATTCTATATCTCTGTGCTGCCATCTTGGTGGTTATCTAGATTTTTGCAGTCTAGCCCAAAGGAATATGCATTTTGACAGACATTTGGCAATTCAGGACAGTAAACAAATGACATACTTTCAAAATTCCAAATCCCTGACTCCCCATGACTGCCTACATATTTAGGATCTCCACAGAAAGTGTTACAGTAATCCTTGAAATGAGGATTAGAAAATTCATCCATATAGTGCTCATCCTATGTTTGCAATGCAGCTTTAAATCAATATAAATATATCAGTATATTTACAGAAGGACTCTTAGTTTAAAACCACTAAAAAAAATAGAATGCTCAACAGAAATCTTAATAGACTAGAACAGTACCTACACAATTTGTTAAAAGTTTAAGTTTCAGTGAGCTATATGTTTTGCCAAACACCCAAAACATTCCTATCTGTGGCATGAAAGGCAAGCTGAAAATATTTTACTGTGAATTAATGAAATAATGTATGGATTAAATTCACAGCTGTTGCTGGCGATGCTGGTTTAGGTCATTGTAATATATTCTGATAGACCCTGTAGCTAGGGGTAAGGGAACTTCACAAACTACAAAGAGTTCAAAGCTTTTGATTACATGCAGGTCCTTGAAGCTTCCAATCAACTGTTTTCTTGCATGCATGAACTCAATTGTGAAAGAGCACCCAAATGACAGAAGGCTAACTCCAGACTTGCGAGAAAGACTGCTTCAACAATTCTTTCAAGATGTCTCTAATCAACTAACAGCAGACGTTGACTCAGCCTCCTGCAGCTATTCTGAACAGGTTTCAGATCTGGTATGTTTTTAAAGGAACCATTATAGTTAATCTCAATACTTTGGAATATGAAACCCTCCAAAAAGGAGATCCAGACTTTGCACATATCCTTGTTCTATTTCAGATAATGACTACTTTGTTTCAGTTTCTCAGGGGTGTCTTAAATATCTCCTCAGTTTTGAGGGTCCTGTGATTTGTTGCATGTTAACCCTCAGACCTCATTCAAAGTCCCAGTATATTTTCTTACATTTATCCATAACTGACATTGTGAAGGGCTAAAAGTTGCAAAAATGTCCAAGCTGCTCTTCCTAACAGAGGACCGTCTGGTCAGAAATTCAAGGTAACTTATAGCATGTCATGGTCTCTATCAGCCTTCTTCACCCTCAGTGGGAAGAGGACTTCAACCAGTTCCCCCTTTCCCAGTGGTATAATGTGGAAGTACGTACTCTGTGCAGCATGTATTAATGAAAAATATCAATCAAAATTAAACTAAAAACATAATTAAATTACAATAGTTCTTACATAAAACCCATAAGCATAATTGACATTAGGGGTAACATTTGGCCATCCACAGCTAGCTACAACCAGATACTTTGATCAAAACTTCAGATTGGATCCATTTTTATTGTATGCAAAATTATATATGTGATTGTGAAACATTTTAAGCTTTGGGTAGTCATATACATTTCTTAAAAATAAAACAAAATGTTTGATAGATGGCAATAAAAGCAATGTGCTTATCAATATGTCCTCCCAAGATTCCTGTGTAGTTTTGACTTAAATATTTATTAGATATATTTCAGAGAAAAAAAGAAGCCAGATGGAACTGATGTTTCAAAAAGGCTGATGGAAAAGTCCTGCTACTGTTTCTGCAGATGAAGTCCAGAAGAACCGATTGATTCTGTTGTCTGGTACATAAATTTAGTCACTCAGAATCATGGACAGACATAAAAGCTGAATTTATGAATGAAGACAGATCCTAGTGATCTTAGCTGTTGAAAATCCAAGTAAGGCCTCGATAAAAATGCAGTTTTTTCCCCTTTGTACATATTAATTGCTCGTAATACTTTACAAAGATTGGTAAGAATAGCTCCAGAGTCTGACACCAACATTGTGAACAAGAAACTTTACAAACAGAAATAACTTACAGACTAATTGAAAATAGTGAACTCTAACCTGATTTTTATTAGCTTACTGGACAAGATTATTTGCAAAGTATTTTGAAGCAAAATGAAGCCACCTGAACTATATTTTTGCACATATGTGTTAAATCACACATGTGCAGGAGCCACAACAATTAGAAGAAACCCTTGCAGTTTTGAGAATAAAGATGGATCCAAGCAGCCTCACTCTGATTTAAAACAGACACCCAGGGCATTCAAGTGTAGTGTTTGATTCAAGCTCAGATCTGTTTCATATGCTACCACAGCCTATCGACTTTGGTACTAATTACCGTATGCATTAGAGTTTGTGACTAAATCTTAAGATTTGTCTGCCTTTGATGGTGACTTTCTATTTGCTCTTTTGTTGAAAGCAACATTAATTTTCCCAGTTCTGAAGGATTCTCCTTTCAATCAAAGGTTTTTAGCAAAAAGTTATTTATATCCAATTGGTTCCTTAAATGGAAAACAACGCTGTTGCATTTGGTTAATACATTTATAATTCCTGTCAGCTTGTATGCATTGTGTGTGCATGTGCATACATGTGTGTGTCTGTTTAAGCAGCATACATAGCTGACAATAAGGCTAAAATTTGTGGGTGTTTCCCAATATGCACTAATAGCTAATGGTAAAGTCTACATGCTAATATTTAAACTTAAGATTCATTTATTATAATTTATGGATAGTTAGACATTGGTATGTAATTCAAACAGCTGCCACTCTATATTTTTTTAGAAAAAGTCAGCATGAATTTTAAAATCAGCCTCAGCTCATGTGGATTTTATCCCTTTTGGCTCCTGAACATGCCGATAGCTATTGTATGATGACAATGATACCAAAGCAGTTCCTCACCACTATGAACCTGTTGGGATACTAAAATAATCAAAACAGCCATTTTTTAAGATGCCCTGATACAAAAAGCTCATCTCTCAGGAACTTGAGAAAAGATTTGCTCTGGTGTAACACTCAACCTACTGAATGCACCCTTGGTTCACTCACAATATTTCAGGAGAAGGTAAGACAAGCTCTTAATTAATTTCAGTATTGCCATTGATTTCAACTGCATTGACTCTGTTCTGTTTTATAATCTGTATAGTTTGTTGTAAGCCATCTTGTATTTCACAATAATAGAAAGATGGAGAACAAACATCTATTTCAGGGGTGTCAAACTCATGTCATTACATGATATATTGCAACTTTTTCCTCCTTCACTAAACTGGGGGTGGGGGGTGGCCAGCGCGTGATGCATCTGGCCATCAGGCTGCAAGTTTGACACCCCTGATGTATTTGATCATTTTCATCCCCAAAGTACATTTTGGATAGTCGCACCTCACTCCCATAATTAAGGCCTAGGCAATTGTATATCTGCTGCCCTTTGAAGACAACTTTGGAAATAGAAAATAAACCAATGAACTACAAACAGGCTTGCCATTATGCTGAGATAAAACATCGTACCCTGAGACTGTAGTAAAGGATAAAACAGCCTCTTCTGATATTTCTCCTACTGGAGCTAAAATATGTTCAGACTATAAATCTGGGGAAATGTTAGAGAGGGAAAAGATTAACAATCCCACTACTACAAACAACCATCTTCCACTTCCACTGCCCAAATTCTTTCCTTCTTCTAAATAAAAAAAAACAATACACATTTTGGAAAAAATATGTCTTATGATAATAGCTAGCTGTTTTCATTCGTTGTTTGCCTTCAACTAGTCAGAAGGGATGAATAGATGGACTGATGGATGGATGGATCTATCAACTTCCTTTTTTCATTTTTTTTCCAAATTTCTGTTTTCACATCAATCTGAGAACATGATTTAAAAGCAGGGAGGAGGAATGCATTGACTGCATTGTAGGAGAATTGCATAGAACTCTTTATAGTTCTATGATTTTCTGTGCAATTCTCCTACAGTGCACATTTTGTAGACAGGTTTTAATTAATAATGCATAATTAATAATTAATAAGTGGGATTAGATCAGAAAAGAAAAGATCATCTCGCATAGGTATGCAGATTTACACCTTTAATTTAATTGTCTTCCTGTTTCATTCTTCTGTACTAACAGTTAAATACAATCATGCTTCTTTCTCAAATCAACACATTCAGGGCATTGCTCTATATCTGCAACCAATTAGCCCAAAATGGTACCAATTTAAGCTATAATTGTCTTAATCTTCCTATGCTGGTAAATTCCTAAATCTCAGTTCAATATTTTGACAGTTCATTTATTTTATTTGAGAACACTGGCATTCTGTAGAACAGCACAGTGGAAGAGAAAGATAAGCAATGCCTTTTAATAGACTACAGAATAAGTTTGCTATCCTTTAAAAAAAAAAGCAACAGTGGATGAGAGATGGATGCAGCTTTACATGTGATCAGTTTCAAAGAGGTGCTCTGGGGATGACATTTCTCTGCAGCCTACCAAAATTTTCTCACGGACCACCAGTGGGCTGCAGCCCACCGGCTGGCAACCACTGATTTAAAGAGTCTGAATATTTCTAATACAGGAGTCCAAAACCATACATTTTTTAGAATATTAAGAGAACCATAAAGAATGTCAACAATTTATCAATTTCTCCATATTTTCAAACATCTAAACATTTCAGATATTGCATGGATGTAAAAGAAAAAGGCATACATTAACCTCCATCCAGTATACATTTCCAGTTATTCACCATTGAATAATACCTGGGTACCTTTTGACACCAATGTTCAGTAAATTTTTCCTCAGTTCCTGAAATAAATCTGTTTTTCTGCCAAGATCCTTAAAGTTCAGTAACACATCCATTATATAAATATGGCTTTAATTCAAATATAAGAATATATTTATAGTGCCTCACCAAATAGTTGTTACAACCTAAATCAGCATGAGTATATAAAAAAAATTGTAGCTGAAGAAGAAACTATTATAAGCCGTTTGGCCAATTTGCAACATCATTGCAATACAAATATGTGAGCAGTATTTAAGGATTAAAATCCCTCTTTTGCTCTCCTCCATCCAATTCACTTTTCTTTTATTACTACAACCAAGGAAGATTAGACAGAAAGTAGTTAACATTCTACTTTTATATAAATTTAATAAATAAATAAATAAACTCAAAGTAACCCAGTGAATGATATAATCAGCACCTTAACTAAAAACGTTCCAGAAACAAAGTTTTTTCTCAAATCTGAATATGATCATCAGATTTGTTCTGCAAGTCCAAAATAAATCTTTCAAAGGCTCTGAAGGAAATTTGGTTGTACCATATCATCCAATAGTCATATAATACTATTCATGTTGATCAAAATAAACATATTAAACAAAAAACAAATATTTGAAGTAAATAGGCGTAAAGTTCCTTCATGATCTAGTGAGCTGTAATTTGATCACAGTCCTGTCTCATGCACAGAGGTGGATTTGTAGCTGTGCAGATACAGATAGATAAATTCTTCAAAACATCCATAACAAAGTACATTTATTGGTACATCAGGTATCTTCATAACTCACATTTGTGATGAAGTTCTTCTATAATGACCAATCCTTTGTATATCAGCCTTTTTGCTAAAAGATGGTTATCTCCTATCTTGTAGCAGTAGAAAGACTGCTATCAGTTCATGAGTCCAGGCAAGAATGGAGGGAAACCTCCCCCACCTCTCGAGGGTCAATTTAGTGATCAATCAGGATTATAGATGTGGCCACGTGACTTGAACTACATTTACCATGATGCATTTCCTTAAGAGGACAGTTCATAATTCCTAAGTAACTATCCAATTCCCATAGACTGGCTGCGACAGCACAATCACTGCATTGGAAACTACTAATAAGTCACAGAATCATAGAAAGTAAGACGTGGAAGGGATCTTGGAAAGATCAGGCTTTGATTTGTTTGGGCTACATGGTTTTTCTAGTCTCTGACAAAAGAGAAAATTATTATTATAGTTACATAGAAACACTGAAGCACCCCTGGTCAATTTATATATACTGTATATATTTTCGATGAATCTCTGAGTGAGTAGATAATGACATAAGTTTAGAAATTTACCATTTATAGGCAGTTGTTTATGGATTAAAAATATAAACATAATGAATACAGTAGCTGCAAAACTGTGGATGCCTTTATACACAATACTTTAAAGCAACTTTTTCATCAGAAATAACAGCTTCCAAATATCTGTAGCCATTTTAGAATCATTCTATTCTTGCTTTTGGAATATTTTTTCTTGCTCTTTTCCCATAAATCTTTTGATCCAGAAATATTCTTAGATCTCCCTGCATGCATTTGGTGTTTCAGATATCTCTACAGATTTCCAATAGTATTCTATTTGGGGCAGAAGTGGGATTCTACAGGTTCACACCTTTTGCTAGAACTGGTTGTTAACATTCTAAGCAGTTCAAAGAACCAGTTGTTAGAAGAAATTACTGGCCTAATCCTGTAAGAAAGGCAGAAAAGAAACATTCTGGTGTTGCTTACAGAAACTGCCTCCCCGTTAACCCTTACTACATTCTTGGCAGGACTAGACTTCCTGTCTCAGGAATGTCTCTGGAGTTTTTTCCCCTCCTTTGCTGGTACATAGCTTGTGTGGAGTGACCATTCAAAATTACAGTGGCACTGAAAAAAGTGACTTATGACTGTTTTTCACACTTACAACTGTTGCAGCATCCCCACAGTCATGAGAGGCCAGGCGAGGAGATGCGTGCCTCGATGTGAGTGATGTTGAGTTGACAACACCCAGCCAGTCACATGACCACCAAGCCATGCCCACCAACTAGGCCACGCTCACAGAATCAGTTGTTAAAAAATTTGAATACCACCTCTGATTTTTGGGGACTGTGAGAGTCATTTTAAACATTTTCACTTTCTTTTCTGCAGGGTATTGCAGATTCATTTGGAAGTATGTTTCAGAACATTCTTTCCAAAATACCAAATCTTTTTCAAGCTTCAGTTTGTTCTCTGTCTGCAGGATCTTAGCTTGAAGGCTAAGAAAGTATCTGATAGAACTTCCTGAAAGTTGATCAGAGGTTCAAAACAGTTTATTTATTTTATTTTATTTATTTATTTTTGTCAATTGCTTACAAGATGATAATAGGTATAAGTAAAAACATAGTTATGAATACATGGATACATATAAGAAAAAAAATAAAATAAAAGAAACAATAGGACAGGGACGGTAGGCACATTGGTGCACTTACGCACGCCCTCTACAGACCTCTTAGGAAAGGAGTGAGGTCAATAGTAGACAGTCTACGGTTAAAGTTTTTGGGGTTTGGGGAAGAAACCACAGAGTCAGGTAGAGTATTCCAGATATTGACCACTCTGTTGCTGAAGTCGTATTTCCTGTAATCAAGTTTGTTGCGATTAACCTTGAGTTTGTGTCTATTGTCTGCTCTTGTGTTGTTATGGTTGAAGCTGAAGTATTCATTGACAGGTAGGACATTTTCATATGACAGTTCAGCTGCCAGACTACATTGAATTCCAAAGAATAGAGATTTGCATGAATAAAGGCAAATATATATCTCCTAGGATAATGTTTTAGGATCCAATCTGGGTTGGTCACCACTAAACCTCTGGTCCTGGTGACTGATCCAGATTGGATCCTGCAGAGATTTGCATCATTAAGACAGCTATGTAATCATGTGCACAACACATGGTAAAAATGGGTGAGTCCCCCTTCCACAGACACTTGTGCTGTTGTTGAGAAAAGGAGAATTTACATATTGTCTTGAATTCATTGAACGAAAGGCAAGGTGCTGCTTTTATAAAGCTATCAGAGTCACCATTTCTCATCCAGGCAGATCTTGTAATGGCGAATGAAAAATCAGGAAACTACAACAGACAGATAAGCTATTGGAATACATGTTAGAATGTATTTTGTATTGCAACAATGACATAATTAATGCCCCAGTAGATGGCAGTGTTTAGTTTGCATCTATGGTTATAGTTATAGTTTCCTATGACAGTTGAAACCGTTAAGCAGCAAGGCTTACAGGGACTGTATACTATACACTTTATTTTGATTTGTATGGCTATGTAACTATCCTCTGCTACCTATCTGTATGGCTATATAATAACCATCTGCTACCATTTCTAGAATTTTCTAACAGGTTATGGGCCCAGTACCCAGATAAAACCAACAAAAGCAAAGTAATACTACAACTCACACAGTGAATTCTAAATAAATTATTAACTTTGTGTGTGAGTAAATTGGGCCACCTCTAAGTCAAGTATGACTGCTGAGGTTCTCACCCACCATTTCTGCAAGCTATGCTTTAATATTATGAAAAAGGGGCTGTTTATAAGTGGTAAAACAGAACAAATCTGTCAACTGCCTAATGAGTATATTACACACACACACACACACACACACACACACACACACACACATATACATACATACATACATATTTGTTTTCTTAGGCTTTCGCGGGTACTTACATGTGTGCTGTTTAGCTTCCTTCGGGTATTATCCCACGTCATTGTAGTTCTGTTAAAGTTGTAGCAACGTTTCAGCAGAATCTCATCTGCCATCATCAGGCTTCTGTATGGATATGGGTCTTACAGCTCCTGGTTTTAAATTTGAGGCTGGTCCATTCTGATTGGCTGGGAGCCTGGATCTGTATTCGTTGGACTTGATTGATTGGTGTTTCTGGTTTCTTCTGTCTGTTTTGTGGCTTTGATTGGCTGGCAACACTCTGTTCTTGTGTTGGAGGCTTTTAGTGCAGCTTGGCTCCGTGTGAAGGGACGGCTGCTCTTCATTAGCAAGCTGCTATTCATTAGCAAGCTGGGTTTCACCTGGGTGCCTGGTGGGGGGGGGTGCTTGGGTTGGAGCTATCAGAGGGAGTCTGTTTTTGCCCAGGTGTTTGCCTGGCTTGTGGCATGGAGATCTTTCTATTTGAGAGTGCAGGCTTCCAAATGATTGACAATCTGGTGGAATCATCTCTTCTATTCATGCTGTCAGGTCTTTTTTCAATCTCTATGGCTTCTCTGATGATTCTGTGGCTGGGGTTTTCTATAGTGGCTAGGGTTTTAGTGCCATTGAAGTTGATGTTGTGACCTGTGGTTTTCATGTGTTGGACTAGTGAGGAGGTGTGTTCCAGCTTTTTTACTGCATTTTTGTGTTCATCTAGGCGGGTACTTATTCTTCTATTGGTCTGTCCAATGTATGTGGCCGGGCATGATGTACAGGGAATTTCGTATATGCCTTGGTTTTCCAGGTCAATTTTGTCTTTGGGGTTCCTCAGGATGGCTACTATTTTTTTGTCTGTTTTGAAGGCAGTCTTTTTTTTTTTTTTTAATTTTATTAATTTTCTACAAACAGACAAACGTACAAAACATTAAAAACATCTACTCTCATATATACTTCCGGTGTATCGGTTGGTTCATCAGTTTTGTGCATTCATTTTATAGTGTCAATTACAGTTATATTGCATAACCACTCATATTGTCAATCCATATTCTAATATTACTAAAAAAAAATAAAAAAAATCTTTTTCTGACTATACTTTTAATCATTCATGCTTTGTGAGATAACAATACTTCAAACAGTTTATTCTATAACTTATCATATAATCATAACAAATCAATCCTAAAAACCCTTCATATATATAATACTAATGCTCTATTATTGTATTTTATCATCTAACCATTGATAAAAAAAAACCCAAATTGCATAAAATTGTTTATCTTCTTGTTCTCTAATTTCAAATGTCAATCTACTCATCTCAGCACATTCCAATATTTTCTTAATAATTTCTTCCTGCAATGGTATTTTCTCATTCTTCCAGTTTTTAGCAAATACAATCCTAGCCGCCGTTAATACATTTACAATCAAATATTTCAAGTCTTTATTATATATATCAGGTAAAATTCCCAATAAAAAGATCTCTGGTTTCAAGTCTATGTGTTTCTTTGTCATTTTTTCCAACCACATGTGAATTTTAGTCCAATATTTTCTGGCATTCTCACAAGTCCACCACATATGATAGTATGAGCCAGGTATCTGATGACATTTCCAACATTTTTCAGATTTATTCTTGAACATTCTTGCTATTCTTGTCGGGGGAAGGTGCCACCTGTAAAACATCTTATACAAGTTTTCTTTATATGCTATTGACATTGTCATTTTATAATTTTGAGACCACAATTTTTGCCATTGCTCTAAATCAATCCCATATCCAAAATTCTTCCCCCAAGCAATCATAGTTTCTTTAACTTGTTCTTCCTCTAGCTTAATTCCCAATAAATAACCATATAACTTTTTAATCACTTTCTCATCAGTACTCATCAATATCTTATCTAAATCAGTCTGTTTATCATAGAATCCTTCCGTTTTAAAATCTTCAAGATATCTTGAGTGTATTTGCGCATATGAAAACCAATTCATCCTTATACCTTGTTCCTCTAAGTTTTGGATCGTTTTAAGTCCACCCTTTTCATCCAACAGTTCCCCATATCTAACTGTTTGTTCCTTTTTATAGATCATAGGATAGGAAAATGCTTCAATAGTCGATAACCAAACTGGAATTTTCAAGTAACATTGTTTTTTTATCTTCTCCCAATTTAACCACAAAGACTCCCGTATATAATGTCTTCTGAAATACCCCTGTGTTTTAGTTCCCTTGTACCATAAAAAAGCATGCCAGCCCAACGGTAAATCATGTCCTTCTAATGTCAACAATCTATGTTTTCTTAATGTTATCCATTTTTTGACCCACATCAAACTTGCAGCTTGATAATACAATTCCCAATTAGGCAGGCCAAAACCTCCTCTATTTCTAGCATCTTGCAAAAGTTTTAACTTTATTCTCGCTTTTTTACCTTGCCATATAAACTTCAACATAGTTTTATTTAAATCTTCAAAATAGTCTTTTCCAAGTCTAATTGGTATTGTTTGAAAGAGAAATAAAATTCTAGGTAAAATATTCATCTTAATTGTTGAAATTCTCCCTATTAATGACAATTGTAAATTTTCCCATTTCTTCAAATCTGTAATTATCTGTTGTTTGAGTTTAATATAATTATTCTCTTTTAATGTGCTACATCTTGCTGTCAAGTATATCCCCAGATACTTAACCTTATTTGTAACTTGAATTTTCAAAAGATCTGTCAGTTCTTCTCTTTGTCTCAATAACATGTTTTTTGTCAAAATCTTTGTTTTATCTTTATTTATTTTCAAGCCAGCCATCTCACCATATGTCTCTATCTTTTCCAATAACTTTGGAGCGGTTTCTAACGGGTCTTCCAGAATAAAAGCTAAATCGTCAGCAAAAGCTTGTAGTTTAAATTCTTCCTTTTTAATTTTCATTCCTTTTATATTTTTGTCATCTCTAATATTTCTATTCAACACTTCCAAAGTTAATACGAATAACAAAGGAGATAGGGGACATCCTTGTCTTGTGCCTCTTCTTATATTAATAAGATCTGTAAATTCTCCCTCCATCATTACCTTTGCTGTCTGTTTATTATATATGGCTTCTATTGCTTGAATAAATTTTCTGGCAAAGCCCATCTGTTCCAATAGTAATAACATAAATCTCCAGTTCACGTTGTCAAATGCCTTTTGAGCATCTAGGAATATCAAAGCCATTTGTTTTTCAGGATGAGCCTCATAATATTCCAAGGTATCCAAAATTACTCTCATATTGTCTCTAATTTGTCTCTTTGGCAGAAATCCATTTTGATCTGGATGAATAAAATTATTTAAATATTTTTTCAGTCTTTCTGCTAAGATTGAAGCAAAGATTTTATAATCTGCATTCAATAAGGAAATAGGTCTATAGTTCTTAATTTGCAACGGGTCAGCCTCTTCCTTTAAAATAAGTGTAATATAAGCCTCTGACCATGTTTTGGGTGTCGTCTTCTTTAACATAACTTCATTCATAATTTCTAACAATGGGGTGTTCAATGATTCTTGAAATTTTTTGTAGAATTCTGCCGGAAGCCCATCTGGACCTGGTGCTTTCCCATTATTTTGTCTTTTAAATGCTTCATTTAATTCCATCATTGTTATATTGCTTTCTAACATTTCTTCAGTCTCTTTAGGTATCTTCGGTAAGTTAACATTCTGTAAATACTGTTTAATTTTTTCCTCATCAATATTCTCTTGTTTATATAGTTGTCCATAATAATCTCGAATAATTTCTTTTTTCTCCTTATTACCACAACAAACTTGACCTTGATCATCTATTACTTTCAATATTTTTCTTGATTCCTTCTCCTTTCTCAGTTTATATGCTAGCCATCTACCTGGTTTATTTGCATCTTCAAAATAATTCTGTTTAGAATTTCTAATTTTCTGTGCCAGTTCTACTTTCTCTATTAATTCCATTTTATGCTTAATTACATCCAGTTTCAATTTAATATCTTTTTTTTGTGGTATTTTCTGTAATTCTTTTTCAAGTCTTTTATATTCATCTTCCAAGGCCTTGGAGGTTTGTCTTTTCCTAATATTCTTTTTTCTTGTATAGTCTATTATCAAACCTCTTACATATGCCTTCATTGTATCCCAAACATTCTGTATTGAAGTATCTTCTTTTTTATTTTCTTTAAAAAAAAAAAAACCAATTCCTTCTCCATCCATTGTATAAAGTCTTTCTCCTTTAAAATAGTATTGTTTAATGTCCATCTCGATCTTTTTTTTTGTCCCTTCCATTTAATTGTCATTGGACTATGATCTGCCCAAGTACTTATTTCAATATTTGTTTCTTGAATAGTAGATATTAATTCTGTTGAGATCCAAATCATATCTAATCTGGACCATGATAAATGTCTATTAGAGTAAAAAGTATATTGTTTAGTTTTAACATTTCTTTCCCTCCAAATATCTTTTAAGGTTAATTCATCTGTCATTTTAAAAAAAGATTTAGGGAGAATCTTTCTATTTTGTTTTGTTGTTGTTGTTATATAGTCCAATTTATTGTCCACAATTCCATTAAAGTCTCCCATCATAATTATGTTAACATAGTCCAGTCTAATTATTTCCATATGTAGTTTTTTATAAAACTCTTCTTGTTTATCATTCGGAGCATAAATTGCAATCAAGAGTATTTTTTTATTATTATCCATTATTTCCACCATTAATACTCTTCCATCTTCATCCGTGTAGATCAGTTTTGCTGGAATATCTTCTTTAATGTAGAGAACCACTCCTCTTTTCTTACATTGAATCAAAGAAGTAAATATTTTCCCTAATTTTGGCTGTACTAACAAATGCTCATGTTGCTTTTTAATATGAACTTCTTGTAAGCAAATTATATCAAATTTTAATTTCTCTAATTTGTGAAAGGTTTTCCTTCTTTTAACAGCTGAGTTAAGTCCATTTATATTCATTGTAATCAGTTTTTTTTCTTCCATGATTATGCTTTATATTTAGGTCTAACAGCTCTCGTAGCTCTCACTTCATGTTGTTCTTTACTGTCTACCTGTCCACCTACAACTCCTTTCTCTTTTTCAATCTCCAGTTGTTCCTCCTGAAACTCAATTAATGAGACCTCTTTCTCTGCCTCCTCTTTTTTTCTTCCAAAAAATTCTGCATAGAAAAGTTCTGCTTTTTCAATCGAGTCAATTCTATGTCTCTGCTCTTGCCACGTAAAAATTAGTCCTTCTGGTATCAGCCATCTATAGTTCACTTCATTTTCCAGTAGCATTTTGGTCAAAAATCGGTATTCTCTTCTCATCTCTCTCACTCTTCTAGGTATTTGTTTTAAAACCACAATCTCTTTGCCTTTATATTTCAATGCTTTCTCTCTTACCACTTGTAATATTTGTGTTCTGATGGATTTTTTGGTAAATCTAATATGTACTTCCTTTGGTAGTTTATTTCTCATCGCATATCTTGTATAAATTCGGTATATCTCATCTACTCCGTCCATCATCTTTTCCTCGGTAATTTCCAGAAGATCTGCCAATATTTCTATCATTATCGCAGCCAAGTTTTCTCCTTTTTCCTCTTCTATATTTTGGAATCTAAGATAACATTCTGATCTTTCCATCTCCCACCTCAACATCCCATTTTTTTCTTGTTCTACCACTGTTAATCTAGTGTCAATATTTCCAATCTTCTCCTCTCTTTGTTTTCCTTCTTCCTCAATTTTTTGGAATCTCTCCTCATACTTTCCCATCATTTGTTTAAAATTTTCATCAGATTTCTCTATTTTTTTATCCATAGTATCTATTTTTATCTTAATATCTTGAATTCCTTGCATGATCATCTGTAAATTTACTTTTTCTTGTTCCTTATCTTGCTTCAACTTTGTCTGAATTAAAAGTTGTCCTTCAGGTGGTGGGGAAGCAGAGGTAGAAGCAGAAACGCCGAATGATTTTGGTTTCCTGCTCATTTTAATATTTCCAAGGCTTCAAGCTCTCTTTGACTTTAAATCCAGCTGGTGTAGTAACCAAATATAGTCCAAAAAATCAAAAAATAAAATAAAATCCAATAGTAAAAAGCCCAAAACCAAAAAAGAAAAAAGGAAAAAGGAAAAAGAAAGGTCTTCAGGTTCTTCTAGACCCTAGTCCAATTGAAATAAATGGAAGAAGCGAAGAGGCAAGAATAAAAAAGAAAGAAAAGAAAAAAGAAAGAGCTCTGAGGCTTTCCCTTTAAAATAAAAAGCAAAAATACTAGAGTTAAAATTTACAAAAAGGCTGGCGAGTAGGAATTTCAAAGGTGTATATATATATATATATATATATACATATATACATATATATATATATATATAAAAACACACTGTACACTGCACTTTATTTCTTTATCCAAGGCTCTTATTATGACTGTCTTCTCCAGCAACTTCAAAGCCAAGCCTCAAATGTTGAAATATTGATAAGAGTCCAAGAGAGCACCTGTAATAATATTTTACTGTATTCTCCCTCTATCTTATCACATTAAAATGTCCTTGAAAAGAAGTGCTTTTCTCCCCAATTCAAATAAAATATTTTCAAGCCTCTAGTTGGCAGTGTTGCAGCATCTCTTAATACTCTTTTCCCCCCCCAGCCAAAAGAAAAAATATTTATAAAAAACTCAAACAAAAAGAAAAAAAAGATAGCCAAAGGGAGCCTCTATCCTAAAAAGAAAGTTAAAAAAATAAAAAATAAAAATCAAGTGAAGAATAAAAATATATATAAGAGAAAATTCAATCCAGTTACCTACAAAGTCACATTAAAGTCCTCAAAGAAAATAAAAAAAAAATCCAAGTCTCAATTTGACATCACTTAAAAGCCGCTCAACCAAGATTCAGTCAAACAAAAATAAAGTCACAGATTTCTTCTTTATTCAGGATGTCCTTTCAAGTCTTAATCAATTTATAATGCAAAAGAATTTCTCACCCAACCGATACACGCTCATTTAAATCCCTTTCTTTCCGGAGCTGTCCCGACTTCAGCAGCTTTGGAGGCTGCCTTTCCGCTTCCAGCAAAAGGGCTTCTCCTGGATCAAACCAGAGATTTTGCGATATCTCTGGGATCCTGGGACTGTGCCCTTCACAATCCCCATCTCTACGGGACGGTTTAGGTCCATTAGAACCGACCAGGGGCGAAAATATCAGTTACGATCTCAGAGCCCCGAGATCGCAGCTGTAACACTGAGACGTAGCTCCGCCTTCTTGAAGGCAGTCTTGATGTGATGCCTGTCTAGTATCTTACTGATTTTATCTGTGGTACCTCTTATGTAGGGCAGGACAGCTGTTCCATGGATCTGTTGATCTTCTAGGTCTCTGTTATGTCTTGGTATGTTTTTGTGGATCAAGTTGGTGATTTTGTTTTTGTGGAAACCATTGGCTGTCAATACTTCAGTCAGGGTGCATAGTTCAGTCTTTATATGTGTCTTATCTGCCAGGTGTTTGGTCCTGGTAATTAGTGTTTTCGCTACGGAATTTATCTGTGCTGGGTGGTGGTGGGATTGGGTGTTGAGGTAGCGGTTGGTGTGTGTTTTCTTTTGGTATATGGTGTGTCCCAGTGTGCCATCTGTTCTTTTGTAGATTAGTACATCTAGGAATGGTAGTTGTTTGTTTATTTCCGTTTCCATGGTGAACTTGATTTTGGGGTGTGTGTTGTTTAGGTGTGTTAGGAAATTGTTTAGGTTTTCTTTTCCATGGGGCCAAATCACAAATCTGTCATTGATGTATCTTAGCCATAGTTTGGGTTTGTGGGTGGCATTAGTCAGGGCTCTGGATTCGAATTCTTCCATGAACAGGTTTGCAATGACGGGTGACAGTGGTGATCCCATAGGGGCTCCTTCAATTTGCTTGTATCTTTGTCCTTTGTATATGAAATATGTGTTGGTTAGGCAGTGTTCAGTTAGTTCCATGAGGTCTTTAGCTGGTTGGTATTTATTTTTGATGATTTCAAGAGTTTCTTTTATTGGGACTTGAGTGAATAGTGAAACCACGTCGAAACTTACAAGCAGATCTTCTTGTTCTACGTGTAGATCTTTGATCATTTCTAAGAAGTGGTATGAGTTTTTTACATATGAAGCTGCGGTTTCAGCATGGGGCTGTAGTTGTTTTGCTAAGTATTTAGCTAGGTTTTGTAATGGTGCTCCTATGGAGCTGACTATGGGTCTGAGAGGTATGCCTTCTTTGTGTATTTTTGGGAGGCCGTATAATTTGGGGCATCTAGAAGATTTTTCTCTTGGGATGATCGTCTGTTGAATTTCTTTGCTTATGTGGCTGGTTATAATTTTCTTCTTGGTTAATTTTTCTAGATATGTGGTTGGGTCTGTGTTTATAGGTTTGTATGTGGAGTCTTGGAGTAGGTCTGTCAATTTTGTTTCATAGTCTTTTCTGTCCATTACTACTGTGGCATTTCCTTTGTCTGCTGGGAGTATTATTATACTATTATCATTTTTCAGGGTTTGTAACGCTCTGAATTCATCTTTTTAAAAATTATTTTTTGGTGGTTTCATTGTGCATAAGATGTGAGTAACCTGGTGTCTTATTCTGTCAGCTTCATCTGTATTTAATTTGGTTAGGCTGGATTCTACTGCACATATGATGGATTCTGTTGGGATTTTTTTGGGTGCTATGGCATAATTGAATCCTTTGGATAGGACATCTGTTTCTGTTTTGTTGAGTTCTCTGTTGGAAATGTTGTATACTAGTTGTTTCAGGTATTGTGGTGGGTTATTGGGAATTTTCTTGTCATTTTCTAATTTTTTCAGTTTTTTTGAGAGTTTATCATTTTTATAAGTATTTTCAGTTTCAGCTCTCCAAGTTGTAAGTTGTTTGATCTTATATATATATACTGATATATATCTGATATATATATACTGTTTTTAAAAGACTTTCAGTGCTTTAGACAAAACATCAATCCTGCCAGACAAAACAGTGGGTGAAAACTTAACATTTCATTGGTACAGTATCTTTTTTCACCATTGATTCTGAACTGACAACTTTTTCAGTTTGTTGCCTGCAAAGCAAAGATTATTTCTCTCACCACTGCAGCCACAATATGGCACTTCAGTAAATCAGATTGGTTACAACATGCACAGCTCTGCTTCCCAGTGTGATAACATCAAGTAAGTCAGTCTTTAAAATACCTGCTAATAAGTCACTAACAGGAAGTTGTTGAACCTGGACTGAAAGATGGATAGAATCACAGTATGCAGTTCATAAAAGGAACAGTAAATTATTCCCTTTTTTTAACCTGTCTTTCTCAATGATATTTCACTCACTAAAGAAGATAAACTATCCTTTGTTTCAAACTTGGAATAAAGGGCTTAAATCATTTCTAAATTATCTCAACTGGAAAAGTTTAATTCATAGTAAGTATTGTATGGGTTTCCAACAATAAGGAATCTCTTAATTTGCAGGCTTTTGAAGCAATTTTTTAACCATTAATAACAATAGGACACAATACTGTAATGAAGATTCTTCTCAACTTTTAACCGCTTGATGCTGAGTATCTTCTGAGTTATTACCACTCTTTCTGCAACTATTTAAGTATCTGCTATTTATTGTGCTATGTCTAATTCTGAAAGAAAATTTCATTTAGACTAACAATATATTAAATAATGCTTTCAGTATGCTCTATTTAAAATGTTATAAAATTATAGTGCTTATGAAGAAATGTTTGGTTGTTATTCTCCTAAAATAGTTTCTGAACTCACCTGGAAAGCAATAAAGTGCTAAAATGACTTAAGTGGGGCTGGTCTCCAAGCTCCAGTGATACTAACTCTGAAAATTAGGGAGGAGGTCATGGTTTTTAAAGTATTTGTGTAGTTCCAAAACATTTGTTCAATATACATTCCTATTTTAACATGACTGCATCTATTGAACTTGCTTTCATTCTGAATGAACACAGTTTCCCTAAAATTTCATTTATTGGATGCTAACCACTTATTAAAATACTCTGTAAGCATGCGGGATTTTTCATTGCAAAAGAATATATTCTGTTTGAGAAGATTAGAAACTAAACCTAATCTTGGGTTTTGCAAGGCTTGGCGGCGGCAGGAATCCACGATTGTGCGTGGTTTCTGCTACGCTCACCACAGGAATGCCCCGAGCCAACCGGCTTTGGGGCTATAGCTACCCCGTATAGGTAGCTGAAGACAGGGGAGACCTAGCAGGGGTTGGGGGGAGTCGCACCCCCCTCTCAGCTGGCTTAACTCCCTTTTCCAAAAGTAGTAGAGTGACGGTCAGAAATGGCCGCCACAAGGAAGCTTTCATCTGGAAAAGTATGTGCAGGAGGAAGCTGAGAAGTGAAAGTTTTGGCTGACCAGGATGAGTAGCAACATCCAAGATATCCTGGAATTTAAATTTTGGAAAAAGATACATTGCTCCCTAAGAAGATCTGGAAGCAGCAAATGAAAGTGAAAAGGGAAAGTTTGTTTTTTCTCACTCTCTTTCCTTACGGTGACAGCAGATGAATGAGAAATTAGAAAAACCCGCTTTGGCATCAGCAGGTAATCAAACTGGAAAATTAAAGCCAAGGGGACAATAAAGATTTCTGAACACTGGAAAAAAAACTTTTTTTATGCTGTAAGTGGGAAGGGAGAGGATAAGAATTAAGATTAAGATTTGGCTGGAGGAGATTGCTTGAAATTTAAAAGAGTAGAACATAATCATAACAAGACTTCTAAAAGATACATTTTAACTGGAACTTTGTAACTGAATTACAATCCCAGGAAGAGAAAGTGAAAAAAAGAAGGAAGTGTTAAATGAAATAGACTGTGTGTATTTGGATTGCTTGGTAACTTTGGGACTTTTGGAAATTCTTATTTGAATGATTAAAATCATTTGGGTTGTTTAAAATTTTTTTACAATGGCATTACCTGTGGATGAACTGAAAATGGAATTTATAAAATATAAAGGAGAGGAACAAGAAGGGAAGGGCTCTTTTGGCTCTGTTTTTCATTTTTTAGAAATGGCGATTTCTACGTACCAGAAACTACAAGTACAAGAAGACTGGAATGAAGAAAAAGCCATCTTTAATGAACAAGCAACTTTATCTGGGGAAGAAAGGGGAAAGGGGGGGGGGAAGAGAATAGAGAATTTAAGACTTAAAAAAAACAACCAAAAAAGGGAAAAATAAGGTGAAAAGTGGACACAATGTCAGAAAGCAACAGAAAAGAGGAATACAGAAGAGGGTGGAGATTAAGAGACAAGGGGGTAAAAAGGGTAGAGTGGAGAAGCAAAGGAGGAAAGAAGGGAAGAGAAGCTACAATGGTTTGAAACAAGATGTAAAGAAACAGGATTTATTTAGAGATAATGGGTAAAAATATAACTGAAAAAGAGATTCTGCAAAGGTACATAAGACTGTATTGTTGTACTTGTATTTGAAATAATATTAGAAAATTGGAACAACATATGATTATAAAATGGGATAAAATATTTAATGTAATTTAGCAAAAAAAAATTTGAATAAAATAAATGAAATGAAATATGAGAGAATTGAACTAAAAAGGAATGGGAACATTGTTATTCCATAATATTTTAAAATATAAGTGAAATGGGAGAGGGGAAGTAACTAAGCAAAATCTATAAGTGTTCCCATAGAAGCATGATACTTATTTGGAAAGGAATGTGTAAAATGTTTAAGACTTAAATTAATATCAGTTTTAATGATATAATTTCAATTGCTATGGATTGTTGTTTTAATTATATTATATATTTTTTAAAAAAATTCCTATTTTAAAATATTGAGTGTAGCTTTATAATGTACTACGCAGAATCCGAGTGAAAATTATGTATTATTTTAAGTGTTAAACTTAAGGGAAAGATATAAAGGTGTCACACTCCAATCAGTTACTACAGAAGAAATTTTGTGTTAATGAGAAAAGATAATAGACAGTTGAAAGAGGACAGACAAAGGATATAAGTATAATGATTTAAATTGAGATGAAATAAATAAAACAGAATTAAGAAAGTGAAAAGAGGGGAGAAGCTATGTAGAAAATGTAAAATGGTAAATAAGATATGGAATGCTATATTCCATATGAACTTGAATTTATGTCTGTACAAAAAGATGTAACCCGGGATCAAACTGCTTTCCAAAAAGATGTTTTATGTTCTTTATGTTTTGTGTTTTGTTTGTATATGTTTGTTTTTTAAAAATTAATAACATTCTTTTAAAAAAAAGAAACTAAACCTAATCTTTCTCTTTATAAACCATAACACTGGTTTATAAAGAAAAATAGATGTATCCTTAAAATTAAACAGAATATGGCTGAATCTACCTCACTCTGATTTTTTTCACCGCCAAAACCAAGCCTCTATACTGAAAAAGAATAGAGATGCAAAAGCATCTGTTCTGCTTTTGCCAAATTCCATTTAGAATTTTCCTGTAGCTACTTTAATTTGTGGCTTTATTCTTTTTAAAAAAGATTCAGAAATCACTGATGATTTACAATAAATCCCAGTATATTTTCTGTTCTACTGATCCCTATTCTATTTAATAGGGATTCGCTTAATCTGCACCAGTGTGTGACTGCAATAAAATGAATTGAATTATGTCAATCTCTGCTACTTTATAGGAAGTTAAATAGGGTGAGGAAGAGTCACTATAAGCACAATCGCACTGAAGGGCATGGTAAAAGTTGATTAAATGAAAACAAGAAGATTCTCCTCATAACTATTTCTTATGCATTTCCCACAAACAATAATGTATTTATTTATCTGTTTATTTATCTATCAAATTTAAATGCCACCCATCTCACTCTGAAAAGTCATGTTGTTTATCAATCTTACATTAAGTCAATCCAATGCAATACAAAGTCCTTTTCATTAAATGATGCGGACTTTTGTTTACTAGTTCAATACAAGTAGGTTTTTAATTTCCCAGTTTAGTGCTCAGAAAGTGACGTACCAACCCAAAGCTACCAAGCTGGGTTCCATCAATCCTAATCAAGCACCGTAATCACAATACTTTAAGCCCATGTCACACAGCACCAATGGATGGAAAGAGGATGTAAAACGGAGAGAAACACTTGCCATCCGTTGGTTAACGCGATGCATCCGTTCTATTCTCACTGCGTCCATTTTTCACACCAGCATCCGTCTACTGAGATTTCATCCGCTCAAAAAGTTTTGAGCTGCACAAAACAGTATACACAATAAAGTATCCAACGCGTCTGTTCTACATCCGCTATAAATATGGGGAACATCCGTTATACGTCCGTTGTCATCCGTTACACATCCGCTATATCTGCTAGGCATCCGCTGTGCATCCGCGCAACTCACATCTGCTCCAGCGGAAAATGGACACAGGGAGGAAGCAAAACGGACACGGAATGGACACGCAGCATTAGCTGCATGGACGTAGAAACGATGAAAGCGGATGCAGCTCGCATAGAAAGCATTAAAACGGAAAAAACGTTCGTATAGGGGACGTATCTCGGATATTTAGGATGTCTGCAGGATGTCTAGAGGATGTAAAAGGACACCTAGCGGAAAACCTATATTTCCTATAAAAAGGGGGAGAAATCACCTGGATCTCACTTTCAGTCCAGCAGCCCTGCTGTGCAGACCTCTGCAGCCTTCATCTTGCTCTTGCTCTTGCTCTTCCACAGCATCCAGTCATCTCCACCATGGATCGTTGCACACTCCTTTTGGTAGCCACCATCATTCTACAACAGTGCAAAGCCCTCGACAGGCTCTTTCACCTGTTCTACAGGAAGAAAAGGAGGTGTCCAAGAAGTGTCTGGGTCCCAAGATGGATCGCAAGAAGAGCTGAGTACGGACTGTATAACAAGCTGATGGTGGAGCTGAGGAACGAAGACCTTCGTGCATTCCAGAACTTCATGAGGATGCTGCCAGCCATGTTTGATGAAGTTGCGGAGCGGCTGAGACCCAGGTTGACCAAGGCAAACACGAACTTCCGGCCCAGCCTGGACCCTGAGCTCAAGGTGGCACTGATTCTGTGCCACCTAACCTCCGGGACCATGTACAGGATCATGCATTGTGGTCAGAGAAGTGTTGCAGGTCATCATCGAAGAATACCTGGAGGAGCTCCTCCAGTACCCCTCCACTGAAGAAGGATTGAAGAAAGTTGCAGAGCAGTGGTATCAAAAGTGGAACTTTTATTATTATTATTTTTATTATTATTATTACCCATTCCACAGGTATCCCTGCCCATCCCACTGCTATCCTTTCCCATCCCACAAGCATGCAAAGGCTTAAACCATTTCTAAAAGTTTCCACCAAGACTTTATTTACTAAAAGAACTGAACCAAGTGTGTGAAGCAAAGATAAATTTTGTTAAAAACAAACTGTAAAAGCAAAATGACCCAAGTAAAGTGTCCCAAGCAAAGATAAAGTCAACAGGTAGCAACCCAGTCTCTGGCACTCTTCTCAGTCACTCTGAGGCATGCCCATATCTCAGGGGTGAAGGGTCCAGGTGCTGTGGAGGTGGATGCTGCTAGAGTGCTGGTCTGAGGCACCATTGGAGTGCCTGGCCCCAAGAGGACAACAGGGAATGGTGTGTGGAAGAAGCTCTCAGAGAGCTGGCTCAGTCCTGTGATGTTGAGAGCCCCTTCCTCCATGACATGGGGTGTCAGTCCCAAGACCGATGACAGATGTTCTGAGGCTGGGCTTGGCTGTGGGGTGGAGGAAGGAGGAGTGTAGTGGGGCTGTCTGGTCTGCAGGTGAGCGAGGTGAGGCTTCGGTGGCATCGGTGGCATCTGTGGCGTTGGTGGCATCTGTGGCATTGGTGGCATTGGTGGCATTGGTGGCATCGGTGGCATCGGTGGCACCGGTGGAATATGATGAACCTGTGTCTGGACTGGGAAGGGCTGCCTGTGCTGCTAGAACTCCTGGTAGCCCTAGCCTTGGTAGGTGAGGGCCTGTGGAAAGCCTTGGAAGGGCTGTGACATCACCTGGGGTGGAGGAGCAGACCTGGACTGGGTCAGAGCAGGTTCAGCTGGGTCTGGAGGGTTGTGCGATCCTCTCCTTGATCACCTGGTACTGGGATTCGGACATGTCCATGAGGGTCTGGTTGATTTAGGTGAGGAAGGGCTTTCTGTTAGAGGATGGTATGTCGGTGTGTACCAGCTGAGAGAGGAGATCTACGCTGCTTTTGATGGTGTCCCTGATCTCCAGCAGGACAGTGTGGCTCTGTCCCTCCGGTCTGCCTCTCTGCCTGTTTTCTGTGGAGGTGGAGCTGGGGGTGTGTGCAGGTTGGTCTCTAGTGTCAGCAGCCTCTCCTTGCTCCCACTGCGTCAGGGGGTCCTCCACGCGCTCCGCCATGGGGAGTGCAGCTGTTGGGAGGGTCTCCGTCATGGGGCACTCCACAGATACCTGCCTGGACACAGGAGCTGACTATTGCCCAGAAGAGGACTGGCTCTCTGTGGGCTGCCTGAGAGAGAGGGTTGACAGAGGGGCTGCTCCTCGGTGGCAGACCTCACCCTCCAAGAAGCTGCACTTGGCCATCACGTAGGTCTTCCGGTCGGTGAGCTTGACCGCGGCCTGGCCAGACTTCTTGAGTTGCAGCTTCCCATACCAGGTGTGCATGTGCTTCCACCATCCGAGGAGGACCTCCGAAGTGTAGCCCAGGCTCTCCGCCTTCTCTCTCCAAGCCGCCAGCTTCTGCTTGGTGTCTCAATAGAGCCTGTGTCCCTTCTGCCAGAGGTACTTGTTCTCCCGGAGCCATTCGAGCACCTCATCCTCATGTTCCTCTTCGATGGAGTACT
>BLBF01000003.1:46148747-46205314 GCA_015471245.1 Laticauda colubrina | reverse complement strand
GGAGGAGGAGGAGGAGGAGGAGGAGGAGGAGGAGGAGGAGGAGGAGGTTGTTCAATAGAGAAGTTTCTCTTCTCTATTGAAAAGGAAGATGTGAGTACTTTTAGTATCTCTATAATTGGCATTTCTTTTTCTTTCCATTTTCTAAAATATATTTTCTCTTTTTCTTCTTCATTATGTATTGGACTACTAGGAAATAATTGGACTGTTTTTCTGGGGAATGGTAGTGATTGTAGACTGAATTGATTGACTAACTGATTGCAGAGCATTTTAAAAATCCATCAGAGAATTACAAGCAAAGTGGTTAAAGTTACTGATTTCCATTTGCTCACTACTGAACAATTGCATTGATTTCCTCACCATTCCTCATCCCACATCTTTTCAAAAAACAAATCCCACATATTTTAACTTACTGGAGAAGAATGGGATTATCTCAATTTGATATTAAATATTTACATCAATTAATTTCAGGAAATTCAGAAAAGCTGATATCCTTTGTAATATCAGAAACTACTTAGAAACTACAATTAGCAGCCATAAAACAGCAACAGGAAGGACATTTTAAAAAAATATTAAAACACAGTTAAAATATTGTATGTATCTGGATATCTGAAGAATGAAATGACTAATTCAAAACTAAAGTATCAGGAGGTCCCAATTCTTTTTAAGCCCATGTCACACTGCACCAGCGGATGCAAAGAGGATGTAAAATGGACAAAAAAACCTGCCATCCGTTGGTTAACACGATGTATCCGTTCTGTACTCACTGCCTCCGTTTTGCTTCCTCTCTGTCCGTCCAGCATCCGTTTATGGACGTTTCATCCGCTCAGAAAGTTCTGAGCTGCTCAAAACTTTTGCACAGAAAATGTATCCAATTCATCCGTTCTGCATCCGCTACGCATCCGTTAGGCATCCGTTCTGCATCCATTACGCATCCGCTATATCCGCAAGGCATCCGTTCCACATCCGCGCAACTCACATCCGCTCGGACGCAGGGAGGAAGCAGAACGGACGCAGAACGGATGCCTAGCAGATGCAGCACAGAAAAAAGCATTTAAAACGGAAAAAACCTTCACAGAGGGGACCTATCTCTGATATTAAGGATGTCTAGAGGATGCCTAGAGGATGCCTAGAGGATGCAAAGGGACACCTATACTGCCTATAAAAAGGGGGAGCAACTCATCTGCATCTCACTTTCAGACCAGCAGCCTAGCTGTGCAAACCTCTGCAGCCTTCATCTGACTCTTGCTCTTCCACAGCATCCAGTCATGTCCACCATGGATCGTAACAAAGTCCTTTTGGCAGCCACCATCCTTCTGCAACAGTGCGAAGCCATCTACAGGCTTTGTGAACTCTACTACGGGAAGAAAAAGAGGCAGCCAAGAAGCGTCTGGGTACGAAGATGGTTCGCCAGAAGAGCAGAGGACAGACTGTACAACAAGCTGATGGTGGAGCTCAGGAACGAAGACACTCGGGCATTCCAGAACTTCATGAGGATGCCTCCAGCCATGTTTGACAAAGTTGTGCAGCGGCTGACACCCAGGTTGACCAAGGCAAACACCAACTTCTGGCCCAGCCTGGAACCTGGGCTCAAAGTGGCACTCGCTCTGCACCACCTGGCCTCAGGGACCACCTACAGGAGCATGCAGTAAGGCTGGAGGGTGCCACACAACACCATCAGCATTGTGGTCAGAGAATTGGTGCAGGCCATCATCGAAGAATACAAGGAGGAGCTCCTCCAGTGCCCCTCCACTGAAGAAGGATGGAAGAAAGTTGCAGAGCAGTGGTATCAGAGGTGGAACTTCCCAAACACCGTTGGAGCCATCGATGGCAAGCACGTGGCCTGCAAAGCGCCAGCCAATTCAGGGTACTCTTATCACAACTACAAGAGCTTCTTCAGCATCATCCTCTTCGCCATGGTCGATGCTGACTACAAGTTCATGTACATCGATACTTCAGGCAACGAGTCATCTTCAGATACCCAGGTATACAACGCAAGTGACCTCAAGGGTAGCCTAGAACGCAACCTCATCATGGGCTTCCCAGATCCAGAACCCCTACCCAACGACACTCAAGATGTGTCCTACTTCATTGTGGTGACGCCTTCTCCCTCACAATCTACCTCATGAAGCCCTACACCTCCAAATACCTCACCCGTGAAGAGAGGATCTTCAACTACAGGCTGTCCAGGGCAAGGCAGGTGGTGGAGAACGCCTTTGGCATCCTGGCCAACAGGTTCCAGGTACTTCTCACCACCATGCAGCATCACCCAGAGACCATGAGGAGGATTATGGAAGCTTGCGGCATCCTGCACAATCTCATGCGCACCCGCTACCCAGTGTTGCAGAACAGGCTCGTGGACCTCCAGCAAGGCAATGGGGACATGGAGCCTGGTGAATGGAGGCAAGGGCGAAACCTGATAGACACTCAGGATGTGCAAGGCCCCAACAGAGCTTCATGTGAAGGAAAGAAGCAGGCAACCTCTTGAAACACTGGTGCAACTCCCCAGCTGGAGCGGTGGAGTGCCAATACAGGATGATAGATGCTTAATGGATGCTTCCTTCAGCCTGTCTCATCACACTGATGAGATTGGGCCATGTATGTTGGGTGGGCCTACAATGAACAGGGCGTTTAATAAAGAGTTGTGTTTGTGTTGACATGTGTGGATGATTATTACATTATTATTGATAATAAAGGGCCATAGTTGTGGCACCTGGGAGGGTGGACCATACAGTCCCACAATGCTTGCACTGGAGGGTTATCTATCCCACAGCTATTACCCATCCCAAAGGTATCCCTGCTCATCCCACTGCTATCCTTACCCATCCCAAAGGTATCCCTGCCCATCCCACTGCTATGCAAAGGCTTAAACCATTTACACCAAGACTTTATTAAAAAAAAAGAAATGAAGCAAGTGTATGAATCAAAAATAGACTTTATTAACAACAAGCTATAAAACAAAAATGAGTCTCTGGCACTCCTCTTGGTCACTCAGTCTCAGGGGTGAAGGGTCCAGGTGCTGTGGTGGTGGCTGGTGCTGGAGTGCTTGTCATCAGCTCCTCCTGAAGCAGAAGCAGCCCCAGAAAAGCTCCTCCAGAAGCAGAAGAGCTCCTCCAGAAGCAGAAGCAGCCCCAGAAGACCAAGCCCATGCTGCAGAAGCCTCAGCAGAACCAGAGTGAGGGCCAGGGGGCGGGATGGTAGCCCTGTCCCTCTTGCAAAGGCTGACAGCAGATGGCTGAAGCTTGCTGTGCTTTTGCATGGTTGTGGGGTTGCTGGCTGGCAGGGAGGCTGGCAGGAACCAAGGCTGGCAGGAAGGCTGGCAGGGAGGCAGGCACCAAGGCTGGCAGGCAGGCAAGCAGGCACCAAGGCTGGCAGGCAGGCTGGCAGGCAGGCATGAACCAATGGTGGCAGGCAGGCAGGCACCAAGGCTGGCTGGAAGATTGGCAGGAAGGCTGGCAGGGAGGCATGCACCAAGGCTGGCAGGAAGGCTGGCAGGCAGGCAGGCAACAAGGCTGGCAGGCAGGCTGGCAGCAAGGCTGGCAGGGAGGCTGGCAGCAAGGCTGGCAGGCAGGCAGACAGCAAGGCTGGCAGGGAGGCTGGCAGGGAGGCTGGCAGCAAGGCTTGCAGGCAGACATGCAGGCAGGGCAGGCAAGGCAGTCAATCCGTCCGGCAGCAGGTCTTTCCTCTGAATGGCGACCTGCTTCCAAGCTGCTTCCGTTTTATCCGCGGGGCTGACGCAATGCATCCTCCCCGCATGCACAATTAACACTCGGCATCTGCTAGGCTTCCACTGTGCATCCGCTGTGCATCCGCTGTGCATCCGCTGTGCATCCACTTCATCTGTTCAGCGTCCGTTCTGCATCCGCTGTATCCGTTCCATGTCTGCTTTGCTGAGGTCCCCCGGAAGCCTAGCGGATGCGCCATCTGCTCTCATCCGCTTCCATCTGCTGGGCTTCCGTTCTGCATCCGCTTTCCATCCGCCCTGCGTCCTCCCCGCGTCCGTTCCTTTTCGTGTTATCCGCTCCGGTTATGCAAATTTTTGCCCCTTCTGAGAGCGGATAACAACGGATGAAACATTTTTCTCGTCCGTTGTTAACGTTTTGCATCCATTGGGCAGTGTGACAGGGCCTTTAATTTAGGTTAAATATGTATAAAATACGCTTTTATAAATATTATAAGAATTTTGTATTTTAAATCTTGTAATTTGGGTTCACACAAGGTCCTTTCCAACTCTGATTATCTGTATCTTAATATGTTCAGGACTGATAAAATGAAGTACAGTACTATTTTATATGCAGTATTTATGGGTGAATTGCTGTACAGGCTGTTATCTTTAACTAATTTTAGACAGATTGATATAATTCTTGGAACAGCTTTAATCCAGGCTAATGAAGAATCTATTTATAAAGGCAATACATTCGGGCAGGGGTCCCCAACCACCGGGCCCCGGACCGGTACTGGTCCGTGGATCATTTTGTACCAGGCCACAAAGAATGAATAATCATGATTAAAATATATATAAAAATATGTTTTTAGTAAAGAAATATTAAAGAAGCCCTTTACTATTGGGGAAGAATTGATTTTGCTGGAAATTTCTGCATGAAACTGGTCCCTGGTGCAAAAAAGGTTGGGGACCACTGCATTAGGGAAGAACAATGGAAAACCTGCAGTTTTCCAAATATTGCTTAAAAAAATCCTGAGTAGCTTTATATTAAGATGACAAATTATCCATGGTAGAGCAACTAGAGGATTTGTAACACCAACTCCAATTAGGATACCAAAATGTATTTGCGAAATATAGCACACTACAAGTTGTGATCATAAAAAATGCATCACAATCTGCAGATATAGAAATTTTGCTACAGGATTTTTATTTGAATACAGCACCTCAAATCCTCAATATCCACATTGACATGGACTTGCAGAAGCTGATGTAAAGATTCTCAAGACTCTCCTGAGAAAATCTGTGGATGTTACAAAAGTACTATCCTTTAATGTTTTAGATTAGAACTTGTTTTTTGCAAAGAGGGGGAAGTTCTTTGGCAGAAATATGTGGTCTAATATGTGTTCCGGTTCCCTAAAAAACAAAAGAAAAAATAGGTCAGTTAAGACCCATTAAACTTAAAAACTAATGTTATTTTGTTGTTTGTTTTTTTGTGTTTTTTTTTAAAAAAACAACTCACCAAAATTGCAACAAAGTGTTGGAAGCGGAGGCATTTTTGCAACTTGACAATTTTTAAAAAGTTAGTCCTCTAACACAAAAATATCAATTTCTTCCTGCCAGTCTATTAATCATTGCGCAACATTGTATTTGTTTTATAAAAATTTCATTGACTATGGAAAGTCTTCTGCTATCATACATTTTTGCCCCAAACAGCTATTTAATCTGCTCCAGACTTCAGTGTTGGTTTCCCTGGTAACCTGCATCATATTCTGACCAAATCACTCACATTACTTCAGCTTTGTTACATGTGCATCATTTAAAATCTAGCCATAGGCAGCCATAGGCAGTCAGGAATGCTTTAATTTGGGTCTTTGCACTCAGTAGAGGATTGGACTCAGGACAATCTCAAATGGCCTATGTAACTCAGAAATAGCCCTTTGATAGTCTCATAGCTCATTCCCACATGGTGGATGCCTTTTTAAATGGGGTGTTTTTAGCAGTGGGAGATTATAAGGAAAACCAGTGTCTTAAGCCCATGTCCCACTGCACCAACGGATGCAAAGAGGATGTAAAATGGACAAAAAAGCTTGCCATCTATTGGAAAACACGATGCATCCATTGTGTACTCACTGCATACATGTTTCATATGCTCTATCCGTTGAGCATCCAAGATTTCATTTGCGCAAAAAGTTTTGAGCTGCACAAAACTTTTTGAGCGGATGAACTTTCCGCCGCGTACAATGTACATCCACGGCACATACGGGCAACAAACGTTCTACGTCCATTGGCATCCGTTAAATGTCCGCTGTATCCTCTCGGCATCCTCTGGACATCCTCACAACTCACATCCGCTGCAGCTGAAAACAGAAAGAGGGAGGAAGCAAAAGGTACACGGAACATCCACACAGCGTTAGTAGCACGGAAATAGGATGTAAGCGGATGCATCACATATATAAAGCATTAAAATGGACAAAACATTTGTATATGAGATGTATCTCGGATATTTAGGATGTCTGGAGTATGCCTAGAGTATGTGGAAGGACACCTAGCCAAAAACCGATATTTCCTATAAAAAGGGGGAAGAAATCACCTGGATCTCAGTATGAGTCCAGCAGCCGTGGTGTACAGACCTCTTCAGCCTTGGTCTTGGTCTTCTACATCATCCATCGATCTCCACCATGGATCATAACACAGTCCTTATGGTAGCTGCAATCATTCAACACCAGAACCAAGCCCTGTTCAGACTGTTTCACCTTTTCTACGCAAGGAGAAGAAGGAGACATCCAAGAGCTGTGTGGGTCCGACGATGGATCAGGAGAAGAGTGGAATTTGGACTCTATGACAAGCTGATGGTGGAGCTGAGGAATGAAGACACTCATGCATTCCAGCACTTCATGAGGATGCCACCAGCCATGTTTGACGAAACTGTAGAGTGTCTGAGACCCAAGTTGACCAAGCCAAGCACCAACTTCCATCCCAACCTGGAACCTGGACTGAAGATGGCACTGACTCTGCGGCATCTGGCCTCTGGAACCACATACAGAAACATGCTGTATGCCTGGAGGGTGCCACACAACAGCATCAGCAAAGTGGTCAGACAAGTGGTGCAGGGCATAATCGAAGAATACGTGGAGGAGCTCCTCCAGTGTCCCACCACTGAAGAAGGCTGGAGGAAAGTTGCAGAACAGTGGTATCAGAGGTGGAACTTTCCCCACACCGTTGGAGCCATAGATGGGAAGCACGTGGCCTGCAAAGCTCCAGTCAACTCAGGGTCCTCTTATTACAACTACAAGGGCTTCTTCAGTATCATCCTCTTTGCCATGGTTGATGCTGACTACAAGTTCATCTACATCGATGCTTCAGGCAATGGGTCAGCTTCAGATGCCCAGGTATACAACGCCAGTGACCTCAAGGATGGGCTGAAACGCAACCTCATCATGGGTTTTCCAGATCCAGACCCCCTACCCAAATGATACAAAAGAAGTGCCCTACTTCATCGTGGGTGATGACGCCTTCTCCCTCAGAACCTACCTCATGAAGCCCTACACTTCAAGATAACTCACCCGTGAAGAGAGGATTTTCAACTACAGGCTGTCCAGGGCAAGACGGGTGGTGGAGAATGCCTTTGGCATCCTGGCCAACAGGTTCCAGGTACTCACCACCATGCAACATCGCCCAGGGACTGTGAGGTGCATTGTGGAAGCTTGCTGCATCCTGCACAATCTCATGCACACCCGCTACCCGGTCTTGCAGAACAGGCTTGTCGACCGTCAACAAGGGAATGGGGACATGGAGCCTGGTGAATGGAGGCAAGGACTAAACCTGATAGACACTGTGGATGTACAAGGCCCCAATAGAGCTTCACGTGAAGGGAAGAAGCAGCGCAACCTCCTGAAACACTGGTGCAAGTCCCCAGCTGAAGCAGTGGAGTGGCAAGACAGGATTATAGATGGTTAATGGATGCTTCCTTGAGCCTGTCTCATAACACTGATGAGATTGTGCCATGTATGTTGAGTGGTCCTACAATGAATAGGGCATTAATAAAGAGCTTTGTTTCTTTTGAAATGTGTTGATCAATGATTAAATTGTTATTGATAAAAAGGGCCATATGTGTGGCAGCTGGGAGGGTGGACCATACAGTCCCACTATGCTTGCACTGGAGGTTTATCTATTCCACAGCTATCCTTACCTATCCCACAACTATCCTTACCCATCCCACAACTATCCTTACCTATCCCACAGCTATACTTACCTATCCCACAGGTATCCCTACCCATCCCACAGCTATCCTTACCCATCCCACAAGCATGCAAAGGCTTAACCCTTTTTTCAAAGTTTTCACCAACACTTCATTAAGTAAATAAAATGAACCAAGTGTGTGAAGCAAAGATAACCTTTATTAATAACTGTCTTAAGTAAACTGTATGACTTTATTAAAAAAGCAAAATGAACCAAGTAAAGTGTCTTTTAGCAAAGATAAAGTGAACAGGTAACAACTCAGTCTCTGGCACTATTCTCAGTCACTCTGAGGCATGTCCATGGTCTCAGCTTTCAAGCAGCCAGGGACTGTGGAGGTGTCTGAGGCACCATTGGGGTGCTTGACCCCGAGAGTACAACAGGGGATGGTGTGTTCAGGAAGCTCTCAGAGAGCTGACTCAGTCCCGTGAGGTTGAGAGGCCCTTCATCAAGGACCTGGGATATTAGGCCCAAGACTGATGACAGATTGTCTGTTGAGGGGCTTGGCTGTGGGGTGGAGGAAGGAGGAGTGTAGTGGGGCTGTCTGGTCTGCAGCTGGACGAGGTGAGGCATCTGTGGTGTGTGATGAATCTGGGCCTGGACTGGGAAGGACTGCCTCTGATGTGGGAAGTCCTGGTACTCGTAGCCTTGGTAGGCAAGGGGCTGTTGAAAGCCGTGGAAGGGCTGTGACATCGCCTGGTGTGGAGGAGCAGACCTGGAGTGGGTCAGAGCAGGTTCAGCTGCACCTGGAGGGTTGTGCAGAAATGCTGTGATCTTCTGCTTCATCACCTGGCACTAGGCCTCAGTCAGGTCCATGAGAGTCTGGCTCACGTAGGTGATGAAGGTTTGAGGATGGTATGTCGCTGTGGACCAGCTGAGAGAGAAGATCTGTGCTGGTTTTGATTGTGTCCCTGATCTCCAACAGGAGAGTGTGGCTCTGTCCCTCCAGTCTGCCTCTGCCTCTGCCTCTGTGCCTGCTTTCTGTGGTGGTGGAGCTGGGGGTGGGGGTGGGTTGGCCTCTGGTGGCTGCTGCTTCTTCCTCCATTTGTGACAGGGGATCAGATCCTCCACGTCCTCTGGCATGGGGAGTGTAGCTGTCGGGGGGGTCTCTGCCATGGGGCCCTCCGAAGACACCTGCCTGGACAGTGTAGCTGTCTCCTGGGTGGAAGAGGACTGGCTGTCTGTGGGCTGTCTGAGGGAGAGGGTTGTCAGAGGGGCTGTTCCTCGGTGGCAGATCTCACCCTCCAGGAAGCTGCACTTGGCCATGACATACATCTCCCGGTCAGTGAGCTTGACAGCGGCCTGGCCAGATTTCTTCAGGTGTAGCTTGCTATACCAGGTGTGCATGTGCTTCCACCATTGAAGGAGTAGGTCTGAAGTGTAGCCCAGGCTCTCTGCCTTGTCTCTTCATGCTGCCTGCTTCCTCTTGGTGTCACGATAGAGCCTGTGGCCCTTTCTCCAGAGGTGCTCGTTCTCCCTCAGCCATTCCAGCACCTCCTCCTCATGCTCCTCGGAAAGGGTGTACTGTTTCCTCTCTCCCTTCTCCTTCCCTTGCCTCTTCCTCCCTCTGGCAGGGGCTTGAGCAGCAGGACCTTCAGGGGCTTGAGCAGCAGGGCTTTGAGGGCTTTGGGTCTGGTCCACCACAGCAGCAGCAGCAGCAGCAGGAGAAGCATCACCAGCAGCAGCAGCAGCAACAGAAGAAGCACCAGCAGCACCAGCAGCACCAGCAGCACCAGCAGCACCAGCAGCACCAGCAGCACCAGCAGAAGCACCAGCAGCTTCAGAGTCAGTGCCAGGAGGTGAGATGGTGGTTCTGTCCTTCTTGCCAGGGCTGGCAGGAGTAGGCACAGGCTTTCTCTTCTTCCCTGACTGACGATCCATGGTGTTATTCGAAGATATCTGTGGCAGCACGTCTTTCCTCTGAATGCTGACTGCTTGTGAGCTGCATCCTTTTATATCCGTGGATCTGATGCAATTCATCCTACCCGCATGCGCAGTGAACGCTTTGCATCCACTACGTATCCACTATGCATCCTCTATACATCCTGTAGGCGTCCGTGATGCATCCATGTCATCTGCTATGCATCCGCTCCTTCCGCTATGCGTCCGCTTCGCAATTCTCCCCGGCAGCCCTTCAGATGTGTCATTCGGTTTCATCCGCTAGGCTTCCTACGAACATCCGCTTAACATCCCCGCTACATACTACCCCCGTCCGTTCCTTTCTGTTGCTTTCCGTTCTGTTTATGCAAATTTGGGGCACTTTTTGGAGCGGATAACAACGGATGGAGCCACCCCCAAAATTTTGTTCGTCCGCTGTGTCCTTTTTGCATACGTTTTGCATCGCTCGGCCAGTGGGACCTAGCCTTTAAGCATCTATAAACAGATGCCAAAGGCACCCATTTCACCGCTTCAAGTTTCTGAATTCTCCCTCCCAAAAATGTTCTTTCCATGTCCATTTTTCATCTTCTACTTGCCATGTTAAACTTGCTGCAACTCTCAACTGATAGAAGGTATGAATTGTCACTTTATGGTGCTGTTATTCTAGAGCAGAGGTCTCCAATCTTGTCAACTTTAAGGCTCGTAGACTTCAACTCAGTGGTGGGATTCAAATTTTTTTACTACCGGTTCTGTGGGCATAGCTTGGTGGGTGTGGCAGGGGAACGATACTATAAAATCTCCAGTCAGGGGTGATGTTTGACAGTTCTCTGAATTACTCAAAATTTCCAGTACCAGTTCTCCAGAACCTGCTGAATACCACCTCTGCTTCAACTCCCAGAATTGAACCTGCTGAATACCACCTCTGCTTCAGCTCCCATAATTTTCCACCCAGCATAACTGGGTGGAGAATTCTGGAATTTCAAATCCACAAGTCTTAAAGTTGCCAAGTTTGGGGATCCCTGTTGTAGAGAATAGTTAGTGAGTCTCTTCTTTCTTCTCACAAATAAATTACTATAAGAATATCCTATTGCCAAGTCTGAATGATTCACTGTGGTTGGCTGAACACTTTTCTTTGTTTCCTACAGTGGGACTGGGAGCATATGGAGAAAGAAAGATAATGAATTACAATGAACTTGGATTTTTTAAATTATTATTATAAATGTTGTGAACAAGACCAAACAGGAAACTTTTAAGAGCTTATGAATTGTCTTGCTTTTAAATGAAAAATAATTGTTTATAGTATAGAAAGGGAGAGAAAAGCAGACAGGATTTAATACCTGATTAGAGGCTTATCTTTCACCCAATATTTAAATTTCAGCTCAAAATAGAAAGTTTTTGTGGATGCATCTGTTGGTGACATATCAGGGTTTAAGTCTAGTAAATTAATGTTTTCAAAACAAGGACCGACAATGGTTCTATTGGTGCCTTGTTTGTTAGAATTTCTAGGAATGTGACAAAGCCAACATTTTGTATGGTCTGTTGAGCAGAGGTGTGTACTTGTAGGTGTTTTCTAAATCACATTACTGGCTGTGTATTTAATAGTGAAGTTTCTCAAATAGGGCACACAGAGGGCAGAGCACTTGGACTAAATTGCTTGTAGTTTCTTCCAATTGTATTTCCACTCTCAGGTAAGGTGAAAAGGTAAAACTTTATTAGCATCCTTTTTTCATTTCAGGGATAATAAGCCTTCCCATAAACAGTTTCAACCGAACAATTTTGGCTTCCAGTCAGAGGTAACATGCCTGAGGATATCCATTTGAACAAATGGGGGGTGGGGGGGGGAATAACTGCCATTACCGCAGTAATACAGTCCATAAGCTCTTTTCATTGCTAGTTAACCATGACTTTTAAACAAAAAATAAATTACTTTGCATGCTTTTTTTTAATGACAGATTTATTACTGCTCTCATCATTGTCATTCAGCAGGTCGAGATGTTTGAAATCATGGGGGAAAAAAACCTTTCATGCCTAACTTTGCTTAAGGAATAAAGACCTTGTTGTTACAATAGCATTAAAAAACAATCATCAACCAAGGTAGAAAATGCTTTAATCGGAAGACAGCAGAATGCCAAATGTTTCTTTGGAGTCAAAAGTTTATAGAGAACTAGTTGATAAAAACAGAACTTAGTATGGTCTGTTGTATCCAAACATTTTTATTATCATGACACCAAGTTAATTTATTATGGCAAAATAATATATGTTTATAGTTTCAGTGGTAAATATTTATTATAGTTGTGTGCAGACTCTCGGCAGCTTAAAACATAAGAAGAAAGAGAGAGAGAGATTAACAATACCAAAAAAAAAAAAAAAGTCTCAAGTCCAGGGGTGTTAAACTCGCCCCAACACGTGATGTTTTGTGACTTTTTCTCATTTGTGGAGCTGGGGTGGGCATGGCCTATGTGTGAGCCCCTGTGGGTCAAAAATACAAGAACATCTATCCCAGATGTCTGGCATAGCCTTCAAACACCCTCTAGACAAGCTCTGTTTTCTGCTGATATTATTGTTAATTTTTTTCCATTCTTATTGATGATGTTCGTCTGTCGTGTTCAAAGAGGACCTCGACATCTAATGGGTTGTGGGCTGTCCATGGTGTGACCACAGGTGGCTGGTAAGGCCTATATGCGCACGGAATGTTCTGCCACATGTTAGGCAGACATGTGTGGGCCCCATTGTTGCAGCATTTGCAGTTCTGGCTTTGTGGAGTGCTCGCTTCTTTTGTGCTGTGGTCGTTCTTCTGTCTTCAAATATCTGGCAGCCTTGGTGGATCAATGTGCGCCATGTCAATTGATCCTGTATCAGGGTTTCCCAGAAGGTGGTGTCGATGTCCAGGGACTTGAAGGAGGCTTTCAATGTGTCTTTGTATCACTTCCTTTGGTCCCTTGTGATCGCTTTCCTTGAGTCAGCTCACCATAGAGGATCTGTTTAGAGATGTGATAGTCTGGCATACTTGCAACATGGCCTGCCCAATATGTCTGGGCTTTCAACAGCAGGGTATGGACTGGTGGCAGGCCTGTTCTGGCTTCTGTGTCTGGTATCTTGTCCTGCCATCAGATCTTCAGTAGTCTGTAGAGACAGGTTGTATGGAAGTGGTTCACTTGCCTAGCATGCCTAGCATAAAGTCCAAGTCTCACTGGCATACATCAGGGTAGTTAGCACTACTGCTCAGTAGACTTTGAGCTTTGTAACAAAGCTTATTTCATGGAAGTCCCACGTGTTGGTCAGCTTGTCTTAGCAATTCTGCAGTTGACCTCAATGTCAATTGTCACTGTATAGGAGAGGGTGCTGCCAGTGGTCCACTGCTTGTAGCTTTTGTCCCTTCACTGTGATGGTGGGCTTTTGGTATTGGGCTTTTGGAGTTGGCTGGTGCATCACTCAGTCTTCTTTATGTTAATGAGGAAGCTGAAGTTGTCACAAATTTGTCCACACTGGCTTGCATTTCATGCTCTAATCCAGCATTCAGGGCACAGTCATCAGCAAAAAGGAGGTCTCATAGCACAGTCTCCTTTATCTTGGTGACAGCCTGGAGCCTGTATCTCAGATTAACTCCCAAGGAACTGTTCTGAAAGGCATCTGACAACATGGCTGAAAACACTGAACAGGGTTGGTGCCAATACATACCCTTGTTTGACACCATTTGTAATGGGAAATGTTCTGTATAAAATGGTATACTCCAAACTATGCAATCTGATTGGCTAAAAGTCTAAGCAAAAGAGCCGCTGAAAGGCGGCAAAGTCAAATAGCTGCCATTGGCTACAAGCTGGCAGGCAAGCCTGTATAAAAAGGCTGCCGCGGCTTCAGCCAAACTATTCCGTTACTGTTGCTTACTTCAATAAAGACTTTGTTTGTTGGAACCTGGTCTACCTCGTGTTTTTCCAGACGGAACACTGGTGACGAAGGTGGGATTGTCCTAAACGTGAGACCGAGCATGCGGCAGAAATTCTAATTCTTTCTAAAATCCTAATTCTTTCTAAAGTGATGGCTTTAAATGACTAAAGTGATGGCTGGGAATAACGCGCTGCCCACACCCTTCAATCCCAACGAAGAGGATTGGGAGTCATACGTAGACCGTTTCCTGATGTTCTTAGAGAGCAATGAAATGGAAGAGATCTCAGATCAGCGGAAGAGGGCTGTATTCCTAACGCATTGTGGACCAACCATATTTAAAATGGCCAAAGCATTGGCGAAGCCCAGAGACATGAAACAAATGACCTGGTCTGAACTTCACCGAAAGTTAAAGGCTCACTACGCACCGGTAGTGTCAAATATCATCAAACGGCACAAATTCTACAAAAGGGATCAGAAGGAAGGAGAAACCATCGCTGACTTCGTGGCAGCTCTCTGACAACTGGGGGGAGCTTGCGAGTTCCTGAACTTGGATGAAGCCATGCGAGATCAAGTTGTCTTAGGTCTGAGAGACTCTAACTTACAAAGTAAACTACTAAATAAACCCAATATCACAGTGGCTGAAGCGATCGCAGAAGCCACCGCAGCAGAAGCCATGAAAAAGTCAGCGGCCACTATGAAGCAAATGAACTCAAATAATGACGTGATTACCCTATCCAGAGGAAAGAAGCAAGCTTCCACCACAACTCATCATGAAGAATTTGACAGTCCATCAGAAACAGAAGATGAGGACAATGAGGTCCATCACCTGTACGCCAACAAAAAAAGGCACAAAAAAAGAAATTGGCGGAAATGCACTGGCTGCGGGGGAAACCACCCTTGAGCCAATTGCAGATTCCTTGATGCCATCTGCGGAGCTTGCAAGAAGAGGGAACACATCGAAAAAGTCTGCAGGAATCGAAAAAATAACAGCCCAAACAGATGCAGTAACTCTCCACTACCAACTGAAGCAAAGCAAGCCAAAAAGAAATGGGAGCACAACAAACCAACCGGCAACCGAGAAAAGACCCATCAAACTGTCACTATTGGAAGCACCCAGACAGAAAGCGGGAGAAAGGTCAAAATTGTTGTAAAAATTGAAGGAAGCCCCTGTGAGATGGAAGTCAACTCAGGATCCTTCCTGTCAATGGTGTCTTGGAACACAATCAGACGGCTGGTTCCAAACATCAAACTGAAAGAACTCCAGAAACAAAAATTAACTTTAAGAGACTACCTAGGAAACTGAATCCCTGTGGTAGGTCTAGGACATTTCCGAGTCACATACAAGCAGCATGCTGAAGTCCTACCTCTAACAATAGTCGACCGGGACCGCCCCAGCCTCCTGGGCTTCGAATGGTTCGCACTATTGAGCATCGGAATGACCGGGGTGAGCCGAGTAGCCTCAATCGACTGGGAAGAGAGCCTGATACAAGAATTCCAGGACATCTTCAATGGCACCTTAGGCAGGTACCAGGGGACCCCAATTTTCTTTAGTTTAGACCCTCAGGTAGCACCTAGAAGATTAAAAGCCAGACGAGTCCCCTTTGCTTTAAAGGCCAAAATAGATGAACAGTTAAATAAATTAATTGAGCAAAGGGTCATAGAACCAATTTACCATGCTAGATGGGAGACACCAATAGTAACACCTGTTAAACCTGATGGATCGGTACGCATCTGCGGAGACTACAAGGCTACCCTGAACCATGCATTGCAGCAAAGCGCATAACCTGTGCCAATCATGCAACATTTACTGCATTCGTTAGGGGGAGGAAAATATTTTGCCAAGCTTGATTTAGCCCAGACATATCAACAGCTTCCAGTAGACCCAATAATGGCCAAGGCACAGACAATAGTAACTCACAGAGGGACATTCAAATGTAACAGACTTCAATTTGGAGTGAGCATTGCCCCAGGCATTTTCCAAAGCCTTATGGAATGCCTATTAAATGGAATTAAAGGGGTCGTTCCATATTTTGATGACGTCCTAATTTCAGCTAAAAACATGACCCAATTAGAGACAAGACTGAAAGAAGTGCTAACAAAATTTAGAGAATCCAGCCTGAAAGTCAAAAAAGAAAAATGCTGCTTAATGACTGATCACGTCGAATTTTTGGGTTATTTAATTGACGGCAAGGGTATACACCCTACAGAAAAAAAAGTCAAGGCTATTAGAGAAGCACCACAGCCAAAAAACAAAATAGAGTTACAAGCATTTTTGGGTCTAATAAACTTCTATAACGTATTCCTCCCTCACAAAGCAACGATAGCAGAACCGTTACATCATTTATTGGACAAGAAAACTAGTTGGACTTGGGGGCATAGAGAACAAAAAGCATTCCAAGGCATAAAAAAATCTGTTAACCTCAGACACCGTTCTTATTCAGTTTAGTAATACACTTCCATTGACGGTCACTTGTGACGCCTCACCGTTTGGAGTCGGTGCCATCCTGAGCCACCAATTGCCTGACGGGAGAGAGGCACCAATTGCCTTTTACTCGAAAACACTTTCTAAAGCAGAACGCAACTTCAGTCAACTAGATAGAGAAGCCCTGGCAATTGTCGCCAAAGTTAAACATTTTCACGAGTACCTCTATGGGAGAACATTTTCAATCATAACTGACCATAAACCACTACTAGGAATTTTGGCGGGAAACAAACCCACCCAAACATTTTATCTCCTCGAATGACTAGATGGTCAGAATTCCTAGCAGCGTACTCCTACACTTTGATACATCGACCTGGGAAACAGATCTCCCATGCAGACGCAATAAGTCAAACACCTGCTGCCAATGACGGAGGAAGACCCGGCACCAACAATTACCACCCTACAAATAGAAACCTGCCCCGAGCTACCAATATCTGAACATGATGTCACCAGAGCAACTGCTAAAGACCCAGTGACTGCCTGCATTTTAAATTGGGTAGGTAAAGGTTAGCCGGAAAACCAAAAAACTGAAAACTTTAAATCTTTCTGGACCAGACAGACTGAACTGTCAATACAAAAGGGGTGTTTACTGTGGGGTGATCAGGTGGTAATTCCTTCCAAATTACAAACTAGAGTGTTGGGTATGCTTCATGAAGGCCACCCAGGCATCGTGAAAATGAAAAGCATGGCTAGGAGCTATGTATGGTGGCCTGGTTTAGACAGAGATATTGAGTACTGGGTTGCCACATGCAATAAATGCCAGAAAACCAGGCCATCACCACCACAAGCTCCTATAAGGGACTGGGAGACCCCACGAGGCCTCTGGTCTCGGATCCATATTGACTTTGCGGGTCCGACCAGGGGGCATACATTCTTGATTGTTGTAGATGCAATCTCAAATTGGTTAGAAGTCGCAGTAATGTCATCTACAACAACCAATGCCGTTATCAAAAAGCTAAACAAGTTATTCACAACCCATGGGTTGCCGGACATCCTAATGTCCAACAATGGGCCACAACTGACTGCTATACATTTTGAACAATACCTAGCCTCTTTAGGCATACGCCATGCACTAACCGCGCCAGCCCACCCGGTGGCAAATGGTAGGGCTGAGAGAATGGTCAGGTTTACCAAGGAGGGTTTGGAGAAAATGGACCCAGGGGACGTCCAGGATAAAGTGGACCGTTTACTCACCCTCCAACATATCACTTCCAGCACTGTAACTAACAAAAGCCCAGCAGAATTGTTAATGGGGAGGAAACTTAGATCACATTTGGATAAGTTACATCCAAATTACACCTTTGAGAACCCCCCCTGACTCCTCGAGCCATTTCCGCACATTTGAAATCAGCGACCTAGTCTACGCAAAGAATTTTACCGGGGACCCTCTATGGCTTCCAGCCACAATCACACAAATAACAGGCCCCCAATCCTACCGTCTGACCGTAGACAATGGCAGGGAATGGAAGCGGCACATAGACCAGCTTCGTTCCCGAAATGTTGAGCGAAATACGACCGCGCAACCTCCAACAATAAAAACCGATGAAAACAAAACAAAAGGGGGGGGGGAATACAAGAAAATAATACTGAAGAAAAAAACGAATTGTTAAATATAAACCCAGAACATCTAACCAATCAAAAATAGCAAAAAGAACACTTACCGTTAGATGAAACTGGAAGAAATAATCCACAGGAAGAGGAACCCGTCTTGGAAGGGGCCAGCAAAGCCAGCTCGACCTGCCTGGGAAAACCAGGAGGGAGTGGCAAAACCACCGGCCTGAGCAACTCAAGCGGTAGCAACCTTGCTGATTCACCCTTCCAGGCGGTTCCATGGAGAAGAGCCAGAGAGACAGCGATCCCATCTGAACCGCTCAAAGTCTCCAGCAAAAATGAACTGTGCAAGTCAAGTAGAGTCAGAAGAAGCCCCACCTACCTGCGCGACTACGTCACCCACGTAGGACTAAACTAAGTGGGGAGGGGTGTTCTGTATAAAATGGTATACTCCAAACTATGCAATCTGATTGGCTAAAAGTCTAAGCATTGGATTGGTTCATTAGGAACCAATCCAAAAGAGCCGCTGAAAGGCAGCAAAGTCAAATAGCTGCCATTGGCTACAAGCCGGCAGGCAAGCCTGTATAAAAAGGCTGCCGCGGCTTCAGCCAAACTGTTCCATTACTGTTGCTTACTTCAATAAAGACTTTGTTTGTTGGAACCCGGTCTACCTCGCGTTTTTCCAGATGGAACAGGAAAGGCCTCTGAAGCTTCTTTGTTGTCCAGAACATGAGGCATCATGCCATTGTGGAACTCACATACCACCAGGATGAATCTGTTAGTGCATCCAAACTTTGACATGATGTGCCACAGACCTTTGTGACTGACAATGTCAAAAGCCTTGGTGAGAACCATGAAGATGGTGCACAATTCATGATTCTGCTCTTGACTCTTCTCTTGGAGTTGTCTGACTATGAAGATCATGTCCACAGTACCACCCTCTTTGTGAAAACTGCACTGAGTCTCAGATAATAGATCCTGTTTCCAGATGGTCAGTCAGGTGGTTCAGCAACACTCGTGGAAGGATATTGCCTGTGGTAGAAGCAGTGACATCCCTCTATGTTTATCGCAGACTGGTCGGTTCCCTTTGCTCTTGTAAAAGTGTACAATGGACATATCTTTCAGTTCCTGAGGAATGAATCCTTGTTTCCAGAAGGACTGGAACAGCTGAGTGAGTTTGTTGACAAGCATTGTACCACCATCCTTATAGAGTTCTGCTGGGATCACATCAGATCCTCTATCATTGATTGATAGATGGCAGTTAGAATCATATGATAATACAAACTTTATTATTGAGGTTCTGCTCTTCATAACCACAGTCTTAAGCCCATGTCACACTGCCCAACGGATGCAAAAAGGACACAGCAGACGAGCAAAATGTTCCATCCGTTGTTATCCGCTCTCAAAAGGGGCAAAAATTTGCATAACCGGAGTGGATAACATGGATGCAGGGAGGACGCAGGGTGGATGCAAAGCGGATGCGGAACGGAAGCCTAGTGGATGGAAGCAGATAGGAGCGGATGGCACATCCGCAGGGCTTCTGGGGGGCCTCAGCAAAGGGAACGCAGAACGGATACAGCGAATGCAGAGCGGATGCACAGCAGATGCACAGCGGATGCACAGCGGATGAAGCGGATGCACAGCGGAAGCCTAGCGGATACACAGCGGAAGCCTAGTGGATGCCGAGCGCATGCGGGGAGGATGCATTGCGTCAGCCCCATGGATATAACGGAAGCAGCTCGGAAGCAGGTCGCCATTCAGAGGAAAGACCTGCTGCCAGATACATCGACTGCCTTGCCTGCCCTGCCTGCATGTCTGCCTGCAAGCCTTGCTGCCACCTTTGTTGCCACCCTCCCTGCCAACCTCCCTGCCAGCCAGCAACCCCACAACCATGCGGACGCACAGCAAGCCTCAGCCATCTGCTGCCAGCCCTGGCAAGAGGGACAGGGCTACCATCCCGCCCTCTGGCCCTCACTCTGGTTCTGCTGGGGCTTGTGCAGCACGGGCTCACTCTTCTGGGGCTGGCGCTTCTGCTGCTTCTGCTTCTGGAGGAGCTGATGACAAGCACTCCAGCACCAGCCACCTCCACAGCACCTGCACCCTTCACCCCTGAGACTGAGCGACCAAGAGGAGTGCCAGAGACTCATTTTTGTCCTCTAGCTTGTTGTTAATAAAGTCTATTTATGATTCACACACTTGCTTCATTTCTTTTTTTTAATAAAGTCTTGCTGGAAACTTTTAGAAATGGTTTAAGCCTTTGCATGCTTGTGGGATGGGTTAAGATACCTGTGGGATGGGCAGGGATACCTTTGGGATGGGTTAGGATAGCAGTGGGATAGATAAACCTCCAGTGCAAGCATAGCGGGACTGTATGGTCCACCTTCCTAAGTGCTACACCTACGGCCCTTTATTATCAATAATAATGTAATAATTATCCACACATGTCAACATAAACACAACTCTTTATTAAATGCCCTGTTCATTGTAGGCCAACCCAACATACATGGCCCAATCTCATCCGTGTGATGAGACAGGCTGAAGGAAGCATCCATTAAGCATTTACCATCCTGTCTTGCCACTCCACTTCTCCAGCTGGGGAGTTACACCAGTGTTTCAGGAGGTTGCGCTGCTTCTTCGCCTCACGTGAGGCTCTGTTGGGGCCTTGCATCCTGAGTGTCGATCAGGTTTTGCCCTTGCCTCCATTCCCCAGCCTCCATGTCCCCATTGCCTTGTTGACGGTCCACAAGCCTGTTATGCAAGACTGGGTAGCGGGTGCACATGAGATTGTGCAGGATGCAGCAAGCTTCCACGATCCTCCTCATGGTCTCTGGGCTATGCTGCATGGTGGTGAGAAGTACCTGGAACCTGTTGGCCAGGATGCCAAAGGCGTTCTCCACCACCCGTCTTGCCCTGAACAGCCTGGAGTTGAAGATCCTCTCTTCACGGGTGAGGTATTTGGAGGTGTAGGGCTTCATGAGGTAGGTTGTGAGGGAGAAGGCATCATCCCCCACGATGAAGTAGGGCACATCTTGAGTGTTGTTGGGCAGCGGGTCTGGGAAGCCCACCATGAGGTTGCTTTCCAGCCCCTCCTTGAGATCACTGGCGTTGTATACCTGGGCATCTGAAGATGAGCCGTTCCCTGAAGCATCGATGTACATGAACTTGTAGTCAGCATCGACCATGGTGAAGAGGATGATGCTGAAGAAGCCCTTGTAGTTATGATAAGTGGACCCCGACTTGGCTGGTGCTTTGCAGGCCACGTGCTTGCCATCTATGGCTCCAACGGTGTGGGGGAAGTTCCACTTCTGATACCACTGCTCTGCAACTTTCTTCCATCCTTCTTCAGTGGAGGGGCACTGGAGGAGCTCCTCCTTGTATTCTTCGATGATGGCCTGCACCACTTCTCTGACCACAATGCTGATGGTGTTGTGTCGCACCCTCCAGCCATACTGCATGCTCCTCTAGGTGGTCCCTGAGGCCAGCTGGCGCAGAGTGAGTGCCACCTTGAGCCCAGGTTTCAGGCTGGGTGGGAAGTTGGTGTTTGTCTTGGTCAACCTGGGTGTCAGGCGCTGCACAACTTCGTCAAACATGGCTGGAGGCATCCTCATGAAGTTCTGGAATGCTCTTTGCTCCTGAGCTCCACCATCAGCTTGTTGTACAGTCCATCCTCTGCTCTTCTGGCGAACCATCTTTGGACCCAGACTTTTTTTGGGTGCCTCCTTTTCTTCCCGTAGTAGAGTTCACAGAGCCTGTAGATGGTTTTGCACTGTTGCAGAAGGATGGTGGCTGCCGAAAGGACTTTGTCACAATCCACGGTGGACATGACTGGATGCTGTGGAAGAGGAAGAGCCAGATGAAGGCTGCAGAGGTCTGCACCGCTGGGCTGCTGTTCTGAAAGTGAAATGCAGGCGAGTTGCTCCCCCTTTTTATAGGCAGTATAGGTTTTCCGCTAGGCATCCTCTAAGCATCCTCTAGGCATCCTGTAGACATCCTTAATATCCGAGATAGGTCCCCTCTGCGAACATTTTTTCCGTTTTAAACGCTTTGTTTCCGTTCTGCATCTGCTAGGCATCCGTTCCGCGTCCGTTCCACTTCCTCCCTGCGTCCAGGTGGATGCGAGTTGTGCGGATGCGCAGCGGATGCCTAGCGGATATGGCGGATGCGTAGCGGACGCGTAGCGGACGCGTAGCGGATGCAGAACGGACGAACTGGATACATTTTCCGCGCAAAAGTTTTGGGCAGCCCAAAACTTTCGGAGCGGATGAAATGTTAATAAACGGATGCTGGACGGATAGAGAGGAAGCCAAACGGAGGCAGTGAGTACATCGCGTTTTCGAACGGATGGCAAGGTTTTTTGTCCATTTTACATTTTGCATCCGTTGGTTCAGTGTGACATGGGCTTAAGAATGGCCTCATTCATGCATTGGGAATGAGCCCTTAAAGTTCTAATGTTATAGTAGTAACAATTATAACTATAGTTATATGCAGTTTTACTTTAATATTATAGTTACATTTCTAAGACCTTTATTAGAGTTTATATATTATAGCTATAAATTCTTTTAATTAAAAATATCCTTTGTGGAACAGAAGATCTTTATAATTATTATCAAAAGCCATGGTGGCTAGAATGCAGTACTGCAGCCTACTTCTGCTGACTGCTAGCTGCAGCAGTTCAGATCTCACCAGCTCAAGGCTGACTCAGCCATCTATCCTTCTGAGATCGGTAAAATGAGGATCTAGATTGTTGGGGACAATTGGTTGACTGTATAAATCTGCTTAAAGAAGCCAAAAAGCACCATGAAGCAGTAAATAAGTCTAAGTGCTATTGCTATAATTGGGAAGTTAATGGCTCCACAGATCCATCTATGACTACAAGAAACCGATTATCTGGACTTGCATTTCTGAAAAGTTTGTTCCTTGTGTGTTTTGTGGAACAAAGACTGCCTTGCCAGAACTGAGGTTTGTCTATTTCTTTGTTTGAACTGACTTAATATGCAGCCTCCTGACTGGGAGCTCACAGCCTTCGATTTATCATAATGAGCTGATAAGGACTATTGTTTCAATTAATTTCTTATAGTACTCTTGCCGAGACTTTCTGTTGATGAATGCAGTTAATTCCCAATGTATAAATAAAGAGGGGGTTTTCTTTGAGGAAAATCTGTTTCTTGCTTCTGCAAAGGCTGGATCAGAACAGGTTTCAACAAATAGAGCGCTTATTCCTGAAATTATTTGGGAGGCTAATTTGGAGTTTTGAAATGGATTTACACATTCCCTGTTCAGAATCTTTCACCAAGCTTTTAATGGTTAATTTAATCCAATTATATTTATTTTATTCTTATAATATGTACATTTATATTGCATTTGTATTTTTTTTAATTCAGGTATGCTTACCTAAGCAGAAAAATTGAGCATAAATGTAATGAATAATCTAATAGTCATGAAATCTGACTAGCATTGGAAGTATTTCTTCCAGATCCCCTTCCTTGGATAAACAATTATGGGAAGCATTGATCTTCAAATGTCTAAAATTAGAATTCAGTGGCAACATGTAAATCTGATTCCACTTTCTGAAAAAGCTTATTATTTTGCTGGAATTGTTTTACCCAGATTGTCATCCCTCAGGAATTAATTACTCAGGAATTAATTACTGACTAATTAATCTTCAGCAGTTCATGGAATACAGGAATGATGAAATCAACAGAGAACATGGCCTGCATGATGTTCAGAATATTTTGCAGGTGAATTTTTTATTTCAGGACTGCCTAGTGTGTCAGAGAAGAGCAGGCAGAGCCTGGAGGTGGAATCAAGAGAGGACTCAGCCTTGAATCATTACATGTCCACAAACACTCTAAGTCCAGCCCTCCTTGAATTCCGCTGATCTTTATTTAGTGCCAATTTAGTACTGAACTTTAGTTGACTGCATTCTAACTGGATTTTAGTGTGATTCTGATTCTTCATGCTGACATGGAGTTTGTAACAGGCTGCATCCAGCTTCCACTGACTAAGTGGTTTCCACTGACTAAATAGTACTGCACCTTGCACTAAATCAAGGTCAAATAGTACTGCACCTTGCACTAAATCAACTAAGTCAAACTTGCAGCATCACATTGCCATAACATTTCCACGTCACAATGATTTTCTCCTTTGCGGAGCTGGGGTGGCCGTGGCCTGCATGTGATGCATCTGGTCTGCAGGTCACCAGTTTGACTAAACAGTGGCCACAGCCTGACTTCAACTAACCCCTTTTAGACAAGGTTAGAGTTAGTGTTCCTATTAAGCCGATGGGGTGGAGGGAAGAGTTCCTGTTGAATTTGGTGAAGAAAAGCACCACAAATAGAGCTGTTTCGGGGTTTCAGAAGGCCAGATATGATGAAAAGATCCCAAATTTGGTATAGTCTCAGAGAGGCCACCCAAACTGGCAAAGATTATATTACATTTTGAACCCAATTAATATTTCATTCCATTAGAAAAAATCCAGTTTAAAAAAAATCTCTTGAGAAAAGTTTGCAGGCATGAAATAAAAGAAGCTGCCCTGTTATCCATGTATTCATATAAATGCTAGAAAATGAAATTATAGCTTTTGCTTTTATGAGGCAAAAAGCTACGCTTATAATGTGCAATTGACACATTATCCCATGTCTTGTTTTATGGCTTAGCTGAAATGTTTATCTGCAACTTTGTTGAGAAATCTTCAGCATTCTCCTTTTTGCTATCCCACCCACAAATTCTATCCTTCCTTTCCCAGAGTCAGTCATATTTTGTATTCTGCTGAGGCATTAATTTTTCATCCAAAGCCACTGAAAAGTATTTTACACTTACATTGTCATAAAACAAACTGAGTAGGTGGTCAAGGAGCTAGTTTAAAGCTGAAAATTAAGAAAAGGGCTCTTGAGCAGAATTTTATATTTAGACGACCAGTATCATCACTGTCCAAATCCAATGTCCATCACACATTACACACACACACACACACACACACCAATTCAATAGCAAGGGAGGAAAGGGGGTGTTCCAATAGCAAGGCCTCTCTGTCCATTGATTTGTACTTGCATGGATTTATATGGCACAGTGGCAGATTAAGGCTCACTGGTACCCTAAGCACTGACGAATCTTGGTGCTCCCGTCCTTTGTATCTACTGTACAAATGAAGTCATACTCTCAACTTTGTGGTGCCTCCTTTGGGCCTGGTGCCCAGACTAAGCAGACATGCTTAGTCTGCTTAATGGTTAATACACCACTGAATTTGCACAAAGACTCAAAAATTGCACTGGCAAATTATATTAAGACAAATCATGAGATACAATTTACCTTGATATGAGAACCAAGTCAAAATGTGATTACATAATCCTGGAGCACTGCAATGGTTGTAACTAAGAACCAGTTGTAAGCACCTGAATTTTGATCATATGATTGTGTGGATGCTGAGAAGGTTGTATCTCTGAAAAATGGTCATGTCACTTTTTTCAGTAGCGTTGTAATTTTGAACGGTCAGTAAATGAACTCTTGTAAATCAAGGACTACCTGTATTGTCAAATTGGTTTTTGTAAAAAAAAAAAGTGCTTTCTTGATAGACTTCAGTGGTCCTTTTGGAAAGCTGCCAGGGAAATGATGAAAAGGTATCAAAACAATGCCTCTTCTTCAGGCAAAGTCTGTTGAAAAACTGGGTTAAGGCCTAAAGTAATTATCAAATAAGCAAGCATTTTGTTACATTAAGATAAAAAATGCAAATTAATTGGGAGTAGCATTATTGTCAGTATGTTTTTGGAAAACTATTGCTTATATTATAATCTTAAATTTATTTTATAAATATTCAGTTGATTCTCAGTAATATTCATCTGTGAACAAATCTGACAAATAATTTCTGAAAGCCTTAAACTGTATAAAGAAAGCCAGGCTGGTGTAGTAGTTAAGACATCAGACTAGAAGCCAGGAAGCTGTCAGCTGTAGTCCTATATTGGGTGTCCTTGGGCCAGTCACTCTGTCTCAACCCTGAAGGATGAAAGCAATGGCTAACCATTTCTGAAAATCCTTGCCAAGAAAACTGCATGATCTAGTCTAGGCAGTTGTCAGGAGTCAACACTTATTCAAGGGCACCAAAGCAAAATAAAAAGAATGATTTGAAAAAAGGCAAGACATGATTTTGTATTTATAATTTCCAAGTAAATTATATTTCAATTTGTAGCAACAGCACCTAGACTTATATACTGCTCCATAGTGCTTTACAGCACTTTCTGTCTGGGACATTTACAGTGTACACCCTTGGAAGTATGGAAGGCTGAGTCAACCTTGAGCTACAGTGGCACAGTGGTTAGAGTGGGCTACTTCTGCTGACTGCTGGCTCCTGCAATTTGACAGTTCAAATCTCACTAGGCTCAAGGTTGACTCAGCCTTCCATCCTTCCGAGGTGGGTAAAATCAGGATCCAAATTGTTGAGGACAATATGGTGACTGCTTAGAGAGGGCTGTAGAAGCACCATGAAGCAGTATATAAGTCTAAGTGCTATTGTTATTGCTATTGAGTCTGTCAAGATCGAACTCCTGGCTGTCAGCAGAGTTAGCCTACAAGACTGTATTCTAACCACTTTTGCCACCACACTTTATCATAGATAATTTTCTTAACTTAAAAAAAAATAATTAGGCAATTCATGTTCCAGGTGTTTCTGAAAAAAACAGAGGGGAAACACTGCAGATCAATTGAATTTGGCTGCAGACCTGTAGCTACAGGCACTTCCCCAATGATAGATCAAGTGGCCAAATGAATTAGGCATGACTCATCCATAAAAAGAGCATACAAGTATCCATTTTTTCTCATTTATGTCCAGACTCATAATAACACAGAACAAATACAAAAGCAATCTAGGTGTTGCTATAAAACTAATAGGAGTGATGTATATGAATCCCTTTCCTTCATTTTGTAGTTTTAAAATAAGTTCACTCATCAGTAATTCAATAGTAGTGATTCCTTCACTCCTCACAAGAGAAATCAGTGATATATTAAAATTCAAAACTCTGGTTTATCACAATAATCATAATTATATGAATTATGATTCATGTAATAAGTGAAAGAGCCTCAAGGAGAGAGACAGCAAGAGAACAAAGAAAGAAAATTAGAACAAACAAGGACTAGGTGTACTTTGAATATCTGGTATTTGGACTGCCTTCAAAAAAATATCCCCAGTACATTTTTTAATCTTTGCAGTATTCATAAAGAAACTCAAAAGAAAATCCTAATATGAGCTTGCAAAGAAGATTTTAGTTTTTCACAAAAGTCTTTCAAACGATAAGTTATTTCAACAGTAAAGTAATTTGGAGAGCAAAGACCTCAACAATGGAGGTTAGGGGAGCCAAGGGAGAGGGAAATGTGCATTTCTTGCTGTTATTTAACAGATAATCAGAGTTGGAAGGACCTTATAGGTTATCTAGTCCAACCCCCCACCCAAGAGAGAGACCCTACACCATTTCTGACAAATGGCAGTCCAATCTCTTCTTGAAAGTCTCAAGAGATGGTGCTCACACACTTCTGAGGGAAAGCTGTTCCATTGGTTGATTGTTCTCACTGTCAGAAAGTTTCTCCTTATTTCCAGGTTAAATCTCCCCTTGTTCAGTTTCCATCCATCATTCCTTGTCTGGCCTACAGGAGCTTTAGAAAATAGCTTGACCCATTCCTCTCTGTGGCAACCCCTCAAATATTGGAAGACCATTTTCATGTTTCCCCTGGTTCTTCTCTTTACTAGCTTAGCCAAGCCCAGTTCCTGTAACCATTCTTTGTATGCCTTAGTCTCCAGTCCCCTAATCATTTTTTTTAGCTTCATTAATGGCTATTGCCTGAATCTTCAATTGTTGTGAGTGCCTGCCTGCTCCAAAAGTCCTTCTTCATGAAATCACTTATCTCAGACTAATCTGAATAACAGAGTCAGAAGAGACCTTGGAAATCTTCTAGTCCACAGGTGTCAAAATTGCCATGTCATGTTGCCGTCATGTGACCTTTCGTGACTTTTGGAGCTGGAGTGGGCATAGCCTATGCATAACATATTCAGCCATGGGCCTCCAGTTTAACGCCCCTGTTCTAGTCCAACCCCCAGCTCAAGCACCTGTACCATTTCAGACAAAATGGCTGCCCAGCCTCTTTTTAAAATAGAACTCTTGATTTCCTTCCAGTGAGACCCTTAAGCCAGGGATGGGCAATGTTTTACTTCCAGAGCTGCATCAAAACAGAAATAGGAGTTGCATGATCACACACAAGCCACCATCCATGTACCTACCTTACTCATTTATCCAGCAACCACTGTGGCTTCTTTCAGCAACCTTGCTTGCAGACAGCTGGGCAAAGATTAGGCATGATCAGCCAAGCACAGTTATTTAGACTGGGAAGGCTTCCTCTCCTGCCCCCTTAGTGATCCCTGCTGAAGCTGGTGATTGCCTGCTGTCATTGGCAGTGGAAAGACAGTGATTTTTTTTCTCAGCAAGCCATTGAACCAGCAAAAAAAATGTGGCTTCCAAACCAGACTTCGTGCTGCCAAAGGTCAAGAAAGAACCCTGATGTTGAGATTTCAGCCACAGTTTTACTTTCTATATTTTACCTTTACAGAACAAATACCAAATGTTTCGTCTGGAAAAACGCGAGGTAGACTGGGTTCCAACAACAAAGTCTTTATTAGTTAACACAGTTAAGAAACGGAACATTGGCTCAAGCCGGGGCAGCCTTTTTATAGGGTTTTGTCTGCCGGCTTGTAGCCAATGACAGGTATTTAGTTTTGCTGCCTTTTTGACAGCTCCGTGGATTGGTTCCCATTGAACCAATCCCCATTCAGGTTTTGTAGCCAATCAGAATCCTGTATTAGGAGTCTACTATTCTTTATACAGAACACCCCTCCCCTCTTAGTTTAGTCCTATGTGGTGACGTAGTCGCGCAGGTAGGTGGGGCTTCTTTTGACTTGACTGGACTTGACCGGTTCATTTCTGTTGAAGACTTCGACCAGTTCGGATGGGGTTGCTGTCTCTCCGGTCCTTCTCCCTGGAACCGCCTGGAAGGGTGAGTCAGCCATTTTACTGCCGCCTGAGTTTCTTAGGCTGGCAGTTTTGCCGCTCCCTCCTGTTTTCTCCGAGCAGGTCGAGCTGGCCTGGCTGGCCCCTTCGAGTGGACTCTTCTCACAATTTTCTTCTAACTGTAAGTCTCTTTTTTGCTCTTTTTGTTTGTTATTGTATTCTGTGTTTAATTTAAACGGTTCTTTATTATTTTCTCGTATTTCCCCCCCCCCCCGTTGGTTTGATTTTCATCGTTTTTTAACATTTGTGGTTGTGAGTTTGTACTTCTTTCTATGTTTCGGGAGCGAAGCTGGTCTATGTGCCGCTTCCATTCCCTGCCGTCATCTACGGTTAGTCGGTAGGACCGGGGACCTGTAATTTGTGTGATTGTTCCTGGAAGTCATAATGGGTCCCCGGTAAAATTTTTTGCATAGACTAGGTCGCCTATTTCAAATGTCCTGAAACGGGTGGAGGAGTCAGGGGGGGGGGTTTCTGGTGTATAGTTTGGGTGCAATCTGTCTAATTGTGACCTCAGTTTTCTACCCATTAGTAATTCCGCCGGGCTTTTGTTTGTCATAGTACCGGATGAGTAGGTGATTTATTTTATCTTGGACATCCCCAATGTCCATTTTTTCTAACCCTTCTTTGGTAAACCTGACCATTCTCTCTGCCCTGCCGTTTGCAGTCGGGTGAGCCGGCGCGGTTAGGGCATGTCTTATACCTAGGGAGGCTAGGTATTGTTCGAATTGGATACTCGTTAATTGTGGCCCGTTGTCGGGCTATGGGTTGCAAAGAGTTTGTCAAGTTGTTTAATAACGGTTTCAGTTGTCATAGATGGCATAAGTTTAACCTCCAGCCAATTAGAGTATGCATCTACGACAATTAGGAAAGTATGCCCCTTAGTAGGACCTACAAAGTCAATGTGGATTCGCGACCAGGGGCCTCGTGGGGTTTCCCAGTCCTTTATGGGTGCTTTTGGTGGAAAGGCCTAATTCTTTGGCATTTGTTGCAAGAATTTACCCAGTATTCGATGTCCCTAACTATACCCGGCCACCAGACATAGCTTCTAGCAAGGCTTTTCATTTTAACAATTCCAGGGTGGCCTTCGTGAAGCATACCCAGTACCTTAGTTTGTAATTTGAAAGGGATAACTACCCGATCACCCCACAACAAACAACCTTTTTGAATCGAGAGTTCAGTTTGTCTGGTCCGGAAAGGTTTAAAGTTCTCAGTTTTTTGATTTTCCGGCCAGCCTTTACCTACCCAGTTCAGTACATGGGCAGTCAATGGGTCCCTTGCGGTGGCTCTGGCGACATCATTTGCAGATATGGGTAGATCGGGGCATGTCTCTATCTGCAAGGTGGTCATCGTCGGTGCTGGGTCTTCCTCTATAGTTGGTAATGGTGCTCTGCTCAACACGTCTGCATGGGAAATTTGTTTCCCGGGGCGATGTGTCAGAGTATAAGAGTAGGCTGCTAGGAATTCTGACCATGGAGTCATTCACGGGGACAAAATGTTCGGTGTTGGTTTGTTTCCCGCCAAAATTCCCAGTAGCGGTTTATGGTCCGTTACTATCAGAAATATTCTTCCATATAGATACTCGTGGAAGCGTTTCACTCCAGCGACGATTGCCAGGGCTTCTCTGTCCAATTGATTATAATTACGCTCGGTTTTAGACAGAGTCTTTGAATAGTATGCGACGGGTGCCTCTCTCCCATCTGGCAATTGGTGGCTCAGAATGGCACCGACTCCAAACGGTGAGGCATCGCAGGTCACCGTCAATGGAAGTGTGTTACTAAACTGGATAAAAACGGTGTTTGATGTTAATAAGTTTTTTATTTTTGGGAAGGCTTTCTTTTCTCTATAACCCCAAGTCCAAACTGTTTTTTATCCAGTAATTGGTATAATGGTTCCGCTATTGTCGCTTTGTGGGGTGGGAACACGTTATAAAAATTTATTAGTCCCAAAAATGCCTGTAGTTCAGTTTTGTTCCTTGGTTCTGGTGCATCTTTAATAGCTTTGACTTTTTTATCAGTAGGGTGTATACCCTCTCCATCTATTAAACAGCCCAGGAATTTGATGTGATCAGTCATTAAACAGCATTTTTCTTTTTTTACTTTAAGGCCAGATTCTCTGAATTTAGTTAGTACCTCTTTTAGTCTTTTTATTAGCTGGGTCGCATCTTTGGCCGAAATTAGGATGTCGTCGAAGTATGGCATGACCCCTTGTATACCATTCAATAGGCATTCCATGAGGCTCTGGAAAATGCCTGGGGCTACACTCACTCCAAATTGGAGTCTGTTGCATTTGAATGCCCCTTTGTGGGTCACTATTGTTTGTGCTTCAGCCGTTAAGTGGTCTACTGGGAGCTGTTGGTAAACTTGCGCTAGATCTAGTTTAGCAAAACTTTTCCTCCCCCAAGAGAATGTAATAAGTGTTGTACGACTGGCACCAGGTATGTGCTTTGTTGCAATGCGCGGTTGAGTCACCACAGATTCGAACCGACCCATCTGGTTTAATTGGTGTTACGAATGGCGTTTCCCACTTAGCATGGTCAACAGGTTCTAAAACCCCTTGGTCTATTAGTTTATTTAGTTGTTCCTCTATTTTTGCTTTCAGAGCTAAAGGAACTTGTCTGGCCTTTAGTCTCCTAGGGGCTACCTGGGGGTCTAGACTAAACGAAATTGGGGTCCCCCGATACCTGCCTAGGGAGCCATCGAAAACATCCTGGAACTCTTGGATCAGGTTTTCTTCCCAGTCAGTTGAGGCCACCCGGTCTACTCCGGTCATCCCGATGCCCAATGGTGCGAACCATTCGATGCCCAGGAGGCTTGGTCGGTCTCGGTCGACTATTGTCAATGGTAGTACTTCGACATGTTGTTTGTAGGCGACTCAGAAATGTCCTAAGCCTACTACAGGAATTCGGTTTCCTTGGTAGTCCTTGAGGGTTAATTTTTGTCTCTGGAGTTCTTTGAGTTTGATATCTGGAACAAGTTGTTTGATGGTGTCCCATGACACCATTGATAGGAAGGACCCAGAGTCTACCTCCATTTCACAGGGATTGCCTTCTATTTTTACAATTATTTTTACTTTCTTCCCGCTTTCCATCTGAGCGCTTCCAATAGTGAAAGTCTGATGTGCTTTCTCTTGGTTAGTGGCTCGCTTGCTCTGCTGCCACTTTCTCTCAGTCTGTTTTGGCTCAGCTTGTGTGGGGGAGTTGTTGCGCCTGTTTGGGCTGTAATTTTTTTTATTTCTACAGACTTTCTCGATATGCCCCCTTTTCTTGCACGCTCTGCAAATGGCATCGAGGAATCTGCAATCGGCTCGAGGATGGTTTCCTCCGCAGCCAGCGCATTCCCGCCAATTTCTTTTTTCGCGCTCTTTCTTGTTGGCGTATAGGCGGTGGACTTCGTCGTCTTCCTCCCCAGATTCTCACGTCTCATTAAATCTTTGTGGTGAGTGGTGGTGGGAAATTGTTTCTTCCCTCTTGCCAGGCTCGTTTCGTCGTTGTTCGCGTTCATCTGTTTCATTTTGACTGCCGATTTTTTTGCGGCTTCAGCGACTGTGGCTTCTGCAATGGCTTTGGCTACGGTTATGTTGGGTTTATTGAGCAGCTTGCTCTGTACATTAGAGTCTCTTAAACCCAGTATTACTCGATCCTGCATCGCTTCATCTAAATTCAGAAACTCGCACGCTCCCCCTATTTGTCGGAGGGCTGCCACAAAATCAGCGATGGTTTTGCCTTCTTTCTGGTCTCTTCGATAAAATTCATGCCGCTTGATAAGATTTGACACCACTGGTGCATAGTGGGCCTTTAGCATTCTTTGGAGCTCTGGCCAAGTCAATTGTTTCACATCTCGGGGCTTTGCCAAAGCCTTGGCCATTTTGAAGATTGTGGGCCCGCAGTGTGTCAAGAAAACAGCTCTCTTATGCTGGTCTGAGATCTCTTCCATCTCATTACTTTCCAAATACATCTGGAAATGGTCTACGTAGGCTTCCCAATCCTCTTCATTGGGATTAAAGGGTGCGGCCGGCGCATTGTTTCCAGCCATTGTTCTTAATCTGGTTTTATTTGTCGCTGCGTGCTCAGTCTCGCGTTTAGGACGATCCCATCCTCGTCGCCAGTGTTCCGTCCAGAAAAACGCGAGGTAGACTGGGTTCCAACAACAAAGTCTTTATTAGTTAACACAGTTAAGAAACGGAACATTGGCTCAAGCCGGGGCAGCCTTTTTATAGGGTTTTGTCTGCCGGCTTGTAGCCAATGACAGGTATTTAGTTTTGCCGCCTTTTTGACAGCTCCGTGGATTGGTTCCTATTGAACCAATCCCCATTCAGGTTTTGTAGCCAATCAGAATCCTGTATTAGGAGTCTACTATTCTTTATACAGAACACCAAATGTCCTTTATTATTTAAAGAAAAGGAACAAAAGGGCCCTGTTAACAGGACACAACCAAACAGAAAGCCATAACCTTCCTCCAGTTAATTTTCTCAGCATTATCAGACAGCACTGCACAATCCGGTCAGCGGATTAGAGCTGGTACCACCACAAACTGGCTGATTATATTACATGGAAGCTTGCTCCATAACAAGCTACCCAAAATTTAAGGTGCCGTTGACCTCTTTGTCATTCTTGTTTCTCTAGGCCAGGATTTCTCAGCTTCAGCAGCTTTAAGATGGATGTACATCAATTCCCAGAATTCCTCAGCCAGCATGAGGAATTGTGTTAGATTTTACAGCAGAAATTCAAATCCAGAAAGCACACACAGATGACTGATTCAGCGGGATTCATTAACTTCTTTATATACATATAACATATAAGTAAATGTGTAATACCAGTGTAGGTTCTTCCAACATGGTAGAGAGTTACAGGCAAAAACACAAACAGCAACTCAGAGCAAAGACCAGTTTCACTTTCAATTTAGCAGTTGCAGACAAGACTTTCAGAGTCAGAGTTCAGATCTTAATATAGAGCCACACCTAGACTCCTTCCAGTTTCAGTTTCCAAACAGTCCTCATTGGCTGACTTAGTTGCTGTGCTATTCATTGGCTGACCTTGTTACCATGCCTGTTCCAGTTCATGAATATTCTGACAAATTGATGTTGATCCATCTTAAAGATGCTGAAGCTGAGAAACACAGCTCTAGATGAACAGAGATTAGGTATCTCTGGAAGTTATTCCCAGTGTTGTTATTATAGATACAAAGTGTTTTTGAATGGCTTGTTATCCACAAATATGTTTGGGGAAATCAACACCACAAACCTTATATTGTGTGGATATTACATCGTATCATCACTGCAGACTCAAATGACATATTGGGATGTGGTGGACTCCCATGGAAAGAAAGAATGAGACACAGAGGCTGGTGTACTCGGGATGGGAGTCTAGAGCAAATTCTAGTGCCCCCTTTTATTGAGAAATTCGTACATAGTAAGCATACACATTGTGGATTACAATAATTAGATATAGCACACAAAACTGTTTACAATTGTCTGAGCTGCTTAATTGTTTCTGGTGTTTGTTTTTAATTTCCTTGCTTATCTCAGTGACCCTTAGGCAGACATGTATGTATAAGGTCTTAGACTAATCATTACCCAATACTGAAGTCAAAGTTTTATTCCCACATCTCCCCTGTTTTAGTTTTTTGATGATCGCGGATGCCTTGGTAGCTTTTTGCCATCTGCAACAACAGTTCTCCTTCCGTAGGCTTCACCCGACACATTCCTAAAAGTCCAGGGAGACATTGGATACAACAGCATACACAAAGAGAAAGTATAAAAAGCAATATCACTCCAACAATTAGGTGACAAATCCATGAACCATCTGGCAACCAGGACCAAAGTGCAGACCACACGTCCAGTCCCTCGTCCTCCGATTGTAATGGATTCTCACTCAGGGTTTGTTCCATATGCTGTATAGTAGCTGTAATGTTTGGAGAATAATCAGAAATATATATGCAACAATGTCTATGAATCACAGCGCAAACTCCCCCTTGCGCAGCCAAAATAGTGTCCACCGCATATCTGGTTTGCAGGACAAAGTCAAGGATTTTTCCTTGTTCTTCTTCAAGCAGCTTTAGCGTTTTAATGGTGTCTTTAAACATAGTAACTGTCCAATTGTTTAAACGATGCAAATCTCTATAGTTCATCATGACTCCTAAAGGAGGAATAACTCCCCTTGATATCTGTGTCCAGTAGTCATGATTCAAAACAGAGTTTACTTCCGTTGCGGAACGCGCATTGCGGATATGAGCAGTCCCCAAAGATTTTAAAATGACATGAGATGGGATCACTTTCCCAAAGGTGCAGACTCCTTTCCATCATGCTGGCATGCGATCATAGGCCATCCGTCCACACAGCAACCATAGATTTGTTCCCAGGAGATGACCAACCGTATTTGGTTCAGCATAGATTAATCGTACAAAAGATTCCATTAACATAGCCAAATAAGTGGGCGGTGGTGCGTATTTCCCATTTGCACATTTGGGCAGCTGGTTTTCTATCATGATGGGACAACATGTGGCAGGGATAATTGGACACCCATTTTCATTGATCAAAGATATGATATCAAATTTAGAAATATTATGTACAAAGTAAGTGAGATTTTTAGTTTTCATGTCATCCGGATAAACCCGACTTCCATTGCTAATAACAATTGTTTTCTTACAAAATGGATATGTTCCCAAGTAAGTCATATTCTCTACTGTCTCATTGTGAGTCCAGCAGATACCTGCCACCTCTTGGATTCGGCTTCCAAGATGCAATGTATTTATGTTACTTTTAGTCCAACTGTTAGACCACATCCCTGAACAACCATAGCATTGTCCCTTATACCAGTCACCTTCGGCCAAAGGTACTGCAACCATTGGAAGCCCTGATGTTTTGTGAGTTGGCATGTGCATACATACCCAACAATCAGTTTTATTATGAAGGTTTGCTAGCTTCCCCATGTCCTGGATCAATGTGTTTCTTTTCCATTCCCCCAAATCCATCCCCTTGCCCCTTTGGCTGATGATAAGGACGCACACAGCGAGCAGGAACCCAAACAACTGTCCCCTCATCTTCAACAGCAGCGTATCCTCGGCCCCAAGTTATCAGAGGGACAGGTCCTTTCCACGTTGGATCTGGTAGTCTCTTATACCGAACTTTTGGTCTTGGCGTACCTGCAGAAGGGGAGGAAGCAAAATGCCTACTGGCTGCCGTAGCAGCGGGAGATCCTGTCATGTTTAAAAAATTTAAAGTGTATAAGGTAATATTAAGAATGTTTTGTATGTAAGGCAAGCCATAATCATCCACTTCCCCCGTTTTTGTTTTTGTGTGAAGGAGTGCTTGTTTTAGCGTCTGATGAGCTCGTTCCACAATGGCCTGACCAGTGGAATTGTAGGGAATGCCAAATTTATGTATAATTGACCATCGATGACAAAATTCCGCAAAGGCGGTGCTAATGTAAGCAGGGCCTTTATCGGTTTTTATCTCCATTGGTGGCCCCACATGTGTGAAGGTACGGAGGCAATGGTTGACTACATGTTTTGTAGCCTCTCCTCGTTGAGGTGTTGCCATAATAAATCCTGAATAGGTATCAACAGTGACATGCAGATGGTGCCATGGTTTGAAGGGAGGGTGTTGTGTGACATCCATCTGCCATAGTTGACAAGCAGATGTCCCCCGAGGATTTACTCCTTGAGGAAGAGCAGTGGATTGAGCACTGCAGCTAGGACATTGTTGAATAATAGCTGCAGCTTCTGCAGCAGTGAGACCAAATTGTTTACAAAGAGCTTTGGCATTTTGATGAAAATAGCTATGTGAGTCCCATGGAGTAACAGGAGAAAGCAAGAGACAGGACATGGCTGAGGCCGCTGCATCAGCCACGTCATTCCCTTCCTGTAGCTCCCCGGGAAGTGGCTGGTGGCTGCGAATGTGTGCAATATGTAGAGAATGTGTGCGAGAATGAAGACAGTTTTGCAGAGCTAGAAACAAACTCATAAGATTAGCATCAACAGATGGAGAAAGATAAGCAAATTCAATGTTAGGTATCAATTGATAAACATAAAGAGAGTCCACAATAAGATTTAGTGGTTCTTGTGCAAATTCCTGTAAGGCCAAAATAGCAGCAGCTAATTCAGCCCTTTGTGCTGATTGCTGAGGAGGGGTAATTTTTGTTTTCCATACCCCTTCCTGTCTCCATGCACAAGCGCCGTAGGTCTTACCACCGTCCGCATAAACGGTCACTCCTCCAACTGGCTGCTTAGCAATAACTGAATTAAAATTTACAGATACGTTTCGAAGCAACTGGAAACGAGGGTCACTGGGGGTGTGGCAAGAAATCTTCCCTGGCCAATTTTCAAGAGCAATTTGCAATTCAATGGATTGACTATACCAAGTTTCCCACAGAGTGAGGGAGATAGGTAAAAATAACTGAACTAGATCTATGCCATATAAATGCATACTGCGATTTCGGCCTTTGATGATTAACTCACTATAAAGCATAGCCATAGTAGAAACTGTTTCTCTGGGATTATTCTGCAAATGCAACCATTCAATGATATTAGAAGTAGGCTCAATGTGTCCTAATTGTAGCTGCTCAGCTACCAATTGATGTAAAGCTGTAAGCTTTTCTTTTGGAAGTGGCCATTGGTCAATCCAGACTGGCTGAGAGGTTAACAATTATAATTTTTCCATTATCCAATAACAATTTTTGTGCGAAATTGTGACAGCAAATCTCTACCCCACAAGTTTATATGTAGGGGCAACACAAGAGGTTGAATCCTTGCAGTCTCACCAGTTTCTCTATGCAATGCCTTCAACCAATGTACACTACTTCTTGCAAACTGCATACCACCCACTCCACGAACAGCCAGAGAGTCCTCAAGCGCCCATTCATTTGGCCATTCCTTTTGGCGTATCACAGAGACATCTGCTCTGGAATCTATAAGGCCAGAAAATGATTTTCCCTGAATTTCAATTGTCATTTTTGGTTGATCTGTAGTCAATTTTTTTGTCAGCGCTAGCAATTCTGCAGCAACTGGAGAACTTGCCATTTCAGTGGACCCAAAACCACCAATTTGTGGGATCCCAATTAAAGGATTTATAGGGATGTATGGAAGCAATAATAACTGGGCAATAGAGTCACCGGCCATTAATGATGCAGGAATATCAGTGTACAATTGTATCTTAATAACTCCTTTATAATCTTGATCAATAACTCCTGGAATAACAAAAAACCCTTTTTCTGATGCAGAAGACATGGGAAGTACTAACCCCACTGTTTTTTCTGGCAGTGGCCCATGCAAATGAGTGTCCTCAATATACACTTGATTAGGAAAGGTCACATTAATTGAGTTCAACATTTTTAAACCCAAACCTGCACTCCCAGTAATTGCAGGCGATGCTTTTGTGACCGCCTTGGGAGCGGGGCTAGCTGCACGCCCCAAATTTAGTTTCCCGGATTTTGGTTCTGATTAGAGCGACATTGATTTGCCCAATGAAACCCTTTTTTGCATTTTGGACAGACTGATTTTGGATGGACGTCCTTAATTTTGTTTTTGTTAAATGCCATTCCCCCCCAGGGGCACGGCACTGGGCTTTAAAATGGCCAGGCTTTCCACAATTAAAACAATTCCCTGTAGGTTTCATCCCTTTTTGCAATGCCATAGCCAAAGTCTCCATGTTGTAAGCCTGAGAACCCACCACTGCACATGCTTTTAACAGATCAGCCAGAGTAACCTCACCTCTAGCCACCAAGGGCTGCAAGATACGCTTGCAGTCAGCGTTTGCATTTTCAACTGCCAATTTCAGCAAAAGTTCTTTTGCAGCTTCCTCATTAGAGATTTGTCTGGTAATAGCCAATTAATTTCCACAAAATCATTATAAGACTCAGATGCTGTTTGCTTAATTTGAGAAAAAGACCGTGCTGGGGTTCCCACATCCTGAATGCGGGACAATGCCCCAAGGACAGCTGCCATAACCACTGGAAATACGTGATCAGGCAAATTAGCAGCTTGATCTGCAGTGGATTCAAACAAGCCTGCCCCATAGATTTGATCTGGTGTATACAGCCCCCCCCCCCCCCGAATTCCTTCCCCTAGTGACAGCCTCCCTTTGGTATTCTGAGTTAAAGACCACATACTGAGTAGAGCTCAATATCATTCTCATTAAATCTTTCCAGTCACTAGGAATCATGCGTGAGGTAGCCAAACTTGTCAGAAGCCCCTTTGTAAAAGGACTTTGAATACCATAATCTTTTACTGCTTTTTTAATTTCCCTAAGAATTGCTAAAGGAATCGGAACCCATTCAGTCTGCAGATTGCCTTGAGCATCCACTTGCCTATTGACTGGAAACAAATTCATCTGGGTAATCTCATCAGACTCTAACTTCCCCTCATTGAAAGCCTGATGCATCATGGCTTGAACCTTTCCCATTTTTGATTGGATTTTATCATTCAAAGGAATAGGTGCTGTTGGAAATGATAAAGCACACTCCAGTTTAGGAGAAGGAGGGTGCAATACAATTCCTTTATTAGGAAGAGGTTCTACTAAAGTTTTTAAAAGAGGTTGTTGCTGGGTCTCTAAAGCAGTCATAACAATTTTCCAAAATATCAAAATTTCAGCTGTTGCCCGTGGCTCTTCATGAAGGATATTTCCAATTCTCCTCCATGTGTCTAACTTTAAAGAGCCTTTCTCTGGATACCAGGGACATTGCCGCCAGATCTCTTGCAGCAGCTCTCTCAAATTATCTTTTGAAAGAACTATTTGCTCCCCCCCCCCCGAGGGTTTAAAGAAAAAGTTGTTTATCCTTGCTAACTTCTGCAACTCACTAACATGCCGTTCCTGTGGTTGAGAGAGTTTTCCCCCCATGCTCCCTGAATAATCCTATTGTCCAGCAATAGTTAAGTACGTACTTTACCTATTCCAGGCGAGAAAACACGAAGGTCTGGACACGCACCACCTGCAGTGGATCAAGTCGGGGTCACCACTTGTGGTGGACTCCCATGGAAAGAAAGAATGAGACACAGAGGCTGGTGTACTCGGGATGGGAGTCTAGAGCAAATTCTAGTGCCCCCTTTTATTGAGAAATTCGTACATAGTAAGCATACACATTGTGGATTACAATAATTAGATATAGCACACAAAACTGTTTACAATTGTCTGAGCTGCTTAATTGTTTCTGGTGTTTGTTTTTAATTTCCTTGCTTATCTCAGTGACCCTTAGGCAGACATGTATGTATAAGGTCTTAGACTAATCATTACCCAATACTGAAGTCAAAGTTTTATTCCCACATTGGGACTTTTCTCCTCTTTGCTAAACCAGGCAGGAGCGTGGCCTGCATGTGATGCATCAGGCCACGAATTTGGCAGCCCTGAACTAGAGGCTCATAAATGGAATGCATATGAATCATTTGTGGTGATTTAGGTAGTGGATTGTGGGTAGCCAGAAATGAGAAAAAAGAGTGTGAATGTCTGCTTGGAAATCATTGTGATATCTGTAAGAATTGAAGTAGTTTTTAGCGTTTGAAATGATCAGAATATGTTGAAAAAAGGTCACAATATTATCTTCAGTTGGAGTAAAAACTGCTGTTCAGATGTTGAACAACAGCTGTTGCTCGCTTGGGGAACCTGAAACAGGTTTGACAGATGTTTTGGATGCTATGTGTGGTGTGTGTGTGTGTGTTCACTTTTAATAAGGTCTATAACTGTAAATGAAACAATTATTAGAAAAATATCCTAAGTCCCTGTGCTATCAGATTCATAAATACTATATCTGGGCTTAGGGAAGTAGAAACATTTTCAGCATTTACAATTTATCTAATAGTAAGCAACATCTGTGAAAAAGAAATATTTTAAAATTAGTTGTTCTTTCTTTATCCTCAATAATTTTTTTCTGTGATTGTACACAGTGCAGTTTATGATTTCTGATAGCAGCTGGTAGGAAGTGTTGTTATCTGTCTTAAAATTAATGCAACATTCCACCAATAATATACTTGGACTAAACGGATGGAGTTGGATAGCATCTTTGTGAAATTTAGTACGGGAGCAGAGTACCCACAATGCCTCTTAAGAAAATATACAAGCTTCCTTCTTTCTAGTGTGTATGTTTATGTCACAACACAGTGACATAAAGGAAATTATAGCTAATCTTAAACTGTCTTTGTTTTTTTCTGCCTCTAATCAGAAAAAAACCCATTTGAGATAAATATTTAGCAAATGCAGGAGAGTAAGGTCAGAATTACTTCAAGTTTGAAATAACATAAGCTGCAATAGGCCCCAAGCCTGTATATCTGCAGCCTCTGAAAAGCAGAAAACCTTCTAATTCATTATCATTATTATACATTTAAAAGCAGAGAAGAAGCAGGGTTTCGCATCATCTGTGGGGAACAAATTTAAACTGTTTACTGAACTGCTGTGAAATCTGCTGTTTCTGTGTCCAAACTGATGTCAGATGCTAATGGAAATCTCATCCTTTTTATAGGGATATGGCAACCTGCCATTGTTTAAAATAACACGCATGCTTTTCTCTAATTTAGCTGGACTGCCAAGATGAATGCAACCTATGCAAGATTGATGTGGGATGGTGCCAAGTGTCAGTTTTGGAAAGACTCTCATTGGTCTGAGCAGAGAAACAGTAGAAACAAAATTTTTATTAGCGATAATTTATCTGCAGCAGACAGACAGCTCCATCACATATAATCCATGCAGAAATTACCTCTTCGCTAATGGCATCCTTTGTTTGGAAAGTAGTAGATTTATGAAGTGTTTCCAGTTGCTGGTCACCATAAAAGTCAATCATAAAGTATACTTACTTCTTCCCCTCATCAAAAAAAAATTGTGCACGAATAATTCTTTCAGGTTTTCTATATTGGCAAACATTTAATAAATAATTTTGTCCCTGAATGTTTAAAGCCGAATTCTTTCCCTGATGTGGGTATAACTAGCTAGTTCAGTTGAACTTTTATGTAAATAAAAGAAAGGATATTTTTATGAAAAAAATGTTTAACTATTCTTCTGTTTTTATTATGCCTTGTTAGTTTCTCACTGCTTAGACTAGGACAATTTGGTCAACAGACCAAAAAAAAAAATCAGCACTGTCCATTGCTTTGTTAATGAAACTCATCTGGAGTTAATTACTACAAACAGTGGAGGCAGATGAAAATGTTAAGCTATAATAGACAAAGTCCTCAGTTCCAATTTTTTTACTACCGGTTCTATGGGAGTGGCTTGGTGGGTGTGGCAGGAGAAGGATACTGTAAAATCTCCAGTCAGAGATGGGATTTGCCGGTTCTCCGAACTACTCAAAATTTCCGCTACCGGTTCTGCAGAACTGGTCAGAACCTGCTGAATACCACCTCTGAAAGTCCTGATGTAAAATGAAGCTAGAATCATGAAAAATAAGTCTGTTTTCTCTTTATATTATACTGGCTTGGTTTCTATTACACACATGAATATATTAGGAACTAATATGTTTAATCCAAGATTTGGTGTATTTATGGATCCTGTGACCTCCCCCTCCCCCCAGGGAAGGATATTCTCACATCCTTTGTGAACACATAGCTGTGCCCTCAACTGAAGTGAACAAGAAAGCACACCTCTTCAGCAATTCCATGGGCCTTTGGAAAATGTATCAGTCTTAGATAACATTAGTTGTAATTTAAAATTTGAGATTTTTTTTTTGCAGTAGATAAGGAGAACCAGGAAATATGTCACATGCAGAAAACCTTTAGGTCCAAAGTTGGATTGTTCTCTTTGGTCAAAGCAGATGACAATGTCTTCCATGCTACAGCACAGGGTTAGGATGACTAAATCCTACTTTTCCAGTGAAGAAATAGAGAAATGAAAGCAAGGCACACAGACTAAAAGCATACACCTGAAAACTACTTCGAATTTGGAAACTACTTCGAATTTGGAAACCAACAGCCAACTTGAGATAAACATCAAATGTCAAATTAAAAGCTTTGAAAAGAGACCTAAATACTTTATTCTTACTTTTGGGTAAGGTAAGATTGAAATAACAGGATATAAGAAGTGCCCAAGATGAAATGTGTCAAAGCTATTTTCTATGTTTCTCAGGTACTTATACTATAACTATATTTCCAGTATACTTAATATAATGCAAATGTAAGGTTTTATCTGGTCTTATAGAAGTGATATTCAAAGGAGAGAAAAAGCCAAATTTCATCAGATCAGTACAGCTTCTCATTCTATTATCTCACAGTATCAGTGGTGGTATTCTTCCAGTTCAGCCCAGTTGGGTGAACTGGTAATAAAAAATGTTACCGTTCGACCAAACTGGTAGTAAAAAAACAGCTACCGGTTCAGCTGAAGTAGTATTTCTTTTTTTTTTTCCTCCAGAAGATCAGCTGTTCCAGTGATCAGCTGTGCTGGGATCCCCTTCACTGTCTTACTGCTTCGCCCAGGAGGCAAAACAACTCAGAGTACAGGTGCTGTGTAAACCCCACCCCCCACATACACACACACACACCATTTTTGGCCTCCTGGACCTCAGGGAAGCCTCCTGGGAGCAAAAATGGCCTCCCAGGAGGCTTCCTATGGTTGCTGCAAAAAAAGAAGCCATGCCCACCCAGTCACATGGTCATACCCACCTAGCCACGCCCATAGAACCAGTAGTAAAAATATTTGCATCCCACCCCTGCATAGTATATATAGTTTTGTAAAGAACTTGGGATCTGTGATATCATTATCCTTTGTAAAAAGCAACTGAGATTCAATTAAAAAATAAATAAATTTTTAATAATTTTAAAAAGTACAGCATCTTCTGAATTTTTAAGTTGTAAAGTAGACTGATGATGCTTACAATTTGTTTTCAAGTCAAGTTCCAAGTCTGTACCCTCAAAAATCCCCAAACATCCAAACCTGAAATTAAGATATCCCTATAGTATTCAAAACTCTATAAACCAAAGAGTTCTCACCCACCATATCCCTGTTTAACAGGCTAGCAGAACCCTTTTATAATGTATATTTCAGTATAAGCATTATGCTGTACCCTTATTGTACTGTATTATATTATACCCTTGTATGCTGTATATTAGGTATATACTGACAGCTTAGCCACAAGCAGAACACAAAAATCCAGGGCTAAGGGTTTCACTTCTGAAAATAGCTAAGCTTTTTCTCCAGAGTTTTCCATTTCTCTCTTTGAGAGCCAGATTTGCTTGCCCCCAGAAGTGTGACACAAATGAAGACCTCACAAGGGGTTAAAAAGGCAAAATCCACTTCAGCTCCCTCTTGGCAGTATATGCCTAATTAAAGATACAACTGAAGGGAGTCAGGACAGCTGCACATTAAAAGAAAACAAAATATGGACATTGCGACTATTGGATGTAGCTATCTAAATATATTGGTAACCTTAATCTTTAATAATTTTTAGATAGATTCTCAGGGACCCCATAGCTGAAACAGCCATTGGAGTTCAAAGCAAGCTCATCGAGAAAAGGTTTTTCAGAAGGATAGAAGTATCTTCAGGATAGAAGTATCTTCAGGATAGAAATATCTTCACCTTGGCAGGTCCAATGAAGTATCTTCTAGGCCCATGATGGCGAACCATTGCAGAGGTGGCACACAGAACCCTCATTCTGAGCGCAGCTCAGTTCTGCCATGCATGTGTGTGCACTTCCCACCAGCCAGCTGGTCTTTGGGTCTCTGCCGCACATGTGGGGAGTGGGCGCATATGTGGGGGCATGCACACATTGTATGTTGGTGATGTGTGTACATGTACATGCTTTGGGCACTTGGTGCCAAAAAGCTGAGCCATCACTGTTCTAGCCAACTCCCATTCTACCTGTCCAGCATGAAGTGAGTTATAGGAAATCAGCCTCTGATTTGGATTCAGGTAGTTTTTGTTTGTCTGTTTGTTTGGGGATGTCTGTAGCTGCCTTTCTCAACTGGGAGTTTGCTAGAGGGTTGCTATGAATTTCTTGAGAGAGTGTGATTTTTTTAAAAAAAGTAAACAGTTTCTTGAACTTTATGCACTGCATTATTTTAGCTCTTGAGGTAATGGGAATGCTGTGGGCCTGTTGCTTTACTGTAAATATAATTGTAGATTGCGCAGGTTAGAAATAAATTGTATTGTGAAATGTTCAGAGTGTGTGTTTGAGAGAGAGGGAGAAGGATAGAGAGGGAGAGGGAGAGAAAGAGAGGTATACAAGGGTTCCTTGACACATAAAAATATTAAGTGCTTCTTCGAAGGTGAAAAATGATTTATCAAAACAGGAAAAATGGGGAAAGAAAGTTTGATTCTAACATATCCCACTTCTTTTGAAAACTTAAAGAATGATGAATGTTATCTGCAGGCAGGACACCAATATATAATACCTTGATGTAACAAAGTGCTTTGAAGAGATGTCATATTTGCTAAAGGAAAGGACTGCAATAAAGCTGTGCAGCCAATCCATTTCAGTCCTTTAAAATGGATCACCACTTTACTTGGAAGAGGTGCTTTGAAGAGATGCTTCTTGAAAAAATTGTTGTGGCAGTGTTTTTTCAAGAACTAGAAGAATATTGTATTCCTAAGGTTGTCTATACCACTGATTTTTCTACAAGAGCCATGATTATTTCTCGTTGATGCAGTTTAATGACTCAATTTCTTACTTATATATGGAAATTAATGGATGAATGATTTAATGAAGATACATTTAATGAAGATAAGAATGCTTTTTTGTTGAACCCACTAACATTTAAACAAGCAATTTCTTGCAATCCTATGCAAAGGAGTTTCAATCTGGTATATATTTGTCTGCTTTCCAGATGTTGAACGCTAAAGGTAGTTAGTGATTAGAGGATGTTGGAAATGTCTTATATCTAAATAAAGATCATAGGGCTGTACATGTAATGTCCACAAACAATTTTGAAGAAGTGATGCATGAGTACACCACCTGCTTCTTTTCATTTTCATGAGAAACTGAAGAAAAAGTGCTGTTACTTTAAGAATTGAAATTACTTGAATTAGCAGTTTCCTTAAGATGTCCCTTAGCTTATGGCAAGAATATTTTACTTGTTTCTTAATGTTGGCATTGAATTACTGGTGAATCAATCTTAGATATTGCAATTTTGCACCATACAATTATTAGACAGTGTGAATGTTGACCTAATCTAAGGCAAATAAAAATATCAATATTCTTTTTCTCTCCTCTAGTGGGGTTGAGTGCTCTTGAAGTACTTTTCTAAATATTAAAATGTATGCTAAAGATATTCTATCTGTGTTTAATATTTGATCTCAATATTTAATATTGTATTTAATATTTGATCAAACATCTTTTACTTTTCTGTGTCCTGTACAGAGGTGGATTTGTAAACTGTACAGATGCAGATAGATAACTCAACAAGACGTCCATAACAAAGTACATTTATTGGTTCATCAGATATCCTCATAACTCACATTTATGACAAAGTTCTTCTTTAATAACCAATCCTTTGTATATCTGCCTTGTAGTAAAATATGGTTAACTCCTAACCCATCGCATAGCGATAGAAAGCAGCTCCCTTGAGTAAGGGAGTTCAGGCAAAATTGAGGGAAACTTTCCCAACCCATCAAGGGTCAAATTAGTGACCAATCAGGATTACAGATGTGGCCATGTGACATGAACTACATTTCCCAGGATACCTTTAACTACATTTACCATGATGCATTCCCTGAAGGGGACAGCTCATAATTCCTAATAACTATCCAATTTCTATAGACTGGTTGGGACAGCACAGATCTCATTTTCCATGATATTTTATTGAGGTATTTCTTTTTAGTATGCGAAGTCTGTTATGCTTTTAAAAGAAAGCTGAAAATTGCACCAGTTTTCAGCAATCAATCCCCTGACATCCTGTGGCATGGCCTGGGAGGGCTCAGGGACTGCATACCAGCTATTCCCTTTGAAAAGAATTCTGGGTTTTAGGAATCTTCAAATGGAAAACGTTAAATCTGAGACTGAGAACATTTGGATTGAATCACACCTTTGAATTAAATCCTCATTTGCTTTATCATATTGTCATATGTCTTTTTTCAATATTATTTATTTAATTTGTATCCCCCCCCTTTATTATTTTTACAAATAACTCAAGGTGGCAACTATATTCCACATATCTTTCTCCTCCTATTCTCCCTCACAGTTCTGTGAGTTGAGTTCAGAAGAGAGAGTGTAATAGGTCCAAAGTCATCCAGCTGGCCTTCATAGCTAAGGCAGGACTAGAACTCATGGTCTCCATCTTTTTAGTTTGGTGCCTTAACTAAAAAGTTAAGACCTTAAGCCCATGTCACACTGCACCAACAGATGGAAAGAGGATGTAAAATGGAGAGAAACACTTGCCATCCGTTGGTTAACGCGATGCTTCCGTTCTGTCCTCACTGCGTCCGTTTTTCTTCCTCTCTATCCGTCCAGCATCCGTCGACTGAGGTTCCATCCGCTCAAAAAGTTTTGAGCTGCTCAAAACTTTTTGAGCGGAAAATGTATCCAACGCGTCCGTTCTGCATCCGCTAGGCATACGGGGAACATCTGTTCTGCATCCGTCATCATCCGTTACGCGTCCGCTACATCCGCTAGGCATCCGCTGCGCATCCGTGCAACTCAAATCTGCTCCAGCGGTAAACGGATACAGGGAGGAAGCGGAACGGACGCGGAATGGATGCGGAACGAATGCAGAACGGACGCGCAGTTAGTAGCACGGATGGAGAAAGGATGAAAGCAGATGCAGCTCGCAAAGAAAGCATTTTAAATGGAAAAAACATTCGCAGAGGGGACCTATCTTGGATATGAAGGATGTCTAGAGGATGCCTAGAGGATGCCTAGAGGATGCAAAAGGACACCTGTACTGCCTATAAAAAGGGGGAGCAACTCACCTGGATCTCACTTTCAGACCAGCAGCCCTGCTGTGCAGACCTCTGCAGCCTTCATCTGACTCTTGCTCTTCCACAGCATCCAGTCATGTCCACCATGGATTGTAACACACTCCTTTTGGTAGCCACCATCGTTCTGCAACAAGGCAAAGCCATCTACACGCTCTTTCAACTCTACTACGGGAAGAAAAGGAGGCATCCAAGAAGCATCTGGGTCCGAAGATGGATCGGGAGAAGAGCAGAGTACAGACTGTACAACAAGGTAATGGTGGAGCTGAGGAACGAAGACACTCGGGCATTCCAGAACTTCATGAGGATGCCTCCAGCCATGTTTGACGAAGTTGTGCAGCGCCTGACACCCAGGTTGACCAAGCAGAGCACCAACTTCCAGCCCAGCCTGGACCCTGGGCTCAAGGTGGCACTCACTCTGCGCCACCTGGCCTCTGGGACCACCTACAGGAGCATGCAGTACGGCTGAAGAGTGCCACACAACACCATCAGCATTGTGGTCAGAGAAGTGGTGCAGGCCATCATCGAAGAATACCTAGAGAAGCTCCTCCAGTGCCCCTCCACTGAAGAAGGCTGGAAGAAAGTTGCAGAGCAGTGGTATCAGAAGTGGAACTTCCCCCACACCGTTAGAGCCATAGATGGCAAGCACGTGGCCTGCAAAGCGCCAGCCAAGTCGGGGTCCGCTTATTTCAACTACAAGGGCTTCTTCAACATCATCCTCTTCGCCATGGTCGATGCTGACTACAAGTTCATGTACATCGATGCTTCAAGCAATGGGTCATCTTCAGTCGCCCAGGTATACAACACCAGTCATCTCAAGGATGGGCTGGAACGCAACCTCATCATGGACTTCCCAGATCCAGACCCCCTGCCCAACGACACACAACATGTGCCCTACTTCATCGTGGGGGATGACGCCTTCTTCCTCAGAACATACCTCATGAAGCCCTACACTTCCAGATGCCTCACCCATGAAGAGAGGATCTTCAACTACAGGCTGTCCAGGGCAAGGCGGGTGGTGGAGAACGCCTTTGGCATCCTGGCCAACAAGTTCCAGGTACTTCTCACCACCATGCAGCATCGCCCAGAGACTGTGAGGAGGATCGTGGAAGCTTGCTGCATCCTACACAATCTCATGTGCACCCGCTACCCAGTCTTGTAGAACAGGCTCGTGGACCTCCAACAAGGCAATGGGGACATGGAGCCTGGGGAATGGAGGCAAGGGCAAAACCTGATCGACACTCAGGATGTGCAAGTCCCCAACAGAGCCTCACATGAAGGGAAGAAGCAGCGCAACCTCCTGAAACACTGGTGCAACTCCCCAGCTGGAGCAGTGGAGTGGCAAGACAGGTTGATAGATGATTAATGGATGCTTCCTTCAGCCTGTCTCATCACACTGATGAGATTGGGCCATGTATGTTGGGTGGGCCTACAATGAACAGGGCATTTAATAAAGAGTTGTGTTTATGTTGACATGTGTGGATGATTGATTACATTATTATTGATAATAAAGGGCCATAGGTGTGGCACCTGGGAGGGTGGACCATACAGTCCCACTATGCTTGCACTGGAGGTTTATCTATCCCACAGCTATCTTAACCCATCCCACAGCTATCTTAACCCATCCCAAAGGTATCCCTGCCCATCCCACAGCTATTACCCATCCCAAATGTATCCCTGCCCACCCCACTGCTATCTTAACCCATCCCACAAGCATGCAAAGGCTAAACCATTTCTAAAAGTTTCCACCAAGACTTTATTTACAAAAATAAATGAGGCAAGTGTGTGAAGCAAAGATAATCTTTATTAATAACAAGCTGTAAAAGAAAAATGACCCAAGTCAAGTGTCCAAATAAAGTCTACAGGTAGCCACCCAGTCTCTGGCACTCTTCTCTGTCACTCAGAGGTGTGCCCAGTCTCAGGGTTGAAGGGTCCAGGTGCTGTGGAGGTGGCTGCTGCTGGAGTGCTGGTCTGAAGCGCCAGTGGGGTGCCTGGTCCCGAGAGGACAACAGGGGATGGTGTCTTGAGGAAGCTCTCAGACAGCTGGCTCAGCCCCATGATGTTGAGAGTTCCTTCCTCCATGCCATGGGGTGTCAGCCCCAGTACCGACGACAGTTGTTCTGAGGCCGGGCTTGGCTGTGGGGTGGAGGAAGGAGCAGTGTAGTGGGGCTGTCTGGTCTGCAGCTGTGTGAGGACTGGTGTGGGTGGCATCGGTGACGTGGGTGGCATTGGTGGCATCGGTGGCATCAGTGGCGTGGGTGGCATCGGTGGCATCGGTGGAACCGGTGGCAATGGTGTTGTCCGATGAACCTGTGCCTGGACTGGGAAGGGCTGCTGCCTGTGCTGCTGGACCTCCTGGTAGCCGTAGCCCTGGTAGGTGAGGAGCTGTGGAAAGCCTTGGAATGGGAGGGACATCACCTGGGGTGGAGGAGCAGACCTGGACTGGGTGGGAGCAGGTTCATCTGGATCTGGAGGGTTGTGAAGCAGATCGGTGATCCTGTCCTTCACCACCTGGTACTGGGGTTCCGCCATGTCCGTGAGGGTCTGGTTCACAAAGGTGAGGAAGGGCTTGTGGTTGGAGGATGAGGAGTTGGTGTGGACCAGCTGAGAGAGGATATCTATGCTGCTCCTGATGGTGTCTCTTATCTCCAGCAGGACAGTGTGGCTCTGTCCCTCCTGTCTGGCTCTCTGCCTTTCTGTGGAGGTGGAGCTGGGGTGGATGTGGGTTGGACTGTGGTGGAAGTGCTGTCTCCTTACTCCCACTGCGTCAGGGGGTCCTCCACACACTCCGCCACAGTTAGAAAAGCTGTCGGGGGGTTCTGCGTCATGGCATGCTCCACAGAAACCTGCCTGGAGACAGGAGCTGACTCTCGGCTGGAAGAGGACTGGCTCTCAGCAGGCTGCCTGAGAGAGAGGGTTGTGAGAGGGGCTGCTCCTCAGTGGCGGATCTCACCCTCCAGGAAGCTGCACTTGGCCATGATGTAGGTCTCTCTGTCTGTCAGCTTGACCGCAGCCTGGCCAGATTTCTTGAGGTGCAGCTTCCCGTACCAGGTGTGCATGGCTTCCACCAGCCGAGGAGCACATCCGATGTGTAGCCCAGGCTCTCCGCCTTCTCTCTCCAAGCAGCCTGCTTCCTTTTGGTGTCCCTGTAGAGCCTGTGTCCCTTCCGCCATAGATGCTCATTCTCTTTCAGCCACTCCAGCACCTCATCCTCATGTTCCTCCTCGATGGAGTATTGCCTCCTCTCCCGTTCTCGTATATGCCTCTTCCTCCCTTTGGCAGGTCCACATGGGCCCTCATCAGAGGGGCTTCCAGGTTGTAGGGGCTGCTCCTCCACATCACCAGCAGAAGCAGCACCAGCAGGACCAGCAGCAGCAGCAGCAGCACTAGTAGCACCAGCAGGACCAGGATCAGCAGCAGAGAGTAAGCAGCAGCAGCACCAGCAACACCAGCAGGACCAGGATCAGCAGCAGCAGAGTAAGCACCAGCAGCGCCAGCAGCACCAGCAGTGCCAGCAGGACCAGGAGTACCAGCAGGACCAGGAGCACCAGCAGGACCAGGAGCAGCATCAGCAGAGTAAGCACCAGCAGAAGCACCACCGCCATAAGCATCATCATCAGCTTCTCCAGAAGCAGAAGCAGAAGAAGCCCCAGCCCCAGAAGAGCGAGCCCGTGCTACAGAAGCCCCAACAGAAGCAGAGTGAGGGCCAGGGGGTGGGAGGGTGGCCCTGTCCCTCTTGCCAGGACTGGCAGCAGAGGGCTGAGGCTTTCTCTTCTTCCCCATGGTTGTGGGGTTGCTGGCTGGCAGGCAGGCTGGCAGCAAGGCTGGTAGGCAGACTGGCAGGCAGACTGGCAGGCAGGCTGGCAGGCAGGCAGGCAGCAAGGCTGGCAGGCAGGCTTGTAGGTAGGCTGGCAGGCAGGCTGGCAGGCAGGCAGGCAGGCGGGCAGCAAGACTGGCAGGCAGGCTGGCAGGCAGGCTGCAGGCAGGCAGGCAGGCAGGCTGCAGGCAGGCAGGCAGGCAGGCAGCAAGACTGGCAGGCAGCAAGGCTGGCAGGCAGGCTGGCAGCAAGGCTCGCAGGCAGGCAGGCAGCAAGGCTGGGGGGCAGCAAGGATGGCAGGCAAGGCAGGCAGGATGGCAAGGCAGTCAATGTGTCTGGCAGCAGGTCTTTCCTCTGAATGGTGACCTGCTTGGGAGCTGCTTCCCTTTATATCCACGGGGCTGACGCAATGCATCCTCCCCACATGCGCAGTGAATGCTAGGCATCCGCTAGGCTTCCGCTAGGCATCCGCTAGGCTTCCGCTCTGCATCTGCTTCATCCGCTCAGCTTCCGCTGTGCATCCGCTTCATCCGTTCTGCGTCTGCTTTGCTGCAGTCCCCCGGAAGCCTTGCAGATGTCCCATCCGCTCTCAGCCGCTTCCATCCGCTAGGCTTCCGTGGAGCATCCGCTTTCCATCCACCTTGCGTCCTCCCCCCGTCCGTTCCTTTCAGTGTCGTCCGCTCTGGTTATGCAAATTTTTGCCCCTTTTGAGAGCGGATAACAATGGATGGAACATTTTTCTCATCCGCTGTGTCCTTTTTACAAACGTTTTGCATCCGTCAGCCAGTGTGACAGGGTCTTTAACTAGGCCAAACTACATTAAGCTGAATTTTGCTGAACAATGAATCTGTCCATGAAAAAGCTGATTTCATATATCTTTTTCTTTAAAAAGAAAACTCATATGAGAAGTGGCGTCACACATTCCAAATATCATGTAGATTAATTTTAACTAAACCCAGCTGAAACAAAATAACTGCTATATTTAAGTTGCATTGTTTCCAAAAATACCAAGTTTACAAGGGCTTCTCCAACATTACCTAGTTTAGGACCACACAGAAATAAACATATATGGTAATCCCTACTTCCTAATTGCCATGTTCAAACGATAGTCAGTAAATTGATTGATTTGTACTCATATAGAGTGCCTGCTATAACATAGAAAGCATGTCATAGTACCTCCAGTGATAAGATGCTTGATGATATGTTTGCTCGTAGCAGATAAGGTGTCCTTCCGTTGCTCTGTAGAAGTCTGGTCAATGGTGCCTTCCTATTTGACATATTGACTAGGCCATTTTAGCCTAGTTAATTCCTTAAAGGAACATGTGCTATCACAATATTTCAGATCACTGATTTTAAAATACAGTCTTCATCTTTTTCATACAGTAAACTGGGATATTGCCAGCAAAAGGATGAAAATGAAGAAATATTCTAACCTTTTACCTGTGACCTCTTGGGTATATTTTTTGGCCAACTTTAGCAAGCACGAACCTTTGAATAGATGCTATCCTCCTGCAATCCTTAGTGAAACAACAGAACAGAAATAAAACAATGTTTTATGTTTTCCATATTTTAAAACTAGCTTTCTTTGACTTTGTCCATGAGGGCTGAAAGGTGGGTAAGATGAGAACCAGCATAGCGAGTTTAGGATTGGTTGGTATTCCTGCCCTAAGCACATCACTTCTAGAACAACATCAGATAAATGCTGAATAGTTTAAGGGAAGACAAACACACATACACATATAGACACACACACACACACACACACACACACACACTCCTATTTCTTTTACCTGCTTTTCTTAAAAAAATTGCAGGCTTAACTTCTGCTGTGTGAACAGAACAAAATTTAATCCATGTCAAGCATGCAGTTTTCAAAGATTTCACTATGTAGAAGAGCACCAGAAGAAGATGGTTGGGCATTTTTATATTGAGTTTTATGCTGTCTCTTGCTAATCAAAGGCAATACTAAAGCAAACAAGCAGGTCAAACTAGAAAAACTCTGATTATTCCATTTAGCTGAATCTTTGTATTTGGCTAAATTGCAGACCTTGAATGGTTTAAATCCAGCTTACCCTAAATTCCTTTGGATGTCCATATAAGCCCTTTCCAGTGCAAACAAAGATTAACTGGAATTGGGAAGATGTGTTACACTGAGCTGAAGCTTAGAATGATGGAGGAAAATCATAATGAGAGAGAAAAATATGTTGCAAATAAATAAACTGAAACATCAAAGGCTGGATTTATGATTGGGATCTCTCTTTGTTCCCTACCTTGTAGTTTCAGCAAATAAAATGAACAAGGCCTGCCCATTTGCATTACATTCTTGAAACATCTGCATATTCTTACGTAAATTCTTGTATCCCTCAAATATTTGGTGGATTTTTGCTAAACAATGAACCTGTCCATTAAAAAGCTGATTCCTATTAATAGACCAGGAAGGTGGGGGGGCAGGTTAATCAAATGATTATCACAAAGGAAACTCTCTGCAGCCACCTTTTCTTTTAACGAGATAAATGTATGCTAGAAACACTGAAAGGTTTTAGATGAAAGATTTACACAAACACCCATCATTGCTTTAACAGACAAAGCAGCTTGCCTACTTTAACCAACCATGTCATTGTGTAATCTACCTGACCAAAAGCTTGTAATGGACATTTGTAATGTGGGTGTTGAAAACATAGTTGAAACTGCAGACAACAAAAGATAAGGACACCTTTGAAGGAGACACTTTAGACCTATCTGCTTTGACGGGCAACCAATTAAGGCTCTCCGGGAAACACTATCTATTTAGTAATTAATGTTTATCTTTTAATTTGTCAGTTATACTATATCCATTATTATGCAAGAAAAATGAGATGGCAGAAGATATTATGTTGCAAAATTGATCCAGGTGGGTTTATGATATTGTTAAAGGTATTTTACCCTTAACCTTAAACATTGGTGGTCATCATAATTCAGTATTACTAAAGACTCATAATTTAAATCATGAGATTGTTGTATAAACTCAGATGGGCAGTTTTATATATATGTGATAAATAAAAAATAAAATAACAAAACAAAACAATGAAACAAAAAAAATATTGGTTTTAATATTTTATCACAAAATTACCTATCCAAAATATTCTATTAAGTGAATTCAAAAAGAGAGCCTTTTTTTTTTAAAAAAATGTACATACTACCTTTTTTTAAGAATTCAGAAAAGAACTACAAAAGCAAATACATATGTATTTAGCTCGTAGAAAGGAGAGATGCTGGCTAAAAAAGCAATATAATTGCTTATCTAAATATTAACATCATGAGCTGTTAATGAAAAATATTTAAAAATATCATTTCAGTAATTATAAACCCACTGATAAAATATTTTATTATCTTGGTTAAAATAAATTTGAAATTTGTCTGTAGTTTTGTAAGTATGCTGGCATGCCATCTAGGCCAGGGATCACCAACTCTGTTATTCTATCTTCTTCTTTTGGACCTCAGGGACCACTGAACTCATAATTTTAAATCCCACGGACCAGAGACCCTAGGAAAATCCCAAAAAGAGTCTTCAGGAAAATTCCCCACTCCATTTTCCTCCTGATCGATAATTTTTTACTTGGGATCACAGGATACTGTCTCCAACTCTGTTCTCGGGGTGGGGGTGGGGGGGAGACTTGTGGCTTCATGCAAGGAAAGCAGCAGATGCAGCAGAAGTCTTTCTTTCTCTCCCCCAAACTCCACCAGAAATGAGTCCTTGCTGGCGCAGCCTCTTGGAACAGGATGTCTTGCAGGGTCCCAAAGAGTCATTTCTGGCAGAGTTTGGGGGAGAGAAAGAAAGACTTTTGCTGCTTTCATTGTGTGCAGCCAAAAGCAGAAGAAGAAAGAAGCGGAAAGAAGCAGCCTGGTGACCAGGCCAGGCATGTGGGATGAGTGGGACAAGTTCCCCCCTCCACCCTTCTTTCCTCCCCTCCCTACCTTGTGTTGTTCACAATGCAAGGGACGCAAGCCTTGTGAACCATGTAGGTGACACAGCCTTGTGTTCCCATGCAGCCTGGATTAATTGTTTTAGGGGGTACTTTGAGGATGACATTTTTCTGCGGACTACCAAAATTTTCTTGTGGACCCAGCCCACTGATTGGCAACCCCTGATCTAGGCTGGACTTAAACAGAGATGTGCATTTGTATGTTGTTACTTTTACTTGCAGGAGTATTAGTTCTTAACTGTATATCTCTTTGGATGGTTTTATGCGGGGAAGACAAAGACAATATCCATTTGTCATTATCTTCATGAGGCAATGGGGGTTGAATTGTTGTTCTCAACCTAAATTACTTCACAAAATCATTGCTGAAATAAGATGTGGTGAGTATATATATATATATGCTTCCCTGAGCTTCTTGAAAGACAGTTGAGATATCAAGTAAATGTATGTTGTTTTGTACAAAATAATAGTGAACAGCTTTGTCTGGGAGTCCAAATATTATGCAACATTGCAACTAATGATTAGGGGAAGATCAAACGAAATGAATTGCTACCCTTGGCAGAACTTGGGCCTTTATTCTGTAACAGTGCCAATTCAGAATGAAGGCTATAGTGAGCTATCAAATCATATGCAGCAAAGCTTCACTTATTTTATCATTTCATTTCATTTTCCTCCAGTTGAGCTTTTGCCACCCAGATAGGGCAAGCTAAACAATGAGATTTCCCTGGGGCAATTGTTAATTTACCCATCCCGGCACTTTTGGGGTTAGGGTCTAGCAGAGGAAATGGGATGTATATGGGCATGAAGCTATTTAGGCCTGTCTGTCATCACTTGGAAGAACCTCCAGTAGAAAACGTGTGCCAAACATGTGTGGGTTTTCTACCTCAAAGTGCTGCCTGACCTGTCAATTACAATAAAACCAGCTGAAGACCTTGGAAGGCAAATTGCCTACTCAGTTGACTCTTTCTAGGCTTGACAATGGCAGCTCTATGAGCTTTATTAAACCCAGGGAGTCAATCTTCCTCACACGAAGAAAAGCAAGGAATAGGTGCCAAGCAAGTCACTGTTTAACAAATGGTCAGGATCTTGGTAATATACACACCCTGACTTCAAGTATTTGTGTTTACATCCATATTCCTTCTTTTACCCATGTTCAATATATATATGTATATCTATATATATATTTGTTTATATATATATATATATATATATATATATATATATATATATATATAT
>BLBF01000003.1:46069488-46105697 GCA_015471245.1 Laticauda colubrina | reverse complement strand
GATGGCAGATGAGATTCTGCTGAAACATTGCTACAACTTTAACAGAACTACAATGACGTGGGATAATACCCGAAGGAAGCTAAACAGCACACATGTAAGTACCCGTGAAAACCTAAGAATGCAGTTCAGCTTCCTTCGGGTATTATCCCATGTCATTGTAGCTGTGCATTTAAAGTTGTAGCAATGTTTCGGCAGAATCTCATCTGCCATCATCAGGCTTCTGTATTGACTTTGTATGTGGGTCAGGCTATCACAGCCGTTGGTTTTAAATTTGAGGCTAGCCTACTGCTGTGTCAAGATGGTTTTTTCTACATCCTGATTGGTTGGGAGTCTTGGTCTGTGTTAATTGGTCCCCAAGACATACGAACTCAATACAGCTGAACAGCATACATGTAAATACCCGCGAAAACTTTAAAAAAACAAATATCAGACCTCTTTGGGGAGGAAATAAATAGCCAGACCAAAACCTATGAGAAGCTGGAAGTTAAAAGAGCAGGAATATTATGTGACCTGAAATTCCTATACAGCTGCAGAGACAACAATGCAACACCAACCTGCTTCAAATTAACATTTCATCACAGCACAGCAGCTACTAAACGTATCCTGAAAAGGACTGAAATGGCTCTACTCAGGAACGAGGTCCACAGTAAGAGATTCCAATTGGATCAGTTAAGCAAAGATATGCTAGCACTACACCTGGAATTGAGCAGGAAATCCACCCTCTACTTTGGGATAAGATAAAACAACTCACAACTTGGAGAGCTGAAACTGAAACCACTGACAAAAATAAAAAACTCTTGAAGAAACTAATGAAATTAGAAAATGACAAGAAAGCCCCCAACAACTCATAACAACACCTGAAACAATTAGTATATGTTTCCAACAGAGAACTCACTAAAACAGAAACAGATGTCCTAACCAAAGGATTCAATTATGCTATAGCACCCAAAAAAATCCCAACAGAATCCATCATATGTGCAGTAGAATCCAGCCTAACTAAATTAAATACAGATGAAGCTGACAGAATAAGACACCAGGTTACCAACATCCTATGCACAAGCAAACCACCCAAAAGCAACTTGCACAAAGATGAATTCAAAGCGCTACAAACCCTGAAAAATGATAACAGCATAATAATACTCCCAGCAGACAAAGGAAATGCCACAGTAGTAATGGACAGAAAAGACTATGAAACAAAATTGACAGACCTACTCCAAGACTCCACATACAAACCTATAAACACAGACCCAACCACACATCTGGGAAAATTAACCAAGAAGAAAATTATAACCAGCCACATAAGCAAAGAAATCCAACAGACGATCATCCCAAGAGAAAAATCTTCCAGATGCCCCAAACTATATGGCCTCCCAAAAATACACAAAGAAGGCATACCTCTCAGACCCATAGTCAGCTCCAAAGGAGCACCATTACAAAACCTAGCTAAACACTTAGCAAAACAACTACAGTCCCATGCTGAAACTGCAGCTTCACCTGTACAAAACTCATACCACTTCTTGGAAATGATCAAACATCTACACGTAGAACAAGAAGATCTGCTTGTAAGTTTCAACGTTGTTTCACTAGTCACTCAAGTCCCGATAAAAGAAACTCTTGAAATCATCAAAAATAAATACCAACCAGCTAAACACCTCATGGAACTAACAGAACACTGCTTAACCAACACTGATTTCATATACAAAGGACAAAGATACAAGCAAATTGAAGGAGCCCCTATGGGATCACCACTGTCACCCGTCATTGCAAACCTGTTCATGGAAGAATTCAAATCCAGAGCCCTGGCTAATGCCACCCACAAACACAAACTATGGCTAAGATACATCGATGACACATTTGTGATTTGGCCCCATGGAAAAGAAAACCTAAACAATTTCCTAACACACCTAAACAGCACACACCCCAAAATCAAGTTCACCGTGGAAATGGAAATAAACAAACAACTACCATTCCTAGATGTACTAATCTACAAAAGAACAGATGGCACACTAGGACACACTGTATACCAGAAGAAAACACACCAACCGCTACCTCAATGCCCAATCCCACCACCACCCAGCACAGATAAATTCCGTGGCCAAAACGCTAATCACCAGAACCAAATGCCTGGCAGACAAGACACACAAAGACAAGACACATAAAGACTGAACTATGCACCCTGACTAAAGTACTGACAGCCAAAGGCTTCCACAAAAACAAAATCACCAGCTTGATCCACAAAAACACACTAAGACATAATGGAGACCTAGAAGATCAACAGACCTATGGAACAGCTGTCCTGCCCTACATAAGAGGTACTACAGACAAAATCAGTAAGATACTACACAGGCATCACATCAATACTGCCTTCAAAACAGATAAAAAAATAGCAGCCATCCTTAGAAACCCCAAAGATAAGATTGACCTGGAAAACCAAGGCATATACAAAGTTCCCTGTGAATCATGCCCGGCCACATACATTGGACAGACCAATAGAAGAATAGGTATCTGCCTGGATGAACACAAAAATGCAGTAAAAAAGCTGGAACACACCTCCTCACTAGTCCAACACATGAAAACCACAAGTCACAACATCAACTTCAATGGCACCAAAACCCTAGCCACTATAGAAAACCCCAGCCACAGAATCATCAGAGAAGCTATAGAGATTGAAAAAAGACCTGAAAGCATGAATAGAAGAGATGATTCCTCCAGATTGTCAATCATTTGGAAGCCTGCACTCTCAAATTGAAAGATCTCCACACCACAAGCCAGGCAAAAACTTGGGCACAAACAGACTCCCCCTGATACCTCCAGCTCAAACACACCCCAACCAGGCACCCAGATGAAACCTAGCTTCCTAACAAATGATAGCCATCCTTTTACTCGAAGCCAAGCTGCACTGAAAGCCTCCAATACAGGAAAACAGTGTTGCCAGCCAATCAAAGCCACAAAACAGACAGAAGAAACCAGAAACACCAATCAAACAAACTCCAAGTCCAATAAACACAGAGCAAGACTCCCAACCAATCAGGATGTAGAAAAAACCATCTTGGGACAACAGTAGGCAGGCCTCAAATTTAAAACTAATGGCTGTGATAGCCTGACCCACATACAAACTCAATACAGAAGCCTGATGATGGCAGATGAGATTCTGCCGAAACGTTGCTACAACTTTAAAAGCACAACTACAATGACGTGGGATAATACCCGAAGGAAGCTGAACAGCATACATGTAAGTACCCACGAAAACTTTAAAAAACTTATATGTATATATAATCTTAGATTTTCTATATAATGTATTTGTATAAAACAGTTTACAAAAAGAAGCCATCTGTTGTGAGTCATATATTCAAATGCTGGAACACTAGCATATGTATTTAGCATATAACAGTAGCATTTATAGACTGTTCAAATCCCCAGTATTGGGAGAGATGATGGTTCAGAGACTTCATGATGCTGGAGATGGTCTCAGCTTCAGTGGTTAGAGCCCTAGCACTGCCTGTCAGTCATCTCAGCTTCTGTCCACCTAATAGCTTGAAAGCATATTCTATGCAAGTAAATGGATAAGTACTATTTGAGCTGGTGCTTTGTGCTGGCAGTCTGATTCCAGATGACTCTGAACCTTCCTGTTTGTGGCGCCAGTTTGCAAGGCAACTCCAGCAAGGGAGGAGACCTTGAATGAAGAGCCACTCTGCAGGAAGAGCCACTCATTTTTCTCTCTGGTGCAAAGGCAGATCCACCTTCTGCAGTGCACCTTGGGAAGTATGCAAGCATTTCCTGTAACAGGGCTGGTACCTTGGCAAACCAAACTACTATTCCTCAATAGCAGTGTGGTCTCCTGGCTACTGTAACAATGCCATAATAGTTATAATAATAACCCCCAATATGCTTATAATAAATACTGAAATAATATAGTTGGTCATCCTTTCAAAAAGTTTAGACCTTTTTATTTTGAACATCAAAAATATAGATGATGTTTTTCAAAAGTAACAAGAGAGGTGGAATTTGTTTTTAAAAAAATATGCTGTGATTGATAACAGTAAAACATATCTGAGATACAGCTAATAGAATTGTACTAGCAAACCACATACCATTTTGACAATGAAAAATAGAAACAAGGGCACCCAAATGTTGATATATTATTCCCTCTTTATTTAATGTATCATTAGAGTTTTCACAGATGTAATCTTAAATTGTACAATAAGTAATCCAAAAAAAGTATTTTATGTAATAATCTCTATCTATTTTTCCAGTCTTGGTAGCATACCTATCTTTCAACTGCTGATTCACATTCATTCATTCAATAACTGAAGTTTATTTTTCAGTCATAATTTTAAAAAATCACATGTATTGCTCTGTTATTAGGGAAGAAAACCATCCAAGGAGCCAAAAAAGAAAATTAACATTTTATTCCTTATAAGGAGGTAATTATTGACAAAGGAGATTTTCTGTTACAATACTTCTTTCCCAGATAACTTATTCAATTTGAAAATTATTCCCTTGACATGAATCCTTTTAGATGTTCACATTCTGAAAGAGTGTTTACATTTTCACTTCTATTTTAAAGATGTAAATGTTGAGAGTTTATAATATATTCTTACTGCTTACCCAAAACAGTTTGCTACATTAGGTCAAACACAAAATTATTATTAATATAATCTTCACCATATTGAGTCACTTTAAATTCTCTTATGAGCAGCCCAATCCTATTCATATTTATTTTGAAGTATATTGCATTGATTGTGGTGGTCCCCAGTTAAGACAGATAGATAGACAAGATTATTCATTGTGTCAAAGATTCTTTTTCAAAAGGCAACTGGACTTTCTTGCTTTTTTATTTGAAAATGTTTTGCTTCCAAGAAGCTTTTTCTCTAATTCTCTCTCCCTGCTCTATCTCTCCTTCCCTCCCTCTCCCTTCTTCTGTCTTCTTCTCTCTACCCCCCCCACTCTTTTTCCCTCTCTTCCTCTCTTCCTCTCTCTCTCCTTTCTCTCCCTCCCTCTCTCTCTGTAGTATTCTTGTGTGTGTGTGTGTGTGTGTTTTCACACACAAATCCTATGAACCAACTCATACCCCTGAAACATTAAAATGCCTGATTATCTTCTCTTTTTTAATATTTGTAAATAATACCATGAATTCTCGTAAAATTTATATATTCAGGATAGCAAATACCATAAAGTCAGTTTTTGGAAGAGGAAAATGATCTGACCAAATAATATACTTACAAGTAGATTTTCCATGGGTTTTCTCACAATTTGGACAGTGGTAAATATCAATATCTGGTGCCTCATCTTCCTCTACACCAACACAGCTGAAATTGATTTAAAAAAAACAAGTCATTGTTAAACAACAGTGTTAAACAAATAAAATAATCAGATACTTCAAGATACAACAACTCTTATGTCCAAGGTCCAACCCTCTTAAATTCTATAAGAGGACCTCGGCTGACTCTTTATGACCTTTGTCAGTTTTGTGTGGTACTTAGAAATTAATATACTTCAATCTCCCAACTAAGATAATGTGTCAGATTGCAAGTGGTCAGGTGGACCTTGATCACAGGAATAGAGTGTGATAGCATAGCTGTTTCTTTGTTGTAGCTAAATTAAATCTCAAAAGTCAATACCAAAGACATGCATATTTTTCATCTGAGTAAAGTTAAGCAATAGGGACCACTAATTCTTAGTCTAAATTGGTATTTTTTTTATTTAAAGAAGTAAGCAACATTCCCCCTTCCCCTTTCCCCCAAAATTATACAGTGAGTGCCTTTGGATGCAAATTAATTGGAACTGGTCCAATCTTGTATTTTTCACTTGTTTTGAAAATGCCATTTTAATCCATGCTTTGCTCCATATGGATTATCCTTATGGGGTATAGGAAGCTGTCATTTATGACTTCGCTACAAATATAGAATAATGATGGTGTTCTAAAATTATGGTGGTTGCTCCCCGTTTTGTTTTCCCTTAATAGATTATAGCTGCAAAGAAAAGCAGATTGAGTCTGAAAATCAAAAGATGCTTCTGCTGAATATCGTAGTTAAAAATTGCTAAGTCGGTCACATTCACAGTGAATAAAGTCTTAACATACTCCAAGAATTACTACTGCAGTTATTCCAAATGTTTAGAAACACACATCTGTATAGTTATACTTTTTTTCTGACTACCTCCCTCCCTCTCTCCCTCCCTCTCTCCCCCCTTCCCCCCCCTCTCTCTCTCTCTCTCTCACACACACACACACACACACACACACACACACGACAATCTAGCAATACCCAAATAATTTGAGCAACCAATTTTAAGTATGAAACTTCATGCATATACACCTATTCTGTATAATTTGCTCTGAATACCAAAAGTGAAGTTTTAAAGAACAGATTTCTATCAGAGCAGAGTAAAATTGTATCTTTAATAATTCTGGAAAATCAAAATGAAGCATTCACCCCTTTTCTGACACCTAATCATATATAATTTATTTACAAGTCATTTATCTGACTTGTACTAAGTATTTCGCTACCATAATCAATTTCTGCTGCACAGAGATGGACATAAATACATTTTGAGTGTCAGAAATATATCCCATATTCAGAACACCCACTGAAGTTAGTAGCCTACAGTATGATATAACACTGTGCTGTCATCTGATGGTAGCCCGGTAAAGAAACAAGAAATCAAATATCCAATGTTAAGACCTGTCCTGCCCCTGTCAGAAACTGATTCAGAGGAAGAGGCCGAGTAGCTGACAGGGAGTGTGGCTCTGTTGGCTGTGGAAGAAACTGGGGAAGGGCACAGTCTAGCTGGGCAGAGCAGGGAAGAAGCAGAGCAAGGGAGAGGGAATTTGGAGACCCAGGCCACCCCCTCTTCATCCTAGGGCATGCAGGGAGGAATGGAGACGGGAGCAACATGAGTTGTGTGGCTTATGGGGGAGGAAAGGGGCTTGATTCCCTGATTCCCCATTTGGAGTTACAATGGACCATTGCAGAATCCCCATGGTCATGGTGATCAAAATTCAGAAGACTGACAACTGGCCCTTATGACCTTGGGGTCATATGATCACCTTTTGCGACTATCTCACAAGCAACTTTCAATTTCCAAACTTTAGGGGTGCTCAAAAGTTGTGACATACCTTGACGACTGCAAAGATATTTTGGTTATTTTAATAGACGTAAGTATATTATGTATATTTACATAATCATAAATATAATAACTTTTTAACATTTTGTTTGTTTCATTTGGGAAGCCAAATTTATTTAACAATGGTATTACTAATTTAATAAACGGTAATGATTCACTTAACAACTGTGGCAAGAAAGGTCATAAAATGGAGCAGAACTCACTTAACAATCATCTCACTTAGCAACAGAAATTTTGGGCTCAATTGTACTCTCTTTGTTCTGCCTCCACTGCATTGCATTGAAGCACTTTCACAATGATTAATCTCAACTGATAGTCTTTAAACTAAAAATACTGAGACTAGAACCTTCCAAGGAATTAATATTACTTTTAAGAGATACTGTCTTCAAAGTACTTCTCTTAACTATTAAATGATTGTTATTTGATCACAGCTACAACTTCCAAAAGACATATAATTCTATTAAAAGTTAAAATTTTCAAAGTGAGTTCTTGATACTTTGATGATCTAATGTGAGTTTTGGATGCATTTATGTGTGAATATGCACATGTTACCTGCAAATACTTCTCTCTTATAGTAATATTCACATTATCCTCGTTACCATGGAAGAAAAATGGATCCATGAACAGTCAACAGATCCAATCCACAAAATATGTTTGAATACTTAAGAGAAATCCCAACTTTCACAGAAAAATATTTACTCAAATAGTTATCCATAAGATTCTCTCCAAATTGTTAGGTTCCACATACTCTGTCCTTCCACATGCAACATGAGGACAATGCATATGTTGTTCTCTCTATTTTGATGGAAAAGTTCATCCAATTTCTAGCATTAAAAAGTGAGATTTATTTCCTGCTATATAATGTGACAGCTGCAGTTCTTCCTTCTTTGTCCAGAATTAAGTTTGCCATTATTAAACCCCATCTTGAGATTTTTGGTGGTGTTTAGGCAGGTTGCAAATAAATATCTTAGTTGTGACTTTATTTGGTTATTCAAAAACCTTGAGATAAGATCAAAACTTGTCCAAATTCTTCCCACCATTACTATAACAGAATAACAGAGTTGGAAGGGACCTTGGAGGTCTTCTGTCTAACCCCCTGCTCAGGCAAGAAACCCTAAACTATTTCACACAAATGGTTGTCCAATCTCTTCTTTAAAGCCTCCAATGCTGGAGTACCCAGAAATTCTAGAAGCGAATTGTTCCATTGATTAAGTGTTCTCACTGCCATAAAATTACTCATTACTTCTAGATTGCTTCTCTCCTTGATTAGTTTCCATCCATTGTTTCTTGTTCTGCCCTCAGGTGCTTTGGAGAATAGCTTGATCCCCCTCTTTGTGGCAGGCCCTGAGATAGTGGAACACTACTAACCTGCTTAACCTCTTTTTGTTAAATCATACCCAATTCTTGCAACCATTCTTCATATGTTTTAGTCACCAGTCCCCTAATAATCTTTGTTATACTGTAACAAACATCCTTGTTGTGCTAAAATTCCCACCTCAAAATCATAAAGATAAGAGTCAGTCTAGCAAGGTAATCCAGGCAGGGTAATCCAGACAGAAAGCACAATCAGATGGACTAAGTCTACTTTATTTTAAGATTACATTAGCAGAATCTTGCAAGTCTGAAAATATATTTCTCCCATTGCCTTTAAAGATCAAGAAACTAGACAATTTCCCTTCAGAGATATTTGCCATGCCCTTTTATGGGCAAAGCTGTTCTTCTGTAGCTCTTTGCCCTGTTTTACATACCATTACCAGAGGTGGGATTCAGCCGGTTCAAGTGAACCAGTAGTTCTGGCAATTAGTTGGCCCCACCCACCCGCCTCTCCCCTAGTCCTCATTTTATATCCTTTTTTGGAAGTCCAGCTGATTCATACGGCACACTAGATTGCCAGGCCTCAGCTATTTTACTCACCATGGTTGCAGCAGAAAGTATTAGCTGAAAATGGCTGTTTTTAAAACACAAAGCACACACTCACTGAATTGGTTGTTACACCAGTTGAATCCCACCACTGACCATTACTCCTAGTGAATATGATACCCATTACAACAATGAGTGCTTCAAAAAAAAGCATTTATACTGAATATCATACTTTGAAAAAACTGACATAGGAACTTTTACTGCTGGAACATCACTCCATTATTGATTGATAAAATGGACAGATCATTTTAAAAGATTGTTGGAAATATAACAATCAGGTTGGATCACTTTCCCTATTTGATGGTAATGTTGTAAGGCTCAGCAATTTTGGGAAAAAAGACATATAATAGAAGGAAACAAATTCCAAAAGCTGAATTTCCTTTCCAACTTATTTTAAAAACTCCTACTAAACCTTATATGCCCAGAAGTATCCAACAAGCTTTACTCATAGTAACAGCTGCAGGAACATTTTATGGTTTGTACTGGAAAACATCTATAATTCCTAGCTTATGGGAGTTTGCTTTGATATCCAAAATAACTTCATGTTCGAAAAGCAAATCTGACACAGAATCAGATTTGGGGGGGAGGTTATCATTCATTCTCTCTCCCTCTTTCCCTCTCTCTCTCTCCCTCCCTCCCCTCTCTCTCCCCCACCCTCCTTTCCTCCCTCTCTCTCTCTCTCACACACACACATACACCACACCTCAAATTTATGTCCCCTTAACATAAATTATGTTACCCTTCAATGATCTGTTAAATAAGGACAAATCTGTTGCTTGTACAGAAATTTATGATTTCCACCTTTAATGTAGATTTTATACAATTATTCTGTTGATATTTATGTACCATTAGGATTTTAACAATGATGTGTTTTTAAAATGTGTTCAGTTATGTAAAATTTATTCGTGCAATACTGAACATTCTTATCTAATTCTATTGTGCTTATAAAAGTGTCATTTATTCACTTCATGCTTTCTTTTTAACCTGTTTTTGTCCCCCCCACTCGTTTAAAGAATTCTTAAGGAAAATATAACAATTTCTTTAAAAATATGATGGTGGCATTGATCAAGAGATTGCAGCTGCTGAGTCTGATCCTGTTGGAATTATTGCAATTTACCCACCAAATATTTGCTTCAACAATCTGTGAAGATTGTGCAGATTCACTCTAAAAGGAGCTCTTGTGTAGCTCCAAGCCAGCCAATAGGTTCAAGGTCCGTACTGCTGACTAGATAGTCAAGATTGCAAGATTCTATGCTTATTGAGAGAAGGCTGGATGATAAGAAGTCAGCATTATCTTAACATATTCCTGACAGCACAACAATGCAATCAATGAAGCTTTTCTTAGCAAGCTAGTTGTTTTACATCTATTCTGCTAGTACAGTGCAGAAATATTTCCTACAGAAAATAAGACAAGAGGTTTAGGAGTCTTTTATAATTTGGTGGAAAAAAATCATCTAACATTTTACATTTTATTTACTGTAATAAATACTGCTAAATACTACTACTACTACAATAAATAAGAAATATTACTTATTGAACTCCTTAAATTCCTTTTTGTATAAGTGCCGGGTGACACAGTTTTCTTCTACCATATAAGGTTAACAAGAGTTGAAACGCTTCCTCTATTTTCATTTTCTCTCACACAGACTCAAACTGCCAAACTGCTGGCAACTGGCAATCAGCAGAAGTAGCCTGCAGTACTGCACTCTAATCACTGCGACACCACAGTTCAGTGAGAGTTGAAAAGCTGACAAAGAGAAATGAACAAAGCTAGAAAGGGAAGTTTATAATTTTGAGCATATATCATGGCAGTAAAATTAACTATCTAATGGTTTTCAAAGTTCTATGCTCTTAATCAAAACTCTCAAAATTCATCTGCTTACCTCTCATTCTTCAAATTGCACAAACAGAACCAAGGAAATGGAGACACTTCCATATTCCCAGTTCCTCATCCCTCAAAAGCTGTTTGAAACACATGGTCATCTTTATTGCCGCCATTCAAATCACTGAGAATAGCAGGTATTTCCTCCAGTTGTCCAATAAGGAATGCTGTGCCACACTACGCATGCTTTTAATTATATTTTTTTTGCATGTATCTAGTGGTTTCTTCCTATAAGCAGTGACTGCTATTGGTGGGGGAGGGGGGTCTGGAAAGCCAATAACACACTCATTTTCTCCTCTGCATACAGTAGGTGAACATCTTTGGGGAGGGGAGGGTGGCTGGCTAAAACTAGCAGCCCAGAAGGGGGTTAGAGTGATTTCTGTCTGTGAAGAAATGATCAGCCTATAAGGTATGCCTAAGGCCTACACTGCAAATAGAAAGATTCGTTCAAACAATTTGTGACAAGGCTGTAATTGCCGAAAACAGATACTGCAACCAATATTTCACAGAAAGAATGCACATTATGAAGGTAAATGTGGATAGACACATTATTACTGGTTAGTGCAAGTATTTTCTTGATGCTATGCTCTGTGGCTAGACATGAAAGGTCATGAGTGTCCCTACCTTCATTTAATAGAATGAAAGAGAAAACCAGTCAATGATTCTTTACTTCAAAATAACCTCCTATATTGCAATTCTAAAAGAATTTCTCACCTGGACTTGCTCTAGTGCAGAAATTTAGTTCAGAAAGAAACTCTCCCTTTGGAATTGTTAGGAAGTGTTTTGTTCTCCTTAGCTACTGGAAAAGGCCTCTGAGACAAAAAGAAGGGGGGAATATATGGATGGAATGTTTATAAATGAGCAAATAAATGGGTCGGTATAAAGGAGTATTTACTTATTCTTGGTTCTTCCATCTGCCTGCCTGCCTGCCTGCTTGCTTATCCAATTTAGATTTTGCCACAGAGGATATCAGATGCGCAGCAGCATTCAATAATGCAATGCAATACAATACATGGTACAAGCATTGAAATCTCTATAATAGCAGTCCCAGTTGGACTAATGCTATATGCTCTTTGTGAGGCTGCCCTGAAGAACACCAGGAAGCTAAAATTGGTTCAGAACGTAGCCTTATGCACAGTATTGGGTACCTGTGTTCAATTTAGTTATGTTGTGAAACCTAGTCATCACATTTAAAACTCTATTTAGAGTGAGGTCAAATTATTTGTTGGATTCCCTCTCCCTGAGATTAGATAGATCTCAACCTCCACCAGTCCCTTCCCTTAAATGCTGCTTTCTTGCAAGAAATGGCAAGGAAGTGTGCCTTTTCTGCCACAGCCCCTGCCCTGTGGAACACTCTTTCCTTTGTGATTAAATAGCTCTCCATGCTTTTAATCTTTCAGAAAGTTTTGAAAAATCTGGTTTATTCCCCAAGGACACCAAAGCTGGAAGAGAGATTTGTGGGCTACATTGGGGGAAGTTTGATTGTGGTGCCAGGTTTTTCTGTTTATGGTTTTATTGTTTCCTGTTGTTGCTGCTTATTGTTTTTATTCTTTGGTTGTGAGTTAGGCAAGACTTAAGTTTTAAGAGGGGAAGTCATAGAAATATTTTAAATCAATCAATAAATAATCCATATAAAAATAATTTGAGAGCAAGAGAAGACCACATAAGGACGTGGTGTTGGCAAAAGCTTTCCAGACTTTAACCTTTTCCAAAAGGTTGTTACAGAAGTGGAAAGCTTGTTATCTAAAATAAGACTCTAGAAAAATCCAGAGGTTATAATTGAAAAAAACAATCTCTACCACAAGTAGGGTATCATCAACAATTCCTCCCAGGATGTTATCAATGAATGTGGAGTTTCTGGTTAAAAATAGCAATCAAAATACCAGGCTCTGATGCAATATTGACAAGAGAATCCCCAACAATGGAGGGGGAGGAACAATAATAACAATAATAACAATAATCAGATACACCATTGTTAAAAAAAAACACAGCAAAATCACAAGAATTTAATAAAACAGCATTAATTTAAAAATACAGTAATTCAGCACTAAATTTTGTGACACTCAAAATATTAGTACCCATCAGCTGTCATAAAAACAGAAAAAAATTATTCCAGATGCTGGAAACACAGGTGCTAGGAAGGCCTCTCGAAGGAAAGATTAAAAAAAAAAAAAACCACCTATACCCATATAGTGATGGAACTGTCCTGTTGTATTTAAAAGAACTTTGGCAAAGCATTGCAAATACTTCAAACATTAAAACAATGTAGCCTATAGTATACTATGTGCATGAGAATTAAGCATGTAGCCTGCCAGGTTTATTCAGATGCCTTTATACAGCCTTCCCATCCAAGGTGACATCCACTCCCAAATAATTTTCAGCCAAAGAATTCTGGGAACTGATCTGCACAACTCAAGGGAGCTCAGGTGGGACAAGGCTGGTGATTGTGCTTTTTGCTGAATATGCTCACAAGCTTCCATTCCACTGGAGAAATTGGTACTTAAGGCGCTATCTGAAAAGAGGCTAGGCAAGTCAGGCTTGAGAGCAAGGTGCATGCTTCATTGCTTTGCTATAAAGCAAAAGTTCTCTGGGCAGTTTAGAGTAAATACACACACACACACACACACACACACACACACACATTACAGCTCATCCTCACTGACAATCATTCATTGAGTGACCATTTGAAGTTATAAAAATGTAACTTCAAAACTAAAAAATGTGCCTTATTACTTGGTCCTCAATCTCATTATAACTGTTTCATCATTTCCATGCTCATGTGCAAAATTTGCACACTTGGCAATCAGCATATATTTACAATTGTTACAGCAGCCTGGGGTCACCTGGTTGCCATTTGTGATCCTCCTACCAGCTTATGACAAGCAGACTTAATAAGGGAAGCTAGATTTATTTAACAACCACGATTCCCTTAACAACTGCAGTGATTTGATTAACAACCATGGCCATAAAAGGTTATAAAATCACATTCAGTTCATTTAACAACCCTGCCTTGCTTAGTAATTGAAATTATGGCCCAATTGTTTTTGTAAGTTAAGGACTTATTTTCATATCTGGTGGACATGTCCAGAAGTGAAGAAATACTGGAATACAATCAGACAATGGCTAGAGGAAATTATAAATCAGAAAACTGAATTTAATCCAGATTTTTTTTGTTAGATATAATAACACAAAAAAGGAATAAAAAAAATAAGTACATTATATTACATATACTAACAGCTGCAAGGATTTTGTATGCGCACTTTTGGAAGGAGAAAAGGATACCATCAGAGGGCATGGCTATAAAGAAAATAATAGATTTTATAGAGATGGACAGACTAATAGAAATGGACAGGCTAATGTTGAAATTAAAAGATGAAGAAGAATGAACATGTTATCTTAGAAACTTAAAATCCATTGTGAAATCATGGATAAAGTTTGGATTCAAGATTTGTATGAATTTTAGACAACCGCCATCTCTAATATAAATACAATTCAAGATGATTCTTATAATTTAAAAAAAATAGAGAAATAAATGTTATAGTACATTTCTTGATCTCTCGAGAAAAGGAAAGATATAATTGCAGTGAATAAGTAAATAAGATCAATATATGATCATCCAGCTTAATTGGATATTTACTACTCATGTCAATCAAGCAGATTTCAAGAAGTTCCTCAGAAAAAAATGGGGTGGATCCCATGTTAGAAATTCTGAAGGAAAAAGTTTTTCTGAACAGTATTTTTCTTCCATATTTAATAAGAATCTACCTAAAATGCCCTGAATAAATCAATGTTTTTCCATTAGTTGATGATGCTATGTGCAATTACACAAACATCTGCTCGCCTAATTAACTCTTCTTGTCTCAGGAGTCTACTTAGTACTTGTACTAAAGTAAGTCTGACCCCTTCTCGACCTTTAAAGCTGAGAGAAGAAGGACATATAACCCAGAATACAACAGTAGCAATTTTACTCCAATCAACAACCACACTGGACATTTATTGCAACTCCTACTCCTTGGTTCGATGAAACAACAATGAAACAAAGTCACCAAGTCATGAAGGTATTATCATAGTTCCAAAAGATCTTTGTGATACAAACTAAATGCCTGTAGAGCCTTCACTGTCTATTTTATATGGCATCCAAATACAGTCATGTGAAAAAAAAAGTCCACTCTCTGGTTTTACATGTCAGGAAATAGTAAAAATCATCTGGTGCTTAAGGCCCTGTCACACTGCCCAACGAATGCTAAACGGACACAACGGACAAGCAAAATGTTTCATCCGTTGTTATCTGCTCTCAAAAGGGGCAAAAATTTGCATAACCAGAGCGGATAACACGGATGGGGGGAGGACGCAGGGCGGATGGAAAGCGGATGCGGAACGGAAGCCCAGCGGATGGAAGCGGATGGAAGCGGATGGGAGCGGATGGCACATCCGCTAGGCTTCCAGGGGGGTGCAGCAAAGCAGATGCGGAACAGGTACAGCGGATGCAGAGCGGATGCAGAGCGGATGAAGCGGATGCACAGCGGAAGCCGAACGGATGCCGAGCGTTAATTGCGCATGTGGGGAGGATGCATTGCGTCAGCCCCGCAGATATAAGGGAAGCAGCTCAGAAGCAGGTCACCATTCAGAGGAAAGACCTGCTGCCGGACGGATTGACAGCCTTGCCTGCCCTGCCTGCATGCCTGCCTGCAAGCCTCGCTGCCAGCCTTGCTGCCAGCCTCCCTGCCAGCCTTGCTGCCAGCCAGTCCGCCTGCCAGCCTTCCTGCCAGCCTTCCTGCAAGCCTTGGTGCCTGCCTCCCTGCCAGCCTTCCTGCCAGCCTTGGTTCCTGCCAGCCTCCCTGCCAGCCAGCAACCCCACAACCATGCGGAAGCACAGCAAGCCTCAGCCATCTGCTGCCAGCCCTTGCAAGAGGGACAGGGCTACCATCCCGCCCCCCGGCCCTAACTCTGGTTCTGCTGGGGCTTCTGCAGCACGGCTCGCTCTTCTGGGGCTGGGGCTTCTGCTGCTTCTGCTTCTGGAGGAGCTGATGACAAGCACTCCAGCACCAGCCACCTCCACAGCACCTGCACCCTGCACCCCTGAGACTGAGCGACCAAGAGGAGTGCCAGAGACTCATTTTTGTTTTATAGCTTCTTGTTAATAAAGTCTAGTTTTGATTCACACACTTGCTTCATTTCTTTTTTTTAATAAAGTCTTGCTGGAAACTTTTAGAAATGGTTTAAGCCTTTGCATGCTTGTGGGATGGGTTAAGATAGCTGTGGGATGGGTTGAGATAGCAGTGGGATGGGCAGGGATACCTCTGGGATGGGTAATAGCTGTGGGATAGATAAACCTCCAGTGCAAGCATAGTGGGATGGGATGGTCCACCCTCCCAGGTGCCACACATATGGCCCTTTATTATCAATAATAATGTAATAATCATCCACACATGTCAACACAAACACAACTCTTTATTAAATGCCCTGATCATTGTAGGGCCACTCAACATACATGGCACAATCTCATCAGTGTGATGAGACAGGCTGAAGGAAGCATCCATTAAGCATCTATTATCCTGTCTTGCCACTTCACCGCTCCAGCTGGGGAGTTGCACCAGTGTTTCAGGAGGTTGTGCTGCTTCTTCCCTTCACGTGAGGCTCTGTTGGGCCCTTGCACATCCTCAGTGTCTATCAGGCTTCGCCCTTGCCTCCATTCCCCAGGCTCCATGTCCCCATTGCCTTGCTGGAGGTCCACGAGCCTGTTCTGCAAGACTGGGCAGTGGGTGCGCATGAGATTGTGCAGGATGCAGCAAGCTTCCATGATCCTCCTCACGGTCACTGGGCGATGCTGCATGGTGGTGAGAAGTACCTGGAACCTGTTGGCCAGGATGCCAAAGGCGTTCTCCACCACCCGCCTTGCCCTGGACAGCCTGTAGTTGAAGATCCTCTCTTCACGGGTGAGGTATTTGGAGGTGTAGGGCTTCATGAGGTAGGTTGTGAGGGAGAAGGCGTCATCCCCCACAACGAAGTAGGGCATATCTTGCGTGTCGTTGGGCAGGGGGCCTGGATCTGGGAAGCCCACCATGAGGTTGCGTTCCAGCCCACCCTTGAGGTCACTTGCGTTGTATACCTGGGCATCTGAAGATGACCCATTGCCTGAAGCATCAATGTACATGAACTTGTAGAGGATGATTCTGAAGAAGCCCTTGTAGTTGAAATAAGTGGACCCCGACTTGGCTGGAGCTTTGCAGGCCACGTGCTTGCCATCTATGGCTCCAATAGTGTGTGGGAAGTTCCACCTCTGATACCACTGCTCTGCAACTTTCTTCCATCCTTCTTCAGTGGAGGGGCACTGGAGGAGCTCCTCCAGGTATTCTTCGATGATGGCCTGCACCACTTCTCTGACCACAATGCTGATGGTGTTGTGTGGCACCCTCCAGCCGTACTGCATGCTGCTGTAGGTGGTCCCTGAGGCCAGGTGGCGCAGAGTGAGTGCCACCTTGAGCCCAGGGTCCAGGCTGGGCCGGAAGTTGGTGCTCTGATTGGTCAACCTGGGTGTAAGACGCTGCACAACTTCGTCAAACATAGCTTGGAGGCATCCTCATGAAGTTCTGGAATGCACGAGTGTCTTCGTTCCTGAGCTCCACCATCAGCTTGTTGTACAGTCCATCCTCTGCTCTTCTGGCGAACCATCTTCGTACCCAGACGCTTCTTGGCCGCCTCTTTTTCTTTCCGTAGTGGAGTTCACAGAGCCTGTAGATGGCTTCGCACTGTTGCAGAAGGATGGTGGCTGCCAAAAGGACTTTGTTACAATCCACGGTGGACATGACTGGATGCTGTGGAAGAGGAAGAGGCAGATGAAGGCTGCAGAGGTCTGCAGCTGGGCTGCTGTTCTGAAAGTGAGATCCAGGTGAGTTGCTCCCCCTTTTTATAGGCAGTATAGGTGTCCCTTTGCATCCTCTAGGCATCCTCTAGGCATCCTGTTGACATCCTTAATATCCGATATAGGTCCCCTCTGCGAACGTATTTTCCGTTTTACATGCTTTGTTTCCGTGCTGCATCCGCTAGGCATCCGTTCTGCATCCGTTCCGCTTCCTCCCTGCGTCCGTTTACCGCTGGAGCGGATGGAGTTGCGCAGATGCGCAGCAGATGCCTAGCAGATATAGCGGATGCGTAACGGATGCAGAACGGATGCCTAGCAGATGCGTAGCGGATGCAGAATGGATGCATTGGATACATTTTCCGCTCAAAAGTTTTGAGCAGCTCAAAACTTTCTGAGTGGATGAAACGTCAATAAACGGATGCTGGACGGATAGAGAGGAAGCAAAACAGAGGCAGTGAATACATCGCGTTAACCAACGGATGGCAAGCTTTTTTGTCCGTTTTACATCCTCTTTGCATCCGTTGGTGCAGTGTGACAGGGGCTTTAGCAGTTCTTAAAAGTATATAAATAAAACCTCATGAATAATAACATGACATGTTACACTACGTCATCATTTATTTTACAAAAGGAAAACCAACATGAGAAGCCGTATGTGGAAAAATTGTGTACACCTTATAATTCAATAGCTTGCAGAATTACCTTTAGCAGCAATAATTTGAAGTAATAGTTTTCTATATGACTCTCTCATGTCATGCTGGAGGAATTTTGTCTCTCTCTTCTTTACAATGTTGCTTCAGTTCATTGAGGCATCTGTGCATTTAATTGTGTAGCTCTCTTGAGGTCCCTCCACAGCAATTCAATCTGAACTTCGAATGGGCCATTGCAACATCTTGATTCTTTTCTTCTTCATTCTGTTGTAGATTTGTTGGTGTACTGGGAATCACTGTCCTTTTGCATGACCCAAACTTTAGCTGTCAGACAGATGGCCTCATGTTTGACTCTACAATACTTTGATGTGCAGTTCATGGTCAACTGCATGACTGCAAGTTCCCCATGTGCCCAAACAAGCCCAAATCATCACCCCCTCCATCACTACACTAGATGGTTGGTACAAGATATTTGTGCTGATATGTTGTGTTTTCACCAAATGTGGCACTGTGCACTATGGCCAGACACCTTACCTTTGGTCTCATCTGTCCAAAGAACACTGTTCCAAAAGTCTTGTGATTTGTTCAGAAGCAAGGTTTGTAAACCTAAGTCTCACTGCCATGTTATCTTTAGAGAGAAGAAGCTTCTTCCTGCCAACCGTTCCAACAAATCATACTTGTACAGTCTATTTTTAATTGTACTGTCATGAACTTTAACATTTCACATGATAACTGAGGCCTGTAGAGTCTGAGATGCAACTCTTGGATTTTTTGCAATTTCTCTGAGCACTGCACAGTCTGACCTTTGTGTGAATTCGCTGGGACTTCTGGGAAGATTGGAAATTATACTGAATATTTTCCACTTGTGAATAATCTTCCTCACTATAGAATGATGGGCTTTAAATTGTTTGGAAATGACCTTATAAACCTTCTTAGCTTTCTGGGCAGCAGTAATTGTTCCTCTAAGACAGTGGTTGCCAACTGGTGGGAGACCCACTGATGGTCTGTGAGAAAATTTTGGTGGGCTACAGAGAAATGTTACCCCCAGAGCACCCCCCCAAAGCAATTAATTCAGGCTGCATGGGAACACAAGACTGCGCCACCCACATGGCCCTTGGGGAACCCTCCCTGCCCACTCACTCCTTACCTGGCAAACTTGCCTGCTATTTTTCCTTTTTTTTTTTTCCAACCATCAGCTGTTCTGATATGCCGGGAGATTTAGATTAGCTAGAAAGCAGGAAATAATTGGATTTCTTGCTTTGTAGCTAATCTTTAGCTCTTTAGCTCCAAGTCCTTAGGATTCAAGGTTCTATTCAGTGCAGACTCAGATAGCCAATGGAAGAAACACAGATCTCTAAGTGAATCTGTGATTCTGTGAGCAACTCAATCTGCCTGCCTGCTTGGCCTGATTTTGGGTAAAAGTTGCTCTTTTTTAAATACAAAATTCAATATTTACATACATGGTGTGCTGTGAGTTAATTTGATCATGTGTATACTTAGTTTTGCATACATTGCTTTTCCATTTAAGCTTTCTTTTTCTAAAGTAGATGATAACATGGTGTAATATGTTGTGTTGTTGCTCATCTGAAGTTTTATTTACATACTTTTAAGAATTATTAATTTTTATTTTTAATTTTTAGATGATTTTTACTATTTCCTGATATGTAAAACCATAGAAGTCAATGAGGGTGCCACATGACTGTAGACACTTGGCAAAAAAGGTTCTCTTTTTTACTGTACATTTAACAATGAATTTCTTAGCAAGTATATCTTTAATATCTTAGATTGTTCATACCATCATTCTGTCTCAAATTATTCAATTTACAATGAGAATTTACCATGGCATTGAAAGAGTGATAATAGCCTGTCCTCATATTTATGACCATTGGCATATATCTGTGGTTATGCAATCAAAATTTACAACCTTCCCTGAGAAATTCTGACAAGAAATTCTTAAGCCAATGAGGAAGCTGTCAGTAAGTTACAAGACAAGGTCAGGTGAGATCCTCCTTTAACAATCTGTGTGATTCCCCCCCAATGATGGCATCAGGGACTGCAAGAACTGTGGTGGCTAAGTAGTATGGTCACATGGTTTTGTGATTTATAACCACATCGCTAAGTATATTTTGTTGTTGTTGTTGTTATGTTATACATGCAGAAAAAGCTTTTCTCTTGAAGACCTCAGATTATTGATAATTTTACCCACTGTGGTACCTGGGCTGGAGCATTACACCAGCCACCAGTATAATGCATAAGATGAATCAATTATATCATAAGATCTAAAGCCAAACAGATATTCTTTACAGATCAATGACCTGCTTATTTTGCATGGAACTCATCCTAAATCTGGCCATTTGATATGGTTAGAACTTTAACTCTTTCCACTACAGTGCATAATAGGTACTGATATTGCAATTCCAAAAATATTGAAAGGAGTATTCTGGCATGGCTTAAATTATGAAGGCATCTATTTTTACAAAGGCTGTACAAAACAGAAAATGAAGCAGTTGATTGTATTTCTTCTTCCATCCCAAGGCTCTTGTTAAAAGCTACCATATGAAATACTTTAATACTAATAATAATCCTCTAATTACATGCTTTAATAGCTGGTTCATTAAGGAAATATGTTCCTGATCTGTTTATTTTCCTTTATACACTGAAGCTTGATTAAAAGCCTAATAAAGACGATGATAATGCTCTCTTCTATTCCCAGTTCTTGCTGGAGCAAGCAACTCTTACATGTAAAGTCTGAGGGAGCAAAGAACACAGTGCCAAACATGGAATTCTCTGTTGCTGAATTCTCTCCCTCACCCATCATACCTTTGGCAGGGAACAGAATTAGCCAAGCTAAAATTCACAGCAAATGAAATCATTTGCACATCAAAACCACATACTCCATGGATCTGCTACTTAAAAGTTCATTTTTTGATATTACACTCATTTCACTTGGCAATACTGAATAAATATATTAGATGATCTCATAATGTTTGTGTATGTAATACAATTGTTAATGGCCTATAATACCGTACATTGTTGCAGAGCAGGTGTGTTCTAGGTCCTTCTATTAAATGTTGTCATCTCGTGGGACTGAGGTAGCTAGCTTGCCTTCTCTGTCACAGCCTCCACTCTCTTTGGGAGAACAGCATTCTCCCAAAGATATAGACTGCATCCATTCTCCTAGGGTTCTGGAAAGTTCTTAAAACTGGCTTTGGTCCTAGACCTGATAATATATTTTGTATTTTTTATTATATTTGTGGGAGAATGTTTTTATTTTTTTATCACACCTTTATTATTTTTATAAATAACTCAAGGCAGCAGATATACCTAATAGTTCTTCCTCCTCCTAATTTTCCCCATAACAATCCCATGAAGGTTAGGCAGACAGTGAGAGAGACTGGTCCAAAGTCACCCAGCCGGCTTTTATCCCTAATGTGGGACTAGAACTCACAGTTTCCTGGTTCTTGGCCTGATGCTTTAACCGTTAGACCAAATTGGCTCTCTTGTTTATGATTATTATAGTCTGGGATGTATGCATGCATTTATGTTGTATCTGTTTTTATGGACTTTTTTGTTTTATATTCCACCCACAGTCCGCTAGAATTGCAGTTGAATTTTGAAATATTATAACCATGTATTCCTTCCTAAGAATGTTAAAAACGTTAGAAATGTTGCTGAACCTAAAAAAATTAAGGTCACTTTTGAGCCAAACAAAAATATTATTTTTATTCAATATCAAAGGGTTGATTAATATAATTGCGTTCAAATGTATCAGTCGTCTTACACCATTATGTAAATTTGGCCATTCATTTTTCAGTTGTTCCAGCAATTTGTAGAAAACAATAATAAATGAGATGGTGACTCAACACATCTTTATACTTAATGCTTATATTTAATAATCTTAAGCAATATAGTGGTTTCTGATTCTTTACCTTTAAAATTTGCTTAGATTATACACAATCCCTCATGCTTGGAATATTCTGATGCTTTATTTAGGAACTTAAGTATCCTATTTTGGTAATACTCACAGATCAACTTGATAACATAGCGTTGTAAGGTATGGATTCTAATTCTGACTTCAAGAGATATACAGTATTATATTGTACTGATGTTTCTTAATACATGAACAATAACATGCTCTCATCAATAGAATGGAACAGAATATATGCAGTTCAGGATTGAACTGTGGAGCCCCTGGTTTTTTCTGAGCTTGCTGGTTTGCTTGCAGACATTTCATTAGCCAAATAGGTAACTTCATCAATGCTAGTGAGTATAGGTTTTGCTTAATGAACAAACCCCACACTCACCAGCACCGATGTTACCTAGTCTATAATAAAATGTCTGTAAGCAAGCCATCAAGCTCAGAGAGTATCAAGGACTGCACACAGTGTTCTCTGAAACAATATTTAGAGGATACTTTTCCCTGTCATTCTAGATTATTAGATATGTTATCTCAGAACAGACTTTAGCTCAATATTTATTTTTATTAGAAATGAGTTTTCAGAAATGCAGCCAAAAGTTATTACAGAATATCAGAAGATATATGTATTTTAAGGTCAAACTGAAAAGAGACATTTAAACAATATAACTTATCTATGAACCAATGAGGTTAGGTTAATTGGATTATAAAGTAATTTAAACTGTGTGTCAAAGAATAAAGACAGTAAATATGAAACGAACTGATGAGAAAACTAAGGGAATGAAATGTGGTCATTTTAACTTTCCTATCAATGTGAATGTCTTAAATCTTAATAGCACTCAAGTATGCAGATGAGATGTTTCTTCTCTTGAAACAGACTCTTGGTAGATACAAAAGTAGGAATAATCTTTTTTTGAAGAGAAGGGAAATATTGTCTTTGCATAAAAGAGATCATTGTTAGTTCCCATCCTGAGTGCCTTGACAAATCATTGGCCAATTCTAACTTGTCTTTTAAAGATAAATCACTTAATAGAATGCGTTGCTTCAAACATCTTCAAATTATGTAGAAGATTTAAATCTCTCTGTGCCTTATTTCAAATCAAGCTGAAACCTTTTCAAGGAAACAGACTAGCAAACTCATCATCTGTTAACTATCCTGGTTCAAAAACACACAACTCATTCTATTCATGTGGAATGCTTTTTTGATGTTATGGCTGGGTTTCTAGTTCTAGAAGAGGGCTTTTTACTGCTGGCAAATGCTAGTGTCCCTCAAAAATCTGTTTTATTGAATGCTTCACAGTTCTTATAATTAAAACAATGGTAAAAGAAGTCACCAATAATATTTTGTTGCTGTTTTGAATCCATTCCAATGAAAACAGGAAGTCTCTGAACAAGTGGCTTCATCAATACGCATCTGAGTAAGGAAGAAAGATCTAAATGAGGAGAAATTGACTATACTTTAACAGGAAAAGAGTTCAACCATAAAGGGAGGATGACACAATTTACAGTATGTGGGTATTAGTGTATCTAATCTTGCTATTGAATTTTCAAGCTGTGTTAGAAACCCAAACTTACTCTCTATGAGTTGTAAACTAATTTGTTTGCAGTCTGAGCTTCACACATCAATTACTTTGAAGTTGAATTATCGTAATGCACTCCACATAGGGCTGCTTCTGAAACACTTTGGTGTTTAAATGTGTTTCTTAATTTTGTGCTTTATTTTGCCACATAAGTTCATTTTAATTATTTAACTAAAAATAACCTTTATGTCAAGTTTTCAAATTTAAAGATATTGTTTCACCTAACTTAGGGGTATCAAACTCAAGGCCTGTGGGCTGAATCTGACCCACGGGGTGCTTAAATCTGCCCGATGGGCCCAGTCTGGAAATATCAAAGAACTGGCCTGCAGTGCTTCTTGCAGCTAAAACAGGCTACGAGCAGCCCTCCACACCTTGTTTTCACCCTCCATGTCCTCCTGCAGCACTCTGTCAGCTGAAAAGGGTCCAAAAAGGGCCCCAAAAAGGGTCCAAAAACAGGTGAAAAAGGGCCCTGAAACAGGCCACATGGCCTATTTTCAGCTGGCAGAGTGCTTGCAGGAAGCATATGTTTCATCCCACCCCCTGTCCCCCCCCCCCCCACCCCTCCACCGGCCCGCAGAGGAGAACTACAACGCTGATCCAGCCCTCAAAGAAATCCAGTCTGACACCCCTGATCTAACTCAACTGTAGGAAAGTTGGTTTAGAAATGCAAGCTATTTAATGTAAAATAAATAACAGTAGTTTATTTAGATATTACAGGTAGTCTTTGATTTACAACAGTTCATTTAGTGACCGTTCAAAGTTATGGCATTGAAAAATGTGGCTTATACCTGGTTTTCACACTCACAAATGTTGCAGCATCCCCGTGGTCACATAATCAACATTCGAACACTTGGCAACTGGTTCATATTTATGATGGTTGCAGGGATCATGTGATCAGCTTTTGAAACCTTCTGACAAGCAAATCAATGTGGAATCCAGAGTCACTTAAGAACCAACTTAACAAATGCAATGATTCACTTAACAATTCTGGCAAGGAAAGTCATAAAATGGGGCTTAAGAAATGTTTTCCTTAGCAACATATATTTTAAGCTCAATTGTGGTCATAACTCAAGGACTACCTATATATCATTCCTGCACAGTCAAGTCAGCTTATAGAGGGAATCCTCAGCTTACAATAGTTCATAGTGACCATTCAAAGTTACAACAGCAGTGAAAAAGTGATTTATGGCCATTTCTCATATTTTCAACCATTGCAGCACCTCCATGATCACATAATAAAAATTTTAATTCTGGAGGTCGGAGCTGGCGTTGCGATGATATGGCATGCAATCTCAGAGGTCTGAGATCGCTGCCGATATCTTTGCTCCTGGACAGTCCAAATGGATCTAAACCGTCCCGAAGAGACGTTGAATGTAAAGAACGCATCCTGTCGAACCCAGGAATACTGCAAAGTCCCTGGAAGATCCAGGAGAAGCTCTTTTTGCCAGCAGCAAAGAGGCAGCCATTAAAGCTGATGAAGTTGGGACAGCTCCGAAACAGAAGAGGATAGAAAGAAAAAGTGTGCCGGTTTGGTGAGAATTTTTTCTTTACTTTAAGATTTAAAAGGACACCCTAAGGAAAAGAAAGATTCTGTAAAATCTCAGATAGAAGTAATTAAGCGGCGATTTAAAATGGGAAGTCAAATTAATTTTTTCTTTTTTTTGTTGGATTCTTTGTATACGATTTTTTACTCTGAACTGGACTGGCCTTTTTTTCTGTCTTATTTTTCTTTTTTGTCTCTTCTCCTTTTTGTCTTTACAATATTTTAGGCCAGAGGTCCCCTTTTAGTCTTTTTTTTTCCTTAAACCCTTTTTCCTTTTTAATTAATTTTTTTATAATAATTTGTTTGGAAAAGGAGGGGGAAAGTGAAAATAGAGGAAACTTTGTAACACTGCCAACTAAAGGCTTAGAAATATTGTTTCTCTTTTTTTTTCTCTCAACCAGACAAAGCTGAGAAAGAATTCAGGCTTCTTTTCAAGGACTCTGAGCCTGTCTGATAAGATAGAAGGAAGAGCATGGAAGAATTTATTGCAGGTGCTCTTCTTGGTTTCTATCAGTAGCTACAGTCTGGTGTTGAAGTATACAGAAAAAAGATGATAAGATTCTAGAAAAGAGAGCTATAAAATTAACAAAAGCCTTGGATAACTAAATAGGTGCAGTGTGTTCTTTTTCTCTTTTTTAAGTTGGGCTATTCCTCACACCCCCTCCTTAACAGCTTATTATTTGTTATAGTTATTTGGATCTCTGGACTTTTGGAATCTGCTTTTGTCTTTCTTTTTTGCTTTTGGAGCCTTATTTTTACTTTTGCATTTTATTTCAAAGCAAAAGTCTTAGTATTAACATTTTCTTTTTTTTTTTTAAGGGAGTAGGCTTTTTCTTTTTTTCTCTCTTCCTCTCCTGCATTTTTTATTTACCTTCCATATTGGTTTGTTTGTGTGTGTGTGTGTGTCTTCCTTTTTTTGTATACTTTTTCATACCTGAGACTTTTTAATTAGATTAAGGTGTTGAAGAACCTGAAGAAATTCCTTTTTCTTTTTAGTTTTTTACTTTTTATTTTTCTACCTTCTACAAGATTTAACAATTTTTTCCTTTCTCTGTTTATGGTTTTTTTTTCTTCCTTTTTTGAGCTTTTACTGCTATTTAACTAATTGATTGGATTAAGGTATACAAGAACCTGAAGAAATCTTTTTTTTCTATCTTGATTCTTTTTTTCCACCATTTTAAGTTGGATTTACAATTGGTTATTCCACAAGTGGATTAAAGTCTAGAAGAACCTGAAGATTTTGAATTGTCCGAAATGAGTAGGAAACTAACAGCAGCTGGTTCTTCAATTCCTACTTCTTCCTATTCACCATCCGGAGGACAACATTCAATACAGATGATGTTACAACAAGAAAAAGAACAGGAAAAGGTGACACTGAAGATGATAATGCAAGGAATTCAAAGCACACAAGCAAGAACAGAGAATATTGAAAGGAGAATAGAAAAAAACTGATGAAAAGATGGAGAATATTCAACAAATGATGATGAAGTATGATGAGAAATTCAAAAAAATTAAAGAAGATAAACAAAGAGATAAGAAGATTGGAGGCATTGATGGCAGATTAACAGTGGTTGAACAAGATAAAAGTGGGATGCTGAGATGGGAGATGGATAGATCAGAATTTTATCTCAGATTTCAAAACATAGAGGAAGAAAAGGGACAAAACTTAGCTGAGTTAATGATAGAAATCTTGGCTGAAGCTCTGGAAATAACCAAAGAGAAAATGATGGATGGAATAGATGAGGTTTTTCAAGTCTTCACAAGATATGCAATGAGAAATAGCTTACCAAGAGAAGTTCACATCAGATTTACAAAGAAAGCCATTAAAACACAAATATTGCAGGTAGCAAGAGAGAAAATATTGAAATATAAAGATAAGGAGATTGTGGTCCTGAAATAAGTGCCCAGAAGAGAGAAAGATGAGAAGAGAATACTGATTCCTGACTAAAATCCTACTTAAAAAAGAGGTGAATTATAGATGGCTGATTCCAGAAGGTGTAATGTTCACATGGCAAGAACAGAGACACAGAATTGACTCAATTGAGAAAGCTGAATCATTTTATATTGAATACTTTGGAGGGAGAGAGGAGGAGACAGAAAAAGAAATGTCGCTAATTGAATTCCAAGAGGACTGCCAAATAGCGACTGAAAAAGAAGAAGGTGCAGTAGGTGGAAAGATGGAAGTTAAGGAACAGCGTGAACCAAGACCTACAAGAGCTGATAAACCTACTTATAAAGTATAAACAAGGAAGAGAAAAAACTGATTACAATAAACATAAACGGACTTAATTCAGCTGTTAAAAGAAGGAAAACTTTCCATAAATTAGAGAAATTAAAATTTGATATAATCTGCCCACAAGAAGAACATATTAAAAAGCAACATGAACAACTGTTGATATAGCCAAAGTTAGGGAAAATATTTACTTCTTTGACACAAAACAAGAAAAGAGGAGTGGTTTTAAACATTAAAGATATTATCCCCACAAAATTGATCTTATACAGATGACAATGGAAGATTATTAATGGTGGAAATAATGGACAATAATATGAAAACAATCCTGATCGCAATCTATGCTCCGAATGACAATCAAGAAGAATTTTATAGAAAACTACTTATGAAAATAATTGAACTGGACTATGCTAATATTGTTATGATGGGAGACTTTAGTGGAATTGTAGACAATAAATTGGACTATACAACACAGAAAACAACAAAGCAAAATAGAAAGATCCTCCCTAATCCTTTTTTAAAATGACAGATGAAATAAACTTAAAAGAATGCATGGTGAGAAAGAAATGCTAAGACTAAACAATACACCTTCTATTCAAACAGACATTCATCATGGTCCAGATTAGATATGATACGGATGTCAACAAAATTGTGAGCCAACATGCAAGAAATAAATATAGAAACAAGTATTTGGGCAGATCATAATCCAATGACAATTATATGAAAAGGACACAGAAGAAGATCTAGATGGATGTTAAATCATACTATACTAAAAGAAAAAGACTTCATACAGAGGATGGAGAAAGAATTGGCTTTCTTCTTCAAAGAAAATAAAAAAGAAGACATATCAACGCAGAATGTATGGGATACAATGAAGGCATATGCCAGAGGCTTGATAATAGACTATACAAGGAAAAGAAATACCACGAAAAGACTGGCTTCTAATACATTAGAGAATGAGTATAAAGAACTTGAAAAAGAGTTACAGAAAATGCCACAGAAAAAGTACATTAAGTTAAAAATTGATATAATTAAACATAAAATGGGATTAATGGAAAAAAGAAGAATTAGCACAGAAAATCAGAGGTGCGAAACAGAACTATTTTGAAGATGCAAATAAACCAGGTAGATGGTTAGCATATAAACTGAGAAAGGAGAAAGAATCAAGGAAAATATTGCAATTAATAGATGATCAAGGCCAAGTTTGCTGTGGAAGTAAAGAGAAGAAGGAAATTATATGAGACGACTACGGGAAATGATACATACAAGAAAATATTGATGATGAAAGAGTTAAAACAGTACTTACAGAATGCTAACCTACCCGAGATACCTAAAGAGATTGAAATAATGTTAGAAAGCAATATAACGATGATGGAGTTAACTGAAGCACTTAAGAAACAAAACAATGGAAAGGTACCAGGCCCAGATAGACTTCCAGCAGAACTTTATAAAACACTACAAGAATTGTTGAATCTTCCATTGCTAGAAGTTATGAATGAAGTTATGTCAAAGAAAAAGATACCTAAATTATGGTTAGAAGCTTATATTACACTTATCCCAAAGGAGGAGGCCGACCCATTACAAATAAAGAATTACAGACCTATTTCCCTACTAAACACAGATCATAAATTTTTTGCTTCAATATTGGCAGAAAGACTTAAAAAATAACTAAATAATTTTATTCATTCTGACCAAAATGGATTTCTGCCAAAGAGACAAATTAAAGACAATATGAGAGTAATTTTGGGCACTTTGGAATACTATGAGGCACACCCTGAAAAACAAATAGCTTTGATATTCTTAGATGCAAAGAAGGCATTTGATAATGTGAATTGGCAATTCATGTTATTACAGCTGGAATGGATAGGTTTTGGTAAAAAATTCATCCATACAATAGAAGCTATATATCATAAGCGAACAGCAAAGGTAATATAGAGGGAGAATTAATGGACTCTATAAGAAAAGGAACAAGACAAGGGTGTCCACTGTTACCTTTGTTGCTTGTGTTAACCTTGGAAGTGCAAAGCAGAAATATTAGAGAAGAAAATAACATAAAATGGATGAAACTTAAAAAAGAAGAATTTAAATTGCAAGCATTTGCAGATGATCTGGTTTTCATCTTAAAAGACCCACTAGAAACAGAATTAAAATTGATAAAAAAGATAGAGGTATATGGGAAGGTGGCTGATTTGAAAATAAAAAAAGACAAAACAAAGATTTTGACAAAGAATCTGTTATCAAGACAAAAGGAAGAACTGGCAGATATATTAAAAATCCAGGTCACAAATAACATCAAGTACTTGGGTGAATTTGACAGCAAATGTATTTGACAGCAAGATGTCGTATATTAAAGGAGAATAACTACATTAAACTTAAGCAGCAGAAAGTACTAGATTTGGCAAAATGGGAAAACGTAGAACTGTCATTAAAGCCCCTGTCCCACTGCATTTACGGATGCAAAGAGGATGTAAAATGTTAAAAAAAGCTTGCCATCCATTGGAAAACGCTATGCATCCGTTGCGTACTCGCTGCATACGTGTTTCATACGCTATATCCCTCCAGCATCCATCCACTGAGATTTCATCCGCACAAGAAGTTTTGAGCTGCATAAAACTTTGTGAACAGATGAACTTTCCACCGCGTACAATGTACATCCGTGACATATACGGGCAACAAATGTTCTATGTCTGTTATCATCCATTAAACGTCCGCTGTATCCTCTCTGCATCCTCTGGCCATCCCCTCAACTCACATCCGCTGCAGCTGAAAATGGAAAGAGGGAGGAAACGAAAGGTGCACGGAACGTCTACACAGCGTTAGTAGCACAGAAATAGAAAGGATGTAAACGTATGCATCTTGTATATAAAGGATTAAAACAGACAAAATGTTTGTATCTGGGATGTATCTTGGATATTTAGGATGTCTGCAGTATGTCTAGAGTATGTAGAAGGACACCTAGCGGACTACCAATATTTCCTATAAAAAGGGAGAGAAAATCATCTGGATCTCAGTATTAGTCCAGCAGCCGTGATGTACAGACCTCTTCACACCCTTGGTCTTGGTCTTCCACATCATCAATTGTTCTCCACTATGGATCATGACAAAGTCCGTATGGTAGCTGCAATCATTCATCACCAGAATCAAAACCTGTTCAGACTGTTTCACCTTTTATACAGAAGCAGAAGAAGGAGACGTCCAAGAGCTGTGTGGGTCCGAGGATGGATCGTGAGAAGAATGGAGTTTGAACTGTATGACCAGTTGATGGTGGAGCTGAGGAATGAAGACCCTTGTGCATTCCATCACTTCATGAGGATGCCACCAGCCATGTTTGATGAAGTTGTAGAGCGTCTGAGACCCAGGTTGACCAAGCCTAGCACCAACTTCCGTGCCAACCTGGACCCTGGACTGAAGGTGGCACTGACTCTGCGCCACCTGGCCTCTGGAACCACATACAAAAACATGCAATATGTGTGGAGGGTGCCACACAACAGCATCAGCAAAGTGGTCAGAGAAGTGGTGCAGGCCATCATCAAAGAATACGTGGAGGAGCTCCTCAAGTGCCCCACCACTGAACAAGGCTGGAGGAAACTTGCAGAAGAGTGGTTTCAGAGGTGGCATGCAAAGCTCCAGCCAAGTCAGGGTCCACTTATTTCAGCTACAAGGGCTTCTTCAGTATCATCCTCTTTACCATGGTTGATGCTGACTACAGGTTCATCTACATCGATGCTTCAGGCAACGGGTCAGCTTCAGATGGCTAGTGACAATGCTAGTGACCTCAAGGATGGGCTGGAATGCAACGTCATCATGGGTTTTCCAAATCCAGACCCCCTACCCAATGACACACAAGATGTGCCCTACTTCATCGTTGGTGATGATGCCTTCTCCCTCAGAACCTACCTCATGAAGCCCTACACTTCAAGATACCTCACCCGTGAAGAAAGGATCTACAACTACAGGCTATCCAGGGCAAGACAGGTGGTGGAGAATGCCTTTGGCATCCTGGCCAACAGGTTCCAGGTACTTCTCACCACCATGCAGCATCACCCACAGACTGTGAGGACCATCGTGGAATCTTGCTGCATCCTGCACAATCTCATGCGCACCCGCTACCCAGTGTTGCAGAACAGACTTGTTGACCATCAACAAGAGAATGGGGACATGGAGCCTGGTGAATGGAGGCAAGGATGTAACCTGATAGACACTGTGGATGTACAAGGCCCCAACAGAGCTTCATATGAAGGGAAGAAGCAGCGCAACCGCCTGAGACACTGGTGCAACTCCCCAGCTGGAGCAGTGGAGTGGCAAGACAGGATTATAGATGATTAATGGATGCTTCCTTGAGGGTGTCACATAACACTGATGAGATTGTGTCATGTATGTTGAGTGGTCCTACAATGAATAGGGCAGTAATAAAGAGCTTTGTTTATTTTAAAATGTGTTGATCAATGAATCAATTGTTATTGATAATAAAGGTCCATATGTGTGGCAGCTGAGATGGTGGACCATACAGTCCCATTATGCTTGCACTGGAGGTTTATCTATCCCACAACTATCTTTATCTATCCCACAAGCACGCAAAGGCTTAACCATTTGTTAAAAGTTTTCACCAACACTTTACTAAGGTAAAAAAAATGAACCAAGTGTGTTAAGCAAAGATAACCTTTCTTAACTGTCTTAGGTAAACTTTATTAAAAAAGCAAAATGAACCAAGTAAAGTGTTTTAAGCAAAGATAAAGTGAACAAGTAAACAACTCAGTCTCTGACACTATTCACAATCACTCTGACTCATGTCCATGGTCTCAGCTGTTTAGCGGGCAGGGACTGTGGAGGTGGCTGTGGCTTGAGTGCTGGTCTGAGGCACTATTGGGGTGCTTGGCCCTGAGAGTACAACAGGGGATGGTGTGTTCAGGAAGCTCTCAGAGAGCTCATTCAGTCCTGTGAGGTTGAGGGGCCCCTCATCAAGGACCTGAGATGTGAGGCCCAAGACTGATGACAGATTGTCCGTTGACGGGCTTGGCTGTGGGGTGGAGGAAGGAGGAGTGTAGTGGGGCTATCTGGTCTGCAGCTGGGTGAGGACTGGTGTCTGTGGCATCCGATGAACCTGGGCCTGGACTGGGAAGGTCTGTTTTTGCTGTGGGAAGTCCTGGTAGTCGTAGCCTTGGTAGATGAGAGGCTGTTGAAAGCCGTGGAAGAGCTGGGGTGGAGGAGCATACCTGGACTGGGTAGGAGCAGCTTCAGCTGGGCCTTGAGGGTTGTGCAGAAGTGCTGTTATCTTCTCCTTCATCACCTGGTACTGGGCCTCGGGCAGGTCCCTCAGGGTTTGGCTCACATAGGTGATGAAGGTGTGGCAGCCCGAGGATTCTCTGTCCAAGTGGACTAGCTGAGAGAGAAGTTCTGTGCTGGTCTTCATTGTATCCCTGATGTCCAACAGCATACTGTGGTGCTGGCCCTCCAGTCTACCTCTCTGCCTGCATCCTGTGGTGCTGGGAGTGGGGGGGTGTTGGCCTCTGGTGGCTGCTGCTTCTTCCTCCATTTGTGACAGGGGATCCTCCAAGTCCGCCGGCATGGGGAGTGCAGCTGTCGGTGGGATCTCTGCTGTGGGGCCCTCTGAAGACACCTGCCTGGAGAGGCTCGCTGGCTCCTGGCTGGAAGAGGACTGGCTGTCTGTGGGCTGTCTGAGGGAGAGGGGTGTCAGAGGGGCTGCTCCTCAATGGCAGATCTCACCCTCCAGGAAACTGCACTTGCCCATGACATACATCTCCAGGTCAGTGAGCTTGACAGCGGCCTGCCCGGATTTCTTGAGGTGTAGCTTGCCATACCAGGTGTGCATGTGCTTCCACCAACCTAGGAGTACTTCTGCAGTGTACCTCAGGCTCTCTGCCTTGTCTCTCCAAGCTGCCTGCTTCTTCTTAGTGTCTTGATACAGTCTGTGGCCCTTTCTCCAGAGGTACTCGTTCTCCCTCAGCCATTCCAGCACCTCATCCTCATGGTCCTCGGAAACGGTGTACTGTTTCCTCTCTCCCTTCTGCTTCCCTTGCCTCTTCCTCCCTCTGGCAGGGGCTTTAGCAGGGCCTTCAGGTGTTTGAGCAGCAGGGCCTTCAGGGGCTTGAGCAGCAGGGCCTTCAGGGGCTGGAGCAGCAGGGCCTTCAGGGGCTTCAGCAGCAGGGCTTTCAGCAGCAGGGCTTTGAGGGGCTTGAGGGGCTTGCGGCTGGTCCACCATAGCAGCAGCAGCAGCAGCAGGTTCAGAGTCAGCGCCAGGGGGTGGGATGGTGGTTCTGTCCTTCTTGCCAGGGCTGGAACGAGTAGGCACAGGCTTCCTCTTTTTCCCTGACTGACGAACCATGGTGTTCCTCCTAGATGTATGTGGTAGCACGTCTTTCTCCTGAATGCTGACTGCGTGCATGCTGCTCCTTTTATATCTGCAGAGCTGACGCAATTCATACTCCCCGCATGCGCAGTGAAGGCTTTGCATCTGATATACATCCGCGCGGCATCCGCTTTGCTTCCTATAGGTGTCCGTGATGCATCAGCGTCATCCGCTATGCATTCGTCCCTCCTGTTATGTGTCCGCTTCACAATTCTCCCCCGGAACCCCTTCGGAGGTGTTATCCACTTCCATCCGCTGTAATCCGCTCGGCTTCCTATGAACATCCATTTAACATCCCCGCTATGTACTACCCACGTCCGTTCTTTTCCGTTCTGTTTATGCAAATTTTTACCACTTTTGGGAGCGAATGACAATGGATGGAGCCACCCCCAAAATTTTGCTCTTCCGCTATGTCCTTTATGCATACATTTTGCGTCTGTCGGCCAGTGGAACCTAGCCTTAATAGGGAGAATATCAACAATCAAGATGAATATATTACCCAGAAATTTATATTTGTTTCAAACAATTCCAATTAGGCTTGAAAAAGATTATTTTGAAGATTTAAATAAAATTGTGTTGAAATACTTTATATATGGCAAGGTAAGAAAGCGAGAATAAAATTAAAACTTTTGCAAGATGCTAGAATAAGAGGAGGATTTGGTTTGCCTAATTGGGAGTTGTACTACAAGCTACAAATATGATGTGGGTTAAGGAATGGATAACATTAAGAAATGTAGATTGTTGACATTAGAAGGACATGATCTGTTGTTGGGGTGGCATGCTTTTTTATGGTATTAAAGGAAATAAAACATAGGGGTATTTTAGAAGACATTATATACAGGAGTCACTGTGGTTAAATTGGGAGGAGACTAAAAGGCAATGTTATTTGAAAATTCCAGTCTGGCTATTGACTATTGAAGCTTTTTCCTATCCTATAATATACAAAAAGGAACAAACAGTTAGATATGGTGAAATATTGAATGAAAAGGGTGAACTTAAATCGATGCAAAAACCAGAGGAACATGGTATAAAGATGAATTGGTTTTCATATGCGCAAATACATTCTAGGTATGATAAAGATTCGAAAACAGAAGGTTTCTGTGATAAATTGACTCATTTAGATAAGATTTTGACAGGTATTGATAAAAAGATGACTAAAAAACTATATGAATATTTATTAGAAATTAAACTAGAAGAAGAACAAGCTAAAGAAACAATGATTGTTTGGGGGAAGAATTTTGGATATGGGATTGTTTTAGAGAAATGGCAAAAACTGTGGTCTCAAAATTATAAATATCAACAGCATATATCAACAGCATATAAAGAAAATTTCTATAAGATGTTTTACAGGTGGCATTTGTCCCGAACAAAAATAGCAAGAATGTTCAAGAACAAGTCTGAAAAATGTTGGAAATGTCATCAGATACCTGGCTCATATTACCATATATGGTGGATGTGCGCAGATGCCAAAAAATATTGGACTAAAATTAAACATGGTTGGAAAAAATGACAAAAAAGCAAATAAATTTGAAACCAGAGATATTTTTATTGGGAATTTTACCTGAAATATATAGTAAAGAATTGAAATATTTGATTGGAAATGTATTAACAGCAACTAGGATTGTATTTGCCAAAAACTGGAAAAATGAGAAAATACCATCACAGGAGGAATTTATTAAGAAAATATTGGAATGTGCTGAAAATGAGTAGATTGACATTTAAAATCAGAGAACAAGATGATAAACAATTTTATAAAATTTGGGATCTATTCTATCAATGGTTAGACAATAAAACATGGTGATGAAATACGGAGATTTTTAGAACATAATGAATAAAAATTTACCTTTTTTTATTATATCTACAAAATGATTATGGGATAGATCTGAGATAATATGAACTGTCATAAAACAAATTAAATAAAATATGGATTATCTCGTAAAACATGAATGAACAATAGGATAGTCAAATGATTGATTAATAATGATATCAATGTAGTTAGGAATATTTGATTGACAATATGAGAATATATACAATGTAACTGTAATTGAAGACTATGAAGTGGAAGCACAAAACAATTTGTAATCCAACTGACACATTGTATGTGTGTGTGTGTGTGTGTGTGTGTGTGTGTGTGTGT
>BLBF01000003.1:46031508-46059488 GCA_015471245.1 Laticauda colubrina | reverse complement strand
TTTCAGTTTTTTTGAGAGTTTATCATTTTTATAAGTATTTTCAGTTTCAGCTCTCCAAGTTGTAAGTTGTTTGATCTTATCCCAAAGTAGAGGGTGGATTTTGCTGCTCAATTCCAGGTGTAGTGCTAGCAAATCTTTGTTTAACTGATCTAATTGGAATCTTTTACTGTGAACTTCATTTCTGAGTAGAGATATCTCTGTCCTTTTCAGGATACGTTTGGTAGCTGCTGTGTTTTTATGAAATGTTAATTTGAAGCAGGTTGGTGTTACATTGTTGTCTCTGCAGCTGCATAGGAATTTTAGGTCACATAGTATTCCTGCTCTTTTAACTTCCAGCTTCTCATAGCTTCTGATCTGGCTGTTTATTTCCTCCCCGTAGAGGTCAGATATTTGTTTTTTTAAGTTATCGCGGGTACTTACATGTGTGCTGTTCAGCTTCCTTCGGGTATTATCCCACGTCATTGTAGTTCTGTTAAAGTTGTAGCAACGTTTCAGCAGAATCTCATCTGCCATCTTCAGGCTTCTGTATGGATATGGGTCTTACAGCTCCTGGTTTTAAATTTGAGGCTGGTCCATTCTGATTGGTTGGGAGCCTGGACCTGTGTTCATTGGACTTGGAGTTTGATTGATTGGTGTTCCTGGTTTCTTCTGTCTGTTTTGTGGGTTTGATTGGCTGGCAACACTCTGTTCTTGTGTTGGAGGCTTTTAGTGCAGCTTGGCTCCGTGTGAAGGGACGGCTGCTCTTCATTATATATATATATATATATATGGAAGATGGCTTGATGTTTTTATGTTTTGTTTGTCTATATTTGTCTTAAAAAAACAATAAAACTTTTTTTAAAAAACAAAAATTCAAATTCTTGGGAACTGACTCACATTTATGATGGTTGCAGTATCCCAGGGTCATGTGATCTGCTTTTCTGACAAACAAAGGCAATGGGAAATCCAGATTCACTTAATAACCATGTTACCAATTTAACAACTGTATTAATTCACTTAACAAGCAAGAAAGATTGTAAAATGGGGCAAAATTCAGTTAACGAATGTCTCACTCAGCAACAAAAATACAGGGCTCAATTTTGGTCGTAAGTCAAGGACTACCTGTATTGGGATTTCCTACATTATTCCTTTGGATGAGAGACAATGAGTGACTCTAAATTACCAATGTCGATGGCTGGGGATGAACTACTGTAGAAATGAGCTCTTTCAAATTCTGGTCCAAAACTCCACATTGACTTACTTTCACCATTATAAAAGAAGAGCGAAATTAGCAAATGTTTTAACTGGTCCAAGTGAAACATGTTAAACTATTTGTGCTTTTTATCCTAATGTAATAACACTGTAGTTTGCAGTGTTTATATTGCAACAATCTTTCCTAAGGACTGAGCTGTATAGATGGAATGTTTGGAACGCTCGTTGATTGTTCAAAGCCATAAAATGGAGAATTCTGTGTCCTTTTTCATTCAGTATGTCTGGAAGCTTTCATTTTTAGACTGATCACATCAAGTTGTGACAATTGCATATTTCTAACTAAAGATCAGTATATAATACAGTAAGATTTAGCAAACGTACTAAACTGAATTAATATAAAGGGAAGTTTTGAGATTTTACTTGAACTTTGCTAGAAGAGAGACAAGACAGAATAAATTTTGGAAAAGGGTCACTAACATTCATTGGGATTCAATAAATTTTACTACCGATACTGTAGGCATGGCTTGGTGAGTGTGACTTGGCTTGGTGGGCAGGGCAGGGGAAGGATACTGTAAAATCTCCATTCCCACGCCACTCCAGGGAAAGTTACTGCAAAGTCTCATTCCCTCCCCACCCCAGTAACCTGCTTTCCAGCTCCGTTCTCCTGTGCAGGGCAACATAAGAAGACCCAGCTGATCAGCTGGGACTCGGGAGGCAGAGAAGAGATGGGGGCAGGGCCAGTCAGAGGTTCCGAGCTGCTTCTCCGAGCTACTCAAAATTTCCACTACCGGTTCTCCAGAACTGGTCAGAATCTGCTGAATACCACCTCTGATTCATTCCCAATACTTCAGATTTGAATCACATTAAAATACAACCTATATAACCTTATAAACAAAGGCAGGTCTGTTTATATGGCTATATAGCTATCTAAAAAGCTACAGAGGACATGGACATATACTGTATATTTTAGAATTCAGAAAAGATTACCGGTAGATTGTCTTTGAACCAGAAATGTCCAGCCAGAATGAAAATGTGCTAAAATTAAAAATATGTTCAAACATTCCATCAAATCATTGGTCTTCTGGATTGCTCCTACTGATCCTTATGTTGCTATTAAACCTGTCAACTAGAATAAAAAAGAATCTTTATGTTTTAATGCAGATTATAAAATAAAATATGGTCACTGGGAGATTTAATCCATCACAAATGCAGTTATTTCTGGACAATTTCAGAATCTGTGGATACAATCATGAAAAAGGAAATATGAGTGAATATATGGTTTTCCATGGTAGCTAGCATTCAATTACAGGATTTTACTTTTAATCTACCTGTTTTATCCCACTCATTGCTGTCTCTGCTCATTAGGAGATTTGTAGTTTTAATGGCAATACATACTCTCTGGCAAGCTTTTCTTAACAAATGAGGATGTTCATTAAATTAATGTTCAGTTATGACTGCTATAATTAGGATACTTATTTCAAAGAGCACATCTGACTCAAAGATTGTACTTTCAGATGTTCCTCTTCTTATAAAGATGTAATTTGAAGACCTACAGCTTAATATTCATATCTCCGTAACATGTACTTCACTGATATAATGAATGGGCCAAAGACTAGTTTCTGCTAATATTTTATCCACAGATTTATTGTGAAGAATATTTCTTCTCCTTTCTCTTCTCTCCCTCTTCTTTCTCCTGCTCCACTCGCTTCCCTTGTTAAACTCATATGCATTTCCAGAGCTATCAAAGTATAGAAGATGCAGAGTAATTCTTGTTGGAAAGACAAGGTAAGTAAACACACACTACTAAATTCCTCAAGAATGACATTAGCAAGTCTGAATAAAAAACTGTGTGCAAAATAAGCTTGAGAGTTTTACTGGAACCAAGTCACCACATGCATCTGCAGTATTGGCCAAAGTTGCCACTTTCCATATCTGCTGCTTCAACTTCTGCTATCTACCTCACTTCTTGGAGACTTTTCCATTGTAGATCTTAATGTCCATGTCAACATTTTGAAAGTAAAAATAGTTAGGAGCTCATGTACAATTTGATCTTCCAGCAATAGCATTTTTGAAAATAGCAATATATTTATGAAATAAATACATGTCTGGCCACAGTTCTGAGCATGCTGTGGTCCTGTGCAGTTCAGTTCTGTGCATGAAACGTATGACATTCCAGCAATTCAACAATATTGTATCTTTATGGTATTATGTCTTAGAGTTTAGAGTAAGGAGAAAATTGGGCTAAAATTACTTTCCTAGGAAATCATGGTATTTCTTGGTCTAATAAACTGCATGCTTGTCAGAATGCACGTTTTAAACATATTACAATATCATTCGATACAAAATAAAGTTTTGCCTGCCCAATAACTAAACAAAAGGATTTATCAGTATACACTGCCAGCCTAAATTTTAACCATAATCAAAATTTAAAACTTAAATTCCTTTCAGAGTTCTATACTTTAAAAAAAACTGAAATATCTTAATCGAAAAAACCTCAATTTGATCAACCTAAATGCAATAAGCATTTCAAATAACAATACTCTAGTTGTATTTCCTTTATTTTAGTTATTTACTGTACCTTCATTTTTCAGACTGTGTCATTTGCATGTTACATAATTTGCATAATGATGATCTTACAGAAATGACACAAATGGAGGCAAGCATAATTTGATAAATAAAGCTGCCACAGATGACAGATTCTGTGAATAATGGACATTCAGGAATTTCAACAACTTAGCTTTGATCATATAATCATTCTTCTGTCCTTCTCCCTGACTAAAATTGTGCCTTAGGGATATCTATTTTTTAACTTTAATTTTTTTCTTGTTTTTAGGGGGGACGCAGTGGCTCAGTGGCTAAGACAGAAAGATCGGCAGTTCAGCGGTTAGAATCCCTAGCACCACGTAACAGAGTGAGCTCCCATTACTTGTCCCAGCTTCTGCCAACCTAGAACTTCGAAAGCATGTAAAAATGCAAGTAGAAAAATAGAGACCACTTTGGTGGGAAGGTGTTCTGACTAAGGCTTCCTGGGACAGTAACAATCACATGCTGTTCCCAAAAATCTTTTTTTTATTTCAACAGCTGTGAATTATATACATTCACAGTCCATAATCAGTCCCAAACAGTTTATGAATAGTCCAATGGAAGTCTACCACAGTCTTTCAAGATAAGGCTGAGAAGCACCCACCTTTATCTCCCTTGAAATGTGCCAATGACTAAATTGCCAATTAGCTGTACTAGGCCAAATGGAGCACAAAGTCAACACAGAGCTTCAGATTTTAAACCAACCAGAATGAACAGTTACTTCCTGCAAAGGCTCATGTCCCTTTGCTCCTCTTTTATGTCTTATGGGAGGGGCCATACAAGCCTTACTCCCTTTTTTGTCTTAACTGTTCTTGCCTTCTGTCAGCTCTGCGTAAGTGCACACTGGAAACAGGCTCCCCCTGTTCCTCTGCCTCACTGGTGTCTCTGGAGGCTCCAGAATCAGCACATAACTCTCAGATGGCCCTGGCCCCATTTCTGTGTTGGACACAGATCCCTCATTCGAGTCCTCCCCAGACTCCAGAACTGGCCCATGTTCCTTCCAACTGTCCAACTCTGCTGCCAGCTCCATAGGTAGCCAGTGGACCACAACAGAAGGTAACAGCATTCCATGTGTCTTTGGCGTTTAACTATGCTGGCCACATGACCATGAAGATGTCTTTGGACAGCACTGGCTCTTCAGCTTTGTAACAGAAATGAGCACTGCCCCCTAGATCTGGAAACGACTAGCATGTATGTGCAAAGAGGAACCTTTACCTTTGTTTTTTAATTAGTTGTCTGACTAAGCATGTGCTAAGCATGTGATAAATCCTGCCTCTTATCCAGAATGTTAAATAATAAACAAACTGTGCACTTCAAATTATTGTTTATCCTAACACCAACCCTTTTGATGATATCTATTTACAGATGGCTGTACCTTGGAACAGACAACATTCCAAATATACATTCCTTTAAATTGACTGGACATTCCAGCTATACTTGGCAAACAAGCCCATCAACTTTGTTTAGTCCTCCATATACTACTTCTCTCTTCTGGTATATACTATGAAACAAATAAATATGCATAGAAAGACTGTATGAAATAAAAATAATTCAAAAACTATCTTTTCTGGAATAAGCTCAGTGAAATCTACTTTAATTCTTCTTTAGCCAGTAGATTTAATCTATGTATGATGGGTTCTAGAACCAAACCATTTTTTAAAATAAAAAACTATTTTTAACAGTGTTATGTATTTAGGAAGATGCTGCAAAGCATTTTCCATTGCTCAGCACTATCTATTAATGATTAGCAATTAAACATTGCAAGAGCATAAGCCAAGGACAAATTCTTTGTGTGTCACACTTGGCCAATAAACAATTGAATTCTATTCTGTTCTATTCCTATTTCTATTAGATAGATAGATAGATAGATAGATAGATAGATAGATAGATAGATAGACAGACAGACAGACAGACAGACAGACAGACAGACAGACAGACAGACAGACAGACAGACAGACAGACAGCTGGGGCAATATGCTGACTCTGAAAACCCCTTAGAGAGGGGCTGTAAAACGGGGGTGGGATTCTACCTGTTCAGATGTAAAATTTACATCTGGTTTGCTGAACCGGTAGTTGAACTTGGCTGGCACTGCCCACCCTGCCCTTCCCAGGAATCTCTACACAGCCCTTATTGGATGCAGGTAAATGCAGGGTCCATGGGGAGGATCTGAGAGGGCAAAAATGGGCCAAACCAAGTTCCAGAAGTCAGGAACCAGCCTGTTTCTGGCTTCCAGATGCCACCCAGAGCCCAGTGAGACTGCTTTCATCCTCCCAGGGGCCTGAGGGAAGACTCCAGACCTCGGAGAAGGTAAAAAATGACCCTCCTGGAAGTTCCGGTATCCAAGTCAAACATGGCCATACCCACCCAGCAACTGGGCAGCGAATTGGTTGCTGGGATTTTTGAATATAAGTTAGACTTATATACCACATCACAATGCTTTACAGCCCTGTCTAAGCTGTTTCCAGAGTCTCTCTCTCTCTCTGTGTGTGTGTGTGTGTGTGTGTGTGTGTGTGTGTGTGTGTGTGTGTTTGTAGTCATAAGAAAACATGGTCAATGCAGAGGTGGTATTCAGCAGGTTCTAACCAGTTCTGGAAAACCGGTAGTGGAAATTTTGAGTAGTTCAGAGAATCGGCAAATACCACCTCTGATTGAAGATTTTACAGTATCCTTCCCCTGCCACACCCACTAAGCCATACCCATTGAACTAGAAGTAAAAAAAAATTGAATCCCACCACTGGGTCAAGGACATGCATTTTGCATATCTTCATTGTCAGATTTAATTTCTGATAGTGTCAGTTTTCTCAGAAGAAATATTATTGAATTGGAAATGCCAAATGAAGTTGTCTTAGACTGTCAGATTAGAATATTGTCTTAATTCCAATACAAAAAAGACTTAATAAGATTTAAACAATCCTAAATAGAAATACATTTTTAAACCATTTCCATTCAAGTAAATTACTTGTCAATAAAAAATTGCACTTCCATACAAACATAATAAGTTATAAGAGTGGAAGTTTGTTCTCTGAGGTTGTGGGTTGGTTTCTGAATGTTTCATCACCAGACTAGGTAACATCTTCAGCAGAATTTAGCAAATGTCAGTGTTGGTGTTCTTCTGCTTATAAGGGCTTCGTGTGGTCAGTAGGTCTTGTGATAGGGTTATATCAAGTGAAAGCCCTGTGCTGGGTCTTGTAAAGGTCAAGTGTGGGTCACGTCAGGTGAGGATCATTGGGAGGCAAAATGCTGGTTGGGGGGTTGGGGGTTGGTTGAAGGTTTATGCTGTCGTGTTTGATTGTGCAGTTTATTTGAATTCTCAGGGATTCGTAGGCTGATTGTGGGTCGATGTGTCTGTTGATGGAATATCTTGTGAAGTGCCAAGCTTTAATAATCCTGAAAACCAATTAGCTTTATGGAGAACAAAAGTATTATCAGAACAAAAGTATTTCTATTCTTATTCTATAATCATGTATTTTCACAAACAGTATAGTATTAGAAGTTTTATTTTAGATCACTTTCCAGTGAGTATGAGTTTGGCTTTTCCACAGCTTCTCCAACCTGATCTCACAGGTTCAGGAATTGACAGAGACAAAACAGTAAAATCCAATGATATTGGACAGCTCTTGATAATTCCAACAGGAAATAATTACACTGGGAGTTAGTTTGCACTCATATTGCTCTTATTTCAATAGACAGTCTTATCATTCATGCCTGCCTTTCTAATCCCTAATGGATTAGAACCCTAATCCCTTTCTAATCCCTAATTCATGGACATTCGATGTTATCTGGAATTATCTTCTGAATGTTTACAAAAGAACTACATTATCCCAAAAGAATAATCCCAAAAGAAACCATGACAGCAAAGAAGAAGGAGGAGGAGGAGGAAGAGGAGGTGGAGGAGAGGAAGAGGAAGAGGAAGTAGAAATAGAAGTAGAAGTAGAAGTAGAAGTAGAAGTAGAAGTAGAAGTAGAAGTAGAAGTAGAAGTAGAAGTAGAAGTAGAAGTAGAAGTAGAAGTAGAAGTAGAAGTAGAAGTAGAAGAAAAAATCACTCAGCTTTCTAGGTCAATGATATGTTAGCATTCATGGCCAGAAGGTGGAGGAGAAATAGTTTGAGTGTTCAGGCCAGGTCCCACTGCACTTACGGATGCAAAGAGGATGTAAAATGTTTAAAAAAAGCTTGCCATCCATTGGAAAACGCTATGCATCCATTGTGTACTCATTGCATACGTGTTTCATACGCTCTATCCGTCGAGCATCCGTCCACTACGATTTCATCCGCGCAAGAAGTTTTGAGCTGCACAAAACTTTGTGAATGGATGAACTTTCTGTCACGTACGATGTACATCCGTGACATATACGGGCAACAAACGTTCTATGTCCGTTATCATCCGTTAAACGTCCACTGTATCCTCTCTGCATCCTCTGGCCATCCCCTCAACTCACATCTGCTGCAGCTGAAAACGGAAAGAGGGAGGAAACAAAAGGTACACGGAACGTCTACACAGCATTAGTAGCACGAAAATAGAAAGGATGTAAGCATATGCATCTCGTATATAAAGTATTAAAAACGGACAAAACATTTGTATCTGAGATGTATCTCCAATATTTAGGATTTCTGGAGTATGTCTAGAGTATGTAGAAGGACACCTAGCGGACAACAGATATTTTGTATAAAAAGGGGGAGAAAATCATTTGGATCGCTGGGATGGTGTACCATACAGTCCCACTATGGTTGCACTGGAGGTTTATCTATCCCACAACTATCCTTATCTATCCCACAAGCATGCAAAGGCTTAACCATTTTTTCAAAGTTTTCACCAACACTTTATTAAGGTAAAAAAAATGAACCAAGTGTCTTAAGCAAAGATAACCTTTATTAACTTTCTTAACTTTATGACTTTATTAAATAAGCAAAGTGAACCAAGTAAAGTGTCTTAAGCAAAGATAACCTTTATTAACTTTCTTAGGTAAACTTTATGACTGTATTAAATAACCAAATTGAACCAAGTAAAGTGTCTTAAGCAAAGATAAACTTAACAAGTACAACTCAGTCTCTGACACTCTTCTCAGTCACTCTGAGTCATGTCCATGGTCTCAGCTGTTAAGCGGGCAGGGACTGTGCAGGTGGCTGTGGCTTGAGTGCTGGTCTGAGGAACCATTGGGGTGCTTGGCCCCAAGGGTACAACAGGGGATGGTGTGTTCAGAAAGCTATCCGAGAGCTGACTCAGTCCCGTGAGGTTGAGAGGCCTTTCATCAAGGACTTGAGATGTCAGGCCCAATACTGATGACAGATTGTCAGTTGACGGGCTTGGTTGTGGGGTGGAGGAAGGAGTGTAGTGGGGCTGCAGTCTGCAACTGGGTGAGGAGTGGCATCTGTGGCGTGCGATGAACCTGGGCTTGGACTGGGAAGTTCTGCTTCTGCTGTGGGAAGTCCTGGTAGTCATAGTCTTGGTAGGTGAGGGGCTGTTGAAAGCCATGGAAGGGCTGTGACATCACCTGGGGTGGAGGAGCACAACTGGACTGGGTAGGAGCAGCTTCAGCTGGGCCTTGAAGGTTGTGCAGAAGTGCTGTGATCTTCTGCTTCATCACCTGGTACTGGGCCTCAGGCAGGTCCCTCGGGGTCTGGCTCACGTAGGTGATGAAGGGCTTCTGGTCCCAGGATGGTATGTTGCAGTGGACCAGCTGAGAGAGAAGTTCTGTGCTGGTCTTCATTGTGTCCCTAATGTCCAACAGTACACTGTGGTCCTGGCCCTCCAGTCTGCCTCTCTGCCTGCATCCTCTGGAGCTGGGGGTGGGGGTGGGTTGACCTCTGGTGGCTGCTGCTTCTTCCTCCACTTGTGACAGCAGGGAGTCATCCTCCACGGGATCCTCCAAGTCTGCCGGCATGGGGAGTGCAGCTGTCGGGGGGGGGGTCTCTGCTGTGGGGCCCTCTGAAGACACCTGCCTGGAGAGGCTCGCTGGCTCCTGGCTGGAAGAGAACTGGCTGTCTGTGGGCTGTGTGAGGGAGAGGGGTGTCAGAGGGGCTGCTCCTCGATGGCAGATCTCACCCTCCAGGAAACTGCACTTGACCATGACGTACATCTCCCGGTCAGTGAGCTTGACAGCGGCCTGCCCGAATTTCTTGAGGTGTAGCTTACCATACCAGGTGTGCATGTGCTTCCACCATCCTAGGAGTACTTCTGCAGTGTACCCCAGGCTCTCTGCCTTGTCTTTCCAAGCTGCCTGCTTCTTCTTGGTGTCCCGATACAGTCTGTGGCCCTTTCTCCAGAGGTACTTGTTCTCCCTCAGCCATTCCACACCTCATCCTCATGCTCCTCGGAAACGGTGTACTGTTTCCTCTCTCCCTTCTGCTTCCCTTGCTTCTTCCTCCCTCTGGCAGGAGCTTCAGCAGGGCCTTCAGGGGCTTGAGCAGCAGGGCTTTCAGCAGCAGGGCTTTGAGGGGCTTGAGGGGCTTGGGGCTGGTCCACCATAGCAGCAGCAGCAGCAGCTTCAGAGTCAGTGCCAGGGGGTGGGATGCTGGTTCTGGCCTTCTTGCCAGGGCTTGAACGAGTAGACACAGGCTTCCTCTTCTTGCCTGACTGATGAACCATGGTGTTCCTGCAAGATGTATCTGGCAGCACGTGTTTCCCTTGTATGCTGACTGTGTGCGTGCTGCATCCTTTTATATCCATGGAGCTGACGCAATTCATACTCCCCGCATGCGCAGTAAACGTTTTGCATCCGATATAAATCCGCGTGGCATCCCCTTTTTTTCCTATAGGTGTCCTTCATGCATCTGCTTCATTCGCTATGCACCCACCCCTTCCGCTATGCATCCGCTTCGAAATTCTCCCCCGGAACCCTTTCGGATGTGTCATCCGCTTCCATCTGCTGTCATCCGCTTGGCTTCCTATGAACATCCGTTTAACATCCCCGCTACATACTACCCACGTCCGTTCTTTTCCGTTCTTTTCCATTCTGTTTATGCAAATTTTCACCACTTTTTGGAGCGGATGACAATGGATGGAGCCACCCCCGAAATTTTGCTCGTCCGCTGTGTCCTTTATGCATACATTTTGCGTCTGTCGGCCAGTGGGACCAGGCCTTAAAGCAATCATAGAACATCAGCTTCCAAAATGTAATCACCTTCACTGAAGCACGCTTTTTCATTCTGATGAATGAGGCCATACATAGCACATGTATGTCCTTTATAGCTCACATTTTTTAATCTCTAAAATAAAAGATAACATTTTTTACAACAGAAACAATGGATCATGTTACAGTCCAAATATATATAAACACTATTTAAAATGCCTTATGTGGGAGAGATTTACACAGTCCACTGTAGTTGAGTGGCCAATAAATTTAAATAAATAAATATTGATCATATTAAAAAAAAACAGACATGTCTGTGTTACATTTTTTTATTTGTGTCCACTGCTGAAATAAGAGAATTTAAAAAATTTTTAAGGTGATCTTTCTAACTGACATTAGTCTCTATATATTTTTGAGTTAATTTCATTATCTTCATTTTCTGAAAATTGTCTCATTTATTTCTCTGTTATTTATATGTTTGTTTATAAGGCTTTCCAAATTTCCAGCTCCGTTTTTATCTGCAACTGCCCAGTTATTTGCCAAATTCTTGGCCTTGCAAACACATATTTAGTGGAAATGAGGAAGAGGGTCATATTTTTTATTTCCATCATTCCATATGTATCTCTATTAATAATTTTGTTCTTTATTGTTCTTGTTCTTTAATCCTTTCCCTTTTATATACTGATATATATTTTGATGTTTTCAAAAATCAGTTGCTCTGTTGTTGAATAAACTATTTTGCTATTCAATTCAATATTAATATTTTATTAGTATATAATACAGAATTCTTACTCGTGTGTGAGAGACCACAGACCTTTGAGTGTGTTTTGAAAATAGGCCAAAACAACTATACATAGGTATACATACGTAGAAGCTAAGTAGTTATATATATTAGTTCACTTTTTGTTATTAATGCACATATTCATGCACATACTTATGCCCCAAATGTTAATGTTGGCATCTTCAATTTTTTTACAGTTACATTCATACTTTCCCTGGCTTTCGGTAGGGCCTCAATATATTTTATGGGAGTGTGATGACAACTTATCTTCACACACCTAAATATTATTAGGCTTTCACAAAGGCAGGTTTTAAAAGCCCTCTCCTCTGCACTATTCTCAGGAAGATACCACAATATTCCTCTATCTTGTTGCCTCTGCCCCTAGGGGGAAATAATTTCACATTGTTATATTTAGATGTGTCAAAAATTTCATTCTCCCTTTTCTAGCAATAATACTGGAGCAGTCAAGCGATTACTTTGTAGCTTTCCTGCAAGCTGATGAAAACATCCAGATCACCTAAAATGAACTAGGTTTTGCTATTTAGCTTCCAGTCAGTATCAGATTCTTGCTGAATACAAAGTTCCACTCACATGAACCTTATTTGTTCCTTTATTTTCTATTTGTTTCTTTTGTTGCTTCTGGCCAGAATAAAGAGGGCCAATGCAAAATACATTGGCTGTGTTCCCAAGACTGGGGCACTGAATATGTTAAGGACCCCATTTCTTGGCTTTACTGTTAACTGTTATCTTGGCTAATGTGTATAATATATTTATTTTGCATGTTTTTATTGTTTTCAATGTTTTTAGTTTTGGAATTGTAAGCCATCCAGAATCATGAATTGAGAGGGGGGGGTTACTATAAAAATGGAATCAATAAATGAAAATACAGTGCAAACAACTCTAAATAATCAGGAAAACAAAGTTTCCCGTCTAAATATACTTTTACGCATATTAATAAAATCCAGAACCCCTGCTTTGAATCCTAGATTGAGACCTGAATACAGGGAGAGTAAAGGGAAGTGGGATAGATTGTACTCATAATCTTGTTTTCTTCCCACTTTAAGCCTGCCATACATTTTAGTAAATGTCTCCATGCTAATATGTAGAAGAAAAAGTTTGCATGCAGAGCAAAAATAAAGGCATATACACCTATACACATATGTTGTGAATGAATTTACAGCAGACAATGAGAAAGCACCATTAGAACAGTAGAGGTGAAAGTAAAATTGTAAAAAATAACAACAGTGGATACTAATGATTTTTTGTGCGTGTTTAAATGGATAAAGGGAGGGAGATAGATGGGCAGTTAAGAAGAATGAAAAACAAACACATGAATGAATAAATCTATCCATATCCAGGCTAATGTTGAAGAATTTAATATTAAATGGACACTGAACTTGGTACACTGTATTGGTACAAAATATTTGGGGAAAATGTGGACTAAAAATATTAAATTTATTCTGTGCATTAATTTAAAAAAATATATAAAATGATGCATAGAATGTAAAATGTATAAGAATGTTTCAAGGAAAAGTTAGAAATGTAGAAAACAGGATGGAACTTACATATGGTAGACCTGTGAAGTGGCAAAAAAAATTTGTTCCGTGATCCTTAGGAAATTCCTGAAACTAACAGGAATCCATTTTCAGATGAGACCAAAAACTGGACATTAGGGTTTATGGAACAAGAACTGAGTAAAAGCACGCTGTCTTAATATTGTATAAGATCACTGCAGAGTATCATATGCAGAAAAATGGAAAAACTGCTTCAATTGTTGTTGATTGCATAGTTAAATTTAAGAACTTGGTGGAGATGGCAAAACTGACATGTTTCAAGAGAGACAAACCTATACAGGCTTTTATTAAAGACCATGTAAGGAGTATGTTATAAAAGAAGAGAAAAATAGCTGGATGATAAAGAGCTTTATAGATAACAGAGAAATAATAAAAAATTAAATAATGAATTCATCAGTACAAACCAGAAAGAACTAGTTGATACAGCCATTAGGAAAGTGAAGGGCAGAAGTAGACTATGTTTTTAAAAAATATTTTAGATGTTTAGTTGTCCATTAGCAGATTTATATTTTTATACATGTTCGTCTTGTATTTCTATGTTTACTATGTGTACAATTTTAGTAAATATTATTTTTAAAAACTTAACATAAATAGATGCAATTATGACATGTATATCTATATAAAGACTGGGCAAGCATGGTGATTAAACTAGGAGCCTCCCAGACTTCATTGTAAGAAGAGAAACTGTAGACATGTTTGAAATAAAGTTCCTAAAAATTAAGCTATTTCTGAAAAAAAAAATCAGACTTTGGGTACAGTATGAGAGGAGGCCTGATCTTGGTCACCATCTCTCTTCATAAGCCAGGGCACCAAAAAAAAGTTTTAAATTATTTTGAAATGATTTACTTTGATTAAAGTAAACAAAATTTACTTTTGAAGTAAAGTTCCACCCTCAACACCAAAAAGGCATTAAATTGGGGAAGGCTGTTTTCAAGACAGGGCATACAAACACACACAATTCTTGGAAACAATTTTAAAGCCCATCATAACCAAGTGCTTTGAATCCTTTGAGCACAATAATATACAGGAAGCAAAAATAAAATTGTTTCTAAATGTTTATGCTTTGTTTTGAATGATCTCTGGCAGTTTGTAGCCTTTGACAATACTAATCCACTGGGTTTTGAACCAATTGAAGTTTCCCAATATGTTTAAAGTAGATTAGACCCACTTGTAACCCACTGGGTTGTTTTGACAGATAATGTAGACTGATTTGACAAAATGAATATTAAATTTTAGGTTAACCACATTTTTTTTATCCCAATGCTGGACAGTTCCATGATCATTCTAAGACAATGGCCCCCAATCTTTTGGGCACTGGGGACCAATTCCATGCAAAATGGGTTTTCCATGAACCTGGAGGGCGTGGTATCATGTGCTGCCTATGTCCCACGCATGTGCAGTTGGGGTTTTGTCACTTGCATAGCCTAGTTCTGGAGAGGCTGAGGACTGGTGTTGGTCCATGGACCGAAGTTGGAAACCCCTATCTATGTATATAACATAAGAAGAAAAAATAATTGTATTGGCATTCTTAAATTGGCAGATTTTTGGTGCTTGGATTAAAAAATTGTTGCAGTATACGCATTGTTCATGCTAACTTGAGGGTACAGTCAAACAAACAGGTAAACATGAATTTTAGTAGTTTATACATTCCCATGATAGCAATTCTATTACCAAAGCACAGACAACTATATGCAATCATATCCAAGTTCCTCACATTATATAATTGGAAATTCTGATATTTCTACTTCTAAATTAATGCACAAATTTGGGAAATACTAGGAATGCCTGAACTATGATTATTGCGTTAAATTTGGTTTTTTGCTTTCCATAGATGAAGGTTATACAAGGGCTATCCACAAAATAGATTACGTTTTGCGTTAGAAAAAAAAACAAAGTGTAGGAAAAAAATTTATTATATACACTTGAAATGACACTTAAATACTACTTTTCAACATATTCACCGAACAAATTGAGGCACTCATCATAGCAGTGAACAAGCTTTGTAATTCCATTGTCATAAAATTCAGCCGCCTGAGATTTGAACCAGTCAATCACGCCTGCCCACAGTTCCGCGTCGTCATCAAAGCGCTGTGTTCCAAGCCAGGTCATCCTCGGAAACAAGTGGCAGTCGCTTGGTTCAAGATCGGGGCTGTAGGGCGGATGAGGAAAAATCTCCCATTTGAACGCATTCAGGACTTCTCGAGTGCGATTTGCTGTGTGTGATCGGGCATTGTCATGCAAAAACAAAATTTTTGAGCTTAACTTTCTTCTACGCTTGTTCTGAATTGCTTTTCTTAGTTTTTGCAACATTTCACAATACCTCACAGAGTTTATTGTTGCACCATGTTCCAGAAAGTCGATAAGAAGCACACCTTGCCTATCCCAAAAAACAGTTGCCATAATCTTCCTTGCAGAGAACGTTTGCAAACATTTTCTTGGTTTTTTGGGGGGGAATTTGTGTGCTCCCACTCCATAGACTGCAATTTGGTCTCGCTGTTCACATGTTTGACCCAAGTCTCATCTCCAGTTATGATTCGATCAAGAAATGAATCTCCATTTTTGTCGTAAGAGTACAGAAATGTCAATGATGCGGCCATATGCTGACTCTTGTGGTTTTCTGTCAGGATTTTTGGCACCCATCTTGCACAAAATTTGTAGTAGCCTAGCTTTTGTGTAACAATTTCATGAAACAAACTGTGTGAAATTTGTGGAAAACTAAGTGAAAGTTCCGTTACTGTGAAACGGCGGTTTTCACGAATCCTGTCATTGACTTTCGCGACCAGTTCATCAGTCACAATGCTCGGACGTCCACTCCGCTGTTCATCATGAATGTTAGTTCATCCATTTTTAAACTTAATGCACCATTGGCGCACTCCACCTTCAGTGACGATGTTGTCCCCGTACACTTCACACAGTTGCTGAAAAATTTCAATTGGTTTATGGTTTTTTGCCAACAAAAATCTTGTCACTGATCGCACCTCACAATTCACGGGATTTTCAATTGCAGCACACATTTCAAACGTTTGCTGTGAAATAATGGGCAACGATATGAACCTTCCACTAGCAAGACTAGATGCAGACTAAGTGGCAGACGCACAGACCAAAAATGGCCCCTTCTTGCTACAGACGAAAACTTAATCTATTTTGTGGATAGTCCTCTATCCACAAAATAATATAATTGGATAGTTTGTGTGTGTGTGTGTGTGTGTTTATACAGATACATACTTTACATATGTACATGTTAAACACATACACACATGTAGCACCATATTGAGAAACGTTTTCTATGCAAAGCAGTACTAAACATAATGGTAATGTATTATGTTAAATCATAGTAAGCAATTGCTTTTTAGCTGTCATCTCAGACTGCCCTCTGTTATGATGCACGGATAATAACATAGTCTCTCTGAAGTATCTGAGATCATGAAACTCCCATTTTGACAGAAAAATTGGAGCCATTTGTTTTAGTTTCACATTGAACAATAAAGTATGTCAATTTTTAGCCTGAAAGTGGTATCATGTACAACCACATACCACATTATTTTCTTCCTCCCTTCAGTGATGTGCAATTTTAAATGTGCATTAGGCAAGATCATCTTCGCTGCACTGCTTGTCAGAATTATGTAGCCAAATTCTGTTTGCTGTATGGCCAATAGCATTTATGTCTTTTGCAGACATAAGATGATACTGTTTTCTAAATGAAATACATACAGCTGCTAAATCACAGCAATTTAAACTATACCGCCATTTTATTTTGTTTTGTTATTGGTGGAGGTAGTGTTCTGCTTAGAAATAGTAAATTCTCGAAACACAAAATGATTTTCTCAAACCTAACGAAAATTCACAAATCAGCATTAGTAAGACCATTGTATTTGTTTAGTGGGCGTAGTTTGGTCTTAATTATGGGTAAGCAGTAGGATTAAGTATTTCTCAGTTACTAAGGTAGTAACTGAGAAATACTTTTCAATTTAAAATATGCCAAATTTATGAAAATGACTTTTATTCTTGCTACTGATAAATAAAAAACTACAGGAACTTCATTCACTGATTCGATTTGCAATACTGTTGATCCAAATAGTGCCATTTTAATGATGCCAGAGCCTGGTTGATGGTTTTCCAAGAAACTAATCTACTGGCCACCAGTAAACTAGAAGCAAAAGTTTGTAAGGGAAATCAAGCAAAAAGAATGTGGAATGTGGTGAAAGATCACATTAATGGCAAACTGATTTGGAACTTGCACAACTCACCATGAGAAACAGGAGAAACTTTCAAAGTTTCCAAAACATGGAAAAAAAAGTGCTTCTTTCTCAGTCCAACTCAAATGCTAACAGTTTACATTGTTTCATAGTTCATCACTACTTAAAGTTTGCCCAGCCCAATGCTAACCCTACCCAAGGCAGAACTTCATACTGCCTGAAATTGGAAGGATCCGTACTATATTCTCTATGAAAGAGTAGTGTTTTAGATGGGAATGGGGGTGTGGTAGTGTCCTCTAAACACATTCATATCACTATGGGTTACCATGGATTACATAAAGTTATGTTTCTCTTGAGTTGAACTCAACACAAGTCCATACAGTTTTCATTAGCAATTTATAGACATAGTTTGCCACTGTTTTCTTACATAATGCAAGCTGCATTGTTTTCTCTGGAAAGAGCGTTGGGCTTACCTGAAATGCATCTTCCAGTTGTATGGGAGGAGAAACTGAAGCATGGACTGTCTCCTGCTTCCTTGCTTAAAGATGGAGTCAATCAAAGTTTAATCCAGCCCCCTTTCCACTGTGCATGCCCAGTTTTTGATGAAGGCTGATGATTGACTTGGAGAGTTCTTGCTGCTCGTTCTTGACCATTCTGAGCTTTGGACTAACTAAGGGTGGAGTTTGGATTCTCCTCCTGTACAACTAGAAGATGTGTTTCAGGTAAGTCCAATGCTCTTTTTCTCAGTTGTACGGGTTGGAGAATCCAAAGCGTGGGACGTACCCAAGCTAATTATCCTGAGGGTGGGCCAACTCCTTGTCCTGAGCCCCCATCTACATGTGAACTCTTTATGGCACTCTTCTTCCAAAAGATGCTTCCGCTGATGCAAATGTATCCAATTTATAATTTCTGATGAATGGAGATGGTGATAACCATGTTGCTGCCCTACAGATCTCTTCAATCAAGGCTTGTGTGTTCCATGCCACTGATGTGGCTTCACTCCTGGTTGAATATGCAGTTATGTTAACCGGCAATTGCAATAATTGGCTTTCATAAGCTTTTGTGATACATGTCTTGATCCATCTGCCTATGGTAGATGGTGAAACACTTTATCCCAACGAACTTGGTCTAAATGAAATGAACAATGCTTCCGTTTTTCTAATGGGCCTTGTTCTCTTAATATAAATGCGTATAGCTCTCCTAAGATCCAAGGAGTGCTGCTTCCTTTCCAGGCTATGGACTGGTTCTGTGCAGAAGTCTGGTATATTAACTCTTGTGCCCTATGGAACATAGAATTGATCTTTGGGATAAAGGTCGTGTCTAATCTTAATATTACCCTGTTCAGGTGAACTCTACAGAGGTTCTCCCTCATGGATAATGCTGCCAACTCTGAAATTATTCTGGCTGATGTAATGGCTATTAGGAAGGCCATCTTAAGGGTGAGTGAAGGTAGTCCTACTGACCTCAGCGGTTCAAAGGGCTCAGTCATGAGCACCCTTGTCAAGTCCCAAGTAGGGTACCTGGGTATCACTGGTGGTTGCTCCCCTGATGAACTTGCAGATTAGGGGGTGTCGTGAGAGGGACTCCGAGGTCCCACAACGTGAAGCTATTGCTGCTACCTGCTTCCTTAAGGTGTTAGGGGTTAAACCCTTCTCCAGGCCTTCCTGGAGAAAATCCAGCACCTGAGTAACTAACATTGTGGTTGGATCTATTTGTTTCTTGGAACACCAGGTTCCAAATGCTCTCCAAGTAGCATCATAAATTATGTTGGTTGATGGTCTCTTGGATGCCTGGAGTATCTGTATTACCTTGTCTGAGCACTCTAAACACTTTAGCGTGGTCCTCTCAAGTGCCATATGGTTAGTTGCAGCCATTGTGGCTCTGCATGTCGTATGGCTCCCTGACTCAGTTCTACCATGTATGGGAGAATTCTCCATGGTCTGGATACTGACAGATCTACCAGATCCGCATACCATGACCTCCTGGGCTAGTGACGTGCTACCATTAAGATCTCCGCCCCTCTTTTATCACTTTCTTGATTACCCTTGGTATCAAGGGGAGTGGGGGGAATGCGTAGAGCAAACCCCTTGGCCGTGCTCCTCGGAGTGCATTGGTTCCTTCTGCTCCTTGTGTTGGGAATCTCGAGTAAAATCTCGGGAGTTGTGCATTTGCTGGTTTCACAAACAGGTCCAGGATTCCTGGGTAAGACCTTCCTCTTGTTCTTGGTTTCAATCAGCAATGGCTCAATGGCCTCCCTGAAAAGTTTGTCCCCTTGAACTGGAGCTGATGCCAGTTTCCATTTATGTTTCAGATCTGCCTGCCAGTGATGGAGCCAAACAAGTCGCCTTGCAGTCACTGAAGCTGCAATATTAGTTGCATATTTGACCCCATTAAGTGTGGTGTCTGTTATGAACTCTGTTGCAGCAGTTATTTTGTTCAAATCCTGTTGCAATCAAAGATCTCCAGGTGGCATCCTTTCCTGTTCAATCCATATCAAGACTGCTCTGCTGAAAAATGATGCCGTGGACATTGCCTTTACTGCCCATGCCATGGCCTGGTGAACTTTTTGTACGGTCTGTTCTGTTTTCTTATCCTCCCCTTTTAGACCATCCTCAACTTCGTTAGCCAACACTGTAGCAGATGTGGAGGCTGCCACCAGGCTGTCTATTGTGGGAACTGGGAATAGGTCCGTTAGTTCCGCATTATAAAATTTCCTCTCATTCCCCTTGACGTTGGGAAAATAACTGGTCTGTCCAGCTGACCTTCCACCACTTCCCTGAACAATTCAGGTGAAGGTATGGATTCGTTTTCAACCTTGGTTCTAGCAAAAAATCTATTTTTGGGATCAGATGGTTCTAACTCAGACACTTCTGCCCCTGCGATTCTCCCCAGGCCTATTGCTATCTTAGCCTTCCCCAGCAGCATCTTAAACAGCTGATGATGAAATAGACCTGTGAACATTGGAGTTTCTGGTTCATTAATTTCCTCATCTGAGAAAGCTGACACCCCATATTCTTCCTCTCTTGAAACAGAGGCCTGTGAGTGTCTGATTTATTGGAACTGTCTCCCTGACACCAAGTTCCTCCCTTACTCCTCCTGCTCAAGTAGAATGATGATGAGCATCCTGTCTCCTTTCATTATGTATCAGGCTGGGTCTGTTACCCTGACTGTCCCTAAATTCTGCCATCATTTCTTTCATCATAGCCCTCATTTCCTCTTTAAAAGACTGTTCCCTGACTTCTGATACTGTGGAGGAAGAGCTAGACTCTGTTGAAAATCTTTCTCTTGGGGGAGGGCTCTTCATTGCATGTCTGAAAGCATTGTCTTTCTGATTCACTCAATCCTTCCTTCACACAAAGAGCAGGATGAAAAGGTTGGTCTTCAGCGCCCTCTAGTGTTGTGCTCCTTTCCTGATACTTCACTTTCATTGGTTTGCCTATTGGAGCATGGGAATTTTCATTCTTCTCCGTCTCCTTTTCCGCCCTTGGGAAGCATTTCTCAATGGCCCTTTGTCTCCTTAATGCCTCCCTCTCATCTGCCTTGGACACCCTACTGAGAGGCCTTTCTGAAGCTCTCCCAGTCTCTTTGGGTTCCTTTCTGCTTTGCTCTCTGCTCAAACTGGGGGCAGGGGATTCCTGTTCCTCCAGGCTTGCCTCTGTTTCAGAAAATTCACCCATAGTCTTTCCCTTTGGCTTTTGCCAATAGAGTATACTCAGACCAGCCTGAGCATGGACTCTAGCCTCCCTTTCTCCTGTGTAGGCTTGTGTGGCTGTGTTGGAAGCTTGCTCAGCAAGACTGAACAAGACTGAGTTTGCCCCCAATTAAAAAGAGCGCTGGAGGCTTGTGAGGCTTATGGTTTGTTTAACAGAAAGTTAAACTGGGAAAGCTGAATTAATTTGCCCTCCTTCTTTGCTAGCCAATCGAGAGCCTGCCCGCTCTGAGGCTGCTGCTGCTTATTCTCTTAACACCAAACAGCTATGTGGGCTTTCCCATCTTGGAATGAGGTCCCGGCTCTTTCATTTACTCAAGGTTTGCTGACTTTCACTCTTTCTCTTTTCTTTTTTTCTCAAAGAATCCAAAGCATTGATCCAATATTTTTTATCATTCTTTCTGAGCACTCTCTCTCTCTTCTTTGCATGAAGATGGAGTCAAACACTGGGCATGTGCAGTGGAAAGGGGGCTGGACTAAACTTTGATTGACACTTTGGATTCTCCAATCCGTACAACTGAGAAAATTCACTTCACTTTCAATATTTGAAGATGCAATTTTTTATCCAATTTTTGGATCCCATTTGAAGGTTATTTAAATATTTGGAAAAATTCACAACTTTCTATGCATAATTTTCTCATTTTTCCTAATGTTAACTAACTTGTATATGAACAATTAAGGAATATGAAATATATATATTTTGCAGATTGTCCCCACCCATCTCCCTCTCTTTTCTCTCCCCCCAAAAAATAAATTAAGGAACATTTGCCAGAAAGTCAGTTGAATCTATGCAGTGAAGAAACATGTGCAGACACTTCCAAATTGCAACTTAAGTAGTTTCAGATTGGAAGGGTTTTGGTACTTACCTGATACGCCTGTTCTCGGTGAGCTGTGATGAGCATCCAGAGAGTGGGAGGTGCTTAGTCTCTGCTCAGATAAGCTGGGCTTAATTGAATAGGATGCTGTTACTCCTCCCTGGATCCTTCCTAGCATCCCCCAGTTTTGGCAAAGACGAGGTGATGCAACCCCCATCCTCTATATTGGTGGGTTTTTTTAACTTATATCCAGATTAGTCATTGGCTGGAACAGGATCCCACCAGATGGATATTGGGTGGGGCTGGATGCTCGTTGCAAGCTCACTGAGAATGGGCGTATCAGGTAAGTACCAATGCCCCTTCTCCATTGAGCTGCTCCAAGCATCCAGAGAGTGGGACATACCAAAGCTTGGCTTGTCCTATGGGAGGATCTCCATCTGGGTTGGAGCCCCCCCATTGTCCAAGTGGACTCATTGTAACACCCTCCTATCAAAAGTGGCTTCAGCAGAAGCAAATACATCAATTTTGTAATGCCTAATGAAAGGAAATGGGGAGACCCATGTTGCCGCTCTTCATATTTCTGCAATAGAAGCTTATGTGGCCCAGACTGCTGAAGCTGCCATGCTCCTTTTTGAGAGGGCCATGATGCTCCAGGGGCACAGGAAGTGATTGAGTCTTGTATGCCTTGGCTATCATAGCCTTCAGCCACCTGCCTATAGTCAAAGAGGAAACTTTCTGCCCCTGAGAGGTTGGCTGAAAGGATATGAAAAGAGCTTCAGTTTTTTCTGAAAGGAGCCGTTCTATGTAAGTAAGTACAGACAGCTCTGCAGTTGGTGTCATTGATGCTCTAGGCCCTGAGAAGGTCTGAGGCAAAAGTTAGGGAGAACTAGTTATTGGGACCTGTGGAAGGCAGAATTGACTTTAGGCGTGAACGTGGGGTCTGGTCGAAGCACCACTCTGTCAGCGTGGAATATACAGAGGTCCTTTCAGGCCTATAGGGCTGCGATTTCTGATATACGATGTACTGATGTTATAGCCATGAGGAATTACTTACCTGACACGCCCAATCTGTTTGAGCTGTGAAGAGCATCCAGGAGTGGGAGGTGCTTCAGTCTCTGCATTTGTAGGCTGAGCTTGATTTGTGGAACGCTCCTCCTCCACCACAGGACTCCTCCTCAGCATTCCCCAGTTTTGGTGAAGACGAGAGAAATAAAAGCCCTCATCCTCATTGCCCTAATAATTCATTGGCCAAAACAGGACCCCACCAGATGGAAAAGGGTGGGGCTGGATGCTCTTCACAGCTCAAAGAGAACAGGCATGTCAGCTAAGTACCAATGCCCTTTCTCCTATGAGCTGTTCAGAGCATCCAGTAGTGGAACATACCAAAGCTTGGCCTGTCCTACGGGAGGGACTCCATCTGGCCTGGAATCTCCTCCTGGTCCCTGTGGACATGTTGCAGAACTCTTCTGCCAAAAGGAATCCTCAGCGGATACAAACACATCAATTTTATAATGTCTAATGAATGGCGATGGGGAGGCCCAAGTTGAGATATTGGTGCCTGTGTGGCCCACGATGCCGATGTTAGAGCGTTCCTTGTTGAATGAGCTGTTATGCCCTGGGCACCTGCAGGGATTGAGTCTGATATGTTTTCGCTATTGTAACCAACGGCCTATCGTAGAAGGTGAGACCTTGCATCCCTGAGTATCGGACTGAAAGGACACAAATAAGGCATCTGATTTTCTGAAAGCCGCTGTATGATTGATATAAATTCGCAATACACGCCTCACATCAAGCCTATGCCATTGCCTTTCCATCCTTTGTGCTGCTCTGGGGCAAAAATTAGGAAGGATCAGCTCTTGTGCCCTATGAAAAGCCAAATTAATTTTGAAAAATGTAGGATCAGGGTGAAGGACCACCCGATCAGCATGGAAAACACAGAGATCTTGTCTGACAGACAAGGCTGCAATTTCTGAAATACGACAAGCAGAGGTGATAGCTACAAGGAAAACTACTTTATACATCAGAAATTGGATGTTTGATGTTTTCAAAGGTTCGAAAGGACCCTTAGTGAGTGCGACAAGGACCTTGTTAAGGTCCCAGGTGGGATAATGGTGCACTGCTGGAGGACATAAATTGGTGGCTCCTTGAAGGAAGGACCGTATGCGTGAATGATGGGAAAGGGAATTTAGGCCTTCGCAAGTGAGAACTGATGCCAAGGCCGCCACCTGTCTTTTCAACGTATTAGGTGATAACCCTTTGTCAAGACCCTCTTGTAAAAACTCTAGAATTTGAGCCACAGAAGGGGAGGTAGGATCAATTCAACACTTGGTACACCATTTACAGAAAGTGGACTATGTGGTATTGTAAATGCGAGTTGTTGAGGGGCGTCTGGCGGCTAGGATAGTGGCGATAACTTTGTTGGAAAACTTCTCACTCTCCAAACCACTCCGCCCAACCTCCAGATGATCAGGTACAACCAATGAGGGTCTGGATGGTGAAGGGGCCCTTGAGTTAATGAAATCCTGTCTGGCGGGATTCTCCAAGGGGGTGATATGGAGACGCTGTGGAGGTCTGCAAACCATGGTCATCTGGGCCAGAAAGGAGCTACTAGAAGTAGTTCCGCCCTCTTGTCTAGTAAATTCTGGATGACCTTGGGAACCAGTGGAATTGGAGGGAATGCATAGAGGAGCCCCAGTGGCCAACAACAGCAGAGCAAGTTGAAGTTCTCTGTCCTTTGTGATGGGTTCCTGGAAAAAAATCTCGGGAGCTGAATGTTGAGGGGGGATGTGAACATGTGTACCGCTCAAAGCTCCAGCCAGTTTATGCTGCATGACTGTTCTATGTCGGACCAGTGGCCCTGGGTTGAAAGCGACTAGACGTGAGCTCCCCATCCAAACAGACTGGCATCAGTGGTGATGGTGAGTCTTTGTGGCTCCTTGAAGAGACAGCCTCTGTTGATGAGTGGTCTGGTCCACCAGGAGAGATATGAGAAGGAGAGATATGAGAAGCTTTGGTGGCACCCTGACACCCTTGTGTTTGGAGTTGCTTCGGCCAGAGTGCTGGTATGGTAGCAGGAACCACTGGAGGGATCTAGTGTGTAAGCGGGCCCAAGGGATGATAGAAATACATGAGATCATCTTGCCTAACAATTTTGATAGGTCAGCTCGGGACACCCTCTTAATAGCCCTGATCTGCTTAACTAATTGCTGAATGCTATTTAGTCTATCTGGTGACAGGTAAACCTTGCCTTCCACGGTATCTATGACCACCCCCAAATGGATTATCCGAGTCGATGGTGTTAATTGACTCTTCTTCCAATTTATTAAGAAGCCATGGTCTTGTAGGGATTGTAATGTGTTTTGAATGTCCTTGACTGCTTGATGGATGGAAGGTGATAGAATCAAGATATCGTCAAGATAACACTGGAGTCATACGGGAATGTCCCTGAGATGAGCGGCTAATGGTGCGAGGACCTTTGTGAAGGTCCTAGGGGCAGAAGCTAGTCCGAAGGGAAGAGACACATATTCATAATGGTGGTTATTATAACAGAATCTCAGAAATTTATAGTGGGAATGCCGAATAGCAATATGCAGGTACACCTCCGTCAAATCTATGGATGTGAGGACACCCTTTCCTGATGCCCAGCAATATTGATTGGAAGGTATACATTTTAAACTTGCGATATACTAAGAAAAGGTTGAGGCGTTTCAGGTCTAATATTGCTCTCAACCCCCCCCCCCCCAACTTTTGAGCACAACAAAAATGTGTGAATAAAAACCTCGCCCTCATTGATTGGAAGCTACTGGTTGGATGGCTCATATATCCAGTAGATGTTCGATAGCTGAATCCATGAGATTGTGTTTAATCGGATCTCTGGAGAGGGGGCATGACATGAAGAAAACTGGGGTAGTGGATTGAAACTCCAGCGCAAGGCCGAATCTAACCGTCTCTCTGACTCAAGAATCAGAGGTAGAGGAATCCCATTGGTCGGCAAATAATTTAAGGCATCTGCCAATGGGGATGGGGTCCAGGAAATTATCTTGGACACTGAAAGGACCTGCTTCCTGCTCCCCGAAAAGGTCTTTTGGATTGCCCACCCCTTCTGCTTCTGTCCGATGCATCGGACCTATCTGATTGCTGCCCTGGTGTGAATGCTGGGGGGTTCTCTGATATCTGGGTGAGAAGGAAGCTTGATAAAAGGGTCGAAAGGATCCCCTCCAAAAGGACTGGGAGTTTCTAGGATCTGACTTCCGAAAAAGGGAAGGGAGAATTTTCTTTTTGTTACGGGTTTCGATTAGCAGCGGATCAAGGGAAGAACCAGTCTGTCTCCCACAAAGGGGGATGAGGCCAGCTTGGATTTGTGTTTGAAGTCAGCTTGCCAGTGTTTTAACCAAAGCGAGAGACGCGCTGTGACATGTGAGGTAATGTCCCCTGGCTGAGAACTTGATTGCATGATATGTTGCATCAGCTGAGAATTCAGCGGCAATAAGTTTAGTGATATCTTGGTGCGCTCTAAGGTTAGAATTTGGGACGTGTTGCTGTAACAGATGGAGCCATCTGAGAGACGACCACATGAAGAAGGAAGCAGCTGTGGCTGCTCTGATGGCCCACGCGTCAGACTGGTTTTCCTCCAGCTTTAATGCCTCCAGTGCATCACTGGGAATAGAGGAGGACGCTAAACCCACTATAGGTTCATCTACCTCAGGCATCCTCAATAATTTTGAGAATTCAGGGGCCAAATTGAAATATTTTCTGTCATATCCAGTTGGGGATGTGTACACTGCTGCAGAGGCCCACTATTTCTGTACCAGGTCCGAAAACATAGGCAGAACTGGGATTACCTCTGCTTCAATTACCAATTGTTTGAATATCAGATCCTCTGGTCCCTCTTCTGCAGGATTAGGTGTGGTGGATGTGTTAGACTTGTTTAGGCGTGCAATGTTCTTTGCCTTAAACAAGAGAGATCTGAAAAGCTGTGGCTGGAATAAGCCTGTAAAAACAGGCTGGTCAGGAAGAAGACCTTCATCCTCAGACCTTTCCCCTTCTAAGGGGTCTGCTTCTGACAGGGGCTCACTATCATGCATTGATCCCAATTCAGACTTGTCCATTTGATTAATTTAATCCACTTCCTCCTCCTCCTCCTCCTCCTCCTCCTCCTCCTCCTCCTCCTCCTCCTCCTCCTCCTCTTGGAGGGGAGGTCTCCCCCTGTAAATGTACCGGGGTATGGTGTTGCTCCGACCTGATCAATGACCTCAGCAATAGGGGCTCTTGGTCGGTGAACACAGGTTGCTGCCTAGACATGGCTGCATGTTGAAGCCCTGCTGCGATCCCCTGGCGAATTGCCATCTCCATCCAGGCTTTCATCCTTTCTGGGACTTCCTCAATGAGACTATCGCCTTGACGAAGGCCAGCAGCTGTCGGAGTGAATGTGGCTTCAGGAGCCCTTCATGTGGTTGGTGTCCCAGGCATTTGGGCCTGTTGGCCTTGGGAAGCCAAGCTGCACCTGGATGAGAGGGAGAGATCTATGGGGGGGAGGAGGGTGTGAAGAAACAGACGGGCTGGCAGAGGAGAAGCCCTCTGGTACATTGTGCACTTCCCGAGTGCACTTGTCTATCTCCTTTTGTAAGGTTTTATAGCGCCTTAAGGCATGCTTTCTGAGGCTTTAGAAGTCCCTTTAGCCTGCTTGTGTTTATGTTGAGATTTGGCTTTTACCTTCAAGGAAGAGGCCTGAGAGGTGGTACCATCTGCCATTTTGATTAAGATTAGAATTACAGTATGCTTGATATAAAGTGCAGAGAAGATGGTTGGCATGCCCAGGGACCTGATCTGAGTCAAGACCGGTTGCCCTGATAATGTTTTTATTGGCCCTCCTTTTTTATTTTTTATTATTACCTGTGTAAAATGAGTCATATCTCAGTAATATTTTATTGAAATTAAAATATTATACTGCAAAACAATTTCTTATTGTTATTATTATAATTATAATAATTATGATTATTATCATAATTGTTTTTATTATTGCTCTTATTAGCAGTTAAATATATATATGTGTGTGTGTATAT
>BLBF01000003.1:45995007-46026118 GCA_015471245.1 Laticauda colubrina | reverse complement strand
ATGAAAACCACAGGTCACAACATCAACTTCAATGGCACTAAAACCCTTGCCACTATAGAAAACCCCAGCCACAGAATCATCAGAGAAGCCATAGAGATTGAAAAAAGACCTGACAGCATGAATAGAAGAGATGATTCCACCAGACTGTCAATCATTTGGAAGCCTGCACTCTCAAATAGAAAGATCTCCATGCCACAAGTCAGGCAAACACCTGGGCAAAAACAGACTCCCTCTGATAGCTCCAACCTAACCCCCCCACCAGGCACCCAGGTGAAACCCAGCTTGCTAATGAATAGCAGCTTGCTAATGAAGAGCAGCCGTCCTTTCACATGGAGCCAAGCTGCACTAAAAGCCTCCAACACAAGAACAGAGTATTGCCAGCCAATCAAAGCCACAAAACAGACAGAAGAAACCAGGAACACCAATCAATCAAACTCCAAGTCCAATGAACACAGGTCCAGGCTCCCAACCAATCAGAATGGACCAGCCTCAAATTTAAAACCAGGAGCTGTAAGACCCATATCCATACAGAAGCCTGAGAATGGCAGATGAGATTCTGCTGAAACGTTGCTACAACTTTAACAGAACTACAATGACGTGGGATAATACCCGAAGGAAGCTAAACAGCACACATGTAAGTACCCGCGAAAGCCTAAGAAAACATATTTTTTAAGTTTTTGCGGGTACTTACATGTGTGCTGTTCAGCACTACAATGACATGGGATAATACCCGAAGGAAGCTGAACAGCATATATATATGGATCTTTGATTATTCGGGTTTTCTCCCGCGTAAAATTGGAAGTATTTTGGTGACGTTTCGATGAAATCTCATTCGTCATCTTCACGCTTGTATCTTCGACCTTGTGCTTCTCAGAGTAATGTGAGCTTGCAGCTGTTTTTTCTTTTTAATTGCCAATGGGGGTGTGACTTGACTGGGTGGGGACTTGCCTGTGTTCTGATTGGCTGGGGGTATGTTCTCATTGGTTGGGGGCCCGGCTGTGATCTGATTGGTTGGGGAGTTGGCTGTGATCCGATTGGCTGGGGTTGTGTTCTGTTCAGGTGGGGGCTTGGCTGTGGTAGTAGCATCTTATGTGGCCTTCATGGGTCACTCATGGGTCTGGTGTCATTCTTCATGTTAGGTATTCGTTTGTTAATGAGGGTGGGTTTGCAAATAGCTGGTAGGCAGGAGGCATCATCTCTTTTATTCATGCTGTGTGGGCGTTTTTCTATCTCTATGGCTTCTCTTATTATTCTGTTGTTGAAGTGTTCGATTTTGGCGATAGTTCTAGTATTTTTAAAGTCAATCTCATGTCCTGTGGCTTTGAAGTGTTGGACTAGGGAAGAGGTTGGTTCCTCTTTTTTTGATTGAGTTCTTGTGTTCTTCAATGCGTGCAGTAATTCTTCTGTTGGTTTGCCCGAAGTATGTGGTGTTGCAAGGGATTTCGTATACTCCTTGGTTTTCTAACTTGATTCTGTCTTTAGGGTTTCTTAGGATGGTGGATATTTTTCTGTTTGTTCAGAATGCACAAAAAAAACCAAAGATCCACATACAAATACCCGCGAAAACCTCAGAAAACATATATATATATATATATATATATATATATATATATATATATATATACACACACACACACACTAATAAGTATAGGAATATTAAGTGAATAACAACAATAAAATATAAATCCAAATTAGCCAAATTGCGAACGCCTAAGGCCCGGGTTGATTATTGAAGGGTCCTTCAACAGCTTCCATGCACAGGCGGGCACAGGCCTTGGTGCTTGCTGTTGTGCCACTGAGATAATTAGGCTGTGAGCGTTAAGCGACTATTTGAGAAAGAAACGTAATAAATATCCTCGAATGCAAATAAGCCAAGACAAGGGTATAATCACTCCCAGAATCTTTGGAGGGTGCCTGCTGCTCCGAGCAGAAATACCTCACACAGCTTGAGAATGGAATGACAGGCGTGCAGCCGTGAGGTTTTGGCAGCTCAAAATGGCCTCCGGCAGTTAAATTTTCCACGCGTTCCTCAAGCGTCAGCTTCCCGCCTTATAAACCAAATGGCCGGAGTTCTCTATGAAGCTAACGGCAGGGAAAAAATGGAAATTAACGCTAGTTAACTTCTCCACTTTAAAATGGCATTCGGAGAGGGGGAAAGGTGATACGACTAGTTTTTTTGTTTTTTAGCAAAAGGCTCAAGCCGCTAACAGAACAAATGAAATAAAAGTGCTGCGGCAATCAAACTGGTGGGGTAAGTAATTTGGCTGTGGGGAGGTGGTGCGGAGCAGTGCCGAAGCCTTCCGCTGCCTTTGGGGGGGATGCAAATGGTGCTTCCCCTAAACAGAGCTGTCAGGCTGAAATATCAACTGGGAAGAAGGCTGGAGACAAAACTGATTACAATCAAACCTGCTGATCACGAATTGTTTCCTGCTTCGGTCAAGGAAACATCAAAAGCACTGCCTATCTCTCACGAGGCTGAGCAAAAAACTGGGGAACGCTGAGGAGTCCCGTAGTGGAGGAGGAGCGTTCCACAAATCAAGCTCAGCCTACAAATGCAGAGACTGAAGCACCTCCCACTCCTGGATGCTCTGAACAGCTCATAGGAGAACAAACTTGTACGTGAGAAAATGGAGGCTAACAGTTTTCAGGGGTTCAAATGGACTCTTCGTGAGTGCCATGAGTATCTTGTTAAGGTCCCAGGTTGGGTAATGATGCAACACTGGTGGACACAAATTTGTGGTGCCCTGAAGAAAACTCTTTATCCGTGGGTGATGGGAGATAGATGGTAGACCTTCCCAAGACACCACTGAGGCAATGGCTGCCACTTGTCATCTTAAAGTGTTTGGAGAGAGGCCCTTGTCAAGACCATCTTGGAGAAACTCTAAAACTTGTGCAATTGACGGTAAAAATAGGTCCCCCTGGATTTGGTTCACCATTTGAAGATAGTCCATGTGGCATTATATATGCGGCTCATAGAAGGGCACCAAGCCGCTTGAATGGTATTGATCAAAATTCTCCTTTCTTAGAAATCACCACTCAAACTCCAAATGGCTAGGTGGAGCCATTGAGGGTCCGGGTGTTGGATCGGTCCTTGGGTGAGCTGAATTTTGTGTAGTGGAATTTCCACAGTTCTTCTGTGGACAGGCCCCTGAGATCTCCAAACCACAGCCTCCTGGGCCAGTAGGGTGCCACCAAGATCAGGTCCGCTTTCTTGTGCAGTAGTTTTTGTACCACTTTGGGTATCAATAGGAGGGGGAGAAGGCATATAGGAGACCCCAGGGCCACCGGCACTGGAGGGTATTGATGTGTTCCACCGGCCGGGATGGGTATCTTGAAAAAAATCTCAGGAGCTGCGAGTTCAGGGGAGAAGCGAACAAATCTATAACTGGCAGACCAAATCTCTGGACTGCCTCCTGAAACAGGTCTGGATGCAGACACCATTCTGATTGGTCAATCATGGCCCTGCTTAGCCAGTCTACCTGTGTGTTTGTCAGGCCGAAAATATGCTCTGCTCTGATAGAAGCTAAGTTTCTTTCCACCCAAAGGCACAGTCTCTCTGCTTCCCACATGAGATGTCTTGAGTGGGTCCCCCCTTGTCTGTTGATATATGCTTTTGTTGTGATGTTGTCTGTCAGTATTAGTACATGTCTCCTTTGAATATGTGGGAGGAAACTGCGAAGGGCCAGGTGGACTGCCCTGGGCTCCAACCAATTTATGCTGTTCGATTGCTCTGCAGTTGACCAACATCCTGGAGTCAAGAGGGATTGAAAATGAGCTCTCCATCTGAACAGGCTGGCATCTGTGGTTATAGTGAATCTTTGGGGCTCTTTCAAGGGGCAACTCTTGTTGATGGCTGGAGCCATCCACCAGTGTAGAGATAGCCAGACCTTTTGTAGGAACTAATACTCTCATCCTGGAATTGCTTCGTCCCAGTCTTTGGAATGGAAGCAGATACCATTGGAGCGATCTAGTGTGGAATCGAGCCCAAGGAACAGTACAAATACAGGAGATCATTTTTCCCAGTAGTTTAGATAAATTGGCTAGAGGAACCCATTTGAGGGTTCTGATAGACTGAGCTAAAGTTTTAATGCTCTCTTGTCTCTCAGGAGATAGAAACACTCTTCCTTCTACTGTGTCTATTATCTAGCCCAGGTGAGATAAACGGATTTTGAGGGAAACAAATGAAAAACCATGTTGTTGAAGGGTTCGCAATGTAATTTGGGTATCCAATTCTGCCTGCCTGGATGAGGAGGACAAAATCAAAATGTCACTGAGGTAGTACTAGAGCCTAACTGGAGTGCTCCTAAGGTGTGCAGCCAGAGCTGCCAGAATCTTTGTAAAGGTCCTTGAGGCTGATGATAACCCAAAGGGCAGGGCGACATATTCAAAATGTTGGTTGTTATAGCAGAATCTGAGAAATTTTGAATGTGAAAGTCTAATTGGTATTGAAGATAAACCTCTGTTAAATGGATGGAATTCAAAAAATTACCCTTTCTTATGCTAAGGAGAATGGATTGCAACATATTCATCTTGAATTTGCGGTAGACTAGAGTACGGTTGAGACATTTTAAATCTAGGATTACCCTCCACCACCACCCCAAACTCTTGGGAACTACAAAAATTAGGGAATAGAATCCTTGTCCATGTTGATCCCGGGGTACTAGTTGGATGGCCTTAATTTCTAGTAAGTGATCGATCACTGTCTCCATCAGTTTCTTTTTAACTGGATTTCGGAGATAGGACTATTCATGAAAAAGTTTGGGGGTGTGGAGGAGAACTCTAGAGCCAGGCCAATTCTGATGGTGTTGCAAACCCAGAAATCTGATGTGGAATAGTCCCATCAGTCTGCAAAGAGCCTTAATTGTCCTCCAATGGCAGTGAGATCCCTGTATTTATCTTGGACAGCGAAGACCTTTGCTTCCAATTCCCCTGAAAAAATTGCTTCCCTTGTCCACCCCTGCGAGATCTGTCAGAGAATTATGATCTATCTGACTGCTGGGCTCCCCTATATGTTGGTAGTCTTTGGGCGAATAATAGGGACAAAAGGGCTGAAAAACCTCGTCCTTGGACATGCCTCTTTCTAGGGGTCCCTCCTCCAAGGGGGCTTCACTATCTAGAACTGATACTGCATCTGCTTGCTCCATTTGAGGCTCACCTTCTCCCTCCTCCTGTACTTGTGGATGCATGTGTGAAATGAAAGAAAACTCCCTTTGAGGAGGTACCTGAGGATAATGTAGGTCAGTTCTGCACAGAGATCTTACTGACTGAGAGTCACCTTCCGATACTGGTATCTGTCTGGTCATCAAGGATTGTTGGACCTTGGCTGCTATTTCGCTGTGGATTTCAAACTCCATCCATGCTTTCATCATTTCTGGTACCTCATCTGGCAGGAACTGGCCAGCCACTGTTGGAGTGAAGGTCGCCTCAGGGGCTCACCTCGGGATAATTACACTTGGTAAGGCCTGTAAGGTGTTAGCCAGCCTGGGTGGCATGGACAGGTCTAAGGCTACTGGTGGCTGTTGAGTCTGAGATAGTGGAACTGGGGGAGGAGACTGGGAAGTTCTTTCAGCCTCCTTAGAGCGTTTCTCAATTTGCTTTTCCAATGCTTTCTGGCATCGGGTAGCATCTTTCTCTGCGACCTTCGAAGGACCCTAAGATTTCTTGGACTTATGTAGGGCCCATATCTTAGCACCACCTCTGTTTGCCATTGCAATTCTGGAGTTACTCTGATTATAAATTAATCTGTAGTAGAGTATGAATAACAATATATTGAAATATATAATATGCATATATCTGTGAGTATATCTATATGTGGACGGTTGGCGCATCCAGGGTCCTGCACCACCACAGGGGCAAGAGACCCTATCTCTACTTTCACTCCCCCTTTTTAATTATCTGGTTTTATGTTAATGAATTTTAATGTTTTATAATAAAAATATTATTTACAAATGGTCTCATTTGATAATGCTCAATGCCAGGTCAATTCAAAGAAAGAAACCAACAACAGACCTTCAACAGCTGACTAATCAGGCTAATCTGGCCTGATACTGCTAAATAGTACAAATATGTCTGTGTGTGTGTGTGTGTAAATATATGTATGTATGTGTGTGTTTGTATGTGTGTGTGTGTGTGTGTATATATATATATATATATATATATTTGTTTTTTTAAGTTTTGACTTACATGTGTGCTGTTCAGCTTCCTTTGGGTATTATCCCACGTCAATTTATACATATACATGTTTGTTTGTTCACTGTGAGGGCAGCCAACAATCTTTCCTTATACCCCCCCCCCCGAAACTGGAGTAAAGGGAGCTGCAAATTTTAATTCTCCTTTATAAGCTGCGTTAAGCTTTGAAGAAATTAAAGCCTCTCACAGGAAAAGTAAAATTCAGGAATACGGCCACACGATGCAATGTGGATTGCGTGCCAAGATGACCATTGCCCAACTCTAAAACAGCGCCAGCCAGTTGTTTTGGTCGCACGGTTGCTTTAAAAGGGCACAAAAAAAGGATACTGTGCAACTGAATGATAAAGAGGGACCAGTACTTTTTCCAAAAAATTAGTAAGTGTAAGACAGTGTAAAAACATGGTTTAGATAAGCATTATTCTTATTATATTTCCTAAGGGAGGAAACACCACTGGCAAAAGGTCATTTGGAACCGAATGAGCACGCTATCTTAAAAGTGGTTCAAATTTCGAATCGCAATGGCAAGACAGAAAATATTCAAAGAGTAGCAAACTGCGATCTCTGGGGAAAGTGCGGCTGCCGAAAACACAAAGCAAATTACGATCGCTGTAGGCGGCAACTGGCCCGATTGCCAAAGCGATCTTCTTTGTTCCAACTGCTTCCCTCTCCCCACCTTTTTTTTTTAACCAAATTGCTGTCGGAATTGAGAAAGATGGTCAAACAATTTAGAATACTGAGTATCTAATCAAAGCTTAAATGTTCCTGCTCCGGCCAAGGATAAGCTGCCTATCACACCAAAGGCTGAGCTTAAACTGGGGGACGCTAGGGAGGAGCCAGGGAGGAGTAACAGCATCTGATTCAATTAAGCCCAGCCTATCCAAGCAGAGACTAAGCACCTCCCATTCTCTGGATGCTCGGAGCAGCTCAATGAAGAAAACCATCAACTTGAAACCAATTCTTTTATTTCTGAGAAAAGCCAACTCAAAGGTCATTTGCAAAATATTTGAATATTTTCCCCCAGTTTAGGGAGAGGCTCAGAAAGCAACCACTCTGTCCCTCCTGAGTTAGTAGAGCTGGTTCCAGCCATTATGTGTCCTGAAGAACATGAAGATTTTAGTATTGTTCTTAATAATATTTTAACTTTGTATTGTTTTCATCTTTTAACTGTTTTTTTAATTGTCTTATAACCTGTAAGCCGTCCAGAGTCACCTTGTCAGGAGCTGGTGGCATAAATGTTAAATAAATAAATAATTCTTCTCTTCCCAGACCTTTTGAATATAGCATATTGTTTCCATAGCTTTTTTTTCAGTCTAATTGTGTTTTATAAATTTATTTTGGTTTGTTTTAGTTGTGTAATGATTTTATATTATCTCTCTGACTGTAAGTCATCTGAGGTCTTTGACTAGGATTATAATAAACAAAATAAAAATAACTTATTGTACTAACTGGCAAAATTGGTGTAATTTTTCTCCTTGGAGTATTTCTCTTCATTTTTCAAATTAAAAAAAAACTTACCTGCTATCACACCAACTTTCCAAGGAAAATCTGCAGGCTAATTCATAAAATCTATTGTCCTTTATTTACCATTTTCTACCATTTTCAGGGCTGCAGTCAAACAATTCCCATCTCACTGGCTTCCTGAAAATTCTCGAAGTTGCAATCCCAGAACATGTGGAAGATGTCTGGTTGGAAAGGCTGATATAAATCAAAACCATCACCCTCATTTTTAATGTATGTGGCATTTTTTTCAAGAAAAGTTCATTATAAAAGAACAGCAGACAAGAGAATATCACTGGAATGTATTTTATTTTGAAATATAGTTCAACAAACTACTCATTTAAAAAAAAACTTATCATAGCATTATTCATCTAATAAACGATATCAGTCATCACCACAACAGAGCCAATTGTGCTTGTTTATGAATAATACAGAACCAAAAATCAAATATGCTCTAACTTTTCAATGTTGTGAGATATTAATAAGCAATATAAACAACAGTCAGTTCCTCAACAGTGGCAGGTGCAGCAACCAAGATCCAAATTTTGTGCAGCAAATAACATTGGCCCCTATCCCCTTGTTTTATTTTAGTTCTTCATATAAAGAAACCAAAGGGAACTGAGCTAAAAGTTTCATCTATTCCCTCTTGGCACGAAGTATTCCTGCTTTAATTGTTACTACTACTACGCATAATAATTTCTTTATTTGCAAGTTTGGCTCTCCTAATGCAATAATTTCCAATGTGTGGAATAGCATCACAAAATTCCACTTCCACTAATAAAACAAACAAAACCCCAGGTTAGATAACACTGTAAATTATGCATTTGGCCATAACTTACAAGAACTGTCTTTGATTCTTCAGGAAGACAGCGAGAATAGTAAGAATATCAGCAGCAACTACTTCAAAAATTCTGTGAGAGAGGAGACCATTAAGATTGAAAATAAGAGATATGTCCCTCCAGATGTTTCTAAAACCCAATTCTCAGGATCTGTATCCAGCAAGGCTGTGCTGTGAGCCTTGTGTTTAGCTAATTTTTGCCAGTTTTGGTCTAGGCAATGAGCTAGAAACCAGGAGAGTGTGAGTTCTACTCCCTCTTTGATATAAAAGCCTAGGTGACTTTGGATCAGTCATTCTCTCACAGCCCAACCCACCTCACAGGATTGTTGTTGTAGGGAAAATAGGAAGAGGAAGGAATATTAATTGTCATCTTGAATTATTTATAAAAAATAATAAAGGCAGGGAAAACCAAAGTAACAAATGCCTGGGGGCTCACATGTGACCTATTTTGCATAATGCTTATAATTGCAAAATTAAAAATATGAAACTTACAGAATATAACATCAACTCATAATATGGGATTATTATCCACTGGTGTAATTTCTAAAGGCTGATCAGTGATTTTTCATCTCAGAACTGACACATGAATTGTAGCATGACATGGTGTAAGGCTGCTACCCTTGTTATGGCCAATCATGTGAATAACTCTGTCATTGACCAACAATATAACACACCTGAAAATATTGGTTCTACTGATAATTAAGTTATTAACAACTTTGCCTTCCTCAGCAAGCACATTGCTAACACTTCAGGATTCATAAACTCATAAATTCCCCCCAGGCAAACTATGGAGATTACAGCATCTAACAGCTCTTTCCATAGGCTGAAAAGACTCCAGTCTGCTCCATTTGCAGTGTTTGAGGGGTAGACAAGCCTACAGTGGATCATTTTGCTGAGACTTTAAGACTGGCAAGAACTTAAAGAATATACAAGGGTATATTTAGAAGACAAGAAGTATACTTATAAGGACGTAGTTAAGTCCAAATTGATGCAGTTGGGTATACAAACACACAAACACAACATAGCCAGAAAAGCATACTTAAATTATTCATAAGGAATACTGTTCTTTGCAGTACAATCATATTATTTATTTTTATAATATTTTATTATCCAGAAAGAATTTCTTATTTGCAAGCAAACCATATTCAATTTAATGGCAATGGTAGGCAGGTGAGTGTCTTATGACAGTCTCAGTTGATGAATCAGGGAGGAGTGCCTTTATCTAGTGATTATACATATTGATTAATTAATTAGTGGAGCTAAAGGTAATTAATTGAATATTTTATCTGTCATTGCCTCACAATAATTTACAAACAGGTGAATTAACCTTACTGGTCCTATCTCTTCCTCAAAGTAATTTCCAAATACAATATGCTATTGAAATAAGTTTCCATATCTGGAATCCAAAGCTCCAAAGATACCCACCATATGGAAGCAAAGAGTTAGATAGCCTTTTTTCACTTTATTTCTGTATGCATTTTTATTTCTTTAATTTCTAAAACTGCCCATCTCAAATAAGTGACTCTGGGCTGGCAAGCAATCATGAAATCACTCTTTGCTGCTATCAAATGGTTGTCTTAATTTTTGAAATCACAATAAGGCATGCCTATGTTATCACAATAAGAAATGAAAAAGTAAATATTTAAGATGGCAAAGAAAAGCTATTACAGATTTTAAAGAAAACATTGTCCCCCATGAAAAGCAACAAGCAACAGAAGAGGTACAGAACTGATTGTGAACTCAACAGATGAAGCCTGCTGATACCAGTGCCCTTCGCATTTAAGACTACCAATTACATTTCAACCTCTATGTCATTCAGTATGTCTGATAATAATACTGATTTAACATGGTTTATAATGATTAGACAGTAAAAGATCAAATGATTAATTCAAATAAACTTTATCAGGTACAGAATTAACCATAGCAGTTAGACTTATATACAGCTCCACCGTGCTTTACACACTCTCTGAGTGATTTACAATGTCTGCATATTTAGGTCCTCATTTTGCGGACCTCAGAAGGATGGAAGGCTGAGTCAACCTTCAGCCAGTCAGGATCGAACTCCAGGCAATCAGCAGAATTACCCTGCAATACTGTATTCTAATCATAGCACCAACACGGCTCAAGGTTAAGATCTTTCTTACACTTTTCTTAATCTAATGGTTAATATCATTCAACCCTTTCTCTACAGCCAGGCCTTTAAAGTTTTACTAGTTATAATTTTTGTTATTTTATGAGCCGTGGTGGCGCAGTGATTAGTGTGGTACTGCAGGCTACTTCTGCTGACTGCTGATTGCCTGCAATTTGGCACTTCAAATCTCACCAGGCTCAAGGTTGACTTAGCTTTCCATTCTTCTGAGGTGGGTAAAATGAAGACCCAGATTGTTGGGGGCAAGATGCTGACTCTGTAAACCGCTTAGAGAGGGCTGTAAAGCACTGAAAAGCAATATATAAGTACTATTGCTATTGCTATTTTATAACTTTCTAATTTGGTTCATACCATTAACAGTAAGTTGATACACTGAAATAATACATTAATAAATATTTCATACAACATAAATTAACACTTATTTCTAAAATAGGATTCTTAGCTTTAAGCTTTGAATATGAAACAGAAGCCCACAGTCTGGGATGTGCTCTACCAGTGAAGAGGTACAATTCTACCATGTTTCTCACATTATAAGGCCGGGCCTTATATTTTTTTGACCCCTGAAAAAACGGCTAGGCCATCTTTTCGGGGGTGACTTAATTCCCCCCCTTGCATCCTTGGGTGGGCGGGTGGTGACATCTTGGGGTTCGGAAGACCTTTTCCTTCTCTCTTGCTGCCACAGCGTTAAAAGACAGGCCCGCCTGTCCTCCTTCCCAGTGGCAGAGCTATCACCAAGGCATTGAGCGCCTCCCTGCCAAACACTCCGCTCATCCTGCCAGGGCCGTGCCCGAGCCGTGCGGGCTGGGCAGAGCCAGGAAAGCGAGCCGCGGGTGCGTGCATACCTCCTCCTGACCCTCGTTCCCAAATCTCGCCCGGGCAAGCAGCACTTCACTTGCTGTGCAAAGCTGCAGCTTCCTCACCGCTCAGCAAGCAGAAGGAACTGGCTACAGCCTCCTCCTCAGCCGCAGCGCAGACCTTGCAGGGAGAGAGAGAGAGAGAGAGAGAGAGGGAGAGATCCTCTTGGGCGAGCGCCTTCCCTCGGAATGCTGGGACGGGAGCGCCTGAAGCCAAGTGTCTCCTCAGGGCTCTGGTTGCAAGGAGGAGCCCTGACTGGCCGCACGTGGCTGTGCCAAACGCCACGGTAGCAAGGGTAAAGGAAAAGCTACAGTGGTGGAAGGTCTCCCGGTATGAAGTGCCCCACCAATGTAGGCAGCACCATATCCAGGCATGTGAGTACTTCCTAAATGCAAGCCCCCCCTGCCATTCCCCCCCATTTTGCATGTTTAATATGGGCCTTAATTTGGGGGGAGGGGCTTAATTCAATTTTATAAATGGAATGCCTATAAAACATGGTGGGGCTTCCTATTGGTGGAGGCCGTATTGTTGGAGAAACACGGTATATATAGCTATCTTGTGGAATTATTATTCAAGTATGTACGTATATATATTTCTAATGGATTTATATTAGTATCATGTTTTAATGTATTTAGAAAAAAATATTCTAATATTTCATTATATTTGCACATTCAAAATCTACATCTACAGGTAGGTAGTCTGCTCATAAATGGCAGGTCCTCAATCCAGTGAATGAAAGGGATGTACATTCCTGTGTCTTTCCAATGCTGCATCGTCAGTCTTTTGATCATAATAAGGGTATGGAGAATAAACAGCCAAATTCAAAGTACAAAGTATGTACTTCAAAAGAATATTGTCATCTGAAAATTTTAACTTTTGTTGCACAGTTGTATTTATATAAACCAGTACTTTTTCCAAAAAATTAGTAAGTGTAAGACAGTGTAAAAACATGGTTTAGATAAGCATTATTCTTATTATATATCCAATAAAATGCTGCTTTTAACAGTCATTTTCTATACAAGCAAAACAGAATGCCAATATATTTTAAATATTATTTTGATTATGTGAGTCTACTGATACTTTTTCTGAAAGTTAAAACAGTCTATCATTATCTAAGCAATACAGGAACCTCTGGTTCTTTATTCCACTCATTTCTTAATATCAGCCCAGTAAATTTATTTATTAATAATTAATATCTATAGAAACTAATAGTAGGCTTTCAGTTTTAAAGGATATAACAGGTTGTTGATATATCTTTTTTTCTTTGTTGGTTTTTTTTCAAAAGCACTTTCTATGTGTGTGTTTTTCATTGCACTGTATGTATATTTATATTTATAAGTTTTTTGTAATTATTTTAAAAATAATAAAATAATGAGTTTTTAAAAATGATCTAGCAATGAATGTTGTGGGCCAAAGGATAATCAAAACAAAGAAGTAGCTAAAGAATCTTTGCTTTCCTAGTTGGGAAAACAAATTAAAAAACTGATCCAGATTCTAGATGAGTCAGTTCCATCCTAATCAAATTCCTCCCTCCTTCCTCCTCTCTTTGCCATAATTTTCAAAAACAATAGATTTATCTGAATGCAAAATTTGAAAATATGTCTACACTAAAAAAAAAAAAAGGACTTTCTCCTCAAACAAATTTAATAAATATTCTTCACAGTGGTTTCAAGATTAGGTTTGTAACAAGAACAAAAACAGTTTCCTCTCTTTTTTAAAAAATGTGCCTTTAGGTCAGTCTTGACTTCTGGCAACTGGAAGCAATTTTTTTCTCAGTAGTGGTTTGCCCTTGCCTCCTTCATAAGGCTGAGATGGGATGGCTGGCCCAACTAGCAGCTAGTCTCCTCATTTCTAGCCTGGTGCCTGAACAATATACCAAACTTTCAACAGTAAATTAGGGCTATAACATTTTGATGATCATCCTGACAATAACTATAAATTCAAAGCTTCTTTTGAAGCCAGTCCAAATTATTTTAATGAAGCTCCCAACAGCATTCAATTCTGGATATGAATTACCTTGTAACACTATAGTGTATATTAAAAACATTTGGTGCATTAAAAGCATTTGGGTATACATTTAAATCATTAAAAAGCAATTTAAAACAAAAAATATTCTCAGCATGTTTTCTTTTTCTTTTTTTGTATTCCACAGTAGAACTACACTATTGCATTGGCAAGTACAGTATGCCAACAGCTGAAGCTAACAAAAATACTATCTCTTGGTTAGGCATTTAGCTGTGCTCCTCTGTAAAGGAAACAGCTGCTTTTCTCAAAACCAGACAATAACATCAGTTGCACTTTACAAAAAAAAAAAAAAAAGGAGGCAGTGAGAGCAGTGTGACACTTACGTATTTGTTTTTGGCCCTGTGAATTTTTTGCATTCAGTACTTACACAAGGCTGGAAAACCTATCCCAGATCAACCCAGCATAAAACCATAGACTTTATTTTAACAATAAATTCACAATCGCAAACATGGATACAGTGTTAAAAAGAAGGCAGTAACTGCTTTGTCTTTAATTTGCAAAACAGTTACCTATAACTCTCAGCCCAATCTGTCACTACACCATTCCTGGCATCTCAGCCCAGCTAGGTGTCTGCCATATATTGAGAATTAGGTTTTCATATTTCTAAAGGGAAATGTAGCTCAATCCATTGGATTTTAAAGACTGTCTGCTGTTTTATTTGTAGTATATGCCTTGTATATAATATCTGGCATTCGACAAATAATGCAATGCCCAGGAATTGGACAGAAGGGTAGTCCCATAACAGATTTGCTGGATTGAATCTACAGCTAAACAGATTTATCACCCTGACCAAAACTGATTCAATGATTTTTCTATCGGTATATTTATTGCTAGCCTGGAAGAGTCTGTATAAAGTTAAAAGAAAAATATTTTAAGATGGAAACCACTTTCAGGAACAGCTTCATTTCATAGAAAGCAGGATGAGCCCTAGTTGTATTTTAATATAAAAATAAATCTAAGACATAATGTTTAGTTCTTTCCTCCTAATTACAATCTCCTGAAACCCTTCCTTAAGGGTTTCTATCCTATTTGGAATAATTACATCTTCTCTATCAACAAGAAGTCTCGGAATCAATAATCTTATCAAGAAATCTGTACATTGTGTATTTCCAAGCACCACTCAAATATGAGATATATTTTCAAGTGGATGTACCTTATTTTAACATTTAGTATTATCTTGAGTTATTCCTAAAGATCCTTGCTTAAAATTTTGTGAGATACTTTCAGATTAACATTCCAATACAAGTCAATTAAAACAAAGAACCAAAATAAATAAATAAACTTTTCCTTGGCATATCATATATTTAGTTAGAAGAAGCGTACTATGGTCAAGCCATCATATTTCTTACTAGTTAACAAGAGATTCCCACATGAACTTCAATACATGCTGTATCCAAACCGAGATCAGCAACAATTACTTTCAAACATATTTTGCACAGACCCCTGTCAAATAATTTTTATGGTTTCTCTGACACAAAAGCTTCTCTGAGTTGCTTATAGTAAGGAACAAAAACATTAAAATAGAATAATCATTTAAATTCCAATAAGTAAAAACTTTATGCAAAGTAAAATAAACAGTACATAGTGTTCTTCAGTTGAAGATGTCTCCTACAAATCTAATTAATAACTAGAATAGGCCAATAAAAAGAAATGCATTGGTTATCTTTCAATATTTCTAATCATCAAATATAAGATTGTTTTATATCTGTAATTCAGATCAGGTAACTGGGTATACCTGAAAAAAATATCAGAGATCATTATCTGCTAAACAATTACATAATACAAGTACTAATTGTAACAAAATGATTTAAACTAAAATATTCAATCATTTCAAAAGTTATTACTAAATGAGAAAAAGAGAAACTATGATAAGTGTATTAACTATGTTTAATGAATTCAAGAATATAGTTGAAATTAATTATGAGGATTGTTGTAAAAAGATTAACATCAGTTTTTATGATCAATTGAACAGATTAACATAATTGAAATTATTAATGATTTGATGTAACTGAAGGGGAAAGTACTGTGCAGAATCTGGCCTAAAATGTATATGTGTTACATTTGTTAGGAGTATAGTTGTTAGGAGATCATTGTTACTAATATTTTTAGGTGATAATTAAAGCATCAATTATTATTGGGAATTAAAGAGGAGTCAATTAAACGATATATAAGGTAAAGGAGTGGTACAGTCAAATTGGCAATATTAGGGGGAAATTTTTTGAATTGTTTGAATTGGGATGGAATTTTTGAAATGATGAAATAAGAATATGAAAGGAAATTGCAAACCTGACAGATAAAAGTATAAAGTATAATGAATATGAAGATATGAGAATTATTTAAAGTAAAAATAAATAGGTTAAGAAATGAATAGAAAATATATAAAATAAGTCTGAGAAAAGTATTTGATAAAATTTATGGAAAATGTGTAATGTAATGATAGGATATGAAATCAAATGTGAAAGATGAATATGTAACCAAGGTCATGTTTGTATGGAAATGTGAAAACCTGGAATTATGCTGTTCACTAAAAAATAGGTTTTTGAAATGTGAAAAAATAAAAAAACTTTTTACAAAAAAAAAGATGTGCATTTGGACTAGCTCTGGTATAACAGATGTTCTTATTTTTTCATCAAGCTCCTCATATCCTGTCACAGACAAGTGGATTAGAATTTACATTTAGAAAAACACATTGTGCCATTTCAAGGAGAAATGGCCATTTAAAAATTAAAACACCACAATACCACAGACTTCCTGATGCACCCACCATTCAGGGAGATAGCTTATATGTCAAACGTCTCCCTCTATACTAAGTTTCACTTGCAAATAAGTTTTCCCATAATAAAACATAAGATATTTGACACTGCAGATGTGTATAGGATGCCCAGGAAGATTAGTAACTGTGATGGTGGGGTCTTTTTAGGTGGGGCTCATTCATTTTTGTTCCCCACTTAGTGCTCAGTTGTCACCTGTGAACCAAGTAGCTGTAACATGTGCAGCAGCCACAATCCAATATATTATCTTGGCAGACAGCCCAAACCATGTGAGCATGGCCAATAGGTCTTCGAACCTTAGGGAAGCTGGAGATCTTCTATCCTAGGCTGTGAAGTCAGGTCCTGGCACACAAAGCAGAGAATACTGACAATCCAACAGTCAAAAAGGCAGGTCCAATCAACTGAGTACATAAAATCACCCAATCTATTGCATCATGTCAATATTATGCTGCCTTATTCACATCTCATTGTATTCCAAGCACAGAGGGCAGAGCTATTGCACTACACAAGGGTTTGTGTCCAGAATGACTTCATTAGGATACATCAATATCCCGAAAGTCTACATCAGGTGAAATGGAAACAAATGCATTTTAAAGACAATGGGCTAAGAAACACATTTTGTGTCTCTTAGCAGTACAAATTGTTACTGTTTATTGAATAAAGGAAATGTTGTACCCTATTCTGTACCTGAACTTCTCTTCTTAAAAATAAATTTAAAAATAGAGACAAAGGCAAAAAGGAACTAAATGAAATGTTGAATCCTTAATATATTGTCTTTTTTTTTTTCTTTTTATCAAACCAAACTGAATTTTTAAAGTAAGGTCTTCCGGTTACACTCTAGAATTAGACTTTTTTTATCTAATAGAAAAGAGAACAAGGGACAACCAATTCAAATTCTGCTGAGCACATAATTATAACAGCAACACAAGAAAGGAAGTAAGGAAGAAAACACAGTTCTCCCTTCCATGATTGTCTTCTAATCCTCAGCGAGCAATCTGCTACAATTTTAAAAGGTATATGGTAACAAAGCTAATCTTCTGCAAGTATTGTCTATTGCTAGATCTTGTCAATTCTGTTCTGTTCACCAGACAGAAAAAATACAGGATCCAAATTTCTAGCAGAAGGGCTACTGTACATACAGTATTAACACTTGGGTTGGCCCAGCTGATCACTTTTCTATGTTTTGTAGGGTTTTTTTAAGTCTGTGAAGTAAAGAGGGAAAAAGTGCCTTGGGATTACTCAGTGATAATCAGAACTCACTGGGATAATTCAGCCACAAAAACATTTTATTATTACCATTATAACTTTAAAGCTAATGGTGCTACAGCTTAGGTAATCAGAAGTTTAAGGCCCTGTCACACTGGCTGACGGATGCAAAACGTTTGTAAAAAGGACACAGCGGACTAGCAAAATGTTCCATCCGTTGTTATCCGCTCCCAAAAGTGCCCCGAATTTGCATAAGCAGAGCGGACAACATGGAAAGGAACGGATGGGGAGAGGACGTAGGGCGGATGGAAAGCAGATGCTCCACGGAAGCCTAGCGGATGGAAGTGGATGGGAGCAGATGGCACATCCGCAAGGCTTCCGGGGGAGCACAGCAAAGCGGACGCGGAACAGAAAGAGCGGATGCAGAGCAGATACCGAGCAGATGAAGCAGGTGCAGAGCGGAAGCCTAGCGGATGCCTAGCGTTCACTGCGCATGCGGGGAGGATGCATTGCGTCAGTCCTGCGGATATAAAGGGAAGCAGCTCGCAAGCAGGTCACCATTCAGAGGAAAGACCTGCTTCCAGACACAGCTTGCCAGCCAACCAGCAAGCCAGCCAGCCAGCAACCCAACAACCATGGGAGAAAAAAGAAGCCTGTGCCATCTGCTGCCACCCCTGGCAAGAGGGACAGGGCCACCCTCCCACCCACTGGCCCTGACTCTGCTTCTGCTGGGGCTTCTGCTGCCCGGGCTCGCTCTTCTGGTGCTGGGGCTTCTGCTGATGCTGCTTCTGGAGGTGGTGCTTCTGCTGATGCTGCTTCTGGTGGTGGTGCTTCTGCTGGTGCTTACTCTGCTGGCACTGCTCCTGGTGCTGGTGCTTCTGCTGGTGCTTACTCTGCTGGCACTGCTCCTGATGCTGGTGCTTCTGCTGGTGCTTACTCTGCTGGCACTGCTCCTGATGCTGGTGCTTCTGCTGGTGCTTCTGCTGGTGCTGCTCCTGGTCCTGCTGGTGCTTACTCTGCTGGCGCTGCTCCTGGTCCTGCTGGTGCTCCTGGTCCTGCTGGTGCTCCTGGTCCTGCTGGTGCTCCTGGTCCTGCTCCTGGTCCTGCTGGTGCTGCTGGAGCTGCTGCTGGTGCTGCTGGTGCTGCTGCTGGTCTTGCTGGTCCTGCTTTTGCTGCTACTGTTGTTGCTGCTGCTAGTGGTGGTGGTGGTGTGGAGGAGCAGCCCCTACAACCTTGAAGTCCTTCTGATGAGGGCCCAGATGGCCCTGCCAAAGGGAGGAAGAGGCAGACGTGTGAACGGGAGAGGAGGCAATACACAATCGAAGAGGAACATGACGAGGAGGTGCTGGAGTGGCTGAGGGAGAATGAATATCTTTGGCAGAAGGGACACAGGCTCTATCGAGACACCAAGAGGAAGCAGGCTGCTTGGAGAGAGAAGGTGGAGAGCCAGGGCTACACTTCGGAGGTGCTCCTCGGCTGGTGGAAGCACATGCACACCTGGTACAGGAAGCTGCACCTCAAGGAATCTGGCCAAGCCGCGGTCAAGCTGATGGACCGGGAGACCTACATGATGGCCAAGTGCAGCTTCTTGGAGGGTGAGATCCACCACCGAGGAGCAGCCCCTCTCACAACCCTCTCTCTCAGGCAGCCTGCTGAGAGCCAGTCCTCTTCTGGCCAAGAGTCAGCTCCTATGTCTTGGCAGGTATCTGCGGAGCGTGCCACGACAGAGACCCCCCCGACAGCTGTACGACCCGTGGTGGAGTGCGTGGAGGACCCCCTGACGCAGTGGGAGCAAGGAGAGGGCACTTCCACCACAGCCCAACCCTCATCCACCCCCAGCTCCACTTCCACCGAAAGACAGAGAGGCAGACCGGAGGGGCAGAGCCACACTGTCCTGCTGGAGATCAGGGACACCATCAGAAGCAGCGTAGATCTCCTCTCTCAGCTGGTACACACCGATGTCCCATCCTCCAACCGCAAGCCCTTCCTCACCTACATCAACCAGACCCTTATGAACATGTCGGAACCCCAGTACCAGGTGGTGAAGGACAGGATCACCGATCTTCACAACCCTCCAGACCCAGCTGAACCTGCTCCCACCCAGTCCAGGCCTGCTCCTCCACCCCAGGTGATGTCACTGCCCTTCCAAAGCTTTCCACAGGCCCTCCCCTACCAAGGTTATGGCTACCAGGAGCTCCAGCAGCACAGGCAGCCCTTCCCAGTCCAGGCACAGGTACATTGGATGCCACCGGTGTCACTGATGCCACCGATGCTACCGATGCCACCGATGCCACCCACGCCACAGATGCCACCCACACCACCGATGCCACCAACGCCGGTCCTCACCCAGCTGCAGACCAGACAGCCCCACTACACTGCTCCTTCGTCCATCCCACAGCCAAGCCTGGCCTCAGAACATCTGTCATCAGTATTGGGGCTGACACCCCATGTCATGGAGGAAGGGGCTCTCAATATCACAGGGCTGAGCCAGCTGTCTGAGAGCTTCCTCAACACACCGTCCTGTTGTCCTCTCAGGGCCAGGCACCCCAGTGGCACCTCAGACCAGCACTCCAGCAGCAGCCACCTCCACAGCACCTGGACCCTTCACCCCTGAGACGATGGGAATGCCTCAGACTGACTGAGAAGAGTGCCAGAGACTGGGTGGCTACCTGTTGACTTTATTTTTGCTTTGGACACTTGACTTGGGTCATTTTGCTTTTACAGCTTGTTGTTAATAAAGATTATCTTTGCTTCACACACTTGCTTCATTTATTTTTGTCAATAAGTCTTGGTGGAAACTTTTAGAAATGGTTTAAGCCTTTGCATGCTTGTGGGATGGGTAAGGATAGCAGTGGGATGGGCAGGGATACCTGTGGGATGGGTAATAGCTGTAGAATGGGCAGGGATACCTGTGGGATGGGCAGGGATACCTTTGGGATGGGTAATAGCTGTGGGATAGATAAACCTCCAGTGCAAGCATAGTGGGACTGTATGGTCCACCCTCCCAGGTGCCACATCTATGGCCCTTTATTATCAATAATAATGTAATCATTCATCCACACATGTCAACATAAACACAACTCTATATTAAATGCCCTGTTCATTGTAGGCCCACCCAACATACATGGCCCAATCTCATCAGTGTGATGAGACAGGCTGAAGGAAGCATCCATTAATCATCTATCATCCTGTCTTGCCACTCCACTGCTCCATCTGGGGAGTTGCACCAGTGTTTCAGGAGGTTGCGCTGCTTCTTCCCTTCACGTGAAGCTCTGTTGAGGCCTTGCACATCCACAGTGTCTATCAGGTTTCGCCCTTGCCTCCATTCACCAGGCTCCATGTCCCCGTTGCCTTGTTGGAGGTCCATGAGCCTGTTCTGCAACACTGGGTAGCGGGTGCGCATGAGATTGTGCAGGATGCAGCAAGCTTCCATGATCCTCCTCACGGTCTCTGGGCAATGCTGCATGGTGGTAAGTACCTGGAACCTGTTGGCCAGGATGCCAAAGGTGTTCTCCACCACCCGCCTTGCCCTGGACAGCCTGTAGTTGAAGATCCTCTCTTCACGGGTGAGGCATCTGGAGGTGTAGGGCTTCATGAGGTAGGTTCTGAGGGAGAAGGCGTCATCCCCCACGATGAAGTAGGGCACATCTTGTGTGTCGTTGGGCAGGGATCTGGGAAGCCCATGATGAGGTTGCATTCCAGCTCCTCCTTGAGGTGACTGGCGTTGTTTACCTGGGCATGTGAAGATGAGCCATTGCCTGAAGCATCGATGTACATGAACTTGTAGTCAGCATCGACCATAGCGAAGAGGATGATGCTGAAGAAGCCCTTGTAGTTGAAATAAGTGGACCCCGACTTGGCTGGAGCTTTGCAGGCCACGTGCTTGCCATCCATGGCTCCAACGGTGTGGGGGAAGTTCCACCTCTGATACCACTGCTCTGCAACTTTCTTCCAGCCTTCTTCAGTGGAGGGGCACTGGAGGAGCTCCTCCAGGTATTCTTCAATGATGGCCTGCCCCACTTCTCTGACCACAATGCTGATGGTGTTGTGTGGCACCCTCCAGGTGTACTGCATGTTCCTGTAGGTGGTCCCTGAGGCCAGGTGGCGCAGAGTCAGTGCCACCTTGAGCCCAGAGTCCAGGCTGGGCCGGAAATTGGTGCTCTTCTTGGTCAACCTGGGTCTCAGCCACTCCACAACTTCGTCAAACATGGCTGGCGGCATCCTCATGAAGTTCTGGAATGCACGAGGGTCTTCGTTCCTCAGCTCCACCATCAGCTTGTTGTACAGTCCGTACTCTGCTCTTCTCCCGATCCATCTTCGGACCCAGACACTTCTTGGCCGTCTCCTTTTCTTCCCGTAGAACAGTTGAAAGAGCCTGTAGATGGCTTCGCACTGTTGCAGAATGATGGTGGCTACCAAAAGGACTGTGTTATGATCCATGGTGGACATCAATGGATGCTGTGGAAGAGCAAGAGGCAGATGAAGGCTGCAGAGGTCTGCACAGCAGGGCTGCTGCTGTGAGCAGTGAGATCCAGGTGAGTTCCTCCCCCTTTTTATAGGCAATATAGGTTTTCCACTAGGTGTCCTTTTGCATCCTCTAGGCATCCTCTAGACATCCTTAATATCCGAGATCGGTCCCCTCTGAGAATGTTTTTTCCGTTTTAAATGCTTTCTTTGCTAGCTGCATCCACTTTCATCCTTTCTCCGTCCATGCTACTAATGCTGCACGTCCGTTCCGCGTCCGTTTCACTTCCTCCCTATGTCCGTTTTCCGCTCGAGTGGATTTGAGTTGCACGGATGCGCAACGGATGCCTAGCGGATATAGTGGACGCGTAACGGATGGCGATGGATGTAGAACGGATGTTCCCCATATGCGTTGCGAATGCAGAACGGACGCATTGGATACAATTTCCGCTCAAAAAGTTTTGTGCAGCTCAAAACTTTTTGAGCGGATGGAACCTCAGTCGACGGATGCTGGACGGATAGAGAGGATGAAAAACGGAGGCAGTGAATACAGAACGGATGAATCGCATTAACCAATGGATGGCAAGTGTTTCTCTCTGTTTTACATCCTCTTTCCATCCGTTGGTGCAGTGTGACATGGGCTTAAGTCTTCTTTATCCCAGACCAACACTTTAATCACAACATTGCATTTAAATTTTCTTTCTTTTTTCATTTAAGTAATGATGGACTTTATTTCACTTTCTCAAGTTACATTCATGGAATGCTATCCTTAGAAGGAGTTATGTCCTAGGGAAAAAAGAAAAGTTTTCAATATGTCTTCTTAGATACTACTCCATTTCTTTAGTGCCAGAAACAAAAAAATCAAGGTAGATGTTGTCCATTGACTTTATTTGGAATCATTATAAGATGTTTTAAGGGTTTCTCCAAAAGTTCCACAATCTGAAGTACTATTATATAATTCAACTGATAATTTACTAAATATTTCCTTTAATATCTTCTGAAATACCTCAGTGATAATTCATACTAACTTGCAGACAGCAGTAAGGACTCCAAAATCATTGTTAAAAGGTAATAATCCACAAAAATGTAACTTTAGTTACAGAATGAAACAGTTAGAAAAGTGGTTATGAAATATGTATGAAAAATAATTCTACATAATTCTATATAATCTTATCTATTTAGATAACTATGAAACAAACTTATCTATATGACAATAATTTTATATGATAACCAACCCTTACTCAACATAACTTTCAACACTACTTACAAACCAATCATTTACCTATGACTACTACTTTAAGTTCCTCTTCCTTCTCGTTCTTCTCATCCTTGCTCTCATTTACTTCTCAGCAACTTCACATTAGTTGCACATTTCCTTGATGTCAGTAATTCTTCATACACTTTCTTAACATTTCTCAAAAACAGACAAAATCTTTTACTTAATAAAAGAGGATGTGTGTAATTCTCCTTCTGGTCTACTCATAGACAGCAACTCATTAATATTTCAGATACACTCTTTTTTAGCTTATATGGAGATGTCAGGTTTGAAATGAGTCTTTATTGGGGGAGAGGCATTATGTATGGTATTGTGCTGTCACTAAACTGTACATCATCATCATCATCATCATCATCATTATTATTATTATTATTATTATTATTATTATTATTATTATTATATTTTGAAAATGTCACTAAACTGTTCATCATCATCATCATCATCATCATCATCATCATCATTATTATTATTATATTTTGAAAATGCAATGGGTGCATTTCTGGTGTATTTCTGTAATGGGTGTGTGATGTCACTTTGAGATTTTCCAAGCCTAGAGGCATCACCTTTCTCTTGTTAGAAAAATATGTTTGACAAATAGAGATAAAATCAGAGCTTGGGGATGTTCTCACCCATAAACACATTGCATTCTTAGTATTTTGTACAGAATGAATTGTAATAAATATAAAGGAACAACAACATTGAAAAATGGCATTGTTATTATTGAAAGTTACTGAGTCTCAGCTTAATACTACAAAGAGAAAACAAGTGCAATATTTCTGTTTAATGTAGTTGTAGGTATGAAACCACTATGAAGTGCTGGGGGGGAGGGGGGAGAACTGTCAGCTGGAAAGGTCATAAATGGTGATTCCGTGACCGGGACATTGCAACCATTATAAACACATGTAAGTTGTCAAGTGCCTTAATTCTGATCATGTGATCTTGGAGGTTATAATGGCTGTTAAGTGTGAGGACTGATCACAATCACTTTTAGTGCCTTTATAACTTTGTATAGTCATGAAACGAATGGTTGTTAAGTCGAGGCCTACTTGTATCATCCTGATCAGCTGATAATTCTACTAAAGTTTTTGTCACATTTCAAATCACAGGAATACTTTAATAGGTAGCATGTATCACCAAGTGTCATCCTCCAAACCTTGTACACACTTAGCACAATGATGTCTTGAAGAAAAAACCTGATACACACACACACACACACATTACATTCAGTGGCAGCAGATACCCTCCCTTTCCTTAATTCAACTTGCACTCTGCCTTGCCTTATGGCAAAGGCAGAGCACAATGGGCCTTTAAAGGGTATCTGGGTATATGTCAGAATGCATTATTTCATTTTACATCTAAACACAGCACACACTTTCATAATTTTAATCAGCTGAGAGTTTTAAATTATTGAAGTATAAGATGCCTGAAGGGAGTTTCTAATAGGAGCTTAATCAAAAACTCATTTAACAGAAATAATGAACTTCATACAATTTATAGGTTTTACTTTAGCATTACAAATATCACAGGACTGTTATCACTCTATATCAGGGGTCCCCAACCACCGGTCCCCGGACCAGTACCGGTCCGTGGATCATTTTGTACCGGGCCGCAAAGCTTGGGCATCACCATCTTGTTTCGACGGTGCTTCCGGGTTTTTGGTTGCTTCCGGGTTTTCGGTTGGAAAGCAGCGTTTGGGTGCTGAAGGAATCCTCGCACCTTAGTTTCATCGAAGGGGGGGGCAGCTTCAAACAAAGAGCCATCCTGATGGCGGTGGAGTCTCGCGTTACTCAGGTACCGGTCCGTGGAAGAATGAATAATCGTGAAACTGGTCCCTGGTACAAAAAAGGCTGGGGACTACTGCTCTATATAGTTTTCTGGAGAGAGAATTTCCCAGTCCACTAATTTGCAAATATTAAGTAGAGATACAGAAACTCTTTTAAAGGCTGATCCACAAAAAAATGTCCACTCTCTATATCCTAAAACTTTATCTGACCAAAAAAAATGCTATAAAATTACATCTTAATTATACCTAACCTTTTTTCGTTATACCTAACCTTGTTTAGTTATATAAACAAAATCCTATATCCTAAACATTGTGCGGATGTAATAAAACTGAACCTTATATCCATTTGAGATTATAATATACAATGCTGCATAAATTCTAAACAAGGTAAGTTCAAGAAAATACCTTTTAAAATACCTTTTAAAAGAAATACCAAAAGTAATGAAAAAAAAGTTTTGATCATGAATGACAAAACAAAATCTCAGATAACAAATTAGCTACTTGTAATAACTAGACAAGTTTTATTCACATACTGGGGGGGGGGGGGGAAATGAGACAAAGTTATCAAATTCTTTTTTAATCATATTATGAACCATTGATATTAGAGAAAAGTTGAACAAAAAAAATAAGAAAACCAGTTCCTTGAAATATAATAATGTGGAATATGATCGCTAGAGCTTTACAGGTTATAATGGCTCAAGCCTAACACATTATGAAAGTGATATTCCAATGACTGCATTTATTTGCAGTTTCTAACAGACTTTAATATAGTTTTTCAGTTAATGTATGAAATTCCAAATAAAATATCAAACACTTTCTACTTTAGAATATTATATTTATATTGTTTAATAAAAAGAAAAGTTGTAGGAAAAAGGAATTTTATGGATACCTATAAAATTCTGGAGAATTTTAGAACTGGAGGTCCAATTAAAGCTATATTAAAAAAAAAAACTTTTAGAGATATCACAGAAAGCCACTGGTCTTTAGACTGAGAATTATCCCTTTCCTATAACTTCCATGGAAAGAAACTGGGGTCAATGCAGCTAAGGTATTTTCATCAAGATGTTGCTTATTTCTATAGAATTCTGAAAAATTCTGATGAATTACCTTACCTGAGATGCCCCTTTTCAGTATATCAGTGGAGAATATGCTATTTCAAAGCAACCATACACAACTGTATAAAATTAACAAAACTGCTGCTGAAAGGATAGAAATATATATATATAGCCCCAGTTTAAGAATGAATTTGTTGTCCTTGTTATTCAAATGTTGCTAAAATAGGCCCCATTCTTAACTATAGATTGTCTTAAAACTATAGATTGTCTTAACTATAGATTGTCTTGCTGTATTAATTATTTTGCTTTTCAGTGGAAGTGGTGCAAAATGTTTCATTTAGAAAAATGATGAGGCATGTGCAGGATTCCTACTAATCCAGTTCTGAAATAAAAGCTTCAACTTTTTACAATTGTGAGAATAGATACGTGTGCATATTAATTGACATAGTTGTATGTTACACATAAAATTCTGCTTACATTTATATTAGTTATGTGCTCTTGACTTCATGCAATTATTTTACTAATGGTGTCATTATGATCCACATTCTACATAGCAATCTCCTATAATAATCAAAAACAGACTGATGCTATGGTACTATTAGTATGTTATATTTTCATCCATAGGAAATAAACACCTTATTTTTGGAGAAACGGGAAACTTGTCTGATTATCAATTGATTACTTCAGGAAAACAGATCCCAAATGGGAAAAAACATAGATCTGTTTACACTGTAAAAATATATCTTGCTTTAAAATACTATAACATCTTTCCCCAACTTTAAAGAATTTATGCTCAATTTCCATTCTAAAAAAATCAATTAGGTGGCAGTCTGACATTTGCTCCTTCTATTATTAAAAGCTAGTAGATGTCCATCAATCTCCACCACAATTCTTGCAATATTCCACAGCTGGAATTCTGGGCCAAGGGGAAGGCCAAAATGCTACCAGATATGGAAGAATTCTGGAAATAACCAGTTCAACTTCCTACTCAGTGCAGGATATTGCTACATTACCCTTTCTCCAAATAAAGCCAAGCTTATTTCATTTTCACATTTATCATAGCTTTTATAATGGTAAGTTAAAATCTACTCTTTCCAAGTATGAGTTCTAATTTTGCTCTTAGAAGTAGTACAGAACTGTTTTGCTGTATCTTTTACATAAGATCCTTTTGCATATTTAAAAACCACTGTCATGAATCTCTTATCATGAAGGCCAAATCCAACTGTTCAAATTATGAAAATTTTGTTATTATTTATATCCCACCCTTCTGCTAAAGGAAGGGTCTAATAATACTTTATTTATTAATCAATTGGGGGTTCAGTGGCTGAGGATTGGACTAGAACCTGGGTTTCTTCACTCCAAGTTCAAAACCTGAACCCTTATGTTACATCTCATAAAAAAAAATCAAAATTATGCATGATGAATTGAATTTGAAAAAACCTGATCAAAGGGGAATATCTTTATTTTTCCCCTAAAAGTTTAAAAGTAATGGTTTATGTAATGTCTGAGATAACACAGTCTGTAGAAGAGCAGAGCAAAAGAACTTTCTCATTTATCCAAATGGACCTCAGAAAGTAAGAGCATCTCCTGATGATCTTATGAGAACTGGGTAGGTTCATATTGATTTTGGGAGTCCTTCAGGCCCCAAGTTTTTAGATCAATGCCAATACTTTCACTCATACATAAAAAACAACTAGACAGTCCTCGACTTATGACAATTGATCTCAACATTTCAGCTACTAAGTGAGGCAGTTATTAAGTGGAACTGGCTTCCTTACTGTTCACCCATATCCAATCCACTATAGATTTAGGTACTAGAAAAGAAAATAAACTACTTCTTTAGAATTAGATGACAAACAGAACTAGGTATCATCAGAATATTGATGATACTTTATTCCAAGACTCTAGAAGTTTTCTCTCAATGGTTTCATGAAGATATTGGACTACACAGAGGACAAGATGGAATTCTATGAAATATTCCAGGTGAAAGAACTAATTGCAAAATAATGGTGGCCAGTATCACTTAATACCACCAAATACAGCTTTACCAGGCAGCCAAAATAAAGGAAGATATCCTGGTTGAGAATATTTAAAACCACTAAAGATTCAGTATAACTAGCAAGGCTATACATTATCTCATCTTGTTCCTCAAGTTTATTAAAGTAACATCAACCTCTTATGCCAGCAAATGCTCAGATCAAACGAATCAACGTAATATTATACATTGGAGATGTAAAAACTCAATATTCCTAATCACTTTAGACAAAAATGAGACATCTGAGACCAGTTGATGGATTATTTGGGTTAAGGAAGGGCTTTTTGATAAGAACATATCCCTCCTAAACTTAATTATTTTTCTTAGTATAAACAAGTTCTGAACTAGCTGATTTAACAGAGAGTCAACAGAGCAAATGTTATCACCTCTCTAGGTACCATATCTGCACTCTTAAAGTGAACAAGCTGAAAAGATTTTCAAGAATACAACAAATAATTTTTGTTGTTACAACATAGTAATGTGCCCCAACACTGCATGCCAAGTATGTTATCCATTGAGAATTTTGCAAAAAGCTCACAGTGAGCCACCAACTAATCTGACTCTACTTTACCAGCTTTCTGGTGTATGAGCCAAATAGAAATGGAATAAATAATATTTATTTTCTTAGAAAATGAAATTAATTTTTAAAGAGACATGCATCTAATTTGCTACCGCAAAGGGAAAAACTGGTTTTGAAAACTATTAACAAATGCAAGTTTTTTGCATTTTAAAAAATAGGAATATAAATATGAAGTAATCAGAATCCAGTCCAAAATAACATTTGATTAAAATAAAAACTGCAATTAAGTATGCTGCGCAGCAACTACTATAATCAAAACAGAACCCCAAAACTATATAAATAATGACATTCAAGCAGCTATTCATATAATTTGCTGTACTAAAAACAGATTCCTGCCCAATTTATTTATACTTCAAATTTAAGTAATTGACTTTTACAAACTATGAAACTCTGTTTATTATATTATGATGATGTTTCTTGTCAAAACGATAAATAAGTTGCATTTATAGCTTCAAACGTAAATCCTAGATTGGAATATTTGGTTTCTGATGTTATACAGTACAAAGCAAGCAGGAAGATGTCACATCTGTTTTGTTAGATGTTTTAATAGTCAAATGATAAAACCTCATATTCTTTGCTGGATTAATATATTATTTGGTTCATGGTTTGCCTGTATTTTCTTTGGATTGAGTAATTACAGCTTGTTCAGTAAACCGTGGCTAAAATAAAGGCACATTGCAACTAAAAACTTATTTTATTTTTAACCAGAAATGCATTATATTTTATTGGATTGATATTCTCCCGGTACTAAAAGCAGAAAAATGTGGTTGCCTCAGCTATTGCAGGTATAGTTTGCAGATATAGTGCAATTTGACTCAACTGTTGCTTCGCATGCTGAAAGCACAGGGGTAACTGTCACTGATGATGTTACCTAATTTGGGTAATGAAACCTCTGCAAGAAAGCAACCAAGTTCAGAGAGCACCAAGGACCCCACATTTCACCCTGAGCTACTAATATTCTCCTTTATTGATAGTCTCTAGTTTAATGCTTTACCAGTCCTTTCCAAAGTTTTGGTCTTGGCATTATGTATGCAGATGTCCCTGCAGAAACCAGGGACCTGATTTCTCTTGCATACAAACAAAAAGGTCATATGTATATATGCATGTGTATATATATATATATGTATGTATGTATGTATGTATGTATGTATGTATGTTTTTTTAGGCTTTCGCGGGTACTTACATGTGTGCTGTTTAGCTTCCTTCGGGTATTATCCCATGTCATTGTAGTTGTGCTTTTAAAGTTGTAGCAACGTTTCGGCAGAATCTCATCTGCCATCATCAGGCTTCTGTATTGAGTTCGTATGTTAAGGCTAGGTCCCACTGGCTGACGGATGCAAAACGTATGCAAAAAAGACACAGCGGACGAGCAAAATTTCGGGGGTGCTCCATCCGTTGTCATCCGCTCCAAAAAGTGAAAATTTGCAAAAACAGAATGGAAAAGAATAGAAAAGAACAGACGTGGGTAGTATGTAGCGGGAATGTTAAACGGATGTTCATAGGAAGCCTAGAGGATGTATATAGGATGCAAACCATTCACTGTGCATCCTTTCTATTTCCGTGCTACTAACGCTGTGTAGACGTTTGTTTCCTCCCTCTTTCCGTTTTCAGCTGCAGCAGATGTGAGTTGCGAGAATGCCCAGAGGTTGCAGAGAGGATACAGCGGACGTTTAATGGATGATAAATGGACATAGAACGTTTGTTGCGCGTATGTCATGGATTTACATCGTACACGACGGAAAGTTCATCCGTTCACAAAGTTTTGTGCAGCTCAAAACTTCTCGCGTGGATGAAATCTCAGTGGATGGATGCTCGAGGGATAGAGTGTATGAAACATGTATGCAATGAATACACAATGGATGCTTCGCGTTTTCCAACATTTTTTAACGTTTTACATCCTCTTTGCATCCGTTGGTGCAGTGGGACATGGGCTTAAAGTGTTATGTTAAGAACTCAATACAGAAGCCTGATGATAGCAGATGAGATTCTGCCGAAACGTTGCTATAACTTTAAAAGCATGCATATATATATGTATGTATGTATGTATGTATGTATGTATGTATGTTTTCTTAGGCTTTCGCGGGTACTTACATGTGTGCTCTTTAGCTTCCTTTGGGTATTATCCCACGTCATTGTAGTTCTGTTAAAGTTGTAGCAACGTTTCAGCAGAATCTCATCTGCCATCTTCAGGCTTCTGTATGGATATGGGTCTTACAGCTCCTGGTTTTAAATTTGAGGCTGGTCCATTCTGATTGGTTGGGAGCCTGGACCTGTTTCATTGGACTTGGAGTTTGATTGATTGGTGTTCCTGGTTTCTTCTGTCTGTTTTGTGGCTTTGATTGGCTGGCAACAGTCTGTTCTTGTGTTGGAGGCTTTTAGTGCAGCTTG
>BLBF01000003.1:45861220-45979145 GCA_015471245.1 Laticauda colubrina | reverse complement strand
ACTGATGATATTGCTTTAATAACTAAGACTAATAATGAAGCTAATGAAATTATATCATTATTAGCCAAAAAGATAAAAATAAAGCATTTAGGTGAAATTAAAAGGTATCTAGGATTGACAATAAATAAAACAAATAATGGTTTTAAGATATCTCAAGAAGATAAAATTTGCCAATTAATTAAAACGTATAAAATGGAACTTTGTAAACCGGCAAAGACTCCAATGAGTCAAGAAGTTTGCCAAACTAATGATCAAAGTCCCAAATTTGATAAGTCCATATATCAATCTTTGATTGGTAGCTTATCATATATAAGCAATTGGTCAAGGCCAGATATTGCTTATAGTGTAAATCAGCTGGCACGTTTTAATTCAGATCCAAAAGAATGTCATTGGAAATCCTTAAAAAGAATATTGAGATATCTTAAGGGAACAATAAACCATGCATTATATATGGAACCAAAGGGTGATTTGAGTCTTAGTGCTTATGCAGATGCAAGTTTTGCAACTGATATAAACACTAGAAAATCAACATCTGGGATGGCTATATTATTTGGTAAGACACTAATAGGGTGGAGGTCAATCAGACAACAGCATATTAGCTTATCCACGATGGAAGCAGAATTTTCATGTCTGTCATTATTATGCACTGATTTGATTTTCTACAAACAGTTATTGTTGGACATGGGTATAACTATAAAAGATTCCATTATGGTATATGAGGATAACCAAGCAGCTATAAAGTTAGCTACTAGTATTGCTGTAAAAACTAGATCAAAACATACTGACTTAAGATATTTGAATGTAAGAGAATCAGTGAAAAATGGAATAATAAAATTGGAATACTGCATGTCAGAAGAAAACATTGCAGACCAATTGACAAAAGCTCAAGGAGCAACTTAGTTTAAAGAAAGTTGCGAAAAATATTTTCTAAAGATGTAAATGATTCATAGTTATTATGTAACCTAAAAGGGGAGAATGTTAGGGATAACATTGTTTACCCTAACTGGTTTAGGTGAAATAATAACTATGAATCATAGTTAGTGTATGTTAGAGTGTCTGCAGCTTTAACTGTGAAAAAGCAATTAAAGGAGTGGTTATGAAAACAATATATAAGTAGCAAGTCTACAGCTTGCTCGCTCTCTCTCTCTGGCTTTGATGATCCCTGATTACTGCTTGGAATCAAGACTGCATTGCTCGAACGGGAGAGACAACAAAAGACTGATCTGTAAGTGAACTGACATAGGATATTCTACATGGACTTTGCTAACTGAATATCCCTGAATGGACTGACTACATGGTAAATGACTATTGGACTGATATTTGACTATGCCATAAACTTATACTGGAATAAAATATATTCTTGATAGCACAAGCGTATCTGTTATTTTTACTGTATGTTAATAAACATACAAGCTTAGCTCACTCATTTATCTGTGTGCCTATCTGACTAACGCTGCACATTCTGTTTAGCTTGTCTACCTAACCCTGGTTGGGGAACCCAGGCTTAAAAATCATCAGCATTTTTCATTCACCTCTAATTATGCTTTAATTTTTAACATTTTGGTTTTAATGACATCCATTATTAGGCTGATGTTTTCAGAAGTACCAGTATTTCTATATTTCAATTTGATTCTTAGACTAAAAAAAAGTTCTCCAACTTTAGTAGTGTACATACCTGCAGTGTGCAGGTATCCTCAACTTATAACCAAAATTGAGACCAAAACTTCTATCAGTAAGCAATGCTGTGATTAAGTGAACAATGTCCAATATTAAAACCATTTTTACCGCAGTCTTTAAGTGAATAAGGCTTTCCACCTTGATGTTAGAAGCCCCCTGGGAAGGTTATAAATGACAATAATGCAACCCCCAGGATGATGCAACCATTGTATATAAATACATGCTCATTGCCAAGAATCTGAATTTTGATCACATAATTTTGGGGACACTGCATCAATATGAGGACCAGTTTTAAGTCACTTTTTTCAATGCCATTGTAACTTCAAATAGTCATTATACCAATGATCATAAGTAAATGACTATCTGTAACCAATTACATAACAAGTTTTTACACCTGAAATAATAACATACAACAAAGAACTACAACTCAGTGCTCTGCTTGAAAGTGTACTCATCTGAGTAAAAAAAGGGGTAGAATGAGGAAGCTTTCCCCCTCCATAAGAGATCTGCAACAGCACTAAGCAGGTTTCAGAACTCCCTTGAAAATAAAGAAAATATACCACTTACTCAAATTTATTATGTCCTAAAAACTTCAAAATGAACACTACAATGGGAAGATTCTTTATCCCTTCATTTTTAACAAGGTTTGATTAATAAATTAGCAATGTTTCATGAAATAGTTACTCATTAGTGTATTTTTTTTCATTGCTATCCATGGCCTAAAACTTGTCAAAACATAATGGATTTCTTTAAAAATTACCATTATAATTCCATAACAAATATACTTTTTATACTTCTATTTGTTTCAGTTATTTAAATCATATTGTATGTTTTGAATGCTGTACAAAATAGGCTGTAAAATTATAGAAAACTGTTCCTTTTCATGATGAATAAGCTCATTCAACACGAGGAAAGAATGTTACTTTGAACAATGTATAAGTAAAAACTACATGAATTTTACCAAAATGGCTCAAGATATTTTATTTCTTTTGAAAGTCAGAATATTAATTACTCTACAATTATACTGATTAGAATTTGTAAACACTGTTGTTCAAAAGAAATTCATTGTTAGATTCCTTCTCCCATAACTTATTTTTCATAAATAATGCAGTTTTCCAGACCAGAACATATTCAGTCTAAAATGCTAATAAGTGAACATAAATATAGTACCAACAAACTAAGAAAAATATAATTAAAATGAAAATAAAAGTATGACATGCAAAATGAAAAAGACAAGCACTTAAAAAAACTAAATAATTGTCAAAAGAAAACATCTTTAACAAGCACAAAAGAAACCCCCAACCATCACCACCAAACAATTTCTCTGATGTGATCATTTTATAGTCAGAGTACCCATTCATGACTATCTTGAGGGAGTGAAGTAAGTGAATCACATGTATCATGACACTGAACAAATGATCTGAATTACATAATCTGCTTCATTTGTACCATGACATTTTGATACCAGTATAGCTTCTAAAGACAGCCATGTCATCAGTGCAGAGGCCTTCTCTTTAGCAGCAATCCATGTCATTTGACAGAAGCTTTAAGTTGTGAAGGATAATTATGGGAATTTCAGGTGCTTTTTATATAGGGATAGGCACATGAGCCACAAGTAACAATGACTTCACATTCCTCATGATCTCATTGTACAAATAATACAAATTATTTAATCGGTAATGTTGTGATGCAATCAATGCAAATTATTTGCATCATTTTTGCAGTGTGATTATGACACAAATTACCGTACATCACTTGTTTGTCTTATCTTCCCTGTGGTTACTGGGTGACATGTATTCAGGTATGGAACATAGGTTCTATTTAATGCCATGTCAACATGCAATTAAACATGAAATTATGTCAACATGAAATTAAACAATCTCCAAGGGCACAGTTTTAACACTTAAACTCCTCCATAGTTTTAACACTTAAAAAAGTTAAGACTAACAGATTTGCATTAAATAACTGACGAATTCCTCTCAATCTGAAAGCAATAACCTTACCATCCTTAGGCTGACTGAAATTATTATATAAGACCAAAGATCATCATATAGTTAATAGATTGCAATAATCCAGATAAAGGATGCTTAAATATCAGCAGATATGCCAAAATAACTCACTTGGTGGTATTAGCTAAAGCTGATATAAGTACCCAAACCACAATTTCCAATGATACCTGCAACACCAAAGTGATTCCTTAATAGGACTGCTCCCTGCTGTTTTGTGTAGTTAACATTTTGTGGAGTTGATAAAATATTAAGATACTAGATAACAATGTTGTGACATTATATGAAGAATATAATTAATGAATGCTTACATCATTATCATATTGTCTTATTTTTAAATCCAGATTCACACCTGATGTGATAAGTTGTATTGATTGTTAAGAGCATAATCCTATACACTTCAACTGAAAAGTATTTTCCACTGAGTATGAATACACAAAAGTAGAATCATATGTAAAACAATAGCTAAATCTATACACATCTTGTTAAATCAAAATTTAAGAAACCATTAGTGTGAGGTATGAAAACAATAATTAATTTAAAATTTAAAAAGCTTAGTAATCTCCAGATATGTTGAGAACTGATAACAGTTCCCAAAATGGCATGATTATTGGTCTAGAATTATTGGTGAAATCCATTGAAATGTAATGGTATAAACATATATCTGCATTTATTTAGAACTGAAGGTAAATCTTAGTTCATAAATACACACAAACAATACTTTCTGAATTAATATAAACATAATGCTGGATTTACCTATAGCTCATAAAGATAGCACATTTTAAAAATGTATCATTAAGGGACCTTCCAAATAGGTTTTTCATTTTTCAGTTAAATTGGTCATATACCAATTAGCTGTTATGATTTTGTATATAATGAAACTTCAACTAATGAAAATCATCCTATTTTCTAAGGGAAAACTTTATTGCAGTACTTTTTTTGTTCTCTCTTGAACTTTCCCCTTCCTGTGTATATATAGATATCCTTTTGAGAGGCTCCTCTTTTAAATGATAATGGCAAGACAATGTTAACATTATACAATATTATGTATGTATTGTTTGTACATCTGTTTTGAATGCTACCCGATTTTCAATTACTCAGCAAAATTATTTCACAAATATCTTATTTAAAAGTCTTATCTTCATGTATTTTGTTTGTTTTAATAGCTGTTTTTATTGCAAAAGGTAACTAATGGGTAGTGAGACTTACAATATAACAGATCTACTCTCTCTTCTACCCTAAAATCAGATAGATATGTCAATAAATATGGATGCTTAAATTTTATAGGTGAATTATCCAACTTTTAATCCTTAAAACTCAAAAATATACAGCATTCACATATTGCATCATGTACATAGTAAGGAGGGAACATAATTTATTATTTAAGGCTTTCAACTTACAATTGTGCATTATTTCAGTATTCCTAAACAGTCACTCATCTTTTTTATATTTCTCTGTAGAGCTCAGTTGCAACTAAACAGAGGCAAAAAGTTTTGTGAGTATTAAATACAGAACTATTTTCTTTAAAATGTTATTATATTTTTAACAGTCAGTTGTTGACAAATTGAATGCATGGATGGCACAAAGGAAAGTTATAGTGAAATAAATTTTAATTCTTAAAAAGGGAAAAATTATATACCAGTCTAACAATACCCAATTTTTAATCACAGCATACTCTTTGAATTATAGTTTTTCAAATACTTACATATGTGCAACTAAAGATTTCAAGACAAGATCTGCTTGTTCGTAGAAAGAATACTGTCTCCTATGATTCATAAACCAAACATAAATGGGCTAATTTTAAGCAATTTGGCTCAAAGCATAAATAATAGTATCTTAGTCAACTGAAATTAATGGATTGGACTGAATTATTACGAATCTTATTTGAAGAAAGGTTTTCATAGTATACAAAATTATTTACTGTTTCAGCATGAAGTACTGAAATGTCCTTTTGGATATATATTTTTTTAAACTATTATTCCTTAACAACTCATGGTGTGTATGTGAGAGAGAGTACCATCCTCTTCCCCAAAGAGATGAAGACAATTATTATGGATTGCATACAAGTACAGTACTTATTCTCACAACTCTTTAAAGCTGGATGATTTTGAAAGAATAACTTTGTTCACTTTGATAGTGACTTATTTTATATAAGTCACTGGTTTTTCATAATTCATAATTCCCAGACCAATGGGCAAACCCTAAAGTAAACAAACAAACCCTAAAGCAAAAGCATCCAACATAACCAAAGCGACCCTTATCATCCTCGTCAGTGAAAGAAAGCTACCTTGTCTGTTCCTCCGAGGGGAGGCAACCATCCTCGCACTCGAAATTGAGTTTCCCCGAAGGTCAAACTGCTTTTGATCCCTTGCTCGCTGCTGTCAAGAGGGACCCTCGTGCAAGTTGCAATGATGTTCAGCGGCGAACCATAGAAAGATTACAACCACCGGAGACCCCTCATCGTCCGTGCGGCTAAAGCCCTAAACACACTCGAAAGAGGAACACCGAAGTCTTTTCAACTCCTGCTGACTGGCATCAGAAGAGAGCCGACCAAGCTTAAATTTCGGACCTCGAGGCAACAGATCCGAATCGTGTCAGTGTCACCGGCTTCCATCAGCGGTGCCTTACTTTCCACAAGACCCATATATTGCAAACGACCTCAGGCCGAACTCCGAGGAAATCCAGCTGAATGAAGTCCCTTCCCTTTCTTCTTCCTGCAGCTCCATATTTTATTTTATTGTATTTATTTATTTATTTTTAAATGAGCGGCGCGTCTGCCTTCCGCATGCAACACAACCCCGCCACCGCGAGGCACAAAGATCAGGTTGATCAGCCAGATCATATCCAGAGAGTCCCTGCAAACAAGGCGAGGTGAAGTGATAATTAAAGCACCAAGAAAGCCTGACAAAGACGCGGGGAGGGGGGGGGGGAGAAACACTCCTCCTGCACAAATCAAATCCTCATCAAAAGCAAGGAGACTAGCGGGTGGCCGAGGGAGTTTCCAAGCCCCTGACGCGTACATTGTCTCAGATTCCGCTGCTGACGGTGGACAAGGCGAATTAAAACAGTCTGCCGCCCAGGAGACAGCAGCCCGAGCTTTGACCGGGGAATTAAGCCTTCCCCAGCTGTCTCCTCCGACTGGGTCGAAGAATCCACACCACCCTTTATATCTCATTTCGGGAACAGGAACAAAAAAAAGGGGGCACCGGGAAAGCGTCAGAGGCAGACGTGGCAACCGGGGGGTGGGGTGGCTTCCACAAAACAGCGCTACCTCAGGAAGACCAAAAAGGGGTCTCGCCTTTCTTGAGCTCTCTTCCGCCCACCTTTCAGGGCGAGTCTGGCGGGGGGGGACTCTGGCTCTTACGATTTGGCGGAGTGGACTGGCTCGCTCCATAAGAGTTGAGAGCCGAGGCGAAAGCGGCGTCAGCGGCCGGGCTTCGGCAGCCTGCGAAAGAAGGAATGCCCTCTGTGGCCGCGGCTCTACAGGAAAGCCCTGGCTCGCCGCTTCCTCGCTCCAAGCTGCCATTCCGGGGCCCGCGCGCTCCTCGACCAAATCGCGGCGCCCAGTAGGCGAGGAAACAGCCCCCCCCCCCCCACCACCACCCCAGTCTCCCTCTCCCCCTCAGGAGGCGCGAAACAAGTGACCGCCCGGAGCGCGGGCTCCGCTGCCCCGGTCCTTGCTCCACAGGGATCCTTCCCGGGCAGGGTCTGGCTTTTCTTTCTTAGTCAGACATTGTGGAACAGCTTTCCTCAGCCTTGCCCCCCCCCTCCCCTCCCCGCCTCCGGTTCTGCTCTTCTCCATGCCTTCTCTGGAGAAAGTGAGGGGAGGAAGTATCTAACCTTAAATCCTTAACCCTCCCCATAGGACCCTCCCAATAAGACCCCGATCGGGGGAGAGGCAGAATGGCAGCGGGCCAGAAACCGGGAGCTAATAAAATAATAATTTGAAAAAAAAAAAAAAAAAAAGGGGGGGGGGTTTAGAAACACCCTTTAACACAAGCAAGTCAGTCAGCCAGTCCGCCCGCCCGCCCGCCGTCCCTCCCCGAGTAAAGGACAATAGCTCTCTCCACCACCACCACCACTACCCGCAGCCCCTTGACACCAGAGCCCCGGGAGGGGGGGGGGGAGAATCCATTGTGTATGCCCGGGCTCGACAATTTACGAAACAAAAACAAAACCACACACACACACACAAAAAAAAAAAAAAATACAAGAGAGGGAAACGAGAGAGTGGCTCCTCCTCCTCCTCCTCTTCTCCAAAAAGGCCTGTTGGAAAACTGCACAGAGCAGAAGCAGCAGCCAGGAACCCACCATCTCTCCCTCGCTCTCCCGCTCGCTCTCGCCGCTGCTGCTGCTGCTGCCCTGGCGAGCCAAAGAGACGAAAAGGCCCCGGGCGATAGAAAGGGGGATCTCTGCCCTAGAGCGGAGAGGAAGGGGGGGGGGAGAGAGGAAGGCCCGATCGCTTTGTGTTACCTGCCGTGAAACCAGTCCTTGCAGGCGTCGCACTCGATCATGAAGCGGGTTACGTCGTAGGGCAGCCTACAGATGCAATAGACGGGCACCGTCGCCATGTTAGCTCCCTTCAAAACAACACTGGATCCCAAGGCAAGCGAGCCGTGCGGGAGAGTCAGCCAGCCAGCCAGCCAGCCAGCCAGCCAACCAGCCAGCGGAGAGAAGCAGGCAGGCAGGCAGGGCGTTTTGGTGCGGCTTCCTCGCTGTTGGGGAGCTTGCTCGATTCTCTCCTCCTTTGCCGCCACGGGCAAAGCGAATCAACCGGGCCTGGAGACGGCGGGGGAGGGGGGGGGGGGGGGGGGGAGAAGCAAAACAAAATCCGGAGAATTCAGTGAGCGATCCTCAAGGGCGAGCTGCAATGTCAGAAAAAATACCCAAGGCTTCCCGAAAGTTTGACTGCATGGCGCCGGTTCCAAAGCTCTCTGAAAGCTCGCTCGCTCTTTTTTCCCGTTTTTCTTGCTTTTCTTTTTTGTTTTGGTCGTAGTGGTTTCTAAATGATCATTATCCCAAATGTTGGACGAAATGCATTCTATTGCATGCCCCCTGGTGACAGTACAGTACCGAAGCTTTTCATAAACACTCCGAAATGTAGCCCTTTCCTTGTAATGTCCTTACGTCAGCTTGCAACATTGTAATATTTCCTCTGATGGGGCTGGGGAGGGAGGCTGCAGAAAAGGGGAGGCGAATATGCGAAAACTCCCAAGCTTGGCACCGTGCAAAATATTAAAAAGGGTGGCGGTGGTGGGGAACAGGAAGACAACCACTCTCGAAGCTGGAAAATAAACAGGGAGGCGTGCTAAAGCGAAGCGGCTGAAAGAGGGAGATTTTTTAAAAATTACAAACGCTTTAGCCAAGGATTCTTGGGAGACGAGAAAGGCGGGGAGGGAGGGAAGAAGCTTCATTAAAAGGAAGAGGAATATTGCCGCGACTTCAAAAGTGGCGTCTGCAATTGGGAGCCTCGTCCTTAAAACTCTTCCCCGCGAAGAGGGACGGTGGGGGGGGGGGAAATTATGTAGATGGCAAAGGATCGATGCATCAGCTGATGTCATAAAACGGAAGATCGAAAAGTTGGACGACACCCATTGAAACTCTTGAGATACCTTTAACTTAACAGAATGCTTCCTCTTCATTCTTCCAGCTTGCCAACGTTGGAGGGTAAAGAAACTGAGAGAACAAACCAGAAATACTTTCCATCCTCCCCTGGATGGAAAGTATCCAGGATGGAAGACCCTGAAGGGGGCTTCTTCTCCCCTTCCCCCTCGTGATTTTGCACCGGAACTGGCTTTTAAAAGAGGGAGCGAGTTACTTTGGCTGGGGGTAAGAAACTTCGAGGGCAAAACTTGGGAGGTTTCTCTCCCTAACAAACGAAAGTGCGACTCCGCCTCCTTTCTTTCTAATTGTTCATGAAAGTAGAAGCGAGTCTGAGGCTTGATCCGAGGAAGTAGCAGTTCCGGTCTTAGGCGTTCTGCGATTTCCTCTGAACCCATTAAAAATGTGTGGTTTTTTTTTTAAACACGAAGCCCCCCTGTAGCTTTGTCAAAAACCGCTACTCTCAGCATAGCCCCTCCCCTCCCGCCTTCCCTGCTCAAAAAGTTTTTGAAAGTACCACGTGTCACTTTGCTGCTTTGCTTTTAACTCACAGTTGTGGCCAGACGTTAACTCTTGCGGCAGTACAGCCGCCCCCCCAACCCCCGCCCCTTCCCCCCCCCCCCCCGCTTCCGATTGTTAACTTTCCTTAATTTTTCGGTAGGATGCGTTAGTAATCCTGCCAAGTACTCGTGCAGGGCCAAAGCTGTGAGTTCGCCATTCTTGGCTTTCATAGTGACGCTTTAAAAACATTACCAGCAAGGCATGATGGCCACCTCCTGTTGCTCCCTCAGGCATAATATGACTCTTCTATATATAGGTGTACTATATCGGATCAAGACAGCTTTATGTGCAGCTACCACCGTTCATTGTCATTCCTTGTGTAATAGGGTAGTTGCCCTGGTCAGTGTTACCATGCTGTTTTAAAATGCTGGTCCTTTGAGTTTATTCCTGCCTTAGATCAGTGATAGGTTCCCATATTAACAGATTTTCCAATAATTCTTAACATGGGTGTCTGCAGAAAAGCGGGGGAGGGGGCAGTGAGGGGCAATGCTGGTAACTACATAATGACATCACCGCACAAATGTTGAAATTTAAATTGTTGCCTCGGGATATAGCAATACAAGAACATAATCATGATATTTGCATGCGAACATTGTTTTTGGTATCATCAAGCTTATGGACGTGACTGTTTCTTGGTGCTGCTAAGTGCAATTATGCATTTTATATGAATATGAATGCAGTTGTCAAGCTGCATTGCTCATACTAATGGCCTTCTAATTGCAGCACAAACATGTCCCAGTCCAGGGGTGTCAAACTGGCCGCCCGCAGGCTGGATGCATCACACATAGGCCATGCCCACCCCAGCTCTGTGGAAAATGTCGCAATATGTCACGTGATAGCAACTAGCAACGTGACACCGTTTGACACCGGTGCAGTAGACCTTCCAAGAATGTGGCCTCGTTCTTTTGGCTTCAGCACATCCCCAAATCAAAGATATGTGAAGTTAAAAATCTTCTTTAGCAGAGACCATTTTAAAGTTTGTCCTCATTTAATTTCTGCTCTGGATTAACCCTTGACTGCTTTATCAATAATGAAGTTAATAATGGCTGGGTGGCTGGGCCCACCACTCTCTCTCTCTCTCTCTCTGTCTCTCTCTGTCAGTCCAACCCACCTCGCAGGGTTGTTGTGAGGAGAATACGAAGCAGGAGGACTGTATGCAGTTGGTTTGCAACCTTCAGTTATACATTTTTTAAAAAGAGATTAAAATGTAGTTCTGCTACTACCAAAAAAGAAGAAATGTCTGGAAAAGAGACATGGAAAGCCAAGATATTACATGGTCAGTACATTAAAAAAAAACAAAAAACCTGAAAATAACTAAGAACAGAAAGTTAAAAACAGTGCACAGGAGGCTACATGAGACAGCCTTAAGAACAAATGCATGTAATAACAACAGATAGAAAATGCTGTCTCTGTAAAGAAGTCAGTGGATCACCTGGTTAACTGCTGCAAGAAGATTGCACAGACTGATAATAAACAACAGCACAACAAACTAGCAATGATGGTGCAGTGGAATATCTACAACAAATACCACTTGCCTGAAAGCAAGAACTGGTAGGACCAAAAAATAGATGAAGTAATAGAAAATGAAGAACTTAAGTATTTTAAAATTCAAACAGACAAGCATCTGCCACACAGAGCACCCCAGATTTAACTATTGTTAATAAGAAAAATAAGTCTGATTAGTACCTGAAGTGGCAGTACCTGAAGAAAACAGGAGAGAGAAAATTCACAAAATACAGAGACCTGCAAATAGAAGTAAAATGACTGTGGCAAATGAAGGCAAAGATAGTATCAATAATAATAGATGCCTTGGGTGCTACCCCAAAATATCTGGGACAACCAATTGCACACCACTGGCATTAACAAAATCCCCATCAGTCAGTTGCAAAAGGCAGCTTATTGAAACAGCTTAGATTCTGTGACAATACCTTTAATAGTATTAAACAACGTTTGCCTATCCCATGTCCTTGGGAAGGACTTGATAGGTGAATAAAATGCCAAATCCAGTCTAAACCTCCAGATGACTCTGTGACTGACCATAATGTTGATGGTGATGATATAATACATGGCCTAAATGTAGGCTGTTGGAGACACTTCCCATATTCCACAAGCAGTAATTATTTTGACTTGGCCTGAAGGATAGACAGATTATGTAGCTTTTATATCTTTAAATTATTAGTGGGCCAACGTGACAGATGGCTAAACCCAACTTTCCAAACATTCACCTCTACCTATCCGGGCCAGGCCACCCCAGTTCACATAAGGGAGAGTGACTGTGAATTGTTATATTCCCTAGAAAGGAAAACTAATCCAAGAAGAACAATGATTGCTTTCCTTATCTTGACCTTATCTTCCTTGGAACAAGGCCTTGTTACTGACACCAAAAAGAACTCAACAATAAGAGCAATAAATTTTTCCAGCTTATTTTTCAGGTTGACCCATTTTTATTTACTTAGTTATTAATATTCATATAATATCTAACTGCTATGGTATTTTCCCAAAAGGATCCAGAAATGCTAGTAAAGAAAAGTTGACTATAACCTTTAGAATCATTCAGCAAGCAGTAAGGAATCCCATAAATAACCAATCCTGTCTTGTGTCACTATAATCTTGTAAATGGTAGCAGTGCTGCTAGAAGACAGAATGGGATCAATATAGTCCAATTGCTTCCATCAATTCCTATGAGGAGATAATTGATCAGAGCAACAAATGCAATCTTAGTTGCATATATAACATACCTGGTTGTCAGCTATGCTGGCAAAGGTCCAGGAAGCTAAGAGAATCTAAGCAAGCTCTGAAACTTTGAGAAAAAAGCTAAGATGCTAATTGTCATTGAACTGGGAGTTATAGGATTTATTCAATATTTATACTGAATTATTTGAGGTATTGGATCTGACCCAGTGCAAACTAAAGAATATTTCACAACTCTCTGCTACCAAATGAAGTCTTACCTTTCAAGGGAACACACACTCTTAAAAAGCCCACATGTTTTAAAGTTGAAATTCTTACATTTTGGAAAAGGAGAAAAGTAAACAATTGCACTGAGACCAATGCAATCTAGGGCTTACCACACATTCTGTGCAGTTTAATCATATCAAACTTTGGAGGAAAGGAAAATCAAGGAATTTTGTTAAAAAGCTCCAGGTTTACCTCAGTGTTTCTATTTAGTGATCTCACTGCAGCTCCTGAATCTCCAAGAAAGCTTTTTATGGAAGTCACTGGGCCACAAAACAGAAGAGGTATGGAACAAAGAGGTCTGGATGGGGAGGGGGTACAAATAGCTACAAAGCTATATTCCAGGATATGACTGACATAAGAAAAGACTAAATCTGAAGCTTTTTAATAAACTTTCAGAAATTTAGAAGGTGGGTTATTCTAATAATTATTTCCTTCAGAAAATTGTGTGAACCAGAGTTTTACTTCAGAAATCATGACATATCGATACAAAGATATTTTTGGGCTTTTAAAGACTGTAAAAATGTGTTCTGTCCCAACCGGGTTCCCAAAGAGCAAACACAGACAAAGGCAGCAGCCCGCACCTTTTAAGGTTTAATAATATATTCTGTTCCTTTGCAGATAAAAGGCTGCTTTCCATTAATTAGCTGCGACAAGAATGAGCCTTGTCAAGTTGTTTGTCAGTGCTGCCAAAAACCCAGAAATAGGAACTAATTTACAAGATTCTCCAAACACAAACTAAGATATCCACAAGTTGAGCTTCAGGGCTTCTTTGCTTTCTGCAAAGAACGCTTTTTCAAACCTGGCTTTTATCCTCTTAAGGGAGGGGCCATTATCTTGCAGCCTTCCTCCCAAGTCGCCTGTGCTTTTTTAATTGTTCCTTCCCTCTGAGTAATCCTTCATGCACGTGCACTTGGCAAAGGCTCCTTGGGAACCTCCTTATCACTGCTGCCAGCACTCACAATCTCTGAAGGCAGCAGTCCATTCCTTGATGGTCCTGGCCCCTCATCAGAATTCTCACTCTCCTCAGCCATCTGCATCTGCTAATCACAACAAAATGGGATTAAAGGACCATTGGTTCACAACCAACAATTGTAAAAGCAATAAATGCATACGTTGTTTATTTTATTCCATAATTGTACACTGGGTGAATTATAAAAATATTATTTTTTAAAAACCAGGGTTTAAGGTATCTCTCTTCTCTGAAGGAATCTTTGTAAGCTATATATTGCAACATATAGTTTACAAGTGGACCTATCTGTAAATCATATAAATGATCCTTCTTTGCTCAATGGTTCATCAAGGCTAAGAACATCCAGATGCATTTTAGGAAAAGGGGTTCAGTGCTTGATTTGTAGAAAATATGGAGACTATGACAGAATTACAGTATATTTCAGTTCTTTCACAATTCCAGAGATACAGTTTATTAGTATCCCAGCAATAATTAAGAGGTGTGAATTCTTTAGGATCTGTTCTGAATCCATTTGTAGTTAAATAAGAAGAGATTTATGTGCATTCATGTCAAACAAAAAAAAGATTTCTTTTCTGAAAAGTTGCTTACTTTACCTGAAAAAACAAACTAATTCTGTGATACAAGAGAACGGAGAAAAATAAACCACTCTAGCAATATTTTTCCCTCCCATAAAAAAACGCTATGGAAAATAATAGATATTTCGTAGTGATATATTCATTTGTTTTCCAATTTAAAGTATATGTTGAGATATTTTCTCTGTGTGCAAAACTTGGTGCAGTTGAAAACTTGATCAAGAGGAGAAATAAGTATCTTATAACATTTTCCCTGTTTCCTTCAAAGGAAAATTATGGCTCCAATAATGTCAGATGGAGTGAAAACAATTGCACATCTAAACTATAATATTATCCTCACAGTAACTTTGCAGTCACATCATTGCAGAGAAATATTACTCTGAACTATAGGACTGCTAATTATCGAGCCACCATAACCCCAGAAATCATTGTAGCTCAACATCCCGTTATATAGGTGATCATAATTTCATGTGCGAATGGAGTCTGATTATCAATTAAGAACAGTTCTGGAAAAAGATTAACTTTTAACTATGATATTTAGTTTTTAGTTTACTTTATTGTCATTGTATCTCATATGATGAAATTAAATACCATTTTCAGTGTACATTATGACTATGAAAATAAACACAAACACATCCTTCACATTCTATACATTGAATTGAAAACCCTTGATATTGCATTAATATTGCACTGTACAGTAGAATTCAATAGAGTTTCTGGGATAGAAGCTGTTTTTCAACCTATTTGTCCTTGTTTTTATTATCCTGTACCATCTGCCAAATGGTAATAGTTAAAAAAAAAAAAAAGGGTGCCCAGGACCCTATCAGAACATGAAATGAGCTCTTCCAGATAAGGCTCAGCCCAAAGACTATTTAGTTCAAAATCTGTGCCATTTCATGAACTGTCAGACACATGCAAATATCTCAGAAACATGGACAGGAAGGGGATAACACATGAGTAGGTGATAGATAACGTATCATCTTTAAGGTGTTTCCTTTTTTAAAAAAAATAAACCTATCTATTCCCTTTTAACATGGGGACCAGTGTGGTGTGATGGTTAAGTCCCCAGGTTAAAAAATAGGAATCTGTGACTTCTCGTCTGACTTAAGGCATGAAACCAGCTGGATGACCTGGAGCCGGTCATTCTCTAACAGCCCTGGGAAGCAGACAATGGGAAACCCCTTATGAAAAGCTTACCAAGAAAACTGCAGGCATTTGTCAACACTGATTTAAAAGCACAGCCCCACACAGAGTCCCCTTTTAAACAACAGTTCGAAAGTATGCAAATGCAAGTAGATAAATAGACACTACTTGGATGGGAAGGTAACAGTATTCCGTGCACGTTGGTGTATAGTCATGCTGGCCACATGACCATGGAAGTATCTTCAGATAATGCTGGTTCCTTCAACTAGGAAACAGAGATGAGCACTGCCCTCCTTAGAGAGGGGAAACCTTTACCTTTACCTTTTAAACTAATGGCCAATTCCAGCTATGCAATGGGTAAAAAATGTTTATTGACTGGTCCTAAATTTTCCCATATTGAATTTTACTGCATGATCCTCCTTGTTACATTGTCAGAGATGGATACAGTGGAACTTCAGGTCACGGCCGAAATCCATTCCAGGACTTTGATCGCAACCTGATTTGGTCATGACCAGAAGCACAATTGACTGCACGTGCGTGAGCACAAAAAAATTCCCACGGCAGGAAGAATCACCACAGCTGTGTTTGGTTGCCACCCGAAGATGTGTTCATGACCAGATGTAAAAAAAATCCAAAATTTTTGGTTGTCACCCAATTTGGTCCTGGACAGAGGCATTCATGACCTGAGGTTCCATTGTACATCATCCCCCGCTCCATATTTTAAACATCATGCATTTTCTACACAGGTAGCCCTTGACTTATAACCACAATTGAGCCCAAAATTTCTGTTGTTAAGTGAGATGTTTGTTAAGTGAATTTTGCCCCATTTTACAACATTTTGGTCACCATTGTTCAGTGAATTATTGCAGTTGTTAAGTTAGTAACCCAGTTGTTAAGTGAATCTGGTTTTCCTGTTGACTTTGCTAGTCCGAAAATCGTAAAAGGGGGTCGCGTGACTCTGGGACAAAGCACAGCCATAAATATGAACCAGTTGCCAAGCACATGAATTTTGATCACGTGACCACAGAGGATGCTGCAAAGGTCATAAGTGTGAAAAACAGTCCTAAGTTATTTTTTCCTGTGCTGTTGTAACTTAGAATGGCCATTAAATGAGCGGTTGTGAGTTGAGGACCCCCTGTTCTGCACTTCTATCAGGTCAACTAAGGCATTGCTGCTCTATGTCAAAAGCCCAACTGCTGTACAGGTAATCCTTACAGCAGTTCATTTAGTGACTGTTCAAAGTTGCAACATCACTGAAAAAAAGAGATTTATGACCATTTTTCACACCCTTATAGGGTCCTCCTGTGATTTATATTTGGTTGCAGGACAACTGATTCACATTTATGACAGTCTCAGTGCCCCAGGGATCATGTGATTGCATTTTGCAACCTTCCAACAAGCAAAGTCTTTGGGGAAGCCAGATTCATGTAACCATTGAGGTACTAATTTAACAACTGCAGTAATTCACTTAACAAATATGGCAAGAAAAGTCGTAAAATGGGGCAAAACTCACTTAACAAATGTTTCACTGTACACCATAAATTTTGGGCTCAATTGTGGTCGCAAATTGAGAAGTACCTGTAGCCTTTCCTTGTAGCGGAATAATTGTGTCCATACTTTCAGAAGTTCTGCCGGATCCTTTTTTCAGTTGCTGTTGCCAGAGCCATGCACAGTATTCCAAATGCAGTTGCAACAAAATTTACAAGGTCATTACTACATTGGCAGTTTTATTTTCAATATATTTCCTAGCATTATTTTTTACAGCAGAGGCACACGCTATTTGGTTTTTCCTTCAGCTCTTCACCATGACTCCAGGATTCTCTTCCTGATCAGTCACTGTCAACTCAAACCTCCATTAATGCCTGTGTATGATTTGGACTTTATATGCCAATGTGCATCACTCTGCACCTGATTACATTTGAGTTACATTTGGCATTATGAAGCCCATGCATTCAGCCAATTTGGAGAGGTGCTTTACTATTTGGAGAGGCCCTTACTATCTTTTTTTCCCTTCTGAGTTACCATCCCCACTAATGTAATGTAATGTAATTAGCAGCATTATTCTTCATTCCAGGTCATTTACAAACAAGTAAGAAACCATGCTGGTCCTTGTGAAACTCTGCATTTATGCATCTTTCCTATTGTCTGTTTGCTGTTTCTTAAGGAAGTTGCTAGTCCATAGCAGTATCTTTTCTTTAATTCCAAGGGATGCTGAGTGTTGACAGTGAAGGTTTATTGAGAGGTATTGCAAAAAAAAACAAACCTAACCTATTTGAAAGTTCAAATGCCCTCCATTTTTTCACCTTTCTTTTGATAACTCCAAAAGAAATCCAGAAGAGTTAGTGAAATACTTATTTTGAAGAAGCCATTTTAGTTATTCTTCAGTGAAATTCATTCTTCTGTATGTTTGATTTCTTATCTTTAACAATACCATATATGATGCAAACGCTGACAAATCATATTACAACACCATTGTATTACATGCAATTTTCTGACCTGCTTCCTAACTGGTTGCACAATAAGACTTTTTCTTAATGTTGCGAATTTATGATTTTTAAAATGCATGTATGTCACTTGCCCTCCCATCCATTAGCTAAACATGTTATCTTGGGTGTTTTTATTGGTAGTAAACATTACACTGCAGGACTACAGGGGATATTTTATTTGACAGAGTAAAACCTAACAGTTATGGTGCTCTTAAAAGTAATTCTCCTGGGAATAAGAGCACATAAATTCCTCCTGGATTCACACAGGGATGTGATCGAATATTTCTGATGGATGGCTTTACTGTAGTTTTCCAGTCGTATCACTGATTTGGTGCCTAGCAGAATTCTAGATTTACTGACATGATGATCAGAATTGACTAACAGTAGAAATCTCTCGTCTAACTCAATAGACTGAAGATGCCAGTTGGAAATTTATGACTAAGAGAATTATCATTCTTTGTGCGTGTCTTATAATTTTAATGGCAAAGACTTTCATTGGTAAAATGGATCTCTCTCTCTCTGTCTTCTCTCCCATTTTCTTTCTTTGGGATAAGTTCACTAATCCGTATGTATTAATCGGTGGTGGTATTCTACCGGTTCGGTCTGGTTCTGCTGAGTTAGTAGCGCCAATGAACAGTGGAGACCGAACCAGTTCTCTCCGACACTCTGCTATTGGGCCCACCCGCCCACCTGGGTTCCCATACTAAGGGCTCCCATACTCCCATACATCCATACATATTTCCTGCTTTTGAAGTGCAGCTACTTTGTGCAGCTACTTTACGCAGCACAGCAGATTACCCAGCTGCTGAAGTGACAGGGAGAGTACAGGATTGAAGGAAGCAAATCAGAAAGCATCTGCGCCTGTGCAAAGTGCATGTTTGGTGCATGCACACAGGCAAAGTGTGTGCGCATGCACAAAGTGAGTCCACCAAACCACGCTCACTAAACTGGTGGTAAAAATGTTTGAAACGCATCACTGGTATTAATCCAATTAGTTAAGCTATAAAACGGTGTCACCCTTTTAATATCATGTGATATGGGTGGCAGAATTTCTGGACTTCGATGACTGTATTATAATAAAAAAAAACAGTAATGATTTCATTATGATTGGCTGTGAGAAGGAAATTGATAAATGGATTTTACATAATAAGACTAAAGGTGAACTTTAGTGTGGAAAGAAAAGACTGAATGTAGTCTTTATATTTCTTCTTAGAATAAATGCTGCTGAAGCTGTTCTTTGATTCAAGCGCAAACTCGCATGAATTGCTGATCCACGGTATTCAAAGTGGCCCTCTTCTGGTGGAGGAGCAACCACATCCTCTTGAAATTTGATGATTTGACCCAAGCAATGTGCTCAAGTTGTGACTTTGTAGGCAGGAGCTGGTGTCTGTAGGGCAGAGGTCCCCAAACTTGGCAACTTGAAGACTTGTGGACTTCAGCGCCCAGGATTCTCCAGCCAGCATAGTCAATTAGTCTTAAAATTGCCAAGTTTGGGGATCCCTGTTGTTGAGGGTTAAATATTAGATATGCAGTCTTCTGTGTCTGCATTAGATATCATGAAGTATCATGAACTTTGTATAAATTTGATTTTTTTTAAGGATGTGCCATCAAATTGACACACAAAGATAGACCTCCAGGATGAGCTGTCCCTAATCTGGGACTTCAGGTTTCTCACTATTGCTGTAATGGAGTCCATCCATTTTGCTGCAGTCACTTCTTTCAGATCCTTTGTATCTGATATAGGAAGATGCTTGTGAGGGATGGGACCTTTTGGGACTTTCCCAGAAGGAGATGAATTAATTTCTCATCCAGAGAAAGATGCGCCAATTTTTATTTACTGACAATTTAGAAATAATAATAATTGAAATGTCAATCAATTATCAGGTTGGGTTAGCCTGCAAAGCTTGTATAATTTTATTAGAAAATTTATAATATATTTGTGAAGCTAACTAGTAGCATTGCAGCAGTAAATACTGTACTCCTGGGTATCCCAAACACATGTGTCATAAAGTTTGGTATACAAAAATAGTAATTGATCCACTGTACATGACATTCAAGTCATTTCCAGGGAGACAGAAAGAAAACAGTGTAAGTATTCAAATAGGATAAGAAAGTCCACATTAGAGAAAAGGCTAAACTTAGTTTCACTTCACTGAGCATTTTTAAGATGACAAGACACACATTTGTCTGAAATGATATAGGGCCTCCTGCTTGAGCAGGGGTTTGGACTAGGAGGTCCCTTCCAACTCTGTTATTCTGTTATTTTGTCCATCACCAAGAGCGACAAATCAACTTTCCATCAACTTCAACTCCAATGTTCAGCCCTTGCCAATTGAGAGTATAATTGTTGAGTTGTTGGTGGGAGGAGAAGTCCTTGGAAGTCTCTGCAGTGGCTACTGCATTTCTGAGCACTTTTCTTGTTATGGAAATACAAAGATCAACAGAATTATAGAATCATTTGGGATATTACAAATCATCTAGTCCAGTTCTCTTCCCAGTGTGGAAATACACTGAGTAGAAAGTAGGAATATGAGATAATAATGATAGCATTAAAATATTATAACATCACATAACAATATAACAAAACAGAATGGTGCAGGAGTCTGGAGGTGGAGCTCTAGCCTCACAATCATGAGGCTGTGAGTTGGATCCTAGGTAGAGGCAGATATTTCTCTCTCTGGGCACAGTGAGAATATATCTGCTGAACAAAACTCTGCATTGGTGACAGGAAGGGCATCCGGCCATTAAACATTCTGCTAGCTCCATTCAGTTGTCAAGACTCCACCTTACAAGGGATTATGGGGTTGTTAAAAGATGATGATGATAGCAATATAACACAACATAGTTATACAATAATAATGCAGACATTGAGACCTGGGCAGCATGGATGTATAATTTATTATTATAGTTGTTCATAAAGTCAGCCAGATGTTTAGATTGGGTTTTTTATTTTTGTTCACCTATTGAGTCAAAGGACCTGCAATAGACAGGTATTATTTAATAATTAATAAGCTTTTTCAGGATGTAAGCTGCTCCAAATGAAACTGCCTTTTGTAATTAGCTCTTGGTAATTTTTATCAACACCATGTTTTTGTTTTTGTTGATAGGTTTGTCCCAGAACTGAGGAGGGGAACTTCCTTGGGAGAAAGATGAGCCTGCTATCCTGCTGCAACCAATGGCAGGGTATCATCTGGTGTCTCTGACGCTACTACAAATCATATCATTGTGAGGATTTCCAAAGGCTCTCAGCAGTCTCACTGGAGAGACAGAAGAAGGACGCAATGGAGAAAACAGTAAATGCAGAAACTTCTTGGGTTTGTCCATGTCGCTGGATTCTCCTCAGTCTTTATTTCTTCAAGGGGCTGACCATTTGAGGCTCCTTTTCTCTCATAGTATGTGAGAGGGGTTTCAAGAGGAATCTTTATCTGCCCCCCTATTAAAGTTAATCTGATCTAGCAAGGAATGTACATTCTTATGGAAGAGTGGTTCACACTCAAGACCACTCAGTGTAAACAACTTCTTCTTCTTCGCCTTTTCTCTTCTGCTTTCTGCCTTTTCATCTTCACTATTAGGAAATCCTCCATATTTAAAAATAATAATTGAATATAAGCCAACTAGAAGTTCAACAAGCAAAAGACTCCTTGTCTGGGTGATCCAATGCAATGCAATATGAATCAATTCATAACAAGAATTATGCTTCATGCGATGAAGCTAAAAGTCTATGGAGAGTCTCAATATCCAGGTCATGGTTGCTTCAATGGTGATTTTCAAAAGGCAGCTGGAGTTTTGGGGGGTTTTTCCTTTGAAAATGTTTAACTTCTCATCCAGAAAGCTTCTTGGGTAAGAAGTGAAAGGTTTTCAAGAGAAAAAAAAACAAAGTCCAGGTGCCTTTTGAAAAAAACACCTTTGGGACAATAAAGCTAAAGGTTTCACCTGATGTGCTATAAGTATAATCAGATGTTTCCAAGGTGATTTGAAAGAACTTTTCTTCTAATGATGATGTTGTCTAATACTGTCATATATCAATGTGACATTTTTAAGCAGTGCTAACTAAAACATGTTACTGAGATAAACCCAAACCTTCTCAATCTTCATAAACGAATGCTTCAAAAAGGTAAAATACTAGCAGTCCAGTCATTTGATAGGAGGACACTGTCATTTTGCCCTCTTTCCTTTTCATAATCTCAATTTTCAAAAATAAGAATGTAAATTTTTTAGTTGGGACTGGCAGAATATGGGGAATCCATGGCACATGTAAAAAGAGAGCAGAAGTGGTTGTGTCCATTGTATTGATTTTTTGGGATACCTCCAGACTTTCCTGGTGACTGAGAATTGTATTCTAAAAATATTATTGGCTTTAAACAAACAAAGTCACCAAAGAGACATTTGCTTTTTAGCTTGGCTTTACACGTGTATGTTTTTTAAAGCAATTGAAAAACATCAAAATAATTTTACCTAATTAATGATGGCATATTCTAGCCATTAATTGGTCATGGAGGAGATTCACATGTATTTAAAAGTGTAAATAAAAGCACTCTTCCCTTGGAAACTGTTAAGTGGTAACTATAAAAATGATACCTTAAAGGCTAAGCATTTTACAGCCTTTTTTTTTTTTTTTTGCATCAGTTTCTATTCTTCCTAGTTCATAAAACAGACTCTGATAATGCTCGGCAGCCCTCTTCAGGTTCCGCATGAGAATTAATGCATTTTTTTTTAATTAAAGTTTTTTATTTAAAAAAAACCAAATCCATCTTTCAATTATACAGTGTGTCAAGTGGGTTGACATATGCACATATTATTTGTATACATTTCTTACTAAGTTTACATTCATATTACAACCTATTCAACATTATATATCATTATAACAATATCATTTAATTTCTTACTTTATTTTCCAACCATTTATAAAATAAATCCCAAATCATATAATACTCCATTTCTTCTTGTTCTCTAATTGCCAATGTTAACCTACTCATTTCTGCACATTGCAATATTTTCTTAATCACCTCCTCCTCCATTGGAACCTTTTCATTTTTCCAATTTTGAGCAAATACAATTTTAGCTGTTGTATGTATAATTAATGTATGTATAATTAAATATGTTTTTTCTTTACTATAGTTTTCGGGTAAAATCCCCAATAGAAAATAGAAAAATCTCAGGCTTTAAATCTATATGTTGTTTTATCATCTTTTCCAACCATGTATATATTTTTGTCCAATATCTTTTAGCTTCTGTGCATGTCCACCACATATGGTAATGCGATCCATCTGATGACATTTGCAATATTTCACTGATTTGTCTTTAAACATTGCCAGTCTTGCCGGGGCAAATTGCAATCTGTAAAACATCTTATACAAATTTTCTTTGTAAGCTGTTAACATTGTTAGAATTAATGCATTTCTAATCTATGCTTTTTCACTATTTTCACTATTTTACTATTTCACTATTTCATTTGAGGCATTATTGCATCTCAGGAGTTCTTCTATGCAGGAGCTCCTGAGATGTTGTAGCAAGAGTCAGGGATTGGAGCTGAAAAGTTTATGAGTCTTTTAAATTCTTCCTTGCCTTTTTTAGCCTTAAGTGCTAGCTTTCTACCTTTTACAATAACTGCTTCATCTAATTCCTTTTAACGGCTGTCAGCCTGATGCTGAAAACATCAGCAGAAATTTCCAAAGATACTCCATTCTACTTGAAGTTAGGAGATAAGCTGTATGTGTGCAAACCATCTTAATGTCCTTAAAAGTAAACAAAAATGTACTTGCATTCTGAAAGTAGTGTGTGGAGTGCTGGAATAGGAAAGAGAAACTTTCCTTTCCTTTTGTCATTTTTCCCACACAGCTTCTCTTCTGCAGAAATACAAAAATCTGCCTTATTTTCTACTCTATCAAACTTTGGTTGGCAGATCAGTAGCTGCTATACCTAGAAATGAAGGATCTTGCACAAGTAATTCATGCTCTTATGTGTGCAGACTAAAGATAGCCCTTACTGAGCAACAACTGGGACCAGCAACTCAAGTGACATAATCATTAAGTGAAACTTCAGCTGTGCTTATGATCTTTCTTCAGTTTTCCTTTGCTTTACAGAACTACAAAGGTCATAGATGTTAGGATTGGTCACAAAGTTACTTTGTTATTGCCACTGTAACTGTGAAGAGTCACTAAACAAAGCAGTTGCTAATCAAGGACTACTTATATTGCAAAAAAAGAGCTCCAATTGGTACTGACTATTACTACAGTTCAATTATTGACAGGGCTTAATCATTAGGAACACATTATATTGGTGTTCATGGCTCTATACTGATTACTAATGATTTGGGTGCAATTCAAAATGATATATAAATATTACATGATTTGCCTATAAGATTATTCAAGGCCTGCCTTTTGTCATCCAAACTGTCTTGTGTAGTATATAGGATCAGGACAAAAATTGTGACAATCCCAGCTTTTAGGGTAGAATTTTCAATATTTTATCAATTTTAATATTTTTAATAAAGTAGAATAATACTTAGAAAACTTTAGACCATCTTAGTATTGCTGTAATCTTTTATTTTTTATTTGTAAATTTATGTTTTTATTTATTTCTTTATAACATTTATTTGCCACTCATGTCATATCCAATGACTCTGGGTGACTTCTAACATAAAAACATTATAATCATCCATTCTAAAAAAACACAGCAAATAAAAACATTAACAGATAAAATTATGTACATAAGATGACAGGGAAGGGAGCTGGGTATGGGTGGGTAGGTGAGAAGGTGATGGTGAATTCTAATCAGTCAACCATTTTCAGTATGAAACTCTCCCATTGAGTCCCAACCCATCTGGCAGAGCCAGGAGCTAATATATAGATAGCTAGATAGATGATAGCTAGATAGCTAGATGATAGCCAGATAAATAGCTACATAGTGAGATAGATAAAAACTAAGACCAAGTAATATATAACAGCAGTGGTCAGTATCAATTTTAAAATAAGATTATTATGATACACAAAAAATGACAGTGTATACAGCAAACAAGATAACCATGCTGGGTTTCGTATCACAAATCACTAGTTGAACACTTCCCAAGCGTTTAGGATTGTGTGATGTATCGGTGGATTATGCTTGCAGATCCCAGTAAGGTGGCCTTCTGCAGCTGACCAATGGTGATTTTTTCAATGCCAATTGTTTTCAAGTGCTTGTCTATATCTTTAGGCACAGCATCCAGTGTGCCGAGTACCAATTTTTTTAAAAAAAAATTATTATTATTATTTAATCTTTCATGAGATACACAGCCTTTGGGGCTGGTTGGTAGCTCAACAGCTCAAGTCCTAACCAAGGACCTAGGAACTGTTCAAATAGCGTCAGAGGATATAAGCTGTTTCAAGTAGGGTGGATTTTTGTAGAATCAGGGCATTCAAGACTGATAAATTCAAGATTTCCAAATAGCGAGGCAGCCCTTTAGGTAGTTCTTCAAAGGCTCCAATTACAATTGGGATAACATACGATTTCTTTTTCCAAAGTCACTCAATTTCAATTTGTAAGTCCTGATACTTTGTGATTTTTTCTTGCTGTGTGTCTACAATTCATGCATCACCAAATATTGCAATGTCAATGAACCAAACCCTTTTCTTCTCAATTATTGTTCTTTCAGGCATGTTGTGGGCAAATGTCTGTCTGACTGAATTCTGAAGTCCCACAAGATCTTGACTTTTTCATTTTCCAGAACCTTCTCAACCTGATGTCCCCAGTATTTGTAACTATACTCAGATCCAAACTTTTTGCATAGTTTCCAGTTAATGATTTTAAGGGCCTGTCACATTGGCCGACGGATGCAAAACGTTTGTAAAAAGGACACAGCGGACGAGCAAAATGTTCCATCCGTTGTTATCTGCTCTCAAAAGTGCCCCAAATTTGCATAACCAGAGTGGACAACAACGGAAAGGAACGGACAGGGGGAGGACGTCGCCAGGATGGAAAGCGGATGCTCCATGGAAGCCTAGTGGATGGAAGCGGATGGGAGCGGATGGCACATCCGCGGGGCTTCCGGGGGAGCACAGCGAAGTGGACGTACAGTGGAAAGAGCGGATGCCGAGCGGATGCCGAGCGGATGAAGCGAATGCAGAGCGGAAGCCTAGCGGAAGCCTAGCAGATGCACAGTGTTCACTGTGCATGAGGGGAGGATGCATTGCATCAGCCCCGTGGATATAAAGGGAAGCAGCTCGCAAGCAGGTCACCATTCAGAGGAAAGACCTGCTGCCAGACACAGCCCCAGCCAGCCAGCCAGCAAGCCAACAACCCAACAACCATGGGGAAGAAGAGAAAGCCTCTGCCATCTGCTGCCAGCCCTGGGAAGAGGGACCAGGCCACCATCCCATCCCCTGGCCCTGACTCTGCTTCTGCTGGGGCTTCTGCTGTGGGGCTGACTCTTCTGGTGCTGGAGCATCTGCTAGCGCTGCTCCTGGTGCTGGTGCTATTGCTGGTGCTTACTCTGCTGGTACTGCTCCTGGTGCTGGGGCTTCTCCTGGTGCTTACTCTGCTGGTGCTGCTCCTGGTCCTGCTGGTGCTCCTGGTCCTGCTGGTGCTGCTGGTGCTCCTGGTCCTGCTGGTGCTCCTGGTCCTGTTGATCCTGCTGGTGCTGCTGGCACTGCTGGCGCTGCTGGCGCTGCTGGCGCTTACTCTGCTGCTGCTGCTCCTAGTCCTGCTGGTGCTGCTGGTGCTGCTGCTGGTGCTGCTAGTGCTGCTGGTGCTGCTGGTCCTGCTTTTGCTGCTACTGTTGTTGTTGTTGCTGCTGCTGCTGCTGGTGGTGGTGTGGAGGAGCAGCCCGTACAACCTCAAAACCCCTCTGATGAGGGCCCATATGGCCCTGCCAGAGGGAGGAAGAAGCAGACGCGTGAACGGGAGAGGAGGCAATACTCAATCGAAGAGGAACATGAGGATGAGGTGCTGGAATGGCTGAGGGAGAACGAGTACCTTTGGCAGAAGGGACACAGGCTCTATCAAGACACCAAAAGGAAGCAGGCTGCTTGGAGAGAGAAGGCGGAGAGCCTGGGCTACACTTTGGAGGTGGTCCTCGGCTGGTGGAAGCACATGCACACCTGGTATGGGAAGCTGCACCTCAAGAAATCTGGCCAGGCCACGGTCAAGCTGACGGACAGAGAGACCTATGTGATGGCCAAGTGCAGCTTCCTGGAGGGTGAGATCCACCACCAAGGAGCAGCCCCTCTCACAACCCTCTCTCTCAGGCAGCCCGCTGAGAGCCAGTCCTCTTCTGTCACAGAGTCAGCTCCTGTGTCCAGGCAGGTATCTGTGGAGTGTGCCACGACGGAGAACCCACCGACAGCTGCACTACCCGTGGCAGAGCATGTGGAGGACCCCCTGATGCAGTGGGAGCAAGGAGAGGGCACTTCAACCACAGCCCAACCCACATCCACCCCCAGCTCCACCTCCACAGAAAGGCAGAGAGGGAGACCGGAGGGACAGAGCCACACTGGAGATCAGGGACACCATCAGAAGCAGCGTAGATCTCTCTCAGCTGGTACACACTGACATCCCATCCTCCAACCGCAAGCCCTTCCTCATCTACGTCAACCAGACCCTCATGAATATGTCAGAATCACAGTACCAGTTGGTAAAGGACAGGATCACCGGTCTTCTTCACAACACTCCAGACCCAGCTGAACCTGCTCCCACCCAGTCCAGGCCTGCTCCTCCACCCCAGGTGATGTCACTGCCCTTCCAAGGCTTTCCACAGGCCCTCCCCTACCAAGGCTACAGCGACCAGGAGCTCCAGCAGCACAGGCAGCCCTTCCCAGTCCAGGCACAGGTACATCAGATGCCACTGGTGCCACCGATGCCACCCACGCCACCGATGCCAGCCATGCCACAGATGCCACCCATGCCACAGATGCCACCCACACCACAGATGCCACCCACGCCTCACCTCGCTCAGCTGCAGACCAGACATCCCCACGACACAGCTCTTTCCTCCACCCCACAGCCAAGCCTGGCCTCAGAACATCTGTCATCGGTATTGGGGCTGACACCCCATGTCCTGGAGGAAGGGGCTCTCAACATCACAGGACTGAGCCAGCTCTCTGAGAGCTTCCTCAACACACCGTCCCCTGTTGTCCTCTCAGGGCCAGGCACCCCAATGATGCCTCAGACCAGCACCCCAGCAGCAGCCACCTCCACAGTACCTGGACCCTTCACCCCTCAGACTGGGCACGCCTCAGAGTAACCAAGAAGAGTGCCAGAGACTGGGTGGCTACCTGTTGACTTTATCTTTGCTTTGGACACTTGACTTGGGTCATTTTGCTTTTACAGCTTGTTATAAATAAAGATCATCTTTGCTTCACATACTTGCTTCATTTATTTTATTAAATAAAGTCTTGGTGGAAACTTTTAGAAATGGTTTAAGCCTTTGCATGCTTATGGGATGGGTAAGGATAGAAGTGGGATGGGCAGGGATACCTTTGGGATGGGTAATAGCTGCGGAATGGGCAGGGATACCTTTGGGATGGGTAATAGCTGTGGGATAGATAAGCCTCCAGTGCAAGCATAGTGGGACTGTATGGTCCACCCTCCCAGGTGCCACACCTTTGGCCCTTTATTATCAATAACAATGTAATCATTGATCCACACATTTCAACATAAACAAAACTCTTTATTAAATGCCCTGTTCATTGTAGGCCCACCCAACATACATGGCCCAATCTCATCAGTGTGATGAGACAGGCTGAAGGAAGCATCCATTAATCATCTATCATCCTGTCTTGCCACTCCACTGTTCCAGCTGGGGAGTTGCACCAGTGTCTCAGGAGGTTGCGCTGCTTCTTCCCTTCACGTGAGGCTCTGTTGGGGCCTTGCACATCCTCAGTGTCTATCAGGTTTCGGCCTTGCCTCCATTCACCAGGCTCCATGTCCCCATTGCCTTGTTGGAAGTCCATGAGCCTGTTCTGCAACACTGGGTAGCGGGTGCGCATGAGATTGTGCAGGATGCAGCAAGCTTCCACGATCCTCCTCACGATCTGTGGGCGATGCTGCATGGTGGTGAGAAGTACCTGGAACCTGTTGGCCAGGATGCCAAAGGCATTCTCCACCACCCGCCTTGCCCTGGACAGCCTGTAGTTGAAGATCCTCTCTTCACGGGTGAGGCATCTGGAAGTGTAGGGCTTCATGAGGTTGGTTCTGAGGGAGAAGGCATCATCCCCCACGATGAAGTAGGGCACATCTTGTGTGTCGTTGGGCAGGGGGTCTGGATCTGGGAAGCCCATGATGAGGTTGCGTTCCATCTCCTCCTTGAGGTCACTGGCGTTGTATACCTGGGCATCTGAAGATGAGCCGTTGCCTGAAGCATTGATGTACATGAGCTTGTAGTCAGCATCGACCATGGCAAAGAGGATTATGCTGAAGAAGCCCTTGTAGTTGAAATAAGTGGACCCTGACTTGGCTGGAGCTTTGCAGGCCATGTGCTTCCCATCTATGGCTCCAACAGTGTGGGGAAAGTTCCACTTCTGATACCACTGCTCTGCAACTTTCTTCCAGCCTTCTTCAGTGGAGGGGCACTGGAGGAGCTCCTCCAGGTATTCTTCGATGATGGCCTGCACCACTTCTCTGACCACAATGCTGATGGTGTTGTGTGGCACCCTCCAGGTGTACTGCATGCTCCTGTGCGTGGCCCCAGAGGCCGGGTGGCACAGAGTCAATGCCACCTTGAGCCCAGGGTCCAGGCTGGGCCAGAAGTTGGTGCTCTGCTTGGTCAACCTGGGTCTCAGCCGCTCCACAACTTCGTCAAACATGGCTGGAGGCATCCTCATGAAGTTCTGGAATGCACGAGGGTCTTCGTTCCTCAGCTCCATCATCAGCTTGTTGTACAGTCCATACTCTGCTCTTCTGGCAATCCATCTTCGGACCCAGACACTTCTTGGCCGCCTCCTTTTCTTCGGGTTGAACAGGTGAAAGAGCGTATAGATGGCTTCGCACTGTTGTAGAACCAAAAGGAGTGTGTGATGATCCATGGTGGAGATGACTGGATGCTGTGGAAGAGCAAGAGCCAGAGCAAGGTTGAAGAGGTCTGCACCACAGGGCAGCTGGACTGAAAGTGAGATCCAGGTGATTTCTCCCCCTTTTTATAGGAAATATAGGTTTTCCGCTAGAAGTCTTTTTGCATCCTCTAGACATCCTGCAGACATCCTAAATATCCGTGATAGGTCCCCTCTGCGAATGTTTTTTCCGTTTTAATGCTTTGTATGCAAGCTGCATCCGCTTTCATCCTTTCTCCGTCCGTGCTACTAACGCTTTGTGTCCGTTCCGCGTCTGTTTCGCTTCCTCCCTGTGTCCGTTTTCCGCTGGAGCAGATTTGAGTTGCGTGGATGTGCAGCGGATGCGCAGCAGATGCCTAGCGGATATAGCGGACACATAACGGATGGCGACGGATGTAGAACGGATGTTCCCCGTATGCGTTGCAGATGCAGAACGGATGCATTGGATACATTTTCCGTTCAAAAAGTTTTGTGCAGCTCAAAACTTTTTGAGCGGATGAAATGTCAATAGAGGGATGCTGGACGGATAGAGAGGATGAAAAATGGAGGCAGTGAGTACAGAACGGAAGCATCGCGTTAACCAACAGATGGCAAGTGTTTTTCTCCGTTTTACATCCTCTTTCCATCCGTTGGTGCTGTAGCAACTCGGTTATGACATTATAAGTAGTCAGTTTGTGAAATTTTGCTGCAGCCACTGATTAAATGGTCGACTTTTTCATCTTTCTCATTACAGAGGCAGCATTTACTGTTGGTGGTGACATGCTGAATCTTTGCCTTCATGCAATTTGTTCTTGAAACAATCTATTTCAGCCAAAATAAAGCCTGCAGTTTCTTTTTTCAGTATTCCTGATTTTAGCCACTTCCAAGTATTATTATTATCAATAATAATAATAATCATCATCATCATCTCCCTAAAGGTGAGACTATTCCATCCCAGACAGAAATATATTTATCTTATATTGTTATTTATGCAGTTTATAAACCAGTAACTTATCTGACTTCCCAAAGTATGTATGTTTAGCAAAATCCAACTTTTTATAGGTCTTGCTTACTTCCATTAAATTTTGTTCATTGGGAATCACTGTTATCTTTTGGGAATCACTGTTATCTTTTGTTCTGAGTCAAAAGCTGGCCTGTTTGTGCCTTAATACTAATTGCTTCAATAAATTCATCAGGCTTTCTTCTGATTTTCCATCTCTTTCCTTCTAATTGATGTCAGAGAACAAGCTTCCCATAAATGCTTTGCTGGGCTCCCAGACCATAGATAAAGAAAAAGTTATTTTGGAAGAGTCATTCCACTTGGCAGTTCAGTTTGATGCCTTCCTTTAATGATAGAAGTTTCTTAAGTCTTTACTTTTTTGACCTGAGATATCCTCTGTTTTTCTTGCAATGATTAGATTGTAATTATGATCTAATAATATCATAAGAATGAGATGCAATTTACATGTTTATAAAACTGATGAAAAGTGAGGTAGAAATTCACTACACTTATATACATACATATATGACTTAAATTTGAAAAATCACCAACTCTCATGAGAATTCACACAAAATGAGGAAATCTTACAAACCTGCCAATAGACAAAAATGTATGTTTTATGAACTGAATAGTAATAATGTACTTTTTTTTCTCTACAGCTTGTTTGTATGTCCACACATTAAAAATAGGGACATTTTGAAGGAGTTTCTTCTGTATTTGGGAGGCAAATAATAAATTCATATTTTTCTGACAGCGAAGTTGGTGGGGGTTTATGGTTGAACAAGGAAATGATATTTTCAATCACAGTATCATCACTTGAAATAGTCGCCCTTTAATATTAAATTAGCTCCACTGTGATGGCTTTCCAGGAAATATTAAAAATAGTTTTTAGTTAGAATGGTAAGAAAGTGGTGTCTTCACAATAATGTAGCAAGATTATTTCTTCCTATGAAGCTCTGGAAATTGAGTGACAGTGAGACAACAAAATGGGACTGAATACAATGCTGAAGCTAAAGAAGGATTTCTAACAGATGTTTTTCTTTTTCTTATTATTTCTAGTCAATCATTGTTGCTATCAACTCAGTGACAAGACCTCAGCAGAGCTTCCCACAGAAGTTTTGGTGGCATGGCCTGACATAACTTGGCTCTTAGGCTCTTGATCTCAACTGGATGCACAAGGCACTGTATGGTTTTGGGCAGGAGTGGGATTCTACCAGTTTGTACCTATTCGCTAGAACCAGTTGTTAACATTCTAAGCAGTTCAGAGAACCGATTGTTAGAAGAAATTACTGGCCTAATCCTGTAAGGAAGGCAGGAAGGAAACATTCTGGTATTGCTTACAGAAACTGCCTTTCCGTTAACCCTTATTACATTCTTGGCAGGACTAGACTTCCTGTCTCAGGAACTTCTCTGGAGTTTTTTTTCCCCTCCTTTGCTTGTGTGGAGTGACCATTCAAAGTTACAATGGCACTGAAAAAAATGACTTATGACCATTTTTCACACTTACAACAGTTGCAGCATCCCCACAGTCATGAGAGGCCAGGTGAGAAGATGCGTGCCTCGATGTGAATGATATTGAGTTGGCCACACCCAGCCAGTCACATGACCACCAAGCCACACCCACCAACTAAGCGATGCTCATGGAACTGGTTGTTAAAAAATTTGAATCCCACCCCTGGTTTTGGGTAAGAAGTTTCATTGTCTACTAAAGAGCCACTTGGAATAATAGATTGCTCTCCACTGGTACAAAACTGTAATCCCTTCTTTTACCTATTGGGTATGTTTCTCTTCCCCCCTCCCTCCATGGATTAAAGATTTTTGTGTTGTGATTTTTAAACAAGAGGCTGGCTTCATTGATATTGCTGCCCAGAGACTGTAACTTCAAATCATCACTAAATGCATTATTATAAGTTGAGGACTACTTGTACAGTACTCCAAGTAGAGTCTAATCCTTTTGGTTCATGTTGGTATCATGCAAGGAGCCATGGCGATGATTTTGGAAAAAGTATGCAGAGACTGCTGCACAACAACATGTGCAAAAAAATGCTTTGAGGCCAGAAAATAGGGAAAGTAGGAAAAGACTCAGATTGGCCTCTCCTTGATGCCCTGAAATATTAGAAAGGAAAGAGAAAATTTAGTCAGGTGTACAAGATTGTCTTAAGGCCTGGTCCCACTGGCCAATGGATGCAAAACGTATGCATAAAGGACACAACGGACAAGCAAAATTTCAGGGGTGGTTCCATCCATTGTCATCTGCTCCAAAATGTGGTGAAAATTTGAATAAACAGAATGGAAAAGAACGGACGTGGGTAGTATGTAGCGGGGATGTTAAATGGATGTTCATCGGAAGCCTAGCAGATGAAAACAGATAGAAGCGGATGACACCTCCGAAGGGGTTCTGGGGGAGAATTTCGAAGTGGATGCATAGCGGAAGGGGAGGATGCATAGCAGATGAAGCGGATGAATCACGGATGCCTATAGGAAACAAAGTGGATACTGCACGGATGTATATCGGATGCAAAGCGTTCACTGCGCATGCGGGGAGTATGAATTGCGTCAGCTCCGTGGATATAAAAGGATGCAGCACGCACGCAGTCAGCATACAGAGGAAAGACGTGCTGCCACATACATCTTGCAGGAACACCATGGTTCGTCAGTCAGGAAAGAAGAGGAAGTCCGTGCCTACTTGTTCAAGCCCTGGCAAGGTGAAGAAGGCCAGAACCAGCATCCCACCCCCTGGCACTGACTCTGAAGCTGCTGCTGCTGCTGTGGTGGACCAGCCCCAAGGCCCTCAAAGCCCTGCTGCTGAAGGCCCTGCTGCTCAAGTCCTTGAAGGCCCTGCTGCTCAAGCCCCTGAAGGCTCTGCTCAAACCCCTGCCAGAGGGAGGAAGAGGCAAGGCAAGGAGAAGGGAGAGAGGAAACAGTACACCATTTCCAAGGAGCATGAGGATGAGGTGCTGGAATGGCTAAGGGAGAACGAGTACCTCTGGAGAAAGGGCCACAGACTGTATCAAGACACCAAGAAGAAGCAGGCAGCTTGGAGAGACATGGCAGAGAACCTGGGGTACACTGCAGAAGTACTCCTTGGATGGTGGAAGCACATGAACACATGGTATGGCAAGCTACACCTCAAGAAATCCAGGCAGGCCGCTGTCAAGCTCACTGACCGGGAGATGTACGTCATGGCCAAGTGCAGTTTCCTGGAGGGTGAGATCTGCCACCGAGGAGCAGCCCCTCTGAGACCCCTCTCCCTCAGACAGCCCACAGATAGCCAGTCCTCTTCCAGCCAGGAGCCAGCTACCCTCTCCAGGCAAGTGTCTTCAGAGGGCCCCACAGCAGAGACCCCCCCGACAGCTGCACTCCCCATGCCGGAGGACTTGGAGGATCCCGTGGAGGATTATGCCATGCTGTCACAAATGGAGGAAGAAGCAGCAACCACCAGAGGCCAACCCACACCCACCCCCAGCTCCAGAGGATGCAGGCAGAGAGGCAGAGTTGAGGGCCAGGACCACAGTGTGCTGTTGGAGATCAGGGTCACAATGAAGACCAGCACAGAACTTCTGTCTCAGCTGGTCCACTGCAACATACCATCCTCGGACCGGAAGCCCTTCATCACCTACGTGAGCCAGACCCTGAGGGACCTGCCCGAGGCCCAGTACCAGGTGATGAAGGAGAAGATCACAGCACTTCTGGACAACCCTCAAGGCCCAGCTGAAGCTGCTCCTACCCAGTCCAGGTCTGCTTCTCCACCCCAGGCGATGTCACAGCCCTTCCATGGCTTTCAACAGCCCCTCACCTACCAAGGCTATGACTACCAGGACTTCCCACAGCAGAAGCAGAACTTCCCAGTCCAAGCCCAGGTTCATCGCACACCACAGATGCCACTCCTCACCCAGCTGCAGACTGCAGCCCCACTACACTCCTTCCTCCACCCCACAACCAAGCCCGTCAACTGACAATCTGTCATCAGTATTGGGCCTGACATCTCAAGTCCTTGATGAAAGGCCTCTCAACCTCACGGGACTGAGTCAGCTCTTGGATAGCTTTTTATCTAGCAGCTGATGTAGGGGTTCTGCTATTGTCACCTTATGAGGTAGGAACACATTGTGAAAATTTATGAGGCCTAGGAACGCCTGGAGATCGGTTTTGTTTTTTGGTCTGGGAGCATCTTTGATAGCCTTCACCTTCTTTTCAGTTGGGTGAATGCCTTGTTCATCAATTAAATAGGCCAAAAATTCAACCCAGTTAGTGGCCAGTTCACATTTTTCCTTCTTAACTTTTAAGCCTGATTTTCTAAAGCGAGTTAAGACCTCTCTTAACCTGGTCTCTAGCTGGCTGGTGTTTTTTGCTGAGACCAGTACATCGTTGAAGTATGGGTTGACACCTTTGATTCCATTTAGTACGCATTCCATGAGGCTTTGGAAAACGTCTGGGGCAATGCTAACACCGAATTGGAGGCGGTTACATTTGAATGCCCCTCTATGCGTTACTATCGTTTGTGCCTCTGCTGTTATTGGATCAACGGGTAGCTGCTGATAAGCTTGTGATAGGTCAAGTTTTGCGAATATTTTTCCTCCCCTTAATGAGTGCAATAAATGTTGCACTACTGGCACTGGGTATACGCTTTGTTGGAGCACGTGGTTCAGGGTTGCCTTATAGTCCCCACAGATGCGCACTGACCCATCTGGCTTCACCGGTGTGACAATAGGGGTTTCCCACTTGGTGTGGTCGATTGGTTCTAAAACTCCTTGTGCTATCAACTTATTCAGCTGTTCGTCAATTTTTGGTTTAAGCGCGAATGGAATGCGTCTGGCCTTTAAACGAATGGGGGGTATTTTGGGGTCTAGGCTAATTGAAATTGGGGTCCCCTGGTACTTGCCTAGAGTCCCATCGAATACATCTTGGAATTCGTGGAGTAGGTTCTCCTCCCAGTTGGTAGTAGCGATGCGGTTGATCCCGGTCATCCCAATTCCCAGAGACACGAACCATTCGATTCCTAGCAGACTAGGACGGTCACGGTCGAGAATAATCAGAGGCAAGACTTCGGCATGTTGTTTAAATTCAACTAAAAAATGTCCAAGGCCAACTACTGGGATTCGATTTCCCTGATAGTCTTTTAGCACAAGTTTTTGTTTCTTTAGTTCTTTCTGCTTGATGTTCGGAATTAGGCGCTGGATGGTATTCCAGGATACTATCGAAAGGAATGACCCTGAGTCGACCTCCATCTCACAGGGTCTCCCCTCGATGCTCATCTCTTTTCGAACCTTCTTTCTGAACCTTCTTTCTGCTTTCCACCCTGGCATTATCGATGGTGACTGTCTGATGCGTTTCTTCTCTCTCACTGGTTCTTTTATTGCGGTTCCATCGTTTGCTGGCTTGTCTGTCATCGTGTCTGGGGGGGTTGCTGCCGCGTCTTTTTGGACTATAGCTCTTTTTGTTGCAGCAGTCCCTTTCGATGTGCCCCCTTTTATTACAAGCCCGGCATATTGCATCGAGGAACCTGCATTCAGACCGCGGGTGATTGCCTCCGCAGCCCACACATTGAAATTCCCGCCGATTCTTCCTCTTTTCATGCCATTTTCTATCTGAATAGAGTCTATGGACATCTTTGTCATCTTCGGTGTCACTCTGGGTTTCGACGTCCTCGTGGTGGGTTGTCGCTATGGGCTGTTTCTTTCCTCCCTCTGCCTTCTTCTCCCTGGTTTGGGTCAGCAGGTCTGGAACTGCGTTCATTTGCCGCATGGTGACTGCTGACTTTTTCGCTGCTTCGGCAGCAGTTGCCTCAGCAATGGTCTCAGCCACAGTTATGTTCGGCCTTTTGAGTAATTTGCTCTGAAGGGTTGAGTCTTTCAGGCCGAGGACTACACAGTCTCTCATAGCCTCATCCATGTTTTGAAACTCACATGCCCCTCCAATGTGTCTCAAAGCTGCCACAAAGTCTGCTATGGTTTCATCCTCCTTCTGGTTCCTTTTGTAAAATTCATGTCTTTTGATTAGATTGGAGACCACCGGTGTGTAGTGTGTTCAGTGCAGTCGGTTCAGGTCAGACCAGGTCATCTGCTTGACATCTCTGGGTTTTGCTAGCGCCTTCACCATTTTGAATACAGCCAGTCCGCAGTGTGTAAGGAAGACAGCCCTCTTCCTTTGATCTGAGATTTCTTCCATCTTGTTGCTTTCTAAGAACATAAGAAAGTGATCGATATATGATTTCCAATCCTCTACATCTGGATTGAAGGGTGTGGGCGGTGCGTTGTTCCCAGCCATCTGTTTTCGCTCAGTTCAGATCGCCGCATGCTTCGGTCTCTGCTTCTATGACGATCCCACCTTCATCACCAGTGTTCTGTCTGTAAAGAAGCATGGTAGATCGAGTTCCAAACAACAACTCTTTATTTCAAACCGCTAGTTAAAGAAATGGAACATAGCCCAAGCCGCGGCAGCCCTTTATATAGCGGCTATCCTGCCGGCTTGTGGCCAATGACAGTTATTTAATTCTTCCCGCCATTTGGCGGCTTCCCGGATTGGTTCATAGCGAACCAATCCGTATGTGGCCTTTTTGGCCAATTAGAATGAAGTACTTGGAACCTATCAAGTTCCATACAGAACACAATTAATTGTTTTATGACTTGGATTTTTAATGCCCTGGCTATGATAGTCATAGTTAACAGATAATAGATAATCAGAGTTGGAAGGGACCTTGTAGGTCATCTAGTTTCCAACCTCCTGTCCAAGCGGGAGGACTCTCCACCATTTCAGATAAATGGCAGTCCAATCTCTTCTTGAAGGTCTCAAGTGATGGCGCTCCCACAACTTCTGAGGGCAAGCTGTTCCATTGATTGATTATTCCAATGGTTGGTTGATCCATTGGTTGATAAATGTAAAAATAAATGGGGTTTCTGAACCTTTGTTTATGTTTCACGTTTACCTAAATGTATGTGCATTATTGATTACATTGCGGTTTGTAAATTGCATTAGAAGGCCTTTCTTGAAAGGCTTTTTGGAAATGCGTTAAAATAAAGATGCAAAAAAATTGTGAGAATGATGCTCATAAAATTAATTTACATATATGTTTGCCACCTAGCCAATCAAATCCTTCTACTGCTCCTTTAAAGCCTCATCAGGCAGCAAAAACAGAATTGTAGATTGCAATGATTGACAAAGTAAAAGAAAAGTTCATTATAAGATGGTTAGCAGCATAGCTCAAAACAATTAACTACTAATTATTAAAGAAGTTGGAATGGCTAAAACAGCTAAGTGCATCCAAGATCAGTTAAGGAGCTCCTGCAGGTTGATTGTTGTCTTGTTAAAGAAAACATTATTCTTCTATCCTGCTAAACATTTCTAACATCTACACTCCAGTTGAATATCCAATCATGGTGAAGGCTCTTAGGGATTCTTCTTTCAGCATCATATGTAAGCATGAACAATTTATCAACATAACATGGAGATTTATTTAAATCTTAACTCTGCCTAAGGGGTACTGACATGCTGAAGTACTCTCATCAACCGCCCTTATTTTATTTTTCCTGATATGCTCAAAGATCAAAATGCAGTTAAAAAAAAACTTTAAAATTTTAAAATGTTTTTTCTAAAAGAAAAAAGACTAATGGTATCATAACAATTCGTATAAACAAAATAGATCATGATTTCTCTTCCATGGTTTGTGTTGCCAGTCTCAGTATTGAACAATAAATCCGGGTCCTTTGTTGAAAAGAGTGCAGAGAAAAGGGCTTGCCAGCAAAATCCCATTTTATTGATTTGATTTTGACCCTGTCTTTATTATTTTTATAAATAATTCAAGGTGGTGAACACACCTAATGCTTAATCTTTTCATTTAATTTTTGTAATAACCACAATCCATGTCTTTTTTTAAAATCAAAGGCCCATATTCTAAATTCAAAGAAAGGGGGAGAAAAATAGAAGCTGAAGTAAATAGGGAGAAAAAATGGATGTAAGGTCCTCCATCTTTAGTCACTTGATCATATATATATTAGTTGACCATATTGTTTCTATTCTAAATGTTGGCTTTGAAATGGCTTTCATTATTTCAAAAAATTGGCAGAGATAGAACTTGAATCGATGTTTTCCCAACTACACTGTTGTCTTGAAATGACATTTCAGAATGGTATTTTCAGAAAAATCTCAGAATATCCATGGGTAGGTTATTCTTAATCCACAGGCATTATGTAATTATTAGGCCTGTCTTTTCATATTTTTTTCTTTTTTGGTAAAAAGGAAAAAGAAGAACCAATGCAATGAAAAAACAAGGAAGGTTTATGAGTGAAGAACAAGCATCATAACCCTGTGAAATGTACTGTTTGCACAACAATATCACTTGAAGCATTTTGCGTCAACCGGTTGCTTGTTTGCTTGATCTTAATTATCTTAGGGTTTGAAGAGAGAGGGATTTTCCTCTTGCTAAGTGCTTTTCCACTTATCCTTGAATTAGAAAAGAACTACACTAGAAGGAACTTTTGTTTTTTCCATTATTTATCTCTATCCTCTTATTTTTCCTCATTTTCCTCAAAAGTGATGAGGGACAAAGACTAACAGAACTGATACATTGTCAGGATACACTTGATTTCTCATGATGGAAAATATCGCTTTCATAACAATTGAGTAGTAACTTAGAACAATTTTAAGTCTCTTGTGTGTTGGCTGAAGCCAAAGTTAAGGCTAATCTGTGGCAATATGACAGAAAAAAAGATGCCAGGGCATATCCTCCATGCTGCAAAACCAGTGGTTCCCCCCCATCCATGAAATTGATACATGTTGGTACACTAAGCACAGCCTGCAGAAACTATCCTTACATCTCAGCAACACCTTGGCAGAGCTTCCTACAAGTGAATGAGGAATAGTGTCAAGGCAGTAATGGATGGGTTCAAACTGTCTGTTTTTCTCCCTTCCTGTGTTACCACCAATCATACTACTAAATGCAAGAGAGGTGAGGTTGGACTACTCCCAAGTGGGGCTGTTAATCATTGGCTGCTTTTCAAAAAAAAAAAAAAAGGTCTCCATCAACTAGAATATATTAAAAGGCCATTCCATGATTTTCAGCCCTGGGGCCAGGTCTTCAGGATCTTTCTATACTACTGAGCCTGAGTGAATTTGGTAAATTTCACATTTTTCCTCCCCTTTTAATATCTGCAAATGAAGATGGAGTGAAATGAACCAGACAAATGCTTAGATTTATACTACTACTGGGTAAGCAAGAAGCGTGAACCCATAAAATAAATTCAGAAGTGCCAAACTAAGAAAGCAGACAGTACTTTAAAGGGATTGGGGTTGGGGAGTGAAATTGGAAGGATCTTTTTTTCAGGAAAAAAAAAAAGAGCCCTCAAGTAACAGATTTAAGAGAAGACCAACCTTTTCTCCTTTGCAGAAAGTGCATGCAGCTAAGTAAGGGATAATAAAATTGACCAGGCAATTCATTTAAAGCAAATGTTCCTTTGACTTCTGAGCGGTTTAGGATTTCAAATCCTGCCATGTGACCCTTCCTGCACCTGGGACAGCCGCCAATGGCATTTGTAAGATTGATTTAGTTGCAATCCTATATATATGGCTATGTGCATGTAACACATTTACCACAGATTTTATATTGGACATTGAATTTAATATCACAACATTTTACTTGTGGTAATGGCAACAAATAGCAGCAACTGGGGAGCAGGACTTGCCTCAAAGGACTGAGTTTAATGGTGGGTCCGGGTCTAATTTCTCCAGCTAGAAGTGCTTCGCAATTGCTGGGACACCTCTACCAATTCAATGCCTTTTTTTTTCTTTTTCTTTTGAGACTTATTGTACTCTGCAGATGCATGAGAGCATTGGCTGATTCAAAACTTTGGAATTCTTTCCATGTATTTTTGTCAAACCAACTTACATAAACACAATATGCATTGAACTCTCCCAATGATGGGCTAGTCAATTTTAAGGCTTTACAGAATATCAGAATAGATTAACAGAGTTCAAGGGGACCATGGAGGTCTTCTAATTCAACCCCCTACAGGAAATTAACCCTATACCATTTCAGAAAAATGATTGTCCAATCTCTGCTTAAAAACTTCCAGTCTTGGAGTGTTTATAACTTCTGGAGGCAAGTTGTTCTACTGATTAACTGTTCTAGCTAAGAGTAATATGTGGGGTCTCCATTCTCTAGCTAAATGATTGATCAGTTGAGCAACACATGTAAAAAAGAAGAAAGTCTTCCTTGCACCTAAACAGCAGTGTGAAACCAAATGTACGTCCAACAATTATCAAGGGGATGATTTCACAGCTGACTTCACAGACTACACACAGGGCATTAAATAAAAAGAAAAATCTCTGTAAAGCAGCCAATATTTCCAGATTTGTATTTAATAAATGGTTAGAATCTGGTATGCTACAATGACTGACTATTCCTTGAAAGGAAGAGGCTGTTATTACCAATATATGCATTTCAGTAGCATAAACTTTCAAGTTAATGAACTCATGAAAAGACCTCGTAGACCATGTCAGAATGGTTTGAAAGATAATGAATGGCTTTTGTCTGTTGCATCCAAACAGTGATGGGATTCAAATATTTTTACAACCAGTTTGGTGGGTGTGGCTTGATGGGCTCGCTTTGAGCATGCGCACACTTTGCATGCACACGCATGCCAAACATGCATTTTGCACAGGCGCAGAGGTATTTGCGCAGGTGCAGAGGCGTTCTAACTCACCTCCTGCAAGCCTGCACTCTCCTGGTCGCTTCAGCAGCTGCTGCACAGCACTCTTCTGTACCGCACAAAGCAGCTGCACTTCAAAGTCAGGGGATAAAGGTGAATATGGGAGCCTGGGCAGGCAGGTGGGCCCAACAGCAGAGTGGTGGAGAGAACCGGTTTGGTTTCTGCTGCTCATCATTGCTACCGGCTTGGCAGTACCGGGCCAAACCAGTAGAATACCACCACTGCATCTAAAGTCATATAATGAAAATCTTGTAAATCAAGAGTTTACCACTCAACTATGGCATTCTAACAGAGATGAATTGCATTGCACTCCAACACCCTTTATTAACATGAATCCACACAAACTGAGAAGTTTTTTTTAACAGGACCAGATTTAACAAGCAAACATATTTAAATTGAGTTCTTTTTCCAGATATTGCTCCTGGTCACAAGAACCTTTGTCAATGCATTCTCTACAAGTAACTCTCAAATATCTGAGAACCAAAATTCAGATACAAATTTCTTTTGAAAATCATTCTTTTGTCACATCCCCATTGCCAAAAGTAATGGAAGTAGTCTTGAGAAATGGATTTCAACTTTTGGGAAGCAAGAAAATTGTAGAATTGTGAACTTTGAGGTTCTCGATGTAGCTCAGAATATGCCTCAGCTGTTCTTTTTATTTTAAATTTTGAATCTTTTCAGCTCTATATGGGCTGAATAATTCTTTAAGTGAATTAATCTGTCACTCTCAGTAGTTAAGAGACCAGCCCTTTCTTTAGAAGCATACTTATTCAGCCAGAATAAAGATTAAGGTAAGTCAAAACTAGTGGGAACTTACAGAGGATGTTTGAGGGCTATCTTTACCTCCCATATCTTCTGGTTAAGTATATTTTGTGACTGGCAACACTCACAATGGTAACCAGTAGGTGATGAACAATTCCAATATTGCCATCATAGCATGTTTTTGGAATGCTACAAGAATTTAAGTTTAGTAAAAAAAATTTCCTCTGAAAACGATTGACTGTACAGTAAGAAACAGTATAGAGGAAGGTCTTAAATTAACCTGACATCTGTTGAGAAGCAAATTCTGCAAAGTTTGGTTCTTCTAGGAAATTCTTGATTTATCTTCAGGGATGGGATTCAACTGGTGTAACAACCGTTTTGGTGAGTGCATGTGCATGTGAAAACCCCCCATTTTCAGCTCTAATACCTTCTACTGCAGCCCCGGTGAGTAAAACAGCTGAGGCGTGGCAATCCACGCAAATCAGCTGAGTTGCAAAACACAGAAATAAAGGAGACTAGGGCAGGGGTGGGTGGGTGGGCAGGGCCAAATGATCACCGGAACTATTGGTTGGCCAAAACTAGTCCAATTCACCTCAGCTTGTCTTGCTGACAACTTTCACCTTCAGACTAGAGGAAAACACTGACACTAATCCAAAAAGACTTAGTTGAGGATATAAAGTAACAGGAATGTTGGGGAAAAAATGACTATGTAATGCTGGAATTATTAACTTTTAAGGGGAACAAAGTTGGACTGTGGTTGAATTTTTCCCCCCAAAAGAGCAATGACAGGAGATTGGGAAAAGAAACTTAAAGAAACAGTAAATACTGAAGCAACAGTTATAAAGAACTCCAAAGGATGGATAGGTGATGGGGGAATTTTAGCAATGCATATCATTGAAATCTCCCTTTCCATTATTCTAGAGTGCAAACTAATTATTTTATTTAACTTTTATTTATAAAATTTATTGGCTGCCCATCTTACCACAGGATAACTCCAGATAGTTTACAATCATATAAAAGATAAATATTTATACATCCTAAAAAAATAAACTAAAACAAGCCAAATGCTACGATCCAATAAAAGATGGGTAGGACAGGGGCAGGATTTGGGGGAGATGGTTTCTGTTATTTGATCAACTACCTCCACTGTGATGTTCCCTCATTGGGGCTCCAAATTAGCTGGCATCGCAGGTCTTTAGGCTCTTAAGAAAGGTCAGGACGGTTGGAGCCAACCTCATTCCAGGGAGCAAGATGTTTCAGAGGGCAGGTACAACAGCAGAGAAGGTCCTTCTGGACTTCACCAGCCAGAATAATCAGGGCCTGCAGCATATCTCTTCTGCCGGCACAGGTGGGACAGACCTATCCCAGTCGGATGAGATGGTCCTTCAAGTAGCCTGGATACATGTCATGAAGGGCTTTAAAGGTGATTACTAAGTCTGGATACATGACATAGTAACACTTTGAATTGCACTGGAAGCAAACTAGCAGCCAAGGCAGTTTGCAGAGTTATGGTGTTACATGGACCATTCTTTGGGCCACAAGAACTGTCCATGTTGCCACACCAGCTGCAGCTTCCGAAAGCTCTTCAGAGGTAAGAGAGCATTACAATAGTCTTAACTGTGAGATGACGAGGGCCTGAATGACTTGAGTTATTTTCAGTTACAGGAGAGCAGATTCCAATGTTAATGTTAATTCAAGTTAATTCAAGAATAAAATTAGCCAAGAGGTGAAAAGTTGGGTCTCACTGGATATGTTCAAGAGGCAATTTGGATAGCCATCTGGTAATGCTTTACTGAGCATTTGACTGGGGGACCTAAGCACACTCCAGGATTTGTTCTATTGTTGTAATGAATCTTATCAGTTCTAAAGCATTTGTAAGTAGAGTGTTAATTCACTAGGCAGCATTGAGTGCTGCTTGTCCACAACCAGAATGGTTAGAAACAAAAAGAATGGACTTCTCTTTCACCATGTAGTGCTACCTCAAATATCTGCACCAAATGGTTAGTGATTTGCTTCAGTGCAGTTTGAAGCAAGGAACAAAAATAGTATGACTGTGTAGAAACTAAACTGCTCTAGTTTGGCACAGTCAGCACAAAAATAGCTATTAATGTTTTAATTGAATGCATACATACAAATAGTAACAATTTGGGGACAATGAAACAGAGATATAGAGGATGGGACAAAATACATCACTGGGAATCAAAAACAATATATGGAAGACCATGGGAATGGATCTTTCGCAGTCTTTCCCTTCCTGTTTTTCTCCATCGATAGCCAGAAAACAGAAATGCACTGTACACATTTCCATCTATTTTTTCTGACCTATGTTTTTTCTATCAGCCTCAAAAAAGTAGAAAAGTAGCAGAAAGTAGACCAATTCCAGACAATAATTTATCTATCTAAAGAAACAACTGTCTTCTTTTTACAGTAAAGATGAGATTCTCACTACCAGGCACTACATTCGTTAAAACTCCTGGCATCCCCAAGAACACCTCCCTTTGAAAATGGCTGCTGCTGCTGTGTAATTAAATTCGTTTTCTGTCCCAACCCTAGGCACATTTAAGATGTTATCCTCTCCCCAAAGCGAGTTCCACATAAGATGAGAAACTAAAGAATCAAGAGGCAATTTTCTGTACCTAGAATTTTTGCAGGTTAGCCTTGTTTCGTTGAAAACCATTCATTAGGAAAGTTGCACTTCAGTTATGAGCGAAGTAGTCCTTTCTGGATTTCTTTTGAGAATGCCGTAGCTTTGCTATTGAATTAAATATAGGAGTACCAAGGCTGTTTTCCGAAATGGAATCAGAAATTGAATGTTTGTTTAGCTTGGGTTCCATAACAAATTGTGCCGATATGACATGTTATATGTCCTCTCAAAATCACTGGTTACTATCGGCAAGATGCTATATGGCACGTTACGGGACTCAAAATAGCAAGGTTTATTATGCATTAGATTTCCTAGCGTGAATGAATTCTAATAGAGAGGTAATGTGGAATTCATTTTTATATCCAGGATATTCAAGAATTTTTTTCCAAAATTGCAACTCCAAACTTTTGCTTTGAAGGATGACAAAATAAAAAGTGATTATGCTGCAACAGGAACTTTTATTATTTACACAAAACAACAGAGAGAGGTGGTGTATTGATGACCACCCACCATGTTTGCTCTCAAGACAAAAACCCATCAGTTGCAACTGACTTATTGGAAGCTGAAAATTTTTTTAACATCTGCTCAACATGGCTCTACCTTGTTGTCATTACACATCCTTTATTTCTAAAGCTCATTATCAATTACTAAAATTCCTGATGTTTGAAGACTTCAAATTTGTGTGGAAAAAAAATGAAAAAGAAATAATATTATTGGGAACAGAAATAAGACACCATACAAGAAGGTTATACTAAAAGAATAAAGATTTTTATTAAGCATTGTAAGTTGCATTCAATAGCCTTCAAATACACCACACCACAATCCATCTACAACCAATCAAACCCAACAGTAGTTCATTCTTGCACAATCCATGAGTTGGGGCAGAACTCCCTTCAACTTACATTAAGATACCTACTTAGCTCTTGCGGGCAGGGAATGGGGAATTACACCTCATTTCTGATCACTAATGTGTGATGAAGAGCATCAGGAGAATTATATGAAAACGAATATAAAGAAATGATTCTGATTCTGAAGTACATTAAGTTTGGAAACACTAACAAAAACATCAAAATGATACAGGTATATTTGCTTATACTAAATTCTTGATGGGAAAGTTCTCAAGAACAAGCCATTTGTTTCCTGCTACAGAAGGGGGGTATTTCTTGAAGATCAAAGCTTTTTTTGTGTTTTTCCACAGAATTTCATATTTGCTAATATGAAGGCATAAAACAGCAACAGAGAACAATAATGCATACAGCAATGAGTACACCAGGGTAACGTTGATATTCAAAACGGCTAGATAATTTTTTTTGTTTTAGAATAAATGCAACAGAGGTCAATAATCACAAAATTTTAAGGTTAGAGCAAGATCAGTCAATGACTAAACATAGTTAACATCTTTTATAGGACTATTACTGATTATTAGCTTTTTTTGTTTTGCAAATGGGCACAGTACTTGTAAGAATGGAAGAAAGAGGACAAGAACATGCATAATATTAACTACACACTTTAAAATTATGAACCATGCAGAAGTTTAGCTCAAATAGTAGTACTAATGGTCTACGTCTGATTCAAAAACCACATAGTTCATTGATCACGGATGCATGGTATTAGTCACAAAAAGTATCAGAACACATTGTGTTTCTTTTGAAAAGGTCATTTGCATCTTCTATGATTTTCAAGTTAAATCCATTTTAACTTGCTTGTAAAGTATTATGATGTATATTTAAAATCAGCAGAACTCCAATATTACTCTATATTTTTTTTTGATAGTTTGCACATTTTAAACATAAAAAGAAACCACATCAACGGTGATGAAATTTAAGAAAAGAAAGAACTGTGGTTGTGCCTTTCCCCCCCATAATCATGAAATCAAAGCCTTAAGGAAAGCTTTGTGACATAGTAATGCAAAATCAAATATAATGGCATACATATGGTGCCAAGTACTAAAAATTATACTTTAAGCTATATATACTGAAAGACTGCCAAAATTTGTTTTTCTTTTCCTTTTTAATATATTTCAAGAAACAAAAACTAAAAGCTTTTGTCGTAACCAGTTTAAACTTTGTGTATACATCATTTTAAGTGCGGGAGTCAAATGCTCTTCATTCTCTTTCATTTTTATTGTATTGTAGCATTTTGACTACAACTGGTTAAAACTAAAAATGTGTTCTTTAAATCTCTGACATCCAAGAGGGATCCAAATTTCCAAGTCCTCATTTTTCTCTTTACGGAAAGGAAAAAATGTACGTAACTGTAGGCTCTCTTTCTTTCCAGATATTCCTAATCCTGACCCTTCCAACATCCTTCACCCTCTATAAAAAATAAGTTTACTCTTCTTTTTTTAAGACAGTAGCCTCAAGAGCATCATCTTTATGGCAAATACTGTCTGCATTTAGTGCATTTAAGTGAGGATTTGTATTGCACATTTTAGAGTCATTACTCAAGGCACTTTCAGACTGGTTGGAAGCCCTGACATCTGCTGTACTCCCATTCATATGGGAAGCTGGTTTCTCCTCATTCATTATGCCATTTTCAGCCAGGGATCCTTCTGAAGACACAAAAGAGGACTTGCCTTCCTCTGATTTTGATTTAAGTTCTTTAGCCACTTCCTCTGCTGAAGTAGCATAAGGAGGTTTGCCCTGTTTTTTAAACATAGAAATAAAATAATTAAAGAAAAAGAAATAATGAAAGTAGTTAGCAACATAAATGAAAGAGTTATCAACTTAGGAAAATTACTGAAATTCAGCATTTCTTGGGATTTTTGTTACACAAAATATGATGCTTGCCACTTTTTGGTTTGGGAAATTTGAACTATTTGAAATCCACATCATCAAGGGTATTAACTGTCTTAATATCTGATAATAAAATATCATCTTTTGTAAAACAAAGTTCTTTAAATAATTATTATATATTATAGTATATTACTATACTAAACATTGTGGAGAGTGTGCTGGTTTATCTAATTGCTTTCTGTGGAATTAGAATACTAAGCCGGACATTGATCTCACTCAGCAATTTGGCACTGGTTTTTTTTATTCTTTAACAAAAACCACAAGGAAAATGAATTTGTTAACTTTCCATTTGGCCTAATGCATCTAAAATACAATCCCAATGCAACATTAACCTATGTACAATAACAAAAAGAGCTGATCCCTGATTTTGTTTCCATTACCTGAATAACTCCCTGGTTCTTATAAGCTCTCCCATAGTATCTTCCTCCTCGGCCAAATGTTCTTATCACCGGTGTGGAAATAACTCCTCTAGGACGTCTTTATAGAACAAGAAAAAGGTAAACACATTTAATTTCATAAATTTATTTGGAAGTACAGCAGATTTCAATTTTCCATGCACAACCAAAAAGGCAGTTGTGTTTCTTATTTTCAGAAAGCACCTAAAACATCATTTTAATAGATTGAATTCTAGCTTTGCAATATTTCTTCTCCTTATATCATGCGTTTCCCACTTATCAGCTAATTAACCTAGCAAGAGAAAAGTTTTTATTTGAATAATTATTGATAATATAATTTATACTGGAATAAAATTATCCTCATTGCTAGAACATGTTCTTAAGCAAGCTAAACTGTAAGACTAAAGTTGAAGAAACTTCCTATGAGTAGATTCAATTGTACTGCTTTATTGATTCTTAATTGCCACTCTATTTTTACAATCTCATCTTAGTGTTGCTATGTTTTTTCAACTGCTATAGGGTTAATTTCCTAATTATGGTAGCATTAATTTCCTAATTATAATGCAATATACTTTTAGTTATTTATTGGATTTTATGGCTGCACATCTCAAATATGTAACTGGCCAATGAATAATAATAAAACTGCAGACAAGTATCACATTAAAAACACATAGCAGGAAATATTTTTTTAAAAGATCATACAATTAACATAACCAGGAAATGGCACTGTCACCCTTCGGGACCCCAGGCCTGAGATAGAACTGGGTTTCTAAGGCCTTGCAGAAGGCCATTAAGGTCAGGATAATCCCTCTCTGGAGGAATGGCATTCCAGAGGATAGGTGCTACAACAGAGACAGTCCTGTAAATTTCCTGGCTCCTAGCCATGAAAGGCTTTGAAAGTGAATACTGGCACCTGGAATTGCACTGAGAAACATTCCAGGAGCCTATGCATTTTTTGGTGTCCCATGTGCAGTCGTCCAACGAAATGAGACACTGCAGGGCGAAAAGCAAGAAGCATCAACCTCCAATCCCAGAGGCTCTTCATACCATAACTCCATCTCCTGTACACCTTCTTTGAGGTAGTGGCCAACTGCTATCTTTTGGGACTACCATACTTGATATCCATGTCTAGCATGGTATGCTGCGAGAGACAAAGCTCACCCTACCTGTGCTGCCTTTGTTACAATTTAAAAGTCAAAATCCAAAAGTTACAATAATGTCATCTCCAAACCATGTTGCATAACAGTCATCATTAATGTTCTCAAGAGAACCCAAAGTGATGATAGTCTACTATTGATGAAGAAGTCTGCCTAAATATTATGAATCACAATGTAATTCTAAATAAAAAAGTGTTTTCATGAAACTATCTTGAAATATATGTGTTGGATTATACTGAACATGATAAACACATCAAAAACAAAAACAAAAACACCTAGCACAAATTCTTAGCCACATACATTAATCTACAGAAAGACTCCTGAGTAATCCTGTTTCAATTTTTTGACTTGTTCAGCTTCTTGGAGATTCCAACATTAATCAGATGTTCCAAGAACATAAGATGACATGTCCTTTGCCAAGCTTCTGTGCTTATTTTTCCAAAAAGAATTCCTTTTCTACACCCAAAAGTGATGTAATCCACAATGTATGTGACAAGAAGCCAGCCCATGTGAGCTTGCAGCTGCTTCTTGCTTTTAACTGCTAGTGGGGGTGTGACTTGATTGGATGGGGACTTGGCTGTGTTCCGATTGGGTGGAGGGGTGTTCTCATTGTTTGGGGGTTGGACTGTGTTCTGATTGGTTGGGGAGTTGGCTTTGTTCTGATTAGCTGGGGGTGTGTTCTGTTCAGCTGGGGGCTTGGTTGTGCTCAGGTTAGTCTTAGTTGCTGGGGATTTGAGCTGGTGAGCTGTGATCCTGTTGTTTGGCTTTGCGTTTGTGGTCGTGCTACATCTTCATGGTGGGCGTCAATTCGCTTCATGTATGGGTTGAAGGGGTTTGAAGCGGGTAGTGATGCAGCTGCGGTACGGCTTCTGGTCCGTGGTCGTGTCTCATCTTCTGTGTGGGTGTGAGCCTGCTTTCTAAGTGAAAGTGTGGTGGTAGCATCTTGTGTGGCCCTTGTAGGTGTGGGTCTGGTGTCATTCTTCATGTTAGGTACTTGTTTGTTTATGAGGGCAGGTTTCCAAATGGCTGGTAGGCGGGAGGTATAATCTCGTTTATTCATGCTATGTGGGTGTTTTTCTATCTCTATGGCTTCTCTGATTATTCTGTTGTTGAAGTGTTTGGTTTTGGCGATAGTTCTGGTATTTTTAAAGTCAATCTCATGTCCTGTGGCTTTGAGATGTTGGACCAGGGAAGAGGTCAGTTCTTCTTTTTTGATTGAGTTCTTGTGTTCTTCAATGTGTGCACTTATTCTTCTGTTAGTTTGTCCTATGTATATGGTGGGACAGGTGGTGCAAGGGATTTCATATACTCCTTGGTTTTCTAACTTGATTTTGTCTTTGGGGCTTCTTAGGATGGTGGATATTTTTCTGTTTGTGCAGAATGCTGTCTTAATGTTGTGTTTTTGGAGGATCTTGCTGTTTTTGTCTGTAGTGCCTTTTGTATATGGGAGGAGGGCTTTGCCGTTCTCTTGTTCTCTGTCTTGGATTTTGGTTGGGGTTTCTTTTTGGATTAGGTGGATAATCTTCTTTCTTTGGAATCCATTGGCTGTTAGTACATTAGTGAGAGTGTGTAGTTTGGTTTTTAGGTGTTTTATAGGCACCCAAGTGCCTATAAAAGAAGCCTTGACAGCCATCCAAAACAAATACAACCCCCCCAAGTACATCCTAGATCTGACCAATCACTGCCTATCCAATACATACTTCACCTATAATGGACAAAAATACAAACAAATAGAAGGAGCACCCATGGGATCACCCCTCCCACCTGTCATCGCAAACCTCTATGTGGAACACTTTGAAACACAAGTTCTAGAAAAATATGATCACAAACCCAAACTCTGGCTCAGATACGTAGACAACACCTTCATAATCTGGCCACACGGGAAAGAAAAACTGAACAGCTTCCTCACACACCTCAACAGCCTACATCCCAAAATACAGTTCACCATGGAAACAAAAACTAACAATCAACTTCCCTTCCTAGATGTCTTAGTATACAAAAAATCCAATGGCTCCCTAGGACATACCATCTACCAGAAGAAAACACATACAAACCGCTATCTACACGCACTCTCACACCACCACCCAGCACAGATCAATTCCGTAGCCGAGACATTCATCTCCAGAACAAAATGCTTAGCCGACGAACAACACCTAAAAACCAAACTACACACTCTCACTAATGTACTAACTTGCCGCATTGAGGTATTAATTGCTGTAAAAGGGGCCCAAACCAAGTACTGAGTATATATGCATGCTTCTACTTTTCAGAGGTCTGATATTGTTCTATGTACAATCCTTGTTTTATTGATTTTGCATGTACTATTCTAATTTTCTGAGATTGTGGATTTGGGGTTTTTATGAGCTGTAAGCCATAATCATCACAATTATGACAAATCATGGCTTGAACCATCTTGCTTTGCATATAATGAGTCTATCTCACATATTGGTTTCCCCTTTTAAGTTGCATTACTGAAATAAATGAACTATTGCACGATATTCTAATTTTTCAAGTTTCTCCTATATTAAAAATAAAAAAAACTTGAGAGTCTCCAATAAATTCAGTCAGCAATGTGGCCTTCTATGTTGAGAAATGGTTCACAGATTCATGCCAATTTCATTGTACCATGAAGGAGGCTCACAAATAAAACCAATATTTTCACAGCAATCCAAACCACACCTTGAAAAATGCCCAAAGTCATACAAGTGTGATGGGCTGCATAAAAATTTGATAAATAAAATTAATCAGTCTTTATATTTACATTCTAACAAAATAAACAGCTGAGCCAAAACACTCTGAATTGGACAATTACCACTGCTGTGACATAATCCAGCTGGCAACTCTTTTAATTAATCCAAACATAATTGCAATGTTGGTATTTGCTTACCCTCTTGGCCCTCCAACAGAAACCACCTGCAGAGGAAATGGCCCCCTGCTTCCTCCTCGACCACGCCTGCTTCCAGCCCAGTGGCCCACCACAGTGCCAGCTATTTCAAGCTTCCCTCCCTGAGAAGGAATGGGTTGGACACCTAAACCAAGATTTAAAAATGTGTTATTCCGCAACAGGAATTTAAATGGAGGAATGTTATTATCTCTGAAAAAAATATTTTTCTTTTTAAGAGTGAAATCTGGCACATACCTGCATAGCCTTTGTGTAGGATTTAAGGCCACTGAGATAAGTGGCACAGCAAACTCAAACAAAATCCAATTCATTCATTTTTGTTAAATGAATGTGATATACAATGAAATTTTATCATTATGAAATTACACTTGAGTAAACTACTTTTACAAAACTTTGTAAAACAAACTTTGCTTCCACAATCCTTTTCCTGTTGTCAATAAAGAGTAGTTTGGGGTTTGCTTGCATGTAAGTGAATAACTAGGGGCTACTAAGATAGACTCGATATTTCAAAGAAAATATTTGGATTTTTAATCCAGTTGTTCCAAACTTTCTTATTTAATAACATGAAAAACAAAACAAGATGCTTGAGAATCTCAAATGTTTAATATATACCAAAAAAGGAAAGTTGCATTAACTAATATTAAAAACACTGAAACAAGGTATAAATGCATTCTAAAACCTCCAGAAAGCTTTTCTTTTAAAATGCATCTAATTTTAAATTTGAACATTTGTATTTACCGGTATTACTACAATTTGCTATTTTATTTTCAAACAAGCATTTCCAATGATCCAAGGAAGGAATATTAGCTATACCTCACTAATTGAGCTAATGGCAAAAAGGTTAAAAGTAGTTAGAATCAGAAGTAATGCAAATGTAAATTTACTGATGACTGCAATGTTGATATAGTCAGAGAATTTCATTCTTTTTTTTATTATTATTATCTGTTAACAACACACAGCAACAAAGGCTACTAAGCAATAAATAGCAAGTGCAGCATCTAGCCAACTTGATTTCAAAAGCTAAGCAAAGTTAGGCTAGTTAGTTCACAAATGAGAGATTACCAGGGAATTTTCAAAGCATCTCACAAAAGATGAGTGGCAAATCACTTTCATACTACCAAGAAAATTGCATGGCTGTAATCACTAGGGCCTAAGCTCATTCTGAGGACAACCTTAACTTTAAAGTGACATTAAATGGATCTTTGGTTTAGAAACCACAAAGCAATATATGAAAAATAATTCAAATGCAGGAATTTTCTATTCTACCTTTTCACATACACTGAAGAAAATGGGAGAATTCTTTCTTTAAAATATGTGCTTTATTTTAGAAAGACAAACTCATACAATGAATGTTGGAAAGTTCCAGTCAATGCACTGCTGCTGTGAGCAAGAAGAAAAGGGGATTGTTGGTATTACCGCCCTGAAACTTGCTAGTCCTGTTGCCATCACTGCCAGAGAAAGGTCCAGAGTGTCCTCCTGTGGCAGTCACTCGGAAGGTCCGATATGCACCTGCTGCAACCGTTTCCCCATATGGGCCCCCAAAGCCGTAGACTCCTGTGAAAAGGAAAGGGACAGACCCTCTGTTAAGAATTAATTCCCAGACTACAGGTCTTTATAGGTAATAACTTAACACCTTGAATTGGACCAGATGGAGACCAACAATTTGTGGAGCAAAGGTGTTACAACACACCACTTGGTTTGCCTGAGTAGCCATATTTTATACTAGCTGAAGCTTCCAAATTTCTCTTTCTCTTCTTCTCTTTTTCTCTCTCTCTCCAGATGCTGTCTTGTTTATTTATATACAAGTGCATATTATAAACAAACTTGGCCATTCTGTATTGTAATATGCACTTTTAAAATACTGGTATTTTTAAAAATTGTCAGCTGCCCAGACTCATTTTGGAGCCAGATGGCACATGAATCTGATTTTATCAATCAATCAATCATTCTCTTTTGCGTTCTCAATTTCTGATGCATGTCAATGGTATATATAAAGAGTGATTAAAATCTGAAAATATATTTTTAAATGTCTATTCTTAACTGTTGAGATGGATAATTTATATTTTATAACTTAAAGCATAATTAAATTACATATGGAGTCCTTAGGACCTTGGTTGTTTTTTTGCAATGTTTCATTGCACAACTTGGTAACTTCTTCAGTGCGAGAAGGGATTTGCTGTTTATATGTAATGGCCTGCCCTGTCAGTGTTGGGAGGGAATGTTATTTTCTTCTCAGTTGTCCCTTGGTTCAGCTGCTGTTTACTGCTTGATAATTTGTCTGGTGTTAATCCTAGCTTACTTGGTTGTTGATTGCTGGTGATATGTTTGTTTCCTCTTTAGCTTTTTTATCAACTCTTTTGAATGGTATGTAAATGTTATTTCCTATGTATGTATGTATGTATGTATGTATGTATGTATGTATATGTATGCTGTTCAGCTTCCTTCGAGTATTATCCCACGTCATTGTAGTTGTGCTTTTAAAGTTGTAGCAACGTTTCGGCAGAATCTCATCTGCCATCATCAGGCTTCTGTTTTGAGTTCGTCTGTAGGTCAGGCTATCACAGCCGTTTAGTTTTAAATTTGAGGCTAGCCTACTGTTGTGCCAGGATGTTTTTTTCTTCATCCTGATTGGTTGGGAGTCTTGGTCTGTGTTTATTGGTCTTGGAGTTTGCTTGATTGGTGTTTCTGGTTCCTTCTGTCTGTTTTGTGGCTTTGATTGGCTGGCAACACTCTGTTCCTGTGTTGGAGGCTTTCAGTGCAGCTTGGCTTCACGTGAAAGGACGGCTATCATCTATTAGGAAGCTAGGTTTCATCTGGGTGCCTGGTTGGGGGGTGTTTGAGCTAGAGGTATCAGAGGGAGTCTGTTTGTGCCCAGGTATTTGCCTGGCTTGTGGTGTGGAGATCTTTCTATTTGAGAGTGCAGGCTTCAAAATGATTGACAGTCTGGTGGAATCATCTCTTCTATTCATGCTTTCAGGTCTTTTTTCAATCTGTATGGCTTCTCTGATAATTCTGTGGCTGGGGTTTTCTATAGTGGCTAGGGTTTTGGTGCCACTGAAGTTGATGTTATGACCTGTGGCTTTCATGTGTTGGACTAGTGAGGACATATGTTCCCGCTTTTTTATACTGAATTTTTGTGTTCATCCAGGCGGGTACTTATTCTTCTATTGGTCTGTCCAATGTATGTGGCTAGGCATGAAGCACAGGGGACTTCGTATATGCCTTGTTTTTTCATGCCCGGCTAGTTTACTGAAACGGCTGTGATAGCCTGACTCACAGATGAACTCAATACAGAAGCCTGATGATGGCAGATGAGATTCTGCCGAAACGTTGCTACAACTTTAAAAGCACAACTTATTATCTAATCTCTCTTTCTATAAACAACTTTCAGGGTAAATTTCAATTGATTATTTTTGCCAGTTCAAATTAAAGTTCAATTGATTATTTTTGCCAATTGTCTTAATCTATATTGATCTACTTGACTGATATTCCACCATTCCATTAGGAGCTGTAGGTGATAGATGTAGGCTTTCCCCCTCCATTTTCACCTCAAAACTATGAGTTAGGTTGGTCTGAGATGTGAACCTGAGTCTCCCTAGTCCAAAATCTTAGCTAATACATGCTTCCTGCACAAAGGTCCTAATATAACCTTTCAATAATTTATCTTGGATTAACTATCCAACAGTGACGCAGTCTTACCAGTGAAGCCTCGGCCTCTGCCCTGAGGTGGAACTGGCCCAAAGTGCCGAGGATAAACAGAAGCTGGATAGAAAGGCATGGCAGGTGGTGGTGGGAAAGGGAGTGGATGGTTTTGCCTGGAGAAATTTAAACCTTCAAGGATGCTCTGGCGCATCTTTTCTACCTTGGCAGCTTGTTCAGCCTACAACAAACAATATGGCACAACGTATTAATACTATGAATACAAATCAAGTATATTCATACATTTCTAATGACATTATTGCAGGCAGCTAGCCAAGTTATTGACAGTATTTGCAAACATTAAATATTAGGGGACAGAAAATCCAAGACATCAACAAATTATCTTCCTGTAACACAAAACTGTTTCCCATATAATGTTTTATTTTCTTAACAAAATATTGAAAACAGTATATCCTCTGTACATTTTGGAAAATAAAGAGTGTCAGAATAACCAGAATGATTTGAAAGCTTTAAAAATATTTCAAACTAGTGTACATAAAATTTGGATAATTTGAATTTTAGCTAATATATAGGAACTCAAAGAAAGACATGGCTCTCCAGAATGTGAAAAATGCCATCTCAACCTGAGAAATCTTTTTTAAAAAAGAAAAGAAACAATGCATCCCAGTTAACAAAAAAAGAAAGAGCAGATTCTGGATCACTTATGTGGTAAAAAGTAAGCAAAAATAAAATTTGTAATGTTTCACAGATCGCCTATATATGTCTGTACCTATATCAAATTACTACAGATTAACAATTGTTAGTGCACAGAATCATGAATTTTAAAAAAGTAAATTAAAAAAAATATTCCAAATCAACTCAAATTACTGCAGCACAAAATAATTATCATTTTAAGGATTTCAACAATTAAGGATTAACTTTTTTACTTGCACACAGATATACTTATAACAATCTACATTCAAGCAAGCTTTCAGCATGATATCAGGTAAATGATATCAGCGTGATACTTTCTACTATATATTTAATTATATTTGCCCTTAGGCAAAAATCCTCTGCCTACAAATGAATTTGAGCTCGTTGCCAAAAGCAATCATACAGACTACCTATTTGTCCATACATATACACATTCAATTAGACAATCACCCACCACGGGACCAACATTACCTGACCATCACAGAGGTCAATGAGGGGAGCTTTCTCCCGACTTGCTTTGATGAGCTTCGTCTGGAACAACTTCCCATCAAAGTACATCCATGGACAACAATGCTCCCATGGAATTGGCTGCCCACAAGCATCATTGGCAAACAATGCCATGTCAACACCACTCATGAATAATGCTGAGAGCTGAATTCCTCGAGGATCTAGGTTTTCAATCTTAAAAACAAAAGTGTAGAACTTTATTGGTTAAAGTCTACACAAAGATACAAGATTAAAGAATTAAAGTATAGACAAAATGTTAAAATAGATTTAAATAATACTTTTAAAAAGATATAGGCATGAATTTCTTGCAGTCATTGCTGTTAAGCAGTTAGTCTTATTTAGGAATTTGTGAAACAACCTATAAATCATATAGTTTGCTTAGCTATTCTCTGTATATTAGTGAGAAATACCACAGAAATCTGTGAGTGCACATGAATTAGAAATTGCATATTAATACTCACAGCATTTAGCCAACTACAGCTCATTTCCACACCTCACCCATGCTAAACAGAATCAAATCGATTAGTACCTAGATAGAGAATCACTAGGAAAACTATACCAGAGCTATAAGGTAGACTGAGAAAAACTATTATAGAGAAGACATTATGGCATTTCAATATTGCCAAAAGAAATACATGGATGTGTCTGTGGAGTTACACCTAACTTAACAGAACCTTTAACCTTCTTCTATCACTAATCCAAAAGAGGCATTTGCACAGACATCTAAAATAGCAATGCATGTTATTAGGATGTCTGTCTCTCTCTTCTGCCAATTCTGCACAAGACTTGACTTTAAGAAGAGATGCTTGTCCCTCCTCCATCACAGAAGAAGTCCCAAGTTCTTTAAATGATAGACAGCCTGAAGTACTGGGGCTGCGTGAAGTTTCAAACTGTGTTTTTGTATCCACCCAAGCTCACTTTCACCATTGCAGCTGAAAACCAACACCTCAAAAATAAACAAATTAAAAGTTCAAAAATGAAATCCCCATAAGTTCTGTTCATATCTGCAATATTGTTCTCTGCAGCACTTGATTCTCCCCAAATGATGCCTGGAGTCTGTAGCTACTGAAAAGTCACCTATGCTTGGTTTAGGTATTGAAATATAACATGTTTTTGCCTCTTTAAAAAGAATAAAATTTGTCCCAATTACTGACAAATGTGAATAGTGAGTGGTGTGATTAGTTTAGCTATAGCACTACTGCCATGATAAAGTTGGAGAAGAAAATATCCCAAAGACAGAGGAAAATGCAAGAATACCTTAATGGGCAAGAAAAAAATAAATTGATTTCATTGTAGAAAAAGCTTGTACAGACACATTATGGAAATTAATGAAGCAAATCATTATCCAACTAACAGAATAGCAAATAATTGCAGTAAAAGTTGAGGCATATTCTTTTTTGTTATCTTAAGTACAATATTTAACAACATCAATAAACATAATGCATGTCTTCACATTTTTTTACAAGACTGTTATTATAAAAAAAATTGGGGTAGCTTTCTAGTTAAAAATCAGGAGCTGTCACTTAGTACAGCTGATGGATGATCCACTGTTCAGACTCCTCAGGAAACCCAAGATATGACTGGATTTTCTAGATAGAGAAAAAATAGCTTAGAACTATTTTATATGTGAAAGAATTCTAATAGTCTATTATAGGGATAAGCAAGCTTTTCAGGTGGTATGGGGATGTTTTGACTTTTGCAACTTTGCTGCATGTATTCTCAAAAACTGGTTGCCATGAGTAGAGGCTTTCTTATTTATAAGAAATTTATATTTTATTTATATTTCCTTATTGGGTGTCAAAGGTAAATATTCGCCTAATTATAAAATGGCTGCACCATTGGAGGGCTTGTCTAATCACAAACAGTATGATTAGCAACATCTCTGTCAAACAGTATGATCAACAAAATCTCTTTAGCTTTGGGTAATTGGAAGATACATGTGTAAATTTAGCACAGAACTACCTTTAACTGCCATTTTTGTATTCTAAGAATGTCTGTGGAGTTTGCATGGAGGACAGAGACATATCCTAAATAAAATGAAGCTAAAGGTGGTGCTTTCACTTCTTTAAAATGAAAGGAATCCTTTAAAAATTAAAGAAAGGAAGATATTCATAAACATTGGTAGTTGTGAGTACCATAACTATCTCTGATATAGTTTACAGAACTGAATCAACAAGTGTATTATCATGTTTTTCTCTGGGAAAGAAAGGAGGAAATATTTTGTCTGTTTGTTGCCTTGCAGTAGCTCTGGAAACACACATTGAAGGATTTGTACAGAATGGGAAGTAGCTTTGGGAAGCAGGAGATTAGTAACAACCACTTTCACTTTCCATTAGCAAAAGTTTCCAGCAGCCCAAAGACTCTTCCATCATCGTGGGTGTATATTTTGATTCCACCTATCAAATGTTAATTTCATTTACACCGGTACAACAATCCATCAACATCAGCCTATGTTTTGAAACTGGATAGTAACTAGATGCTGTCAAAAAGTTTTAGACTTCAACATCCACATATCCTAATCAGCATAGCCACTGACCATGCTATCCAGGAAATACAAGAATTGGAATCTAATACATTTGAAGGGAACAATTGATTGGGCCAGAACATTCAAAATTTTTAAATGTAAATTTATATATGTCAGGGATGGGTTTACCAAAAAAGAGCAGTTAGATCAGATTCTCAAGAAACATCCAATGTGTCCTATAGAAACAAACTTATGGTGACAGTGTCATAACTGCAATAAATACAGTAGCATTATGAAAATGAAGTCCTATATGATGTGCACAGCATGCCATAAATCTTATATAGCATGCATTACTGTTGACCGAAAAATATATTTTATTTCTGTCAATCCTAACTTGCTAATAAAATAGACTGTGTATACATAATTATTCTACATGCTTGAATTTTGAAAATGAAAGTACAAGTCAACAAGATGAATTCAGCCTTTTATTGTTGGACAAAATTTGAGATTTACTGTCATCCAGTATGGTTCTTTTCCAAGTCACTCACCTGTAATTCTAAGCTCATACTGATTTAACTGGGGTAATTTACATTCAGAATACAAATACTGCCTTACTGGGTCTGGCCAATGATCAATTTAGCCCAGCATCCTGTCTTCAACGCTAGCCTATATCAGACGATAGAGCCATGGTGTGAGGTAGGCCTCCCTAAGGAAGTACAAGTTGTTAGCAGGAAAGCAGTGAGCGGTTGCTGAGAAAAAGACAGAAAAGTGGGGAAGGGGAGGAAAGGGAAGTTCTACAGAAAGAAGCAAGACAAGCAAAAACAAAAATTACCTATATAGATGGGACAAAATCTTCATCAAAAAGTTCAGTTTAACAAAAAAAAATCACAAACTCTTTCTGCTAAATGATTTGAATGTTATTATTTTCTCAGTTTGAGAATCTTTTGAGATTATACATTAATTATATCTTATATGAAACTTTCCAGAATAACCTTGGGAACGGAAAATGATATCAATGGTTTCCGCAACATGGGTATAATCATATTTGTGTTCTTGGTAAAATGAGCCAATTCAAATAACCTTTTAAAAAACGGACCAAAAATACTGATTTGAATAAATCCACCAAAAACTAGATGAAGTCCAGGGTGGAATTCTATCCTCTCTGCTGCCTATTCCAGTTGAGGAAATGCAGATATTTTCAGCTGAAAGTGCCAAATACTTGTACTTCAACCTTTTACTTGAAATTCAGTTTTTTTTTACCGGTAATAAAAGCTGTACACATACTCTGGTACAGATCCTTTAGCCTATCACATATTTATTTAAACATTGTAATTATGAATGTCATTTCCATTAAGGAATTGTATATAGTTGTTGACAAAGTAAGGAGACAAATTAAAAATTAAATTGTTATTTAACTTTCATTACAAAATATGTAGGGACTTTAAAGCAAGCCACATGACTACATCTAAAGCTAAAATGGGTAAAATTGTGTTTTCTATGATGGAAAAAGTATGTCTTGGATATATCATTAATACTTAGGTGATCTGCTAATTAAACAACAGTTCTTAAATGCAACAAAAGCTTTCAGCATCTGTCATGCATCCATCTATGAAAACTTTACTGAAAATGGATGCTTAATCTATTTGGACAAGGACGTGAATGAATTTTATAATGTGGTAGCAAATTATCATTTTAATAATATCAATGTAATTGCTTAAATGGAGAAATTCAAATGACAATGAAAACTGGTAATAGGATTTAATTCTACCCATCCCATTACTGGTAATCATGATCAATATGCTTAAGTAACCATTTCTCTGATATTATTTATTTAGAAGTACATATGTAGAGGTGGAATCTTGTGAAGACATGCAGGTATTCTTTAGGAAAAGACAAAGTAAAATAAAATGAAATGAAATGAAAGGGATGATTTCAAGGTTAGAGCTCTGAAAGCCATGATATAAAACAAAAATGAATACAGTATAAGGTAAAGAAAAGCAAAAACCAGCACATTTCCTTTGAAAATTGAAGCAGATTTCATTATCTGCAAGTTATTACTGAGCTGGTGTTGAAGGCAGAAATTCTTCCTGTCCACATACTATTTTGATGAACAAGTGGATGAAAATAGAAAATACTGACAAAAGAAAATAATACTGCTTTGCAAAGCACTTGAATTAATAAGGATTAAATGCTCCATAAAGACCAACTTCAGAAGTCACCTTTAATTCCTGCAGTTGGTCAGGTTCATAGAGTTTTGGAGATAAAGCTTGAGCCAAGAAGGCATCAAGTTCTTGGCGACGAAGTATCCGAACTCCAGGCCACTGCACCATATATCTACAAAGACAAAGAACCTTGGGTAAACCATTTCTGAAAAGCTATGTAATACTTATGATGTCTATATACAACAATGCTTAAATAAGGTATAGCATTAATAAAAGCACTGTAATTACATCCAAAGTAGATCCAAACTATAGATGTGGAAAATTAAGCCATTGACAGCAAGAAGCAGAAAAGTCAGAAACTGCTCCGGAGCCCATATTGTAATCTAGAACAGAAGTGGTACCAGAGAGGAATCAATGGATAGCTTTTTCTTTCTTTCTATGAAATGGAAAGAAGACCTTTAATTTGTGTGAGATGTGTTCTGAATTTAATTCATGATTTTACAAAACTGAAATTTAATTACGTTATTTTGAAAGAAAGTACTTCTATAGGATGTATTTAATAAAATTTAGAATTTTTTTGTTTTTGTACATTCTAGATCCTATGTAATCTTCCTGTGCTAATTTTAAAAAAGCCAATGAATATTAACATTAATGAATCTAACTAAAATTATGGTAGAAGGGGCTTAGAACAGTCTGAAAATAAAAGAAGCACATTATTTTCAATGCTAGAATGAAACTGGCATGGCTGAAAATCAAAGACTATTCACCCTGGGAGTCTTAAAATTGCTTTTGGTAAACTGCTTTCTATTTTATTCACCCAACATATTTTCAATCTATATCCCCCATATTTGAATGGATTACAAACCTAATATTATTCTCCTTTAACTAATCTGTTCTTTCCATTGTCCCTAAAAAAAAAGAAATGATGCTTTGCTGCTTTCTCTATCCCAATAGGTATTTCCATGTACTTATTTATCTTAAGGGCCTGTCACATTGGCCGACAGATGCAAAACGTATGTAAAAAGGACACAGCGTACGAGAAAATGTTCCATCCGTTGTTATCCGCTCTCAAAAGTGCCCCGAATTTGCATAAGCAGAGCGGACAACAACGGAAAGGAACGGACGGGGGGAGGACGTAGCCAGGATGGAAAGCGGAGGATCCATGGAAGCCTAGCAGATGGAAGCGGATGGCACATCCACAGGGCTTCCGGGGAAGCACAGCAAAGTGGACGCGCAGCGGAAAGAGCAGATGCAGAGCGGATGCCGAGGGGATGAAGCGGATGCAGAGCAGAAGCCTAGCGGATGCAAAGCATTCATTGCGCATGAAGGGAGGATGCATTGTGTCAGTCCCGCAGATATAAAGGGAAGCAGCTTGCCAGACACAGCTCCAGCCAATAACCATGGGGAAGAAGAGGAAGCCTGTGCCATCTTCTGTTAGCCCTGGCAAGAAGGACAGGGCCACCATCGCACCCCCTGGCCCTGACTCTGCTTCTGCTGGGGCTTCTGCTGCTCGGGCTGACTCTTCTAGTGCTGGAGCTTCTGCTGGCGCTGCTCCTGGTGCTGGTGCTTCTGCTGGTGCTTACTCTGCTGGCGCTGCTCCTGGTGCTGGTGCTTCTGCTGGTGCTTACTCTGCTGGTGCTGCTCCTGGTCCTGCTGGTGCTGCAGCTGATCCTGGTCATGCTGGTGCTGCAGCTGATCCTGGTGCTGCTGGTGCTGCTGGTGCTTACTCTGCTGCTGCTGATCCTGGTGCTGCTGATGCTGCTTTTGCTGCTACTGTTGTTGTTCCTGCTGCTGCTGCTGGTGGTGTGGTGGAGCAGCACCTCCAACCTCGAAGCCCCTCTGATGAGGGCCCAGATGGCCCTGCCAGAGGGAGGAAAAGGCAGACGCGTGATAGGGAGATGAGGCAATACTCCATCAAAGAGGAACATGAGGATGAGGTGCTGGAATGGCTGAGGGAGAACGAGTATCTTTGGCGGAAGGGACACAGGCTCTATCGAGACACCAAAAGGAAGCAGGCTGCTTGGAGAGAGAAGGCGGAGAGCCTGGGCTACACTTTGGAGGTGCTCCTCGGCTGGTGGAAGCACATGCACAGCTGGTATGGGAAGCTGGTATGGGAAGCTGGTATGGGAAGCTGCACCTCAAGAAATCTGGCCAAGCCACGGTCAAGCTGACGGACTGAGAGACCTACGTGATGGCCAAGCGCAGCTTCCTGGAAGGTGAGATCCGCCACCGAGGAGCAGCCCCTCTCACAACCCTCTCTTCTCAGGCAGCCCGCTGAGAGCCAGTCCTCTTCTGGCCAAGAGTCAGCTCCTGTGTCCAGGCAGATATCTGTGGAGCATGCCACGATGGAGAACCCGACAGCTGCACTACCCGTGGTGGAGCGCGTGGAAGACCCCCTGATGCAGTGGGAGCAAGGAGAGGGCACTTCCCCCAGAGACCAACCCACATCCACCCCCAGCTCCACCTCCACAGAAAGCAGGCAGAGAGGCAGACCGGAGGGGCAGAGCCACACTGTCCTGCTGGAGATAAGAGACACCATCAAAAGCAGCGTAGATCTCCTCTCTCAGCTGGTACACACCAACGCCCCATCCTCCAACTGCAAGCCCTTCCTCACCTATGTCAACCAGACCCTCATGAACATGTTGGAACCCCATTACCAGGTGGTGAAGGACAGAATCACCAATCTTCTTCACAACCCTCCAGACCAAGATGAACCTGCTCCCACCCAGTCCAGGTCTGCTCCTCCACCCCAGGTGATGTCACTGACCTTCCAAGGCTTTCCACAGGCCCTCATCTACCAAGGCTACGGCTACCAGGAGCTCCAGCAGCACAGGCAGCCCTTCCCAGTCCAGGCACAGGTTCATCGAACACCACTGGTGCCACCGATGCCACCCACGCCACTGATGCCACCGACGCCATAGATGCCACCCACGCCTCACCTCGCTCAGCTGCAGACCAGACATCCCCACTACACTCCTCCTTCCTCCACCTCACAGCCAAGCCCGGCCTCAGAACATCTGTCATCGGTATTGGGGCTGACACCCCATGTCCTGGAGGAAGGCGCTCTCAACATCACAGGACTGAGCCAGCTCTCTGAGAGCTTCCTCCACACACCATCCTCTTTTGTACTCTCGGGGCCAGGCACCCCAATGGCGCCTCAGACCAGCACTCCAGCAGCAGCCACCTCCACAGCACATGGACCCTTCACTCCTGAGATTATGGGCACGCCTCAGAGTGACTGAGAAGAGTGCCAGAGTCTGGTGGCTTCCTGTTGACTTTATCTTTGCTTGGGACATTTGGGTCATTTTTCTTTTACAGCTTGTTATTAATAAAGATTATCTTTGCTTCACACACTTGCTTCATTTATTTTATTAAATGAAGTCTTGGTGGAAACTTTTAGAAATGTTTAAGCCTTTGCATGCTTGTGGGATGGGTAAGGATAGCTGTGGGATGGGCAGGGATACCTTTGGTAGGGGTAATAGCTGTGGGATGGGCAGGGATACCTTTGGAATGGGTAATAGTTGTGGGATAGATAAACCTCCAGTGCAAGCATAGTAGGACTGTATGGTCAACCCTCCCAGGTGCCACACCTTTGGCCCTTTATAATCAATAACAATTTAATCATTGATCAACACATTTCAACATAAACACAACTCTTTATTAAATGCCCTGTTCATTGTAGGGCCACTCAACATACATGGCCCAATCTCATCCGTGTGATGAGACAGGCTGAAGGAAGCATCCATTAAGCATCTATCATCCTGTCTTGCCACTCCACTGCTCCAGCTGGGGAGTTGCACCAGTGTTTCAGGAGATTGCGCTGCTTCTTCCCTTCACGTGAAGCTCTGTTGGGGCCTTGCACATCCACAGTGTCTATCAGGTTTCGCCCTTGCCTCCATTCACCAGGCTCCATGTCCCCGTTGCCTTGTTGGAGGTCCACGAGCCTGTTCTGCAACACTGGGTAGCGGGTGCGCATGAGATTGTGAAGGATGCAGCAAGCTTCCACGATGTTCCTCACGATCTGTGGGCGATGCTGCATGGTGGTGAGAAGTACCTGGAACCTGTTGGCCAGGATGCCAAAGGCGTTCTCCACCACCCGCCTTGCCCTGGACAGCCTGTAGTTGAAGATCCTCTCTTCACGGGCGAGGCATCTGGAGGTGTAGGGCTTCATGAGGTAGGTTCTGAGGGAGAAGGCGTCATCCCCCACGATGAAGTAGGGCACATCTTGTGTGTCGTTGGGCAGGGGTTCTGGATCTGGGAAGCCCATGATGAGGTTGCGTTCCAGCCCCTCCTTGAGGTGACTGGCGTTGTATACCTGGGCATCTGTAGATGACCTGTTGCCTGAAGCATCGATGTACATGAACTTGTAGTCAGCATCGACCATGGCGAAGAGGATGATGCTGAAGAAGCCCTTGTAGTTGAAATAAGTGGACCCCGACTTGGCTGGAGCTTTGCAGGCCACGTGCTTGCCATCTATGGCTCCAATGATGTGGGGGAAGTTCCACCTCTGATACCACTGCTCTGCAACTTTCTTCCAGCCTTCTTCAGTGGTGGGGCACTGGAGGAGCTCCTCCTTGTATTCTTCGATGATGGCCTGCACCACTTCTCTGACCACAATGCTGATGGTGTTGTGTGGCACCCTCCAGGTGTACTGCATGCTCCTGTACGTGGTCCCGGAGGCCAGGTGGCGCAGAGTCAGTGCCACCTTGAGCCCAGAGTCCAGGCTGGGCCGGAAATTGGTGCTCTTCTTGGTCAACCTGGGTCTCAGCCACTCCACAACTTCATCAAACATGGCTGGCGGCATCCTCATGAAGTTCTGGAATGCACGAGGGTCTTCGTTCCTCAGCTCCACCATCAGCTTGTTATACAGTCCATACTCTGCTCTTCTGACGATCCATCTTCGGACCTAGACACTTCTTGGCCGCCTCCTTTTCTTCCCATAGAACAGGTGAAAGAGCCTGTAGAGGCCTTCGCACTGTTGTAGAACGATTGTGGCTACCAAAAGAAGTGTGCGATGATCCATGGTGGAGATGACTGGATGCTGTGGAAGAGCAAGAGCAAGATGAAGGCTGAAGAGGTCTGCACAGCAGGGCTGCTGGACTGAAAGTGAGATCCAGGTGATTTCTCCCCCTTTTTATAGGAAATATAGGTTTTCCGCTAGGTGTCTGCAAATATCCTGCAGACATCCTAAATATCTGAGATACGTCCCCTCTGCAAATGTTTTTTCCGTTTTAATGCTTTGTGTGCGAGCTGCATTTCCTTTCATCCTTTCTCCGTCCGTGCTACTAACGCTTTGTGTCCATTCCGCATCCGTTTCGCTTCCTGTGTCCGCTTTCCGCTGGAGCGGATGTGAGTTGCGCAGATGCGCAGCTGATGCCTAGCGGATATAGCGGACGCGTAACAGATGACGACGGATGTAGAACGGATGTTCCCTGTGTGCGTTGCGGATGTAGAATGGACACGTTGGATACATTTTCCGCTCAAAAAGTTTTGAGCAGCTCAAAACTTTTTGAGCGGATGAAATGTCAGTAGACGGATGCTGGACGGATAGAGAGTATGAAAAACGGACGCAGTGAGTACAGAACCGAAGCATCGCGTTAACCAACGGATGGCAAGTGTTTCTCTCCGTTTTACATCCTCTTTCCATCCGTTGGTGCTGTGTGACAGGGGCTTTAATTGTTGTGTAATGTAAACTGAGTAACAAACCTTTAAGTCTTAATTTGGGTTTAGTCTAAAAAAAAAGTCAATTCTACATGACAAGTTCTATCAATAAATAACATTCTTACATAATTATATATATACAGCAATATCAAGAATAATTTTTACTATATGCTAACATTAATCCACAATATACTCACCTTAATACACAACAGAGCACCATTAGGTGAGTGGGCACATTAGCTGGATTTAGCATTGCTGGTGTGTCTGACCTCATACAGGCCAAGAATGCCCTCATTCGTCGATTCTTGTCCTCTACTGCTTTCCCCAACCAAAGCTTCTTCAAATTAGGGCAGGTCCATTCCCTAAATGCAAGAGCTTCTACTAACTCAGGAGTCTGGGGAGACTTTCCTTTGTAAGCAGCCCATTCCTTAATTATCACTGGCGAGACTGCAGAATTGAAAAAAAAAGGAAACAAAATACTTTATGCACAAATACCATTTCGCCAATACCTTTTATTTTATTTGCATTTATGGCATTTAGACTTATATTAGGAATCAATCTCAAAAGATTTGCTTTCTTACACTGAACCTGAACTCTATTCATAACTTGCAAAATACATTCTCATTGATACTACCTGGCCATTACTCATATTAAAAACCTCTCTGTTTTTGATGAATTTTCAGAATCTTAGTCCACACCAAGAAGCTATAAAGACATAAAATGCAGCAACTGCATTTTAGAACATTTAAAATCTGCAGTGTCTTTATAAATAATTGCCTGATCATATCATGTGAATTTTAGGCATTCCTGCTTGAGGATGGTTTTCTAAATATGAAACTACAGTGAGAAGGTCTAAGGGAAATCCTCTGAAGATGAAATTAAGAAACACGGAGGAGACTTTTCACCAGATAGTTGGCATTTTAGTTGTTTGTGGCTTTAACAGTTAGCACTGACATTTTGAATTAGGCCTGGCAGCCAGAATATGGAGATTACAATTGCAGAAACCACTCTCGATTAATAATCTGGCAGTTGGATTTTGAAGTAACCAAATTCCAAAACCATATGCACAAATAGCTAAATATTCATGCATAAATTACCCCAAATTATCCTGTCCAGGAGGGCTGCAGCTTGCGTATCAAAACTTGCATATCAAACTGAGCTGATAAAAGGCAGCTCTAACCACTGAGACCATTTGTATCTCTCCACAGACAAAAATTTCTCCATAGCAGAATCAAGAATATGGATGAATGAAAATACAATAACCACCTATCCACCTCAAGGAAGTTTCGACTGAGCTTTACTTTATTAGCCATCATGAAGCCCATTATCCTACTCAGGGACTAGCTTAAGAAATTCACTACCTCTCTTTGATTATAAATGGCATTTCATACTGATAAGCAGTTGAGCAGGAGAAAACTAAACCCTGAAGTACCTTGTGAATGCCATAGAATAGAATAATAATCACCCAGCTTCACCTTCTGTACAGTGAATCCAAGTAGAAATACAAAATTTGAATGCTATCTCTCCCTGGCTATGGACAGCCTATGCAAAATTGTCCATATTCCTAATGAATATTCAGCAATTGCAACCAATCCAGTGTGATGTTTACTGTGTTTTATGAATTAAAAATATGTTAGTGCTTTTAATTTCTCCACAGCATGATTCAAAATGCTAAATATTGCTTCACATCCCCAAATCCTTGCACTCTAGGTACAGAAATGCTGAGCAACTGAAAAATGAATTACTTTTGCAAATTATACCTTTTTTATATTTGCAAATTTAAATCACTGTTATCCTACATCATAACTGAGGCAAAGAATAGATTAGTGATGTTTCAAGTTAATTCACCATTATAATAAAAAACAAATACATACATTCAGGAGGAAGTCTGTTCTTTCTAAAAGCAAGCCTCTCTGTTTTTTTCCTGCTTTCTGCCAAACTAAACAAGACTCCATAAACATACTGACGAACTGGCCTATAAAGAAGAGCAGCAGGAGGCAGGTCTTTGTTTGCTTCATCTTCAATAGAAACTGCAATTTTAATCTCACCCTGTAGATGAACAAAATGATGAGCAGGTTTTAGGAATCTTATTTATGGTATGATATCTTACCTGCTGAAAGATCCACAACTTTCAGGAAATAACTGTATGAACCAAATATACATTTGGTTCCTTTAGTATTTACACAGTAACTTTAATACCCTAACCTCATTCACCTCTACCCTTTTAATTTCAATTCAGTTTGCCTAATTTCATGTCTTGCTTGTATATAAATGTATATTTATAGTTTAGTTATATTTTTAAAATCTTATTCTATGAAACCACTGTTTTCAAATATATATCAAAAATTTTGATCTCATTTGATAGGAATGTGATTTCCAAGGAGTATCACTAAGTAACATGGTAGCATGTAAGAAACATATTATCATACATGGGCAAAATTTTAAAATATGTGAAATAACACATTTTAGATAAACTGAAGAGGAAGCTTTGAGGACTTAAAAACAACCTAACACAATATTTGTTTTGTACAAATACTTCTTATTGGCATCGAGCTGGGAATAGGACTGATCTTGTACACTGTCCAAAAAAGCCCAAGTTCTTTTAAAAAGTACTGTGTAAAGTGAATAAATGTGAATCAAATATATTGTTCATTTTACTAAATCAAAGTTTTTCCCACATATGAACTAAAAGCAAGAGATACCAGTAATCTCTTTGGAATTCTTGCCTTGTCAGAAAATCTTACCTTGGTTAGGATATGAAATATGTAGGGATACATTAATCCTTTTTTGTGTCTGTGTTCTGCTACTCTTAATACTTCAGGTGCTACAGGAGGTAATGGAGGAGTGGTAATATCCATATGGTTCCTGGTGGGCATTGACAACAGACATGGGATTTGTGCGCTACTGGTTTGGTTCCCTTTAACTTCAACTGCCTGATTCCCTGAAGAAACAGTAGAGGAACCTTCCACCTACAATATACAATAAAGTCATTTTTGAAATGGGGAAACTTTTTGCAATGAGAATTACAAAATATTGTGAAATTTTAACGATCCAGAAAGCTTTATGTACATTCAATCATATTTACAACACATTTAGAGAAAATAGAACAAACAACCCAATTCATGGTCTCTTCATTCTCACCTTCACCTCCTCTTCTATACTGTAAAATTGAATCGGGTTATTTGTTCTCTTTTCTTTAAATATGTTGCAAATGTGATTGACTTCTTTCTTCTATAACTGAATTATATTCATGAACGATATATCTTGAATAAAATTCAAACTTCTTTAGATTTTTTTATAAATGGCTTGTTTCAAATCCTGCACCTGAAATAAAGTTCCTAAACCTTTAACATTTTAATATTTTATCAAAATATTTTGATAAAAAATTGAATTGCCATTTGTATATCAAATGCTATTGCTTTTATTCTGTATTCTTTATTTTAATTTTTAAAAGTGATCTATTTTTCTACTGACTGAACTATTATGGATTAGAGAAGTAGAGTTAGCAGTTCCCCTGCCAATGGAGGAAAACTTGATGTTACACAAATGCTAAAAGCCTTGACAACCCATGGTATAAGGTAAGGTCAGCACCTTTTTCCTTTTTTTGCATTTGTGCACATTTTTGCATTTTGCATAGAATCTAATTGAAAACTATTGCATATTTTTCAACACTAAAGTAGATTTAAAGTTATCCGTTCGAGCCATTACCATATACATTTGAGGAGGAGGAAGGGTATGAGAAAAGAAAAACTAAAACAGAAAGAGCCTCCTCTGATTTAGGACAGTGTAATTTGCCTAGGGTGGTAATGATGCATCTTATACTAACTATTTCTATATGTGAATCATGGTTGTTCCCACAACCTTTCTGTTCAATATTCGACAAAGTCTTCCTTTTTTAAAAGAAGATATTTTGGCTAGGTATTTTTTTTATCAGTACAAACTGATTTTAAAAGCTTGTATTAGTCATGTTCTTTAGCAGGAACTGGGACAATTAATAAGATCTGATTTTATTAAGTAGTATTCTTAGATAAGTTAAATTAGCTAAATGGTTTATTGCAGTTTTTGAATGAACCTATTGTGCTTTGTTTTTCCATTTGTGCCCATGCCACAATAAACATTCTCAGCAGGAAGCAAAAAAGAAATCTAGTTACATACTGCAGTTATTAGTTTGATGCCATAAAGAATAAATATGTACCAGAATCTCAAGTCAATTCTTTTCCTCACCTCAAATTACATTGATTATTAAGCACAGAAAAGTATATTACTTAGATGCAACCTGATTCTTCTCTATCTCAAGTTATGTAATTCATGTTTTTACTCAGAAGCAAACACAACAGATTTCAGTGAGTTTAAAGTTCTACACCAATATGCATAGAACTATCGCATTAACTGGCAGTTTTAGGTTACAACTCGCTCAGCCTTCTAAGTATTTGTGAACACTAGAGACTATTTTTCTTCTGCTCTGCACTACTAGTCAAATAGCTGTCAGAGAAGATTATTTTTTCTTGCACAGAAGGAAATGAAAACATTGCTTCATTGGTCAGTGGATGCAGCCCAATTTGTGTCATCGAGGAAAAATGATGGCTGCATCTTCTAGGAATTGAAGTGATTCCATATTCTCTACCACTAACCAAATAATCATTAAAACACATACACAAATTTCATATTAGTCAAAACGTTACCTTTGACTGGTGTCTTGGATCACCACATGCTTGATTTTCTGACTGAGTTCCTATTTTTTCCCAATTTAATTTGTTTCCACCAACATGACTGGACAGAGAGAGAAAGAAAAGCCCAGACAAACAAAATATTGTCAGGATTATAATGCAAGACTCTATAAAACAGTATCCAAGCAAAGCACACATTCAGAGTAAAGTCAAAGTAATGTGTTCTTCTCTTTGAAAAGACTGTGATAGCTTGATTCTGAGCAACCAAAAGGGCACTATCTCTCTACCTTTCTCCTTCAGTATGTGTGGCTACTGTTAGGAACAATAGTTACCTAACAATTGGGTTGGCAATATATAAACCAGGATAGTCATTTAATACTGTTGTATCTTTAATAGAATGTTGTAGTTGTGATTGGCTGAGGTTCCTCCAATGGCCACAAGATGGAGCCAGAAACCTGGTTTATTGTTCTTTGCATTTCCTTTTGCCTGATGTCATTCTGCTTGAATTGCTGTGAGTCTTGCAACTATTTGCAAACTCCATTTTCTGAACTTTGTTTATGATACTGGTAAAGAAAAGGACTTCATTTTTGGATTATCCCTGGACTGATTATTTTGAATATTAACTGCTTTAACTGTGTATGATTTGGACTGTTTGTTGGACTTTACCTGTTTACAGGAAGTAAAACTTATATTTTACTATTCAGTATATCTTTGTGCTGGTGGTGTGTTATTCATCACCACTCTATGTTTCCCTGAGTACACTCATTCTCCTAATGGGGAATATCTCAACAGCTACATCCTGAAAAGCCATGGATTTCTCTTTCTACAGATAGTCTTTGATCTATGATCATTCAGTCAGTGACTGATCAAAGTTATCATGGTATTTAACTAGGAACTTATGACTAGTCTGCAAGTTATGGCTTCTGCAACAAGCCCATAGTCATGTGGTTAAAAATTTGGTTGTTTGTCAATGGGGCTGTTTAACGATATCCACTGCCTATTTCTCTCCATCTATTTCCTGCACTTCAGAGCCCTACAACCCTAGTTGACCTTTGCTGCCTTCTTGCTGTGCAGCTGCTAATGAGGCATGTCTGCCCTGGCCCTTTGCAGGTTTTCTTTCCCAAGTAATGCACAATAGTTTCCTTGCTGGACCTAGAGAAGATAGTCTTTATCTGGCGAGCAGCTGCTTCATGAAAGATCAAGTCAGGCATGAATCATGAAAGATTCGTCAGCAGCAGAAGCAAAAAATGGCAAAGGTCAACTGGGACAGTGGAGTGCAGTATGGAGTACATGGTGGTAAAGACAGCTGGGTCTAGGCTGGAAGTGGCACACTTTCCAGAATGGCAAGAAGCTCCTTTGGCCACATTGATGGATCAGACTGGAGCTAGGCTTCATGTATGTTGCAGTTCAAAGGCTCTTCTCAGGGCTTGAGAGCTGCAGAGTGGCAAGAAACCAATGAGCAGCAACACAAGTCTTTTTCCAATCTTCCTGCACTGGAACACAAGCACGGATTCAGCATCTTATTTTCCCAGTCTCCCAGAGCTTGCATCATACTGCAACATTCCAGCTAGCTTCCTCACCCCTGTGGTGCTCCTGCTCACCACCTTACCTTGGATTTTCTAGTTCCTGCTTAATGATTTGTATGTCTGGAGTTACAACAGCAATTAGGACTGCAAGAATTACTGTTACTAAGCAATGCATTCATGTGAGGACGCACATGATGGCATTGTTTAGTGACATAAATTCCTGTTCTAATTGTGGTTGTAAATCAAGGATTACCTACATTGAAGTTTCAGCCAGCAGAGGTAATAGCATTTTCAATGACCATTATTGGTATTTTGCACCCAAGCTGATGTCATGATGCCAGGTAAGTCCTGATTTAAATATGCTTGTTTTACATTGTTCTTTTAGAGTGGTTGCTTTTGCATATTTGCATGATTTGTTTATGTCATATTAATTTTTATTAACACACTCTGAGAATATGGAGGGGGATGGATTTAAATATCTATAAAGAATTAAAAGACAAAAATAGTTTAAGAAATCACATTTGCACCCAAATTATAGATGCAAATATTCAAAAAAGCATTACAAATGGAATCTTCCTTATCCCATCTTACCAATCGCAGCATGATCTTCAGAAGTCTCCCGAATTAAGGAATTTCCACTCTATCTTCATCAAATTTTACAGCTCATACCATTTCCCCAAGATCCCTCTTCTACACTTCAATATTTTTCATGTTGAAGGTCCGCGAAGGAAAAACTGGGGAATCTTCTACCAGACAGTTATTTGCCCAGCTCTGGATCCATCTTAACAAATGTTAGGCCAACAGCAGGTTGTTTTAGCCAACCCTGCTGTCTTCTGTTGTACTTACTTCACAGCACCTCCGCTGCCTTCATCATTATCTGAGGAAGATGACGTGGAAGAGGCAGGAAAGTATGTCGAATCAACATGATTGGGGCTCCCACTCTGAGCTGGGTTTATTGGAGATGATCGTTCATATAATGGAGTATGCTTTCCTTCATGAGGAATGTTGCTGTAATTCTGCTCAGAAAGATTTTTTCCACTTGTGTCCAACGTGATGGCAGGTTCTGACAGACTATAGGGATATGGGCCCTGACCCTGGGCGTTACCATGACTAGAGATAGGCTGGGCCTAAAAGAAAGTATAAATTAGGCCATGTTTTCTTAAAGTTGTGCATATTGCCCACACGCATATACATGCATCATGGGTTCCAACAGCAGAACGATTAGCAGAAAGGTGGGGAATGTACTTGCCGCGTGCTTTGCTTGCAGGGCAGACTGTGGAATGTTAAGCATCTGAGGAGACACATATGGTGGCATTATACCCGGCATTCCCAAGTGATTTGGCCTGCCTGTTTAGAGAGGGAAACAAAAAGGTTTTTCCCCCTCTTATAAATCTGGATGATTATTTAATATGAAAACAAAAGATTTAAGTCAGGGTGTTAGGCTTCCATTTTATATTTTTAATTTCAACCTTATTTATTAAAGTGATTATTTATTTTTTTCTACTACAAATTTCAAAGCTTTTGTTAATTTCTGTTTCATTGCTGTCTCTTTCAGGAGAGATTTTCTATGCAGACTACCAATTTTCTAGCAATCTCATGTACTTTCCAAATCTCTCTCCTCTTCTATTTACATAATGGATCGAGTCCCACCATTTTAATCTACTGTTTGTTTTTCCTATAGAGAAGAAGTGCAGTATACAGGTACTGCATCTGATTCTGTTTTTTAGAACTAGAAGCAGAAGTATAAAGATAAAATCTAGAGAGTTTATTATAGCAGTAAATGATTCATAACTCTCTTGAGTTATGTTCTCTTGTGGTCAGAAATCAAGATTTAAAATGACAAAGAATAAAGTACATGAAGACAACTTTCTTTTACATACTGTGATCGAGCAGTATTTGTATAGCTACTGATGTTTTTGCTTTTAACTAGTCCACTAAAACTGGGGAAATAGGTCTTACTCTAAAGAAAATAAAGACATTACTCTTCCAGTTTTCAGTTTAAGATACAAGACAATCCATGCAACAAACTAACACTGTGTCCTTTGTCAATGTGACTTTACTCAGAATACACTAAATGAATAAATCTCAGAATAATCAGACTATTGTGAAATAGGAAGACAAGTGTCATAATATCTCCTACAGAATAAATCTCAGTGACTACAATTTGAATTGTTAACTGAAGTAACATCATCAACCAATGAAAACTGACATTTACTCATTTGCTCCAGTTTTGTGCTGCTATTTAAAAAAAACAAACCCTAGTCTACTCATGCAATTAATAGCAAAAGCTCTAGCTTTACATTTTCATGATCATATGGAATAAAAATTACAGTCTTAATTAGTCACAGATTTCATTCTGAACCTACTTAAAGTTGTTTGCCTTTCTTTCAAAACAAAGTTAACCTGACCAATGGGGCCAATATGGCTACTTTTTCATACATACACTTCAAATACAAATAAACTGTATTTTACACTATTCCTACATTTAAAATACTCGTAATGGTCAACCAGTTGACAGGATTAGTGTGGTACAACTTATATCTTCTCTATTATTTGACATGACATAAGATAATATTTCTCAATTTCAGACTGATCACTAGAGATTGAAGTTCTAATACAGCTGCAAATTGCCAGCTTGAAGAAAATTCATTTTTAACCAAAATCCCTTCAATTTCTTACATAAATATAAGAACTTACCTAGGTAATGTTGTGGATGAAATGGCATAGGCTTATTAGTTGCTGAATAATAGGCAACTGCTCTTTTAAATCGTTTAACTTTGTCGTCCGTTCTAGACTAAAAGAATGTTAAAATTAACTTTTATTAAAATTAAATACACAAATGAACAGTTATCAATTCTACCAGCATTATTATACAATTATAAATTTTTTGAAACTGTGTAAAGGCAATCACCCAAAGTAAGGGTTTCTTTCATGAACAAGTAATAAGTAAAAAAAATCTTCTTAGTTGTGATCATCTGTAGCAATTCTTACAAAGAGAATAATAAAACACAAATAGAAATAAAAGTGGAATTCATGCAATGCAATTCACAAATACTGCAACATACTCTTTAAGAACTATACACCCATGGACTTTTATTCTTCTTGTTACCTGTGAATGTTGAAAAACATCTTTAGCTATGGCATCCAAATCAGAGATGTCTTGAATATTACGGACATAGTCAGCTACAGCTTTGATCACTACATCACAAGGTGGTAAAACTAACTGGTGTGCTCGTACCTAGAAACACAAACACATGTTAGAACTGCCCTACTCACACTCACACTTATAACAAGTAATGGGGTTTGAATTAAATTCCACTGTAAAATATGTTAGCAAGGAATTCTATTGACAACTTTAATAAATAATAAATAAATTATTTGAGATATTTCTGCAATATTTTTAAAAACAAGAGCAAATTATATTGTTGCTATTCTTCTGATTTGGCAGATTTGAAGCATGTTTCTATATTCATAGTAGTAATTTGATAATTAAGTGGCAGCTACTGAAGTATTTCCATAAGGGATATGTGAGCATAATCAAGTGGAGCCACATTTTAAAACTTGATGGCAATGAGCAAGAAAAAAGTTAATGGAAAAAGAGCAATATGAAAGTTTGCAAACCAGATAAAATCAATGCTTTTAAAAAAATGATTTTAACATTTCAATTATACAGTATCTTGTTTAAAATTAATTCGTTTAAAATGGAGTTAAAATACATAGAGAGCATATTAATATCTAAATACGTTTTAAGTTCAGCCAACTACAAGGAGCTATATTAAAAGCTACTTTTCTTATAAAGAAGAGACACAGACAGGTGGGACAGGGAACATCTAATTTCTACAGACAAAAATATAGCGGCACAATAAGCAATAGAATGTACAAGTAGTTTCTGACTCATGACCACAACTAGAATGCAAATTTCTGTTGTAAACTGGTGCAATCACAAAGGAAGATGTTGCATGACTACACTGACTTCTGAGGGCAATCCTGGCTCTTCCCTTTGTGGTTGTTAACTCAGATTGGCAGATAGTTAAGTATCTTTTAAATAGAATTGGTCCCTCTTGAATTGGTTCCTCTTAGCCTTGCCTGAGCCTCAGTACAGTAAAGGACCGTATTTAAGCCACCCAGAGTTACCCTGTAGTAAGATGAGCGCCCAATACTTTTGATAGATAGATAGATAGATAGATAGATAGATAGATAGATAGATAGATAGATAGATAGATAGATAGATAGAAGCACTGCCTCCAGCTCCCTCAACCTATCTTCCCCAACCTGCCATCTCTGCCCTTTCAGTCAACTTGCATACTGCCTTGGGCACAGGGTGTTAAGTCCATTTTTTTCAGCACCTTGATAATTTCAAACAGTCGCTGAACAATTGGTTAAGTAAAGGACTACATGTATTACTAAGAGTAGTCTTCCTAGGTGATTTATTAAACTTCGTTGTACTATAGCACAATGCCATATAATTTGTAATGTTTCTGAACTTATGTGAATGAACTTTTCCTCTTATCTGAATTACAGTCTTCATGTTTACATGTTAACTATCAAATTATAACTTTCCAAGATAATTTTTCATTGCCCCTGATAGAAATGCTATTTATCTACTATCTGCTTCTGAAAGTTCTGGATACTGAACAGTTGGATTCTATGTATGTTTCCTACAAAACTATCTCAATTTAACAAGTGTGTAATTACAGAGAAGTGATTTTGTTTAATAATTTCAAGTGAATATAAGGCAAATCAAAGCAGATCTAATTCTGCAGTTCCTGCAGATAGATAATCAAAGATTTTAGCACATATTCCTGAATTCTATTATTTCATTTCCTACAGACATTTTAACTGATTTTAGCAACTACAGTACGCACAGATGATCAGGAAATATATTACCTAATGAAAAACTTGGATTTAAAATTGATAAAGAGACACTCACACTATTTGTAAACGTTAAAGTTTAAATACCAAAATTCATAACATGTTCTCAACACTTTCAGAGACAATGGAATATTAAGATAATTCACACATTTATATACATGCACGCATATGTGCAACTTAATAATTTTGACCAAAAAAGTTATTCATGTTTCAATAATCTACAAACATAAACCTAATAGCAAATTATTTTTAATGGCTGTTGGCAAAATATGTAAATTAGAATGAAATTTAGTAAAGAATGGCATGGGCAACTGAGTACCTTTCAAAACCGGTTAATATTTAAGGATGTACTGAATAAATATATTCCCTACTTTTCTGATTTTAACAACATTAATGCAATTTTCAGAATGTTCCCCACTATTACTAATATAACTTCTACAAAGTTACTTATATTAGGTGATTTTGGCATATCTATTATGCCTTCTCTATTTTCCTTTTTATTTCAACATCTCAACCCTATGCAGAGGGCACAAGCAAGCTGCAGAGATCAGATTACTCTTAATTAAGTAATTGTGGATAGGATTGCAGCCTAAAACATGTTTTCCATATTCTAAGTATAATGCATCAAGATATTTAAAACATAATGATCTGGCATATGGATAACATTGCACATTTTATAAAATTTCATTGAATTATGCATACTTTTTATTATTCAAAAACAGAGAAAAAATAGAACCCTAAGGCTGCATTCCTATACAATTACCTGGTAGAGTAAAAGGTTTCACTGAACTTAGTGAGCAGACATGTACAGGAATATTACTATTGAAATTGTTCTAATGTAAGTTTTAATAGTCCTATTAATGGCTTAACCCCAGTCACTAGAAGCCAGACTAAATGAAAACATCTTACAATGCTTCTGAAAGGTCCATGAACTTTAGCAAGTTTCCAAGAGAAGAAAATTCTATAACTGGTCCAGCAGCCACCAAGAATGCCTATTTCTGCATTCCTGTCATTTGGATTCTGAACAGAAATGGTACCGTGAGGGGAGAGCTTAAGTTAATAGTATAAATTGTTACATGGCATCGAAAATGAGGCAGAGTTTATACATAGATCCAAAGCAACTGAGAGTTCTAAATAACAAGCTTATACTCTGGAATTAAGGTAAGATCTTGACAGCCGTTATTCTAATAACGTAGTCACTGAACTGGTTGTAACACCAGTTGAATCCCACTCCTGTGCAAGTTATATCTATTTGCATACCAGACGTATTTTAGCTGTTTTGTTATTTATTTCAGCCCTAAAAATATTTCTATTTACAGAAGTGGTAGCCATTAAGTGAACAGAGTTGTTAGAAAATGTTTTGCACACATTACTTTAGTTATATAAAACCACAAGAAGCCAAATGAATGAAGTCATTTTCAATCTGGTGTTAAAATGCAATTCAGAAAAAGTTGCAAACTCTCTTTGAGACGTTACAAACAAAAGAACCATGCAACTACAGTATTTGCAAATGAAGGTGATTCTCAAATAGATCAGAGATACTAGATTTTATCATATCTCACATATACTTTATCAGTAGCATTTATTTTACATGACTTCACTTCAACATCTGCAGAAAACTCTTGTTTCCAGAATTACTATAATTTTGGCAACATATGTATCCTGATAAAAAGGGATTACATAATCATAAAAAGAAGAAAAAATGGAGAATATACTGAAGAAAAGCTCACATGAACGTCATAAACAGTCTCCTTTTGAACTGTTTCTTCAAAAGTGTGGCATAAGAACAGTTAAAATGTATTTAAAACACATCATTAATAAACATAATTGTAGATGCTATTTTAAATTTTGATAGAAAATTCTGCAACTGCATTCTGCAATTCTGTATAGAAAGATATTTATTACTATTGATGGACATTTACAAATAAAATATTAATCAATATTACATTTTTTCTACACCAATGATCTCCAGATATCTTAAGACTGGGAAGGAACCCTCATTCTTAAATTGAGAGAATGGTTGATTAGACAAATACATGAGTACTAGTCCTTGATTTACAACTGTTCATTTAACAACAGTTGAAAATATAATGGTCTTGGAAAATGACTTATGACCCTTCCTTGATTGTTGTAACTTCCCCATGGTCAGGTGATTGTAATTTTGTAATTTGGTTGCCATTCACATTTACAATAGCTGGAACATCTTGCTGTCATGTAATGATGATCTTCAATCTTCCTAGCTGGTTTCCAACAAGCAATGTCAATTCAGGAGGTCGGATTTGCTTAATGACTATGTAATTCACTCAATGTCAAACCCAAGGCCAAAAAGAACACAGCAAAATCCAGGTCAAGTCTAATCTTTTATTTGCTTATATCTAATGGATAGAATACTGCCAAACTAAAGATATAACCTTCAATTCTACTAGATATATCCTGACAGATTCTAGGGTGTGGCTGCCTTGAAGCTTTTTAACCCCTCCTTCAGCTATTTTGGGACTGCACAGTCTCTTTAATTTGGACCTTTCCCTGGGAAAATCTATATTGTCCAAACTTCTATCCACTGATTGCCCAGGTACATAAACTATCATACTTAATAACTGTCTTGTTCATTTAATCACCATGGTAAAAATGGCAATAAGATCGGGACTGCTCACATGATAATTTGCTTTGTGATTGCACTGACTTATAACAGAAATTTCAGTCCTACTGTGGTCATAAATTGAGGAGTACCTGAATTGTGTTTATTTGATATCTGATAATAATATTACAAAATATATTTACAAAATAATTTAAATTTAATCCAACTATACAGATATGTTTCAGAAATGTAATATTTACAATTCTCACCCTAATTCATTGCCTCAGAAATGTAAAAAAGTTATGAAAACTCAATTTAAAAAAAAAGAAATATTAACACTGGACTACCAATTTTATTGTGTTGGAAATCAGAATGTATGATTAAGTAAATTAAAATGACTTTTGAAATATCTATAATTCCAGATATAGACAGACAGATAGATGGGGGGAGGAGGAGAGGGAGAGGGAGGGAGAGAGAGAAAGAGAGAGAGAGAGAAACCTAGGAGAAAACCTTCCGTGAAAAGCAAAGGGAATATTAGAACCCATTTAGAAAACTGGGTGGCAAGACAACCACTATTTACCCTTAAGAAAAGAATTCTCTGTAGAAAATAGCCTACTGTAAGATTGCATTTTAAACAGTTTAGTGTGGCTATAAAATTATTGAGCTGCTCCAGCCTAAAGTTAATGCCCAGAGGAGGGGAGGATCCTGTTAGTAATTATAGTTGCCAACATATGGTAATCAAAATCTTGCCTTATGTAAGGAGAAAGGACCCCAAATCACTTACTAGTGGATATATTCAGCAACAAGCAATGATTATTATTCTACACATTCAAGACTTAAAACCTGTGTTTGAGTAGTCATGCTTTCACATGTAGAAAGTTGCTATATAAGAATGTGATGAGTCACACAGCAAATTTTTAAAAACAGCAACTTTCTTTACCTCCATCTTCGCCACATTAGATAGACAAATAAATAAACTTTATGATGAAGCATTTAATCCAGGAAGTTACATTAGATAAGAAATTGGTTTTCCTTAAGAAAATAGTTCTACTTCCCATTTTCCAACTGCATATGTTACGAAGCTGTTGTATTTATTTATTTATATGTAAAATTTATTAGCCACCCATCTTACTATAAGATAATTCTGGACAGTTTACAACATTAAAATTACAAAACCTAATGATATAAATACTATACAAAATCCTGATAATTAACCTAGTTAAAAGATAGGTAGGGAGGAAGTATGATGAGAAGACAGTGTGGAATATTGTTAATCTATTCACCACCCCAATCATTCAATTAGAGCTGCAAGTCAACTGGCAGAGGCTTCAAGCTCTTGAGGAAAGTCAGAAGGATTGGAGCCAACCTCAGTCCGGATTGGGCAAAATGTTCCAAAAGGCAGGCACAATGGTAGAGGAATGCTCTTCTCCTGGACCCCACCAGTTGGAATATACTGGCCAATGGGACCCATAGCATGCGTTTTCTGCTGGCATAAGTGAGACAGGCCAATCCCAGTAGGATGAGATGGTCCTTCAAGTACCCTGGACCCATGCATTAAAGGCTTTAAATTTGATTACCAACACCTTGAACTGTACCTGGAAGCAAAACTAAATGCAGTCTTTTTAAAGTCCAGATGGCAGGATTTTAGATCTTAGAATATTCAGTCATAACCATACCAAGTGGAAATTATGTAAATTTGTGACCATTTATGAACTATACCAAAAGCCAATTAATATGGCTACCATGGTACTTCCATGAACTGACCAGTTTAGTTAACAGGGGCCAAGCGATGACTTAGTTTTTTATTTGTTCTTCTGTAAAAACTCGATAACAGGTAAATATTAAGAGTCTACAATAGCAATCACTTTCTATAGGGAAAATCAAATTTATAGATTATAATATTTTTTACATTTATATGGGATTATATATATGAGATTAACTCCAAGCTGCAAATTTTAAATTGCATTGTCCTGTGGCTGAAAGTGAAGCGTGAAGCATCTTGATGAACCAAAGAGCACTTGGACAAATGACATACAAAGTCAAAACTAAGAATTGTGTATTACTTGTACAAAGACTGTTTTGTACCGCTGTAAGTAACATCAGAGTAACTGTGCACTTAGTTCTACTTTTGCAATTCTACTGTTCTATTAAATTGAACTGTTAAAAATTAAAGAATGTTTTGCATTTTAAATCACTGCAAATCTTACTTTCACCTAGCCAGATGGAAAAACTTAAATTAATCAATTTATATGGCCCCTCACCTCAAAAATGCTACACTGAATGGCTAAAAAAAGTTATCAAAGCATTTTTTTAAAAAAGCTAAAGCAATGAGAAAGAACCTAATAAAACAATAGGCAGAAATCTGTCAAAAAGCCATCTAACCTTCCAACTCACAGGAACTAGAACACATTCAGGTCTTTAGCATTTTATGAGTCATGGCCAACCTGATATCTAGTGTGTGTATGTATAATAGACTTCCAGACATTGGAAGGCGCTGTGATAAAAAGACACACTTTCAAGGTCCCGAAAGGTGACATTAATTGAAGATACCTTTTGGTATGTCCCTTCTGATGAACCTAGTGGGACAAACGAAAGCAACTGGAGAGAGATGCTCAGGAAATAACTTGATCTTATGTCAGGGAGATTTTTATACTTGACAACCAGGACCTTTAATTCCATCCTGAAGTACACTAGGAGCTTGTGTAGCTTATTTAGCTGAAGTTTAATATAAGGTGCAGTTGAACTGCCTGTGCATTCTGGACCAGCTGCGGGTTTCAAATGGTCTTCAAGATAGCTCCCAAATAGGGCATAGAGGTCACTAAAGCATAAGCAATTGCAAGATTCTTTAATACTGTAATTCCAGTAATGGGGTTTCGAGAGCAGCAATAGTAATACTGCTAATTTTTTCAAGGCATGAACCACAAAATAAACCTACTCTCAACTTCTGTCATGTTTAATTCTGCTTTTTTATTTACTGGAAGCAGACTGGAATAGTAACAGACTGGAAAGAAAAATATTTATTTAGGGACTATATCTCCATAGATTTAGAACCTGTAAGGATTTTTTAGGGTCCAGTTCAAGGTATGGTTTTTAATCTTTAAAGTTCTTCATGGCATGAGACCAGATTATTTGAGGGACAATCACTCCCTGGTTACATCAAATCATCCTATTAGATCTGGAGAGAAGAAATCTTGTGAATCCCATCTGTTAGTGTTACCCTTGGTGGATCCCAAGAGACGAGCCTTTTTTACCATTGTGCTCACCATATGTCATTCTTAGATCGCTCCACTGTAGTTGATTGTTTTATTCTTTTCATGTGTTTGTATATTTTAGTTTTATAAAACATTTTTTTTATTTTTACTTTTTATATTTTAATGTTTTTTTATGTTTGTTGTTTTACTGATTGTTAAACACTACCCAGAATTTCTTGATGTGTGATTAATACATAAATATTTAAAATAAATAAAATGAAGATCATTTGCTTCCAAATAGTCTTTTTATAGTCGTAGAACTAAAACCAGGAACCATAATTCTGTTATTAACTCACTCATGAGGTTGCAAAGCATTAAGTAGTTTGTGGTAGGTTTTGGTAGGTCTCCCTCACCAAGGTGAGGGAGATTGAAGTTTTTCCCACTATCATCACATCTACAATCCTAGTGAGGCAACAAAATCAACAAGGTAACTGTTTATTTTATATGCTCAACCTGAGCCCTTTCCAAAACTATTAACTTAAAGTTGTAGGGCCCGAGAGACCCTGATACCATCTGCTTGGAGAAGATCTGAGCAAGATAGCATAGCAATAGCACTTAAGACTTATATACACTTAACAGTGTTTTACAGCATGCTCTGGGTGGTTTATAATATAAGGATTATTTTCATATTGTCCCCAACAATTTTGAGCCTTCATTTTATCTATCTTGGAAGGATGGAAGGCTGAGTCAACCTTCAGCTCTGTTAGGATCGAACTCCAGATTGTGGGCAGAATTTGCCTGAAATATTGTACTTTAATCACTGTACCACCAGGCACCTTTGCTTAAAATGAATGAAACAAAGTTAATTTGTTTCACTAGGAATATGACAAACTATCTGCCTGCAAACACAGTTTTCATATTACTTTTCAAAGAATGGAACTGGGAAAGGACAGACCATCTGATCAAGTTCTAAGCCCCCAAATTCCTTCCTCTTTCTTCCCTTCTTGGCTCTCCTTCCCTTCTTGGCTCTCCCCATCAAGGCAATCTAGCTGCCAATCAAATAGCACACAGTTGAGCAGGAGGCCAGAAGGAAGAAAAGATGGCTACCTGGGAACTCTGCCACCATAGGTTTCAATGCTAATAACCTGAATAAACAGAGCCAAAGACCAGGAGTCAACGTAAAGAGGCAAAAGAGGCAAAATAAAAGTAGTCAGCTCTCATAAGAAGAGGCAATAGGCAAGGAGGCAGAAATTCAAGGAATCTGAGGAGACATAGGCATTTGCTCCTTTCCATCATAACAGGTCTGAGGTAAAAGTTCTTCACACTGTTTCCCTCATATGAAGTAAAGATTGGAAAAAAGAAATGAAGAATCAAGGAGTCCAAAAGAGAGAAGATGAGTAAAGAGTAAAAAATGAGTAAAGACTTTGTAAAGACAAAGACTTTGACAGCAAAAAAATAAAAGTTTTATTAAGATTGATTTCTACACTTGTCTTTTTTTAATTTGTAAGCTTTCCCTCTGTAAAATTAGATTCCCACATCCCCAGCCATTGAAGGGAGATACAAAACTCTAATCAATTATCCAAATTCCAGTTATTTCTGTTTATTGAGTATGTATGTATGTCGGTAGATAAGTGGAAGGAAGGAAGGTATAACAGAAACCACAAGCTCCTTAATGTCATACTTTACTAAATACCATCTGACCCACCAAACATGTTATTGTAAGAATGTTATCTGCTTACAATTATGATTATCACCCTCTTTGGGAATGATGGTAGTCAAGTTTTCTTCAAGCCTTTTCTGACGAGCTTTAAGAGACAGTTTGGTCTCGTACAGTGGTGGCTAACCTTTTTGGGCTCCTGTGCTGAAAACTGTGTGCTTGCTCACGCATGTGCACGAACATGCCAGCACCCAGAAGGCAATGTGCATGGTCCCCGCACCCCCTATGCATGCGCACAATCCCCCCCGCCACCCCCTTACCTGCACTGCGCATGCGCACGCCTCCCAGCTGATTTTCAGTCTGTTTGAGGCCTTTTTCAAGCTCCAGAGGCTCGAGGGAAGTCTCTGCAGTCTTTGGAGGACAAAAAATGGGCCCGTTCTATCACTTCTGGTATTTCTGGAATACTGCATGCGCAGTGCAGTTAAGTTTGGCTGGGGCTCGCATGCCTGCACAAATGGCTCTGCATGCCACCTGTGGCACGCATGCCATAGGTTCGCCATCACAGGTCTAGTAGTTTAAGACACTAGGCTTTCTATTCCCACCTTAGGCATGAAAGCTACTGAGTGACTTTGGGCCAGTCACTCTGTTAGTCCAACTCACCTCACAGGGTTGTTGTGGGAAAAATAGAAGGAGGAACGAGTATTAGGAATGTTCACCAACTTTAGTGTGTGTATGTGTATATGTGTGTGTGTGTATGCATATTGCTCACTCACTAAATACTGAAAGGGGCAGCATGTAAATTTAATAAATAAAACAAATAAGTTGCTTGGATTTGCTTCTACCTAGCCCCATATTTGTACAATCAAATAAAATACAGATAGTCCTCAATTTACAACCACAACTGAACCTAAAATTTTCATTGCTAAGCAAGACAGTTTTTAAATGTTTTTTTCCTCTATTTTAAAATTTTTCTTGCCACAGTGAATCACTACCATTAACTTAGTAAAATGGTTAAATGAATCTAGCTTTCCCATTGACACTGCAAAGTCGCAAAAGGTGATAACCTTCCTCCAGAACACTGCAACTGTCATATATACATACCAGTTGTCAAATGCCTGAATTTTGATCATATGACAACAGGGAGTATGCAACAGTCTTGTGAAAATTGGTCATAGGTCTCTTTTTCAGTGCCATTATAACTTTGAATGGTCACTAAATAAATGGTATCAGGTGAGGATTACTTGTAGTCAAGGATTTTTTGCAAGGTCATCGGGATTATTTTGAATTTGTGGATTAAATACAGATAGTCCTCGATTTACCACCACAGTTGAGCCCAAGATTTATATTAAGTTAAGTGAGTTTTACCCTGTTTATAATCTTTTTTGCCTCATTTGTTAAGTGAATAATTGTAGTTGATAAATTAATAATCCGGCTATAAAGTAAACCTGGCTTCCCCCAGATTCACTTAACTCACTGATTTTGCTTCTCAGAAGCTTACAAAAGATTATCACATGATCTTGGGACACAGCAATTATGATAAATATGAATTAATTGCCAAGCATCTGAATTTTGATCACATGATCATGGGGATATTGCAAAGATCGTAACTGAAAAACAATCACATCACTTTTTTCAGTGCTGCTGTAATGTTGGATGGTCACTAAATGAACTGTTGTAAGTCAAAGACTAGTAGATAAGGTTCCTTTTGAAATAATTTTTGCTATCTGTGAGCTACATTCATCCATTTGTACCTTTGTTATCTCAAAACTGGATTACTGTAACTGTATCTATTTAGAAATTTCTTTAAATATTACTGAGAAGCTGGTTCAAAATACAATAGATCTCATCTTGTGAAAGAAAAGCCACTTAAAACCAATATTAGGAATATTATGCCGGTTGCCCCTGGGGAGTTAATTCAGTGGACTGATTAAAGTGCTGGATTAGCAACAGGGAAAGCCAAGTTCTAGTCTTCCCTTAGACATAAGAAGCTATCTGAGTGATTTTTGGGATGATCACTTTTTCTCAGCATTAATTAGGAGGCCAGTTAACAAACAAAAGCTCTTGTGATAATTCAGTGATAAATGATTAGCTCTAAGAACTAAGCAAGCATAATGCAAAAGAAGCAGATTCTGAAATACGCAGAGCAAATGCTAGGAAAAACAATACTGATTGTTATTAAGTTTCCAAGTACAATTCAAGTTATTGGTGAGGATGATGACTTAGAAGGCTCCATGTCATTTGGGAGAAAGGATCACTGCAAATGCAGTCTATCTGTCCTGCTAGGCCAATTTCAGGAATGCTGTAGGTCTCCTCTATGAAAGATTAGTGAGTTTATCGGAAGCTATTTTTCTCAATAGTATCCCTACCCTTCTAGAACAATCTTCCCAAAGACAGTCAGATGTCACCTAATTTCAAGCACTGAGACAAAAAGCACCTAGCTTTTTCTACAGCAGTTGGAACTTGAGTAATATATATGTTAATTCTGTCATGAGTGTCATGTTTATAATGATGGGACTATATATATATATTTAATTCTTGTATTTTATTTACATGGGCTGCTCAGTCAAGAAAAATAAATGTACAATTTATGTAAGAAAGACAAATTATACCATGAAGTTACTGTTATAGAACAATGTTATGGTTGAAAAGCACTATACATATACTATATTCCAGTCTTCTACTGTCAGGGTTCCAGCAACCCTCCATTCCAATCAGTAACTCTGAGACAAACATATCTCAAAAGTACTTTTATTAGGATAGTAACTGGCACATCTGTGGAATCCTGAATCTGAAAGTTTCCGTGTTTCCTACAATTTCCCAAACTACAAATCCATCCCCCCTTGGCCGTCATCACATCACATGGCCCAATCATGATCCTTCCAAAAATAAGATCCTCATTTCATCCTGCACCATGCTCAATGACCTTGAACTAACAAAATAATTTTATTTTGTCTACTTCGAGCTGCTCATTAAATCCACCCCCTTCCACTTTCTTAGGCTTGTGGCAACGTGGAATTCCAAAGCTGACATCTATATTAGAGATGTCCCAGATAAAAATTTAACAAACCACAACAAACTTCAAAACCACAAGCCAATTGTAGTTTTGTCAATCAAAAAAAATCTAAACCTATTTTTGAAAACAGAATTTATTTACATTCCCCACAATGGCACATGTCTTTTCCAAATCTTGTGTAATGCACTAAAGCTACAGTTCTTTCTGAAGTGCCACTTTTTAAAGTTTTAAACCAATGTGGAAGAAAGCTCACAAATATCAAAGAAAATAACTATTATCATAACCCTGAAAAATAATAAAAACCAACGTAGGGAGAATTCCTAAAGCATGGCATAAAAAAGACAAATTATCTTGGTTCAAGCCAGATATGTATTTTTTTAAAAGCAGTGCTTATGTTAAGCAATACCAAATTTAAAACATGAATATGTGCATTCTGTCAGCTCCTATTACTCTAATAGTTTGATATTAACTTTTATTAGAAAAGGGGGCTCACACTGAAAAAAACAAATAAACAGACTATGGGCAGTAAGTCTGAAAATATCTCTCATATCAAGGAGAATTGTGATCACAATGCCTTATCTCAGCAAAAATTAAAAATAATCTGGATAGCTGCCTAGTAAGGCTATCTTTTCAATGAACTCTTAGAACTTATTCTATGGATATTGATTTGCAAACTATTTTGCCATACCAACATGGTGTGATTCTTGTGTGAATTTATGCTTACAAAATAAAATTATTATTACCAAGTATACTGAAAAATCATTATTGGTTTAAGTTCATTTTTGAGGTTTAATAACAGTTTAGAACAAAGTAAATTCTGTAAGTACATGAGATTTTAAACAGTTAATGTAATAATGTAAAATTATTTAATAACATAAAAGTGAAGAAACTATTTTTGAAAGAAAAGAAAGGAAAAAAACCCAAAGCCACACTGAATGATATCAAACACTGAATGAAGTGGGTTCTATTCTTCCACAGCTTTTCTTTCTCTTTCTCTTTCCCCTTCACATTCTCTTCTATCGTTCATATTCCATTCAGAATGCAGGAAAATAAATCAATTTCAATTACTGATGCCATTTTACCCAAAACACACTATTTGAATAGTACCAACTGCATTTAATATAAACTCTTTTTAAGCAATATTTTTGTTAGAAAAGTAAAGGTTGACAAGTTTTAAATTTTTAATTGACAAGTCACTTCTTTTTCTCCTTTTTTAAATCCTCCAAAATAAGGTAGCAATGAATGGAAAAGAACTTCTAATAAATATTACTATGATCAGATTAAAGGAAGGGAATAGCCTAGTCTTTAATTTTATTTGGGATATTTTTAATGAAATACCACTTAAAAATGCTCACTGTTTTAAGGGTTCTTTTTTATTTTTATTTTAAAAAGATACTATACTTTGTCCATTATTACAGTTATCAGAAATTCAACATCATAGTAACAATTTTTATCAGTCATCAACTTTAGATTTACTTCATATTGTAATCAATTTTGAAAACACATTTCTGTTGGAATTGAAAGTCAGAATTTATTACGGTACACTTCTTACAGCCACAACATAGAGAAGCTGTAACAAAAGCATTTAATAGCATAGCAGTCAGTTACAAAGCATACTTAAATGGGTGGTGATTTATTTTTTAAAAAGAAATCTAACTGGGTAGCACTATAATTATGGTGGAGGAAGTGACATCACACCTGGACAATGGAAGTTTGAAAGGAGAATTCTGCAATCCTGGAGAAGATTTAATTTTTTTACCCAGTAACTGGAACCGAGAAGTCCACAAAAGAAAGTAGCAGCAGCAGCAGTTTAAGTGGCTGAAAAAGACAGGCAGTGAATAGAGTTTTATTCTATAACTACTAGAAGAAATACCTCAAAAAGTTCTGCTAGCACAATGAGGATGCTCTGAAGTTCATAAAGGACATAAAGCACAGCCAAAGAGAAGATAATGTAAAATAAATTGGTAACAGATTTTTAAAGGAAAAAAAAACATGTATGCTCATGTGTAAGCTCAATTAGATGATTTTAAAATGAATGTCAAGTTTTAATAAGGTTATTGAGAATGTAGCCAAAATCGTGAAGTCTAAAATGTAAAACAGGAAAGTAAACTACAACAAATGTGGTTTAAGAATAATGAGAAACAAACTTGATTGCAAATTGCTCATTTGAGTCAAACAACTTCCCAAAGACTGTCATATCACAAGTTCTAAGTATATTTAATCACTGCACCAATACCAAATATTATTTTGTGTCTGTTTCAAAAAAAATCATTATGTCTTCTAGCCTTGCCTAGACTATATGCTAACAGTTTCCTAAATCAATATACATGTTGACAAGAATTAGCAACTCTTCCACCCTACACAAACGCAGAGGGAGGGGAGGGGGGAGGGAGGGAGGTCAACTGGAAAGTTCTTGATGTCAAAATCTTTAATTTAATTAATTAATTACATTTTAAATTCAAACATATGTTGGCTCTCCTTTTCTGCAAAAATAAATGAGCAAGCATGTTCAAAAACAAAACAAGACTGTCATGTTCGTTGTATTATCTCCTAACAGGCATATTTTACATAGAAAGTAGAATCCTTCAGGGCAACTTCTTCATCCTCTTGTTTTGTATAAATTTCCCTGTTTATTTATCCTTATCCAACTTTTATCCTGTCCTGCTTACAACAAACAGCACGTGATAGCATTCATTTGACTTCATTTAGTACAACTATGTCATACTTTTTCAAACTCCAGATAGTGGGCTTCATGTTCTGTAAATTTCTCCATATAAATAATTCTGCATTCAAAGTTAAAGGTTTGAAAGATTTATAATTTAGTGTTTCATGTTACATTATTTTATTTTGAATATGGAAGAAGATACAAAACATAAAATCCCATACCTGCAATGTGAACTGATAAAATCTTACAGATAGATACTTCCTATTAAGGAATGGAGACATTCGCATTGCCTTCGATGTGCAAATCCATTGGGATATTAATTGGACAGCAGGACTCCTCCAAGAGCCATTTCCAGCAATGACATTATGGAGGAAGAAGACTTGCATATATATGTGTGGGTATACATATATATGAATATTTCATCACAATGCATATATAGTTCTTTTTTTACTCTCAAAATGTCTAAACAAACAGCATTATGTGCCAGCAACTTAAGCATTAAAATTTTCAAGTGGACACCTTAAATAGACACATGAGGAAAAGGCAGTGGTTAAAAATGGTAACAATGAGAGATCAGCAGAAGAATCACACAGTAAAGAAATGAGTTTTCATCACTCATTTAAAAATATGGAAGGCATTAGACATGTTAGACTGGTAAAAAGTTCTGATGAAGCAGCAAGGCATAAAAACACATAAAAAGAATAAATATTTTAGTTTACAGAGAATGTAAGTATTAGAGGAACAAAAGCAACAACATAAAATATGGGTAATAAAGAGAAGCAAAAGAACAAACACATTCTGAAGTTAACAGAAGCTAAAAAACAATGTAAAAAGAAAAAGGAACCAATAGAGGTAAGGAAAACTAATATATACAACCAATGACAAAATGGATTAATTTTAGAACTGAAGATAGAGGATAAAGGTTACATTCTTGTATAACTTTTATGATAATCTACACACAGGTTGCATAATTTCATATACAATGTTCTTACTATACAATAAAAATGGCACTTTGAGGAAGCCACAAGTAATTCAAAAATAGCAGGAACTGCTGTAATCAGTCAAACAGGAGCAACACTCTGATTCATATGATCTTATCATTATGGCATGAAAATCAATGCATGCTATTTCATGCTTTTCCAAATCAGACAAGGGCTAGACTAAGGACTTTAGGACAATGTTGCTAAAAATAGAATGTCCATTTGTTCATTACAAAGAACTTTACAGTAATGTTAGAAGATAGACAAATTGCAGCACCAGTTCTATTCATTAATATGTTTTGTTTTATAAATATTTATAGACTTTAGTGTGCAGGAGGTATGTGCCAATAGACTGCTGCTAATGTATAGTAATCTATAAAGTACTGAGAGTCTGGTAACGCATCACAAACTTGTAGACACTAAGAGTGGTCAGATCCAAAAAGAAGACCCTTTATAAGCAAAATATATATATTCATAAATATTCTGTGATGTTGCTAAATTTAAGTATGTGTTTTCTTTTGTAAATGCAGAAACACATTATATGTAGAAAATGTAGAAAAATATGTCATGCAGTAAAAGTAACATGACTGAAATTGCCCACGTTTGCAAAACACTAAAATACCTTATTGATCCTGAATGGAAAAAAAATGAAGTAATCAGATACCAGGCAATAGCCGTATTCATGCTTCCTTCTGAGCTAGTCAATTCAAAGAAGGCTTAGTGATCTAGTTAACACAACATATTAAGTTATAAATCATGGTTTAGAAACAACAATGGCTGTATTCACATATGGCACTAAAAACATATAATGATTTAATAAATGTGAATCAAGCCATTTTTTTGATGCTAACACTGCTGTAGCAAAGAACAGTGAAAAATGCTGTTTTTGAGTTATATTAAAAAAGGAAAATCTAAAGCTATAATTTTAAAAATAATTTTAATAGCTATGTTATATTTTATATAGCTCTCTGCTGTATTGGGCAAGGGATAGAACAGATGGATGGGTGAGTAAACTTGCTGCCTGCATAAGCCAAATATACCATTTATTATTTCTGTCATATGCTGCTTTTTTGTTGTTACTTTTCTTTTAAATTTTGGTTCCATTCTTATTTATGATTTTAACTTTTACTGTTGAACAAACCAAATAACTTCCATTCTTGGGTAGCACAAAAGCACAGTAAGATAAATGAAATGAATACATATAGCATAATCAAATCCATCAAATATCCCTATCTCAAACTACATTCAGCCTATAAATGGGCTGAAATAATCTCATAAGCTATATATCAAAACATAAATAAAATAGTTATTCATTCATATGTACAACAATATTTTGATTAATTAAAATATAAGCATATAAGCACCTTTGGAGTATAATTATTGTGGCTTGAAAAGTATATATTTTCAATTTTAATATAATTTATACATAATGCATTTCATCTTCTTAGAGTGACAAAATTCAGATTGCGTTAAGTTTCAATTTTTCCTTCTTAAGAACCAATATATAAAAACTCAACTCCCCATGGTTTCTAGTTTCTTAAAAAATTATATTTCTATATTCTCTGTCTACATGATCCTAAATTTTAAAAAATAATGAAGTGAAATGAGTGCTATAAATCCCTTTTGGCATATTCCTTCTTTGTTAATTTTATAATGGAAAAAAGAATTTGCTGCAATATTAATACCTTTGTATCAGGCCTTCTTTACAACCTAGTATGCTTTTGCTAGGCAAGTTTCATCTTTGAAAAATACAGACATCTATAAATGTAAATCTCTAAATCTATATCTAATCATAAATGAAGACCTCTGTGGTATAAAATTATAATATGACAATACAGGATACGGGCAGTTACTTTGTTTATTTGACTTGCTCAAATCTATGGGCACAGATTTAACTCATGAAATCATAGCTGATCTCAAAGTAAAATTGCACACAGTAAAATAACTACAGGAGGTAATACAGGGAAGGATATCACTCCCTAAAAACAAACATATCTCTTTGCTGCAATTGATTTGCTCTACTCCATTTTGTACATCAGAGGAGACATATGAACATATATATATATATATATACATATTTCTACTAATTGAATCCCTAAATTAATAAACTACTTATAAATCAAAACATGCCTTTACTGCTTCAAGTTCATTAACAAACAGTTAAAAGCTTTGTTGCAAAAGGTTTAGCTACCTTCTTGAGACATGGGAACTGGTATTTTTTTCTGTTCAGATTTACAAAAGAAGAAAAGGCAACTGGCTGCTGGATAGTTGCTAAAACTTGCTGATTTAATAAGTATAAAAGACAGATACATTAAATCCTGCATGCATTGAATCCCTTTTTCAGTAAGCTACAATGCATTGTGTAGAATTTCCCAATAAAAGCATTTTATTGGTGCTTATGATCAGAAAGTAAATGCCTGAATCAATACATAGTAAAATCAAGTGAAGCAACCTGCATGCAGATATGAAATATCCTATCTACATGTGATGCCATGGCTTATCATGCTTGTGAACTTGTGATGCTGGAGGATTGGTCTAAGAGTACTTCTATTCCTTCCAAGATTTTTTTTTCTTAAAGAGAATGTAAAGTTGAATAAATAAAATAATATTAGTATCTATTTCAACTTGTGTTGCTGTATTAGTTATTGTATTATGCCATATTATATTGCTTAGGCAACTATCATAAGCACAACGACTTGAAATCAAGTTCCACTTTCATCAGTAGTATTTACTTTCAAGTAAATATGAACACACAATTATTAATAATTAAGATTGGTATTTTTCATATATCCTATTTAAAAATCATTCTTGAAATGGATGTTTTCCCACTGTGTACAAATGATCATTACAGAACATAATAGTGTTAAAAAAATTGAAATAAAGATTGAGAGAATCTGAAATCCATAAATGGATCTACAGTTCCTGCTATATTTTCTTTTACTATAAAAATATGTCCAATTGAGAAAGTAGGAAAATTCTACAAAATCTGGATTAAACAACTAGCTATGTTAGAAATTTGAAAAACTAATTCAGAAAAATTTCACTTTATTGCACTTTACTGCTGCTCATTAAAGAAACTATTTCTCAAATTACTAAATGAGGGTAAGAAGGAAAAGCTGCAGCTGCTTTAAAAAAAATCTATCAACTGCAATTTCTTCAAGTTCAGTTAGAAGTCTAGAAAGCAATTGGCTTCTTTAATGAGCAGAAGATAGCTAGCTAGTCTTCATGGAGGCTCAAATGACTTTTCCCACATTATTTGAGAAACATGCCCAGCCTCAGTTTACTGGTGTTTTTTTTTTTATGTTGGTTATAGATAACAGGAGAAATATTTCAAATATTTTAATTTAACTGAATTAATTTAACTTATCTTTTAGCTGACAAACCAGATTAAAAAAGAGGCATAACCAGTCAAATCCAATAAACCTAGTTCTTCCCAATCCACAGTTATTCTTCCAAATTTCAAATTCATGAACTCTGGTTCATCAATATACAAGCACTCTATTTTTTTTAAAGGGTTTGGATTTTCACAAGACAGTTTATAGTTCCACAAATGTTTCAAATTTTATATTTTATAAATATATATACTTGAAAACATTTTTTCAGACTGTTTGTTAATAAAAGGGGAGTCAACGTGAAAACCAAAAGATCTAAACATACTGCTGATTCTAGAATGAGAACTGAAATGAGGGAAAAAAGGATTTAGAATACCCTATTAGTGTACGTGTGCCAAAAATACATAAAGCAAGCAACTGCGATTTAATCTGTTATCTTGATGTTAGTACTCTATCAGTCTTTGTCACTTCTTTCATTTAAGTAAACTATTTTTCAGGAAACATCCAAAAATAATAAAAGATGCCTCACATTATGGATTATTTGTATCCTGTTATTTTTTTCAAAATGAAACAAATTGTATTGAAGTTCTACCTTAAGAGAGGCCAGTGGATGTTCTGGACCAAGTAAACTCCAATGAAATGAAGCCAAATCTTCATCAGGTAGAATGTGATTACCTAAAATATACAATACAATACATGCCCATATGAATTACATCAGTAACTGGAAAATTAAAATATCCTATTTATAGTATTAAAACCAGGGTCAACATAACTTTTAAAATGGTTAAGAATATGAATGAAATGTATTTTAAACAGTAAGTTTATATCATTAGATAAATCTTCACTTATGCGTGAACTTAAATAAGTGCTTGAAATTAATGAAGCCTGATTAGTTTTTGGACCATTCCAAGCTATGTAAACCTTTTAGTAGGAAAGAAGAAACAGGAGACAAAAGCCTTCCGTCTTCCAATGCCTCTCTACTTCTGTGATGGTATTATACCAAAATTGAATATAGGTTCTGCATCAGTGTAGAATAAGTAGCATAGCACAGAACCATTCCAATATGTAATCTACCCATACTTCTGGAATTAATAAATTTCCAACACTGTCAATCAACAAAGATGAAGTTTTGAGGTTCAACTTTTATGTTGACACCCCAAAAATCTATCTGATTAAAACATATGATACACATAGTTTCATTTTGGTAGTGTTGTTCTACCATGGAAACAGGTTACAATGCAACAGTGTAGGTTCAGATGGTAAAACATTGAAATCAACTGCAATTTTTTTAAAAAAATATTTTTAATTTTAATTATGAGAATACAACACAATAGATTGAATTATCCTTGTTATACATTTTTACATTTTACTTCATCGTTTATTTAATATATTAATTACTAATTAATCTAATCATAGACCTTGTCTTCTACTACATAATCATTTATAAAATTCATTCCATATTTTATAATATTTAGACTCTCCTTTGTCTTTTATTTCTAAAGTTAACCTATCTGATTCTGCACATGCCATACTTTTTCTTATTATTTCTGTTTCTGAAGGTATTGTGCAATATAATATTCTAGCCGTCGTCAATACATGTACTATTAAATACATTATTTTCTGTCTTTTTCTCTTGTGAGACCTTTTCTATCAGAGTTTTGGGTCACACTAGAATGCAGAAAGCAAAATAGAGTTAGAGCCATCCCATAAAACCAGCTAAGTGGCTAGCCAGGCAATCATCCATCTGTAATTATGAGGTTGATGATGATCATGATAATGAAGACAACAAGACACAAGACATTTAAGTTCACTATCAAAGACGTTCCAGTTTTGAGAAAACAAATATAAAGTTGCTGAATCAGTATTTTCAATCATATCAAAACATACTGAAATACTACTGACTACTTCCATCAAAGTTCTCAGCAATTGTTGGAAAAACAGACAGAGTTAAGTGACTAAGACAGAAATAAGATGGAAGGCTACATTCCTGATGCAATCATTTCTAAAAGAGGAAAACTGTGCACTGGGTGGCGAGCAATACAGTATATTTAAATGATAGGGATACCGGAGCCACTAATATCTTCAAATCTAGCCTTTTTAGTAAGGAAATCCTGCACTGAAACATTTCTTGATCCTCATTTTCTTGTGGAAAACAGCCAAATAAGAAATACATCACTGACATGCTAAAATTCAGTAATCCAGATGGCATCGCTATTCTAAGAAAAAGTATAAACAGTATAACTGCAGCTATGGGCAACTCATAAAGTCAAGAAGAGCTTTATAACGCTTATACTAACTATATTCACAAAGTAAGCTACATTGTACAACTTATCTTCTCTAGAAGTTGCATTTTCTCTTTGCTGATAGCATCAACCAGCTATCATTCTTGTCTTCATCTTTTAAGACACAAAACTGAAGAACCGATTGATTTGAAAATAATCTTTGTGTATGACCAGCTTTGTGGTTGATGCCTACATTCAAACACTAAACTAAAATTGATTTAAGATTTTTCCCTGTATCTCTTTTGCCAATACCTAATTGGTTACTCAAATAATCTGAACCAGTCTGTTAGAGGGTGTATTTGTAGAATGATGCTCTTAGTATGGAGCAGAAAAGGCTGTCTTCAAAGACACAAGTAGCTTTTTCTTATTTTGTATATTTTTATGTATCTGTTTTGAATAATATTTTTAGAAATAAAAAAAGTTTTTCTAACCATCATTGATTTTTCTTCTGTGAATTGGGGTAATTGTTTTGTGATTTGTGTGAGCCTTAACAAAATAGAATCTGTCTGTGGTAAGAACATTTAAATAGCGTTCTTTCTCTTCATGAAGAACAGAATATGCAGATCTGACAGTAGGCCTTTTCTATGGTGCTCTCTACTTAAATGAGATATCCTTCTCCGAGAAGAATATCAGTCCCAACTCTCCTTATATTCCATAAGTGAGTTAAAGCAGTTTGGGATGCTTTCAGTTTTTTTACTGAGTCTGGAAATCTCTCAAAGCTTACATTTTTACTTACAGACTTTCATTGGTATATAATTTGAATTTTGAAGTTTGTGATATAATATTGTTGCCCAGAATATTGATTGGGGTGGGCTACAATATTAACAAATATTATTAAATAAGTCAATCAATGAAGTATAATTATATGTGGGAATAACCTTTGGGACACAAGGCAACAAAGGAAACAGTCAGATAAAAGGTAGCTGGTCACAGCAGGAATGTGAGTAGGGCATGAGACTCAATGAACCCCTGCTAGTTTTAAGGCTATGAAGAGATGAAGATGTACTCCCAGACATGCAAGATTCTGCTAATATAACCTGACAATAAAGTAGAATTTGCTCATCTGGTTGTGTGGTGGCACAGTGGTTAGAATGAAGTATTGCAGGCTAATTCTGCTGACTGCCAGGGTTCAATCCCACCAGCTCAAGGCTGACTCAGCCTTTAATTCATCCAAGGTTGGTAAAATGAGGACCCAGATTGTTGGGGGTAATACGTTGATTCTAAACTGCTTAGAGAGACCTGTAAAGCACTGCAAAGCTGTATATAAGTCTAAGTGTTATTGCTATTCCTATCTGGACTACCTCATAAGGCTGACAAATACATTGAAACCATGATTTAAAATTAGTATGGTAACAATAAACTATCATTTGAAATTTTCAAATAAAGATATTTATCTTCAAATAAAGATAATTATATGCAAGCAAATACATCTTAACATCATATAAAAGCTAAATCATTATCTCAATTTCCTATGTATTGCATATGTACACAAATTTGCGACTGTGGATACTACAGCACCGCAGCATTTATATATAGTTGGAATCACAATTCTTTCACTATTTCTGGTCGTATTCAGTAATACTGCATTTCACTAAGTGTCTATTCAACCAGAGTATACTGTAGTGAACAAAACACTTTAATTTCTAGCTAAATAAATAGCATTTGGTGGCAGTTACACCTAACTCTAAGTCAAACAGTAATTCGGGTTGCATGCAAAGCAGCACTTTCCTGCCCTTTTCACTGCCCAATCAGCACAAAATCCCACACATCTGTAGCCACTAACTATCATTCTTATTTTGTTGACATTCCTTGTTTATCTTATTTTACCTTAGAATTATTTTATAGGACAATAGAATTTTCTAGACAGTTATGCTCTTCATTTTAAAAGTATCCAGAACTAAAATTCTTTCCTTTTCTAATAATCTTTATTTTTTCATAATGACTGTACCTGTAAATATCATCCAATTAAATTAAGAAAAAATTAATTGCATGTATATTTTATATAGCATTCAATTAAGTGATATGAAAATGTTGGTTTTGGCTTGACAATTACCCAATTAAAATGGGCTGATTTCCAAATAGCTAAAATGGATACAATGGAATTTTTCAGAATATTCACTGTTTATGATTACAAAACTCCAAGTTTTGTATACATATAATGTATATACATACACATGTACACACGTGTTTACCTACCTAAAAGAGCAGCAAAAATAGGAAACCGATTTGGATTCAGGTCCAGTTGCTTGGCAACTTCATGCATCAGGTATTGGCTTGTTGTGAGGCTTTTTCCATTACGGCTCAGTTTTAGGGCATGGGCACTGAAATAGTAAGGGATGTTGCATAATGCATAATCTGAATCATATGCAACCAAGCCATGAAAACCTTTTTCTCGGCAAAAACCAATTACTTCTTGATGGTGATCTTCGATACTTTGTGCAACCTATGCAAAAGAAAAGGAAATGCAAAACAGTATATTAAAACTTGGCTTCCATTTATATATATAAACCAAAGTCTACATGAATATCAGATTTTAAAAAGTTCATATGTAGAATATGAAGTCATAGTTTGCCAAACTTTATACAAATTAAACAAAAAGTAATACTCAGGCATCCCTCAACACTGCACTGCTTTATATTCAGCATTCTTTTGGATGAAACTAGTAATCTTGTTCAGAAAGAACTTGCAAGGAAATCATTGTACAGTGACACTTCATCTAATGCTTTAAGACCTCTTCCCCACTGGCAAGTCAGTCTGCATTTTGAGAAAACCTGCCTTAATAAGTTTATCATATTCCATCCTACTCTTCTGGTGGTACAGCAGTCAAATAACTTTTTCTGTGCTTGACAGCTTGACCAACTTTCCTTGAAATTCACCTACAATTCTATTTCTTCTCATTACAGAATGACCCTGGAACTTCCATTCGGTCAATTTCTATGGAATAATAACACCTTGAAAGAGGTCTATTTTAGATCATTCAACGCGGAAAATTTTTAAAGGTATTATGAAGCATTTCCTAATATTTTTTTTAAAAAATACAACTGTTATATTATAAAAAATAATTTAGAACTACATAGGGAGGTCTTTCTCAAGAAAGGTAAAACCTCAGTTCTCCAGAGGTTAAAAATAAAGGGTAAGTAAAACTAAAGATTCAGAATTATTGATTATATGACATTTTATGTAGCAAAACATATATTCTCAAATTTGGGTCCCCCCACCCTTCATTACTCTCAGTCTGTTTTCCAGAAAATATATGCTTTCAATATTTGTTACATATATTAGAATTTAAAACTTTTATTCACTTTATTATAGTGGTGGTGATTTTTTTTTCTATTTTGAAACCTTTCAGCTGGTGGTTTCTCTTTACTCAGAAAAAGTAAGTAGATTCCGCATTTCTAAGAATTCAACTATCTGTAATTTTATTTAGAATTTAAGAACATTTAAATTATTTTAAACTTGCATAAAACTAACATTAACTTTCTAATAAAAATACATGCTCCACTGTTTCTTACATATAGCATATTTCATACATTTATAAATTAACAGAACCTATCTTAAACTCTTCACAAACTTATATATTTCATATATTTCCATTTTCCACAAAATATTGATCTACTCTGAACAATAACAGTAATTTTTTTTCTAATTACATCAACATCTCTGGAAAATTTATACACCTAGAAAACTAGTTAGAATATGATTATGAGCATGGATTCATTTAATGATTCTGAGATCCTCTTTATCATTTTGCCAATTTCCATTCTTTCATGCCAAAGGAATTTCAGAATAACCTGACTTGCCATTTAGCAAGAGAAGTTTCCATAAAAATGCCACAATGTCAGATGTCCAGCTTTGTGGCAATTAGACGGACCTTCTCTTGCATTGCTTCAAATTTATGAAGTGTTTTCCACATTTAGATTCCACAATTTCATAACAGGAATTGAAACCACCTTTTTCCATCAATTCTTTTAAGAAGCTGAATTAATAATATGTGTAATTTACTGTATTTAAGTGTTAATTGTTAAATTTACCCAAGACTGCTAGATGTCTTAAATGATGTATAAGTAGAAAAACAGTACTTATAGTACAGTCAAACTCAATCATGAGTTTGTGGGACTTTTTTCTAAGAAGAATATCATGATGTTTCTTGTATTAAATATAAATAAGCTATTTTTCCTATTTCCTAAGCTATTCATGTAAATATGAATATTTATAATTCATATACAACTGAATAACTATTTTGAATATGGAGAACAGAACTGAGGATTTTTCCTTTAGAACACTCTCTCTCCCAGTCTCTTAGAGACACCCACACTCAACTGAACCATAAATAGAACTTCCTTTTCCTTTTGTAAATCCATATTTTATATTAATTTTCTATTTGCTCCATTAAAAGCTAAAATGTAAAATTATAAATTTCAATTTCCACAATGACCATTCTTCTCAATTGCCCAGTAAACAATGCCAATTTGGTGGTGAAATCAGACTAGGTGCCCACATATACAACCAATATTGGGGGGGGGGGGGTAGGGAGAGACAGGACTGACAGTGGTTAATCAAGTTTTATGAGCAAATCCTAATTAAAATATAAAAGCAATGGAAAGACTCCAGTATTACAACTTTCCTCTGAGATTTAAGAATATCAAAATCATGAAAAAGAAAGCAAATATATTTTGCATGATATCCTAAACATTTCCTTCAAAATAGCTTTATTACAGATTAGGTCTCCCAGATTTGATTCCTTTCAAATATAATGGATTATGTAGAGTCTTTGGTGTTCACTGTGCTTGGTTTCATTACCAAAGAAGATAACAAAATCAATTTTAGAAAATGTTTCCTTGTTTTATATAGTAGTGGTTGGTCTATGTAGGTGGGAGTGGTCCTGTGATTGTTTGATTAGGCCTGTTTACTGTTAGCTTGTTTGCCTGAGTTGTTGGATCCTTGATTGGGCTATTGTTTACCTCTTGATTGCTGGTCTAGTGCTAATCTTGGTTTTAATCTTTGCTTATCTGGGTGTTGATTGCTGGACAAGAAGCATTTTTATTTTTTTTTTATTTTTTTTTCCTTTTCTATTGTCTCTTGAACAGCATTTAGGTGTTGTTTATCTCTATATGGCTGTGAATAGCAGATGTGTCTGAGTGCCAGGCTTCCATTAATTCACTAATAGTTTTTGAGATTGGGATTTAGTTTGGTCTACAATGCTGAGTATCAAGAAATGATAGTCTGTCCATGGACTGTGAAATTAAGGAGTCATGTCTTCTGGCTGCTAGTTGGTGTTCATGGATGTCTAAACAACCAAGCACAAGAGAGTAGCAGAGATACCACAGTTCAATCCTGAGCTACAACCATTCTTTTCTATCAGCAATGGAACATAACTGCTATAATCCTCATCAAGTACAAACTTTGGCCAAAGTAGATGGGTGACAGAATGTATAATCTGACACAATTGGATAAATTGGAGAAACAGTCAAATAGGTAGTGCTGAGTGTCAAATCACAGAAACACAGCATTTCACTGAAAGTTATTTAAAATTGCATTATGTATCTACCAGTATAAATCTGAAAGGCAGTTAAAATACATGTGTCATGTATTGACATATTAGGTGTTCTGAATATAACTTCCCACGATCCTCTTATTGTTTAGGCTCATATATATTCTCTATTTCTTATGCAACTTATTAAAATTATGCATTTGAGATTCCAATATAATGTGAATTATATTCATGAATCAGACATCACAGTACATATTATAACAAACTGTCATCATGATATAATTTATTTTATATTTTTAATATTATCTTTCACGAGAACTTTATTCCACAAGAGGTAATGGTTTTGTTAAGCCATTTCACATTTAAAAGATTATGGCATAGAAATAAATATTTTATTGCAACTTTCTGTAAATTTAGAGGAAGAAGAGTTATTGATAACAGATTTTAAAGTTTGCATTACAATATAACATATGCTTTTATTTCTATTTTATAAGAAAATTCTTATTAAGTGTTGGAAAGAAAAATGTTTTAATAAAAACTTCAGAACATCCATACTCTTTGAAATCACTGATCCTTTTTCTTCAAAGACTACTGTAAAAATGGGTTTCCAGCTTCAAATTATGTATTCATTAGAAATGTAAGTAACATCTGATTTACAGAAATATGATTGCACGTAGCAGCTTTCCACTTCTGATAGATGAAGAACAAGAACAGAGCAATCTAACTTGTTCACTATGTTACACTTAATGTCTGTCACTTATGTAAGCCAATCATTATACCAGATTTGTCGGACTTGTAGGTTTACTAAATTTCTTCCCAGTTACAACTGAAACAAGGGGAGGGACTTCCACCAGCAACTTAGTCTGAAGTATCACAGCCATTCTACAACACAGAATGAATTCTAGACCTTAAACTGTTAAGTTTCAGTCAGAAAATAATTTAACCCACACTTCCAGAAAGAAGTGTCATTATGTTTTCAGTTTCACTGAACTTATTAAAAACTAACTTTTAATATCCATGTCTAAAAATATTCTGGGGGTGGAAAGGATCCTTTGTCTCTCTACAGCTAAGCTTTATATGCCACAAGGTAGGGCCTGATAACATCAAGCTCCAATGACAAAACTATACATGATCTGTAAAGGTCACATATCTACTCAACTATGCAACATAATTGACAAAACTCTCTATTTAGGAGAACTATGAGTTCAAGAAGGATACCTCACCAGTAGATTTATTTTAAGGGCAAAATGAAATAAAATGAAACACTATTACAACTACTGTCATGAGAACAACACTACATAATTATTTGGGGGGGGGGGTTAAGAAAAAAGGAGGAATGACTATGGTCATTGATTTACATGTAATGAAATCTGTAAATCAAATAATATGATAAATTTATTCAGCCATATATATAATTGTGTTGTTTTGTTGCTGTACAGTAACAATTTAAAACTTAGTAGCTTCTACAAAACTGTAATTAAATGATTTACAATGGTGTATTATTCGTCAAAAATTTCAAACTTTTGTGCAGTTCAAGTCACAAGTTCCCTGGCCCTCTAAATCACAGTTTAAAAAAAAAACTTTTAACAAACAAGCAACAAAATGTTGCATGCATACATTTTCTGGACAATTGCCTAATTTCCCATTTATGATTTAAACAAATTATAGAAATGATTCTAATGATTCTTAAAACAACTGAATCAAAAATAACTGATTCAAAGAGTAGTTATTAGGTTTAAAGGTCATTTTACTAATCTGAGGGATCAAAACAATGGAATTAAATCACCTGAACCTGATGTTTTCAAAAAAAGAACACAAAAGGCACAGTTAAAAAAATTAGAGTGCACCCAGAACAGAAATATAAAAAGATGGATTTTGTTCCCAACTGTCAATGCAACTTTCCTCCTGGATCAAGTATAATGATCACTAATTATCTTCCTTTATAGTTTATATTATAGTTTATAGCTATTTGTACAGGGAAAGAATGGACTTTACCTGCACTTAAGAATTATGGCAGAAGGCCTGAGGAGAGATAGCAAAAAAACTTGTATGAACCAAGCAGAAATCCTAGTTCAGGAGCAATAGAAAAAGAAAATGGGATTCCTTGAATTGTTTAATTGGTCTCTGGTCTCGGACTGTAATAAATTGAATTGAAATTCAATTTATCAATTAATCTTAGCAACACATTAGGACTTCTTGTATTGTGGATGGGAGCCTTTGGATGTTCCCTGTTCCTCTCATCTGATTTTCAAAGCTCTATATATAAATAGAAAAATCCCTGTACAGATTGAGGACATCAGTTTGCTTGCTAAGTCCTCTCCTATGCCAGCTCGGCCACCCTGTGCCTCCCTGCCTCTTAGTGAGGACGCAGGGAGACTTACTTGTTTCTACTCTGTTCCTGGGAAGGGAAGAGCTGTAGTTAAGACAAACGCAATACTGTACAAACTTTCGGGGCAACCCTGGATGATTATTAACGATCAGCGGGAAGCACGCTGGATCTCAGGAAATCTCGTCTCTCCGCCCAAGGTTCTAACTCAGCTAGTTTTCGACGACATTTTGCGGATATGGGAAAACAGAACTTCCCTCTCTTCTTCCCTCTGGAATAAGTCAAACCATAACCGGGAAGGAAAAGTCTGCTGCCATCTTTATTTATGCTTCCCCTCAGTCCACCGCACGGAAAGGGGGGGGGGTGTCTCAACCCAGTAAGGTGGCGAGGCGCTTCCATGAATAGAAGGGCGGCAGCGCAGAAGTTGGTCCCCAATGGGCGCCAGGCCCCTGCTCAAGGGCTCCCCTTCCCATGAGACGGGTGGGGAACCGGAGAGCGCGAAGAGAGTAGAAAGAGCGAAAAGCACGGGAAGAGGCTGGAGGGCAGATCGGGGCTGCAAGGGGGCCCTGGTGACACGGGGCCAGGGGAGACGCACGCCAGGAGGCACTGAAGACGGCTCTGGGCAGCCCTCCGAGCAGGCCGTTGCTTTCGCTCGCTTACCTTGATGTGGAAGCGGATGAGGGCCAAGCGGATGCAGTGCGCCATGCAGACAGGCGGGAGAAACCAGACCTTGGGCGGCGGGGTGCCCTTGTTTTGGACGTGGCTGACAATCTGTTGGGCGGTCTGGCGCTCGTTGCCTTGCCGCTTCACCCACTCGTGGAGCCGGGCCTTTTCCAGGGCGCCGTTGAAGAAAACGAAGAGCTCGATGTTGCCGTTGAAGCAGGCCTTGGCTAGCGCCGCCAAGTAACCCAGCATGTGGTTCCATTGCCCGCCGCTCACCCAGTCCGTGTAAAAGCCGCCGTAGAGTCGGTGTAGGCAGTTGTCGGCGTCGATGAGGAGTCGCAGCGGGGTCTGAGGAGGCCTTTGGCGACCACCACCTACCAAGCTGCCCCGGGCCAGCTTCTGCAATTCGACGGGCACAACGGCACTCGGGCAGTGTTTCTCGATGTAGTCCTGGAAGCCCTGCACTCCCATGGCGACGGTGGGACCGGGCTGGCTGTTAGCGGGGCTTAGGTGACGGCGGAGATGGTGGCGCAGGGAAGGAGCTGGCTGAGAAGAGCGTCTTCGGTCCGGGCGTGGAGGCGGCAGGAGCAGTTGCGATAGGTCGTGCTGGCAGAAGCTGGTGCTGGTTGTCTAATATTATTCAACTAAGGCGGACTGGTTGGTTGGTGGGTGAGCGGGCGGGCGGCGGCTGCAGTTACACGGTGGCTCTTCAGGGGGGAGTTGTATGGATTAGTGGGGGGTTCATGGCTGCTGCGCCCGCCATGTGCTGCTCTCACAGCGCCATGGCTCAGGGGATCCGGGCTACTGCTGCTGTGGCTGCTGCCGCTGCGGCTCCTACTGCCGGGGAAAGGAAGGGAGGGAGGGAAAAGCAAGGGAGGAGGAAGGGAAAGGAGGAAAAGAAGACGGGGGAGCGGCACAACGCGCAGGAAGCCAGCCCACTCGCCGTCGCGGAACAGGCGGGACTTGGCCCAGAATGCCGAGGCCGCCACTGCTGGCCGCCAGCTCGCTCAGGCAAGCGGAAGGCAGCTGGCCTAAGGCCGACGGCCCACTCTCCCCTCTCCACTTCCACCTGAATGGCAGAGCGGGAGGGCAGGCTGGCCGCGCCAGGCCAGCTCCCCCTTCTGTCTCCTCCTCCGACCCTCCTTTTCCACCACCTCCACCCTCGACCAAGCCTCCTCTAGCAATCAGAACTGCCCCAGCGCCGCCGCCCTGCAGCTGGGGCGCAAGGCCTGTTGCATAACCCAAGCATGCGCACGGCGGGACAGGCGGGAAGAAAGCGGAGAGGAGGATTGGACCAGCAGGGGCCGCGCAAGCGGAAATGAGGGAGGGGCAGGCGCGTGAATGGCGGGTGGCTGGAGGGAATGGGAGGAAAGGGGGCCCGAGAGCGGCGAGGAGGAGGGGACGTGGAGGGAGGGGGATTGAAAAGAGGAGCGGGCGTTCGGTGGCTGGAAATGTACAAGTCACCTGTGGCGGACCTCAACTCTGTAAGGCTTGCTCGGCCAGGCTTCCTGCCGGATAACTGGGAACGAGTGCTAATCTTTATTATACGTGCAAAATCCCCCACTTCGAAGATTGCATTTGCGCCTCAGAACGTGGACCCCGCTCCGTGAAAGTGCACGCCTCAGTTCAGGCACAATAACATGTCACATTAGACAACCCAGTTCCATAGAATAGAATTAGAATACAATACAATACAATACAATACAATACAATACAATACAATACAATACAATACAATACAATACAATACAATACAATACAATACAATACAATACAACAGAATTCTTTATTGGCCAAGTGTGATTGGACACACAAGAAATTTGTCTTTGTGTAAATACTCTCAGGATACATAAAGAAAAGGTACATTCATTAAGAACCAAGAATCATAACGTACAACACTTAATGACAGTCATAGGGTACAATCAATCACATCATATTAGGAAGCAGTCAAGTGGGAGGGGATGGGTGATAAAGAATAGTGAGAAGATTAACAGTAATAGTAGTGTGCACTTTGTAATAGTTGAACAGTGTTGAGGGAATTATTTGTTTAGCAGAGTGATGGCTTTCAGGAAAAAACTTCTCTTGTGTCTGGTTGTTCTGGTGCACAGTGCTCGATAGCATCATTTTGAGGGAAGGAGTTGAAACAGTTTATGTCCGGGATGTGAGGGGGTCTGTAAATATTTTCACAGCCCTCTTTGACTCGTGCAGTATACAGGTCCTCGACTGAAGGCAGGTTGGTAGTAATTGTTTTTTTTGCAGGCCTAATTATCCTCTGAAGTCTGTGTCTGTTCTGTTGGGTTGCAGAACCAAACCAGACAGTTATAGAGGTGCAGATGACAGACTCAATAATTCCTCTGTAGAGCTGGATCAGCAGCTCCTTGGGCAGTTTGAGCTTTCTGAGTTGGCGCAGAAAAAACATTCTTTGTTGTGCTTGTTTGATGATGTTTTTGACGTTAGGTGTCCATTTTAGGTCATGTGATATAGCAGAACCTAGAAATTTGAAGGTCTCTACTGTTGATACTGTGTTGTCTAGTATTGTAAGAGGTGGTAGAATGGGAGGGTTTCTTCCAAAGTCTACCACCATTTCTACGGTTTTGAGTGCATTCAGTTCCAGATTGTTCCGGTTACACCACGAGGCAAGTTGTATAACCTCCTGTCTGTATGCAGATTCATCATTGTCTCGAATGAGACCAATCACTGTTGTGTCATCTGCAGACTTCAGTATTTTAACGTTTGAGATGCAGTCATTGGTATATAGGGAGAGGAGAAGTGGAGATAGCACACAGCCTTGGGGGCCCCATATGCTGATTGTACAGGTATCGGATGTGATTCCGCTTAGCTTCATCTGCTGCTTCCTGTCTGTTAGGAAGCTTATGATCCACTTACAAGTGTGTTCAGGTACCGCTAGTTGGTTTAATTTACTTAGAAGAGTGTCTGGAATGATGGTATTGAATGCTGAACTGAAATCTACAAAGAGGACCCTTGTGTAGGCATTTGGAGATTCAAGGTGTTGTAGGATAAAATGCAGAGCTATGTTAATAGCATCATCTGTCGATCTGTTTGGTCTGTATGCAAACCGCATAGCATCTAACAGTAGATCCGTTATGGTTTTCAGGTGAGACAACTGAAAGATTTTCATAACTACAGATTCATTCATTCAGGGTGGTGTGTTAAGTTCATTACTTATATATAAAGTGAACTCAAAATGCCTTTATAACATAGCATCAAGGCGAAACTTAAAGCACAAGTTTTTTTTTTAATTGACAAATTTTATTCAGTTTTTCACATTAAAAACAAAAATTCTTTTTAGTGGACAATTTAAAGCGCAAGATTTATTTATTTATTAATTTATTAAAAGAATGATATGTGTGTGTGCGCGCACATAGAGAGCTCTTAAAGTATCAAGAAATTGTAGTGTTGGAATTGACCTCAAAGATCATCTAGTCCAACCCCATTTTGTGCAAGGTTTGCAAAACATTTCAGGTAGATGTTATGTTGTTTAGTTGAAGGAGTGAAGCAGTCTCCAGTGAAGAGACTGCCAGTTCAAGGGGCAGCCTATTCCATTAAGTAACAAAATTTACCATCCGGAATTTCTCCTAATCTAACTTTAATTATTAGATCTGGTCCTACCCTCTGGTTTTGCTCATCCATCCTGAAACTACTTTGCATATGTGATGTAGTAAGACTGTTGAAAGAAATAAGGTATATTAAAACAAATCTCTGACTTCCAAGAATTTTCTGCATAGTGGCTGTTAAACTGGAGATAATTTAGCATATCCTGAGGATAATGGAGCAATTTGTAATTGCCTTTTTTGTAAATTGAGGATCCATTTTGGGACTGACATTGCTGAGATGTTTGTGATTTTTTTAATTTCCAATTTTCAAGACTGGGAAATGGGTTTTGGGTCAAACAGTTGAAGGACCATTTATGTAGAAGGTAGTTCTAGGCCTCCCTTAGGCATGAAAACCGGCTGGGAGATTTGGGAGGCCAGTTACCCTCTCTTAGCCCAACCCACCTCACAGGTTGTTGTGGGAAAATAGGACACAGCTGGAAGACCATTTGAACACCATTGGCATTGACAAAATCACAATCAATTACAAAAGGCAGCTTTACTTGAAGCACATCCTGAGACAATACCTTTAATATGATTAAATAATAGCTTCTGCCTATCCCAGGTCCTTGGAAAGGACTCAATAGATGGAGAACAAAAGCCAAATCCAGTCTAAACATCTGGCTGACTATGGCAAGCCAAAGCCAAACAAAGATCCTGCTATCAACCAGATATGCCAATACAAATACAGTAAATACTTTAATCTTTCCACAAAGGACTGCAATCATTACAACACCATTCCTCTTGGTTTTCCCTCAGCTAGGAAACCAAAAATCCAGGAAAAAAAATTACAATTTTCTATATTTATTGATAATAAATGTATTAATTTTATTTATAACAATGTATATATCATCCAATTCTACATATCCTAGGTGGCTTATAAGATAAATGTGTGTATCAATACTAGTCAGTAATATAGAAATATGGCAGCCTTTTTCCGAACTCTCAATTAGAGAACAGTAAAATTTCTTCCAGGTGAATAACTAAGTCAGAGATCTTCAAACTTGGCAACTTTAAGACTTGTGGACTTCAACTCCCAGAATTTGAAATTGGGTTGAAGAGTTGTAGTCCCCAAGTCTTAAAGTTGCCAAGTTTGTGGACCCCTGAACTAAGGAAAGAGTAGATAACCTTTTTTGATATCACCATATTCATGACCTTTTGTACTGAGATAATGCTCTGGGATTCCTACTTTTCTAAGCACATTTTGTTGTCATGTTTTTTTATAAAAGTGTTTTTTCCATAATCAAAGCATATACTAATTTTTTTTAAAATATTGTTTGGCTTTCTCAGTTATCCAGTATGCAATACAGTAACCTGTAAGCAATACCTGCCCCAAGGGACATAAAGAAATAGAATGCTTTATCTTCTTTTTGACTGGCTTTCTGTGAACCTGTGAACTGCTGAGTCTTTATTGATAACAAAGGAGCTCTCGGTCTCAAAAATTAAATCCAGCAGTTTAAGAAGAAAAAAAAAAACCCAAATCAGCTATTAGCACTGATCATCAGACATGGAAAATATTCTATTTGCATATTTTGGATGTTACTACATCCAGAAAACTGCAGACAATTTCCTATTCTAGACAAACCATATTTGGAAATCCTGAATATCCTACTGGAGTGCTTCAAATGGGTTATTCTGGGGCAGGGGGAAAACAAAATATTTGGAGGGAAATCAGGAATGTGAATGATACTTTGCATTGCATTTTATATAGACTGACCATTAGAGTATTAATTAAATCCATGAATATTGAAAACAGTACTATACAATTATTTTTTTAAAGTAGTGACTAAACATCTTAAAACAGCACCAATATTTATGCAATAATAGAAACACCTTCCCTTTTTCCTTTGTTTTTTGTGCCTGAAGAATAACCTGTAGTATGACTTCATTTCACTTCTGATTGAAAATCAACCCATTTCAGTTCATTGACATGTAGGAAATCAATGAGTAGTGGATTAATTTCCTATTTTACTGCATTAAATTTCCCATATTCTTGCTTCATATGCTCCATGTTCTAACTGCAATCCTATTTTTGAAACTTTGGATTTTCTTTTCTTACAAGATCAGCATCTACACATTCTGAAAACTAACCTAGCCATGTCATAAATATCATAAACTCCAATAGATCCTCAGATCTTCAAGTAGCATGTGTATGTGCCATTTGACTGGAAAGTCCATCACTTGGTTCTGTATCACTTTGTTATTTTCTATCTTTTGTAAAATACAGAAGCATTTTTGCCTTTGCTATTGTTCTGTATGCAAATTGGGTTACTCCAAAACATGCAAATCTGATTGGTCAATTAAAGTAAGCATCGGATTGGTTCACTAAGAACCAATCCAAATAAAGTAAAAGAGGCGGCAAATTCGATCAGCTGCCATTGGTTACAAGCCGGCAGGCTAGCCTGTATAAAAGGCTGCCGCTAAGTCGGCCAACCGTTCCGTTTTACTGACTCCTGTAAATAAAGACTTTTCGTTGTTGGAACCTGGTCTACCTCATGTTTTTCCGAACAAAACACTGGCGACGAGGGTGGGATCGTCCTGAACACGAAAACTGCACGCGGTGAGAAGAAGCCCAGATGACGACGAAGATGCCTGGAAACAACGCACCACCCGCACCCTTCAAACCCAATGAAGAGGATTGGGATTCCTATGCAGATCGCTTCCAAATGTATTTGGAAAGCAATGAAATGGAAGGAATTTCAGAGCAACGTAAGAGAGCTGTGTTCCTAACACACTGTGGGCCAACGGTTTTCAAGATGGCAAAGGCTCTAGCGAAGCCCCAAGATGTCAAACAACTAACGTGGCCAGAATTGCAACGAATTCTCAAAGCACACTACGCTCCGATGGTGTCAAACTTAATAAAGCGACACGAATTCTACAGGAGAGACCAGAGAGAGGGAGAGACCGTTGCCAATTTCGTTGCTGCACTTCGACAAATAGGTGGTGAGTGTGAATTCTCAAACCTCGACGAGGCAATGAGGGATCGAGTGGTGTTGGGGTTGAGAGACTCGACCACACAGAGTAAACTACTCAACAAACCCAACATCAGCGTAGCCGAAGCTATCAAGGAAGCCACAGCCGCCGAAGCCGCGAAAAAATCAGCTGTCACTATGAAGAAAATGAACACACATAGTGACGAAACGAACCCAACCAAAGACAAAAAACAATCTACCACCACCATGCATTACGAAGAGTATGGCGAAACACCTGACACGAGTGAAGAAGACGACGAGGTCCACCGTCTATACACTAACAGAAAAGAGCGGGAATGCGCTGGCTGCGGAGGAAACCATCCCCGAGCCGAATGCAGATTTCTTGATGCCATCTGCAGGGTCTGCAAGAAACGAGGGCATATCGAAAAAGTCTGCAGAAACAAAAAATACTACAGCCCCACGAGACGCAGAAATTCCCCAACACGAGCTGAGCCTAAACGAGCTGAAAGAAAGTGGCAACAAGAGAAGCGAGCCAATACACACCAAACTGTCATTATAAAGAGCGCTCAGACGGAAAGCGGGAAGAAAGTTAAGATTGTTGTAGAGATCGAGGGGAAACCATGCAAGATGGAAGTGGACTCGGGGTCCTTTCTCTCTATGGTATCGTGGGACACAATAAAACAGCCAGTCCCAGATATCAAAACCAAAGAACTAAAAAAGCAGCACCTAACTCTCAAGGACTACCAGGGAAACCAAATCCCTGTAGTCGGCATGGGACATTTCAAAGTTACCTACAAAGAACACGTTAAAGTGCTACCGCTGACCATAGTCGACAGAGACAGACCAAGTCTCCTGGGCATCGAATGGTTCGTACCATTGGGCATCGGGATGACCGGGATCGATCGAGTGACTGCAACCAGCTGGGAAGAAGACCTCATCCGGGAATTCCAGGACGTTTTTGACGGCTCACTTGGCAAGTATCGGGGAAATCCCATTTCTTTCAGTTTAAACCCCCAAATAGCCCCACGAAGAATAAAAGCCAGACGAGTTCCTTTTGCACTAAAGGCAAAAATAGAGGAACAGCTAGACAAATTAATAGCCCAAGGGGTATTAGAACCGTGGACCATGCCAAGTGGGAAACGCCTATAGTCACACCTATCAAACCCGACGGGTCCGTTAGAATCTGTGGTGACTATAAGGCTACCCTGAACCACGCATTACAACCAAGCGCATACCCGGTGCCAGTAGTCCAGCATTTACTCCACTCCCTGGGAAAAGGAAAGGTTTTTGCTAAACTCAACCTAGCACAAGCCTACCAACAACTCCCAGTGGACCCAGAAACTGCGGAAGCACAGACTATAGTTACCCATAAGGGCGCATTCAAATGTCACCGACTGCAATTTGGAGTAAGTGTAGCCCCAGGCGTTTTCCAGAGTCTAATGGAACGCCTTCTAAATGGCATACAAGGAGTCGTACCATACTTTGACGACGTCCTAATCTCAGCCAAAGATGAAACCCAATTAAAAAAAAGACTCAAAGAAGTACTAACTAAGTTTAGGCTAGCCTGTATAAAAGGCTGCCGCTAAGTCGGCCAACCGTTCCGTTTTACTGACTCCTGTAAATAAAGACTTTTTGTTGTTGGAACCCGGTCTACCTCGTGTTTTTCCGAACAAAACAGCTATATAGTGATCCCTGCCCAGTATAGATTCCTGTTTGCTTTAGCTAGGATGCCTTGGGTGAGCCTGCTGGGAATATATTCTACCACTATACACTCAAGGCATTAATCACTCATATCTACCACAAACATACATTTACACACATACACTCTGCTGTGATGAGGCACTGAAATAGGATAGCATCTTCCAATATTTAAGGGGCTGTTACAGGGAGGAAGGGGTAAAGCTATTTTCTAAAGCTCCTGTAGGCCAGACAAGGAATAATGGATGGAAACTGAACAAGGAGAGATTTAACCTGGAAATAAGGAGAAACTTTCTGACAGTGAGAGCAATCAACTAATGGAACAGAAATTGCCCTCGGAAGTTGTGGGAGCGCCATCACTTGACACTTTCAAGAAGAGATTGGACTGCCATTTGTCAGAAATGGTTTAGGGTTTTCCGCTTGGGTGGGGGGTTGGACTAGATGACCGACATGATCCCTTCCAACTCTGATTATCTGTTAGGATTTGAAGAAATTTCTTTTAAATACAGTAATTTAATTATTTGATTAAAACAATTTATTTGATGGCACTGCCAGTTTATTTACTATATACATTATCTGCATTATAAATAATATTAGCATTTAGTTATTTAAATCAGCGGTCACTAACTGGTAGTCTGTGGACCACTGGTGGTCCATGAGAACATTTTGGTGGTCCACAGAAAAATTATTTGCATTTTTTATTTTGCACTAAATCAGAGGTCCTCAAACTATGGCCTCTGGGCCGGATATGTGCAATGAACGTTTGTGTTGCTACAGAGTGTCTCCCACTTTGGGGTCTTTTTGTGCTGGTTGGAGGGGGACAGAAATTCCAACTTGGAGTCCGCTTTAGCCTCCTAGTGTGGGGCTTTGGGTGAAGGTTGGAAGGAAGCGCCGCTAGTGGCGAAGAGCTGGAGGGCCTCGTTCCAGTGGTACTGCATCATGGCCTGGAGCTGGGTGACCATCTCAACCTACTGAGCCTCCAGGCACTGATACCTGGCCTTGCACTCCCATAGGTCTTCTCTCTGCTTGGAAAGCCTATGCTCATAGTCTTCAGTGAGGTCCTCAGTGTTTTGCCAACTCTTGTTTGGCCAGCTGTTTTGCCAACTCTTTCTCATAATGGCTGTTTAGCTTAAACAACTGCTTCCTATTGTGGCCCTAAGGAGCCCAGATGGGCAGGTGCAGGCTAGGAGGGGAAGGCGAGTGGAGGCCAGCGAGGCACCCCTCAACATGAGTGACATCAAGTTGGCCATGCCCACCAGTCACATGACCACCTATCCACACTCACGCAGCCGGTCATTAGACAGATCGTATTAGTGGTCTGCAAGATTTAAAATTATGAATGTAGTGGTCCCTACGGTCCGAAAGGTTAGTGATCCCTGATTTAAATAACTGAACTGTATACATCCATTGATTGGCAAAATAATACTAAATGTTTTGGTCTTGCACGTAAGCTATCAATTTATGAAATAAGAAGGAAAAAGATGGCGGTAAGAAAGCGAAATTCAAGTTTCTACTTTAAGTTTCCTTTCGTCAGAATCACTGATGTTCATGTTTTTAAACAAACTCATACTTTTCTTAACTTGTATTTTGAAGGTAATATTACATTGGACTTTAAAGCCACATGCCAAGGGCCATACTGTAAAAACCAGATAGAGTCAAGATAAAGAAATAGAAGTATATATTTAATAATTTATTGCTATTCTAGACATCTGTTTTTAACAGTAATTAATTACTATGGGATGGCAATTTAGAAAAAGGATTTGTAGGCATTGGGATTATATAGAACCTTGGGAACCTTTGGTTGTGGATCATGATTTTTGAGTATTTTTTTCATAAACGTATGAAATCAGCAAAAACACATTTTATGCTACGTGTTTCAATTGAGTGAAGTGTAAATATGATTTGCTATTTTCTTTTTCTTTACATTAAAATAAATATTGAAATTCATTGTAGGACCACTTGGTTTTGGGGCACCTGTGAAGTCAATTACATCTTCCATAATTTGGCTTTCACAGCCCTGTAGTACAGTCATTCTCATGCATAAACTAGTGCAACCATCCATCTTTCTCTTGCTGAACTTTCAGTTCATGTAAAAACGCAGCAGTTAACATTATACTTCTTGTTAATTAAACCAAGACTATCCCTTAATTAGCTTGTAAAATGTTCCTGTCCATTGATGTCCAACACAATTTCATTATATTTTACAGTTTACTGTAATTTCTGCTTTTTTGTTTCTTATTAAAATTTCTCATGAACTTCATTTTTAAAAATGTACATTTTAAAAGTCTCTTAATGCACCATCTGTGCTGATGCCTTCTGCCTGGGTATGTTTTGTCAGTTTTCATGATTCAAAATTTCCTATTTCCAATAAGATGTTTTCTCCTGGCTTGATAATCCTAAAATAGCCATAAAATACCATGAATTTATGGCTCTCTCTTTTATTTTGTTCTTCTTCTGTCCCATCCTTATCTAATTTCATATTTTAAATTCTGAATAGGGCTATGGCTCGAATGGATGTGTTTCAATCAATTGAATCAAGAAATTCAATCAATTTCTACAGTCGACATTTTATAAATAATAAAAATGACACCTGTGAAGTTCCCAGATAAAAAACTGCTTAAGGCCTAAAAAAAAAAACCCAAACTCACAACAGGCTCATTTCCTTCTGGCATAATGGTTCTTTAGCATAGTCAGTGATGGATGTTAACAATCAGAGCTATCAGCTTTTCCTGTAACTGTTTCCAATATCATGGCTGATAACTTTCAACCACATGGCCTAGATAAAGCTTCAGATGGCACCTGGCATTGTGGTTGCACACCATTTATCACTGTTATCAGTGTAGTCTAATATCTTACTACTCCCAAATGCTGTCTCCTGATATCCCATACTAATATTTTATTCTAAAGAAATAATCACCTTGATAATTTTCATATAAAAATTGAAAATGTCTTCATTTTTACT